>JAPDVR010000003.1:8625049-9225049 GCA_026230005.1 Gila orcuttii
TTAAAAGGTTAGACCATTAGTGAAGAAAACTAAGAAGAACTTTTGAAAAAACTCAAACTCTTTCATGCTTTCTGAAGAATCTCAGAGACTTTTTAAGGATTTTTGAAGAAGCTCAGGGACTCTTTTTTTTTTTTTTATAAAAAAGCTTACAGCACCTGGTATTCCCATGCGGTCTCCCATCCAAGTACTAACCAGGCCTTATTTAAAAGGTTAGACCATTAGTGAAGAAAACTAAGAAGAACTTTTGAAAAAACTCAAACTCTTTCATGCTTTCTGAAGAATCTCAGAGACTTTTTAAGGATTTTTGAAGAAGCTCAGGGACTCTTTTTTTTTTTTTATAAAAAAGCTTACAGCACCTGGTATTCCCATGCGGTCTCCCATCCAAGTACTAAGCAGGCCTTATTTAAAAGGTTAGACCATTAGTGAAGAAAAATAAGAAGAACTTTTGAAAAAACTCAAACTCTTTCATGCTTTCTGAAGAATCTCAGAGACTTTTTAAGGCTTTTTGAAGAAGCTCAGGGACTCTTTTTTTTTTTTTTTATAAAAAAGCTTACAGCACCTGGTATTCCCATGCGGTCTCCCATCCAAGTACTAACCAGGCCTTATTTAAAAGGTTAGACCATTAGTGAAGAAAACTAAGAAGAACTTTTGAAAAAACTCAAACTCTTTCATGCTTTCTGAAGAATCTCAGACACTTTTTAAGGCTTTTTGAAGAAGCTCAGGGACTCTTTTTTTTTTTCATAAAAAAAAGCTTACAGCACCTGGTATTCCCATGCGGTCTCCCATCCAAGTACTAACCAGGCCTTATTTAAAAGGTTAGACCATTAGTGAAGAAAACTAAGAAGAACTTTTGAAAAAAATCAAACTCTTTCATGCTTTCTGAAGAATCTCAGAGACTTTTTAAGGCTTTTTGAAGAAGCTCAGGGACTCTTTTTTTTTTTTTTTATAAAAAAGCTTACAGCACCTGGTATTCCCATGCGGTCTCCCATCCAAGTACTAACCAGGCCTTATTTAAAAGGTTAGACCATTAGTGAAGAAAACTAAGAAGAACTTTTGAAAAAACTCAAACTCTTTCATGCTTTCTGAAGAATCTCAGAGACTTTTTAAGGATTTTTGAAGAAGCTCAGGGACTCTTTTTTTTTTTTTATAAAAAAGCTTACAGCACCTGGTATTCCCATGCGTTCTCCCATCCAAGTACTAAGCAGGCCTTATTTAAAAGGTTAGACCATTAGTGAAGAAAAATAAGAAGAACTTTTGAAAAAACTCAAACTCTTTCATGCTTTCTGAAGAATCTCAGAGACTTTTTAAGGCTTTTTGAAGAAGCTCAGGGACTCTTTTTTTTTTTTTTTTATTAAAAAGCTTACAGCACCTGGTATTCCCATGTGGTCTCCCATCCAAGTACTAACCAGGCCTTATTTAAAAGGTTAGACCATTAGTGAAGAAAACTAAGAAGAACTTTTGAAAAAACTCAAACTCTTTCATGCTTTCTGAAGAATCTCAGAGACTTTTTAAGGCTTTTTGAAGAAGCTCAGGGACTCTTTTTTTATTTTTTTATAAAAAAGCTTACAGCACCTGGTATTCCCATACGGTCTCCCATCCAAGTACTAACCAGGCCTTATTTAAAAGGTTAGACCATTAGTGAAGAAAACTAAGAAGAACTTTTGAAAAAACTCAAACTCTTTCATGCTTTCTGAAGAATCTCAGAGACTTTTTAAGGCTTTTTGAAGAAGCTCAGGGACTCTTTTTTTTTCTTTTCTTTTTTTTTTACTTACAGCACCTGGTATTCCCATGCGTTCTCCCATCCAAGCACTAACCAGGCCTTATTTAAAAGGTTAGACCATTAGTGAAGAAAACTAAGAAGAACTTTTGAAAAAACTCAAACTCTTTCATGCTTTCTGAAGAATCTCAGAGACTTTTTAAGGCTTTTTGAAGAAGCTCAGGGACTCTTTTTTTTTTTTTTTTTATAAAAAAGCTTACAGCACCTGGTATTCCCATGCGGTCTCCCATCCAAGTACTAACCAGGCCTTATTTATTTAAAAGGTTAGACCATTAGTGAAGAAAACTAAGAAGAACTTTTGAATAAACTCAACTCTTTCATGCTTTCTGAAGAATCTCAGAGACTTTTTAAGGATTTTTGAAGAAGCTCAGGAACTCTTTTTTTTTTTTTATAAAAAAGCTTACAGCACCTGGTATTCCCATGCGGTCTCCCATCCAAGTACTAACCAGGCCTTATTTAAAAGGTTAGACCATTAGTGAAGAAAACTAAGAAGAACTTTTGAAAAAACTCAAACTCTTTCATGCTTTCTGAAGAATCTCAGAGACTTTTTAAGGATTTTTGAAGAAGCTCAGGGACTCTTTTTTTTTTTTTTATAAAAAAGCTTACAGCACCTGGTATTCCCATGCGGTCTCCCATCCAAGTACTAACCAGGCCTTATTTAAAAGGTTAGACCATTAGTGAAGAAAACTAAGAAGAACTTTTGAAAAAACTCAAACTCTTTCATGCTTTCTGAAGAATCTCAGAGACTTTTTAAGGATTTTTGAAGAAGCTCAGGGACTCTTTTTTTTTTTTTATAAAAAAGCTTACAGCACCTGGTATTCCCATGCGGTCTCCCATCCAAGTACTAAGCAGGCCTTATTTAAAAGGTTAGACCATTAGTGAAGAAAAATAAGAAGAACTTTTGAAAAAACTCAAACTCTTTCATGCTTTCTGAAGAATCTCAGAGACTTTTTAAGGCTTTTTGAAGAAGCTCAGGGACTCTTTTTTTTTTTTTTTATAAAAAAGCTTACAGCACCTGGTATTCCCATGCGGTCTCCCATCCAAGTACTAACCAGGCCTTATTTAAAAGGTTAGACCATTAGTGAAGAAAACTAAGAAGAACTTTTGAAAAAACTCAAACTCTTTCATGCTTTCTGAAGAATCTCAGACACTTTTTAAGGCTTTTTGAAGAAGCTCAGGGACTCTTTTTTTTTTTTCATAAAAAAAAGCTTACAGCACCTGGTATTCCCATGCGGTCTCCCATCCAAGTACTAACCAGGCCTTATTTAAAAGGTTAGACCATTAGTGAAGAAAACTAAGAAGAACTTTTGAAAAAAATCAAACTCTTTCATGCTTTCTGAAGAATCTCAGAGACTTTTTAAGGCTTTTTGAAGAAGCTCAGGGACTCTTTTTTTTTTTTTTTATAAAAAAGCTTACAGCACCTGGTATTCCCATGCGGTCTCCCATCCAAGTACTAACCAGGCCTTATTTAAAAGGTTAGACCATTAGTGAAGAAAACTAAGAAGAACTTTTGAAAAAACTCAAACTCTTTCATGCTTTCTGAAGAATCTCAGAGACTTTTTAAGGATTTTTGAAGAAGCTCAGGGACTCTTTTTTTTTTTTTTATAAAAAAGCTTACAGCACCTGGTATTCCCATGCGGTCTCCCATCCAAGTACTAACCAGGCCTTATTTAAAAGGTTAGACCATTAGTGAAGAAAAATA
This sequence comes from Gila orcuttii, assembly GCA_026230005.1. Lineage (NCBI taxonomy): Eukaryota > Metazoa > Chordata > Actinopteri > Cypriniformes > Leuciscidae > Gila > Gila orcuttii. The sequence continues at coordinate 8,628,529 of JAPDVR010000003.1, forward strand.
AGAAGAACTTTTGAAAAAACTCAAACTCTTTCATGCTTTCTGAAGAATCTCAGAGACTTTTTAAGGCTTTTTGAAGAAGCTCAGGGACTCTTTTTTTTTTTTTTTATAAAAAAGCTTACAGCACCTGGTATTCCCATGTGGTCTCCCATCCAAGTACTAACCAGGCCTTATTTAAAAGGTTAGACCATTAGTGAAGAAAACTAAGAAGAACTTTTGAAAAAACTCAAACTCTTTCATGCTTTCTGAAGAATCTCAGAGACTTTTTAAGGATTTTTGAAGAAGCTCAGGGACTCTTTTTTTTTTATATATAAAAAAGCTTACAGCACCTGGTATTCCCATGCGGTCTCCCATCCAAGTACTAACCAGGCCTTATTTAAAAGGTTAGACCATTAGTGAAGAAAAATAAGAAGAACTTTTGAAAAAACTCAAACTCTTACATGCTTTCTGAAGAATCTCAGAGACTTTTTAAGGCTTTTTGAAGAAGCTCAGGGACTCTTTTTTTTTTTTTTTTATAAAAAAGCTTACAGCACCTGGTATTCCCATGTGGTCTCCCATCCAAGTACTAACCAGGCCTTATTTAAAAGGTTAGACCATTAGTGAAGAAAACTAAGAACAACTTTTGAAAAAACTCAAACTCTTTCATGCTTTCTGAAGAATCTCAGAGACTTCTTAAGGCTTTTTGAAGAAGCTCAGGGACTCTTTTTTATTTTTTTATAAAAAAGCTTACAGCACCTGGTATTCCCATACGGTCTCCCATCCAAGTACTAACCAGGCCTTATTTAAAAGGTTAGACCATTAGTGAAGAAAACTAAGAAGAACTTTTGAAAAAACTCAAACTCTTTCATGCTTTCTGAAGAATCTCAGAGACTTTTTAAGGATTTTTGAAGAAGCTCAGGGACTCTTTTTTTTTTTTTTTTATAAAAAAGCTTACAGCATGTATTCCCATGCGGTCTCCCATCCAAGTACTAACCAGGCCCGACCCTGCTTAGCTTCAGAGATCAGACGAGATCGGGCGTGCCCTTTTTTTTTTATTTATTTTTTTTTTCCTTTCAATTCACAGATTTTCAATTACATTATTTCATCAGATTTAAATACACACATTTCACTTCTTTTATATGTCCCATGAACAAAATAAATGGAAAGGAAAGAAAAAAAATTAAATTCACACAATTATGTTGGTATTTACACAGTTTGCAACAACCAATCTCAACCAAATAGTTTTCATTTTTACCGTGACCAGCAACATATTTTTGCTTCAAATATTGTGCCTAGTCAACAGTGAGTTGGTGTTTCAGACATTATTTTAGTGCATTTGTCAGTGTCAAGAGTCACTCGTACTGACTCTTATTCTCCCTGAAGGAGGAGCCGTTTGACCAATCAGATGAAAGGGGCGTGTCAGCGCCGATCTGTAAACCACAAACGAAAATTGTTGTTAAATCTATAAATGAAGTTGGGTGTCTGCATGCAGATTTGTAGGCTGTTCATTCAGGTAAGTGATATTTTGGCACTTTAAAGCCATATAATTGAAATATGCAGTATTATGTGTCAATATTGCACGTTATTAAGCGTTTAGTTATTCGTTTCATTGAAGGTCCTTTCACACTGGACGCGATTTTGAGCACGAATAATTCGTGCGATGGTTTTATTTTTTTATCAGCTGTTTGTGTAATGAGTGCTTCCACACCGAACGCGAATGTGCTGCGGCGAAAAAACGACTTTTATTTTTTCCGCTACGATGCCGATTTTTTTTTACTTTTGCGGCGACAGAAAAGGCTTCAGCCAATCACATACAAGGAAACAAAGGCGAAGCTTGTTGACCATAGACATCATATAGAGACTAGATGCCCTATTGGCCGCTGTGGCGCAAGAAATGCGGCCGCCATCTTAAACCGGTCATACTCCTATTTGCGTTGCATAGCAGCAGTAGATGCCAGAGCACTGTGCAGCATATTCCTGCTCAAATCGGCGGACCATCAGTCGGGAATTACTTTTCACAAGTAAGATTTAACATTTAACATTTTAGTACTATTGTTTGTATTTTGTGAATAAAATATTCAATGTGTCCTGTATCGTAGCTACATGTATGACCTTTTCAGCAAAAAAATCTGCGTGAAAATCAGTTCAGTATTCAGTGAGATATGATTAATTAAATGCGCTGACAGCTCATTGCACCTGCCAAACAGATTACACTGAGCGGAGCGGGTGACCGGTTTAAGATGGCGGCCCCGAGGCAGTACCGGTCGATAGGGCGTCTATCTATATGATGTCTATGTTGTTGACGCTTTGGCCGCTCTGATATAGCAGCATTATAATTATTTTAAAAAATAACCAAAACAAGAATAACCATATTAATACGTGTGCATATTTAACTCTGAAATGATATTAGACCAAGACTTTTTCTCGTGACTTTTCCCTCTTTAAAATAAAGTTGTAAACATTAGGCCTAACGTTAGGTGTTGTCACAACAGGCTACAAATATTATGACTTTCGATACAATACCTGGTTAAAATACCCAGTTAACATACTAATAATGAACTCTACTTCTACAGCATGTATTAATAAGTGTTAGTTAATTTCAACATTTACTAATACATTCAAATCAGAAATTGTAATGTTACTTATGTAATCATTAACTAATGTTGTAATGTTAACTAATGTTATCAAATATTACCAAATACAGTAAGAAATGTAGGCTATCACTCCTATGGTTAGTTCATGTTAGTTAATACATTAACTAATGTTTGTTAACAAATAAAACCTTATTGTAAAGTGTTATCAATTGTAAATTAACAGCATTTTCATTTTAGGGTGGTCTATTTAAATGCATATCTCAACCACTTACACAATGTTTTTTTTCCTATCAGATAACCTATCTGGGTCTGGTTGGTGGCTTTGACCTGAAAGACACCGTGTGGAGAGTGCTGAAAGCCACTATTTCAACTGCTGTGGCACGTGTTATTAATTGGAGAGGAGTCAATGGAAAGATTGGTGTCCAACACCTAAAGGAAGTTGTAAAGGAAGTTGTCATTGGTGAGAACCTTTTTTTGAAGTCATTTTTATTTGAATAGCACTTTGCACAATACACAACTTTTCAAAACCGCTTTACAGAATATTGTATTGTATTTTCTGTTATCTCAGTAATAGTAATAGTCACATATTCATGGTTCGGAGCTTAAATCCCCTAAACAGCTTTTCTCTTAAAGGGATAGTTCACCCAAAAATGAAAATTCTGTCAGTATTTACTCACCCTCATGTTGTTCCAATCCCGTAAGACCTTCGTTCATCTTCGGAACACGAATTAAGATATTTTTGATTCATATTTTTGAAGCATCATTTTATTATATACATGTAGGGCTGCCCTCGACTAAAGATTTTTCTAGTTATGCTGCATCACTGTAAATGCTTCTCTGCAAGCACTCTTTGTTTGAGCTGCTTATAATTTGCATTTGGACGTGCAGCAACCATCCGTAATAAGAGTTGTTTATAAATCTGTTGTCAACAAAGAGAAACGTCTGCGGTTTTCTGCCAAAATAAAAGCTCAGTGTTTTAACTTTTGAAAGCAAGACATCCATAAATGTTAGTATTGTAATTTGAATGTTGTTCTGTAAAGTAAAAAAATAATAATTATTACAATTATTGTTTATCAGAAGCAATCCAAATATTATTGTAACATTATTAATATTAATGCATTATAAATACTATTGTTTTATTTAAAGTGCAATAGTAAATATTATTACAATAGTAAGATATGTCTTTATTAATTTAATTAAAATATTAATAATAATAATAATTACAGGGGATGGGGTTAACTATTCTGGTTTTCCCTCTTTTTTTGTCATTAGCTGATCACATCCCTTGGCTCACTTAAGTGACTGCATTTTTTTAATTAGAAGTTTTTTTGTTTTGTTTTTACAGAAAATTATTTTTTATACATTGCAAATCATATTGTTTCAATCATACATTTTAAAGCCTTAATCATACTATTTTTGCTTAAGATTATCATACTCTCAAAGTCTCATACCAGCATGCCTACAGGGGCGTATTTTTTGTTGGGACATGTCCCCACCACTTTTTGCTAAGGTCGATATTATCCCCACCACTTTTGAAACATCTCGCGGCACTATGTACCAATACAAATAAATAAAACATCTCCAGTTAACTTGCAGAGCATGCATTTCGTTCGTTTGTTGAATCTTCTTCAGAGAATAAGAATGTGCATTTAGTCTTTGGACTAAAACGTGACATTTATGCTATCTGTGTTGGTGTGACATGCACATTAGATGTGACATGCACATTAGAGCGTGCATGTCTTTTTTTAAAGCAGAATACATGCAGTGTTGTAAATTTTAACCGGTTGGTGGAAAAATATCCTAAAAACATATTCTTTAAATAAAAACTAAATAATTTTGTCATAAGGAATTATGGTATTATTATGGCCCACATATAAAGTATACTGGAAAAAAACTTTCATACAGTGGTCAATCAGAGGTGTTTAATCTGTTAATAATTGAAATTAAAATATTAAAGGAAATAATTTACATTAATGATTTAATTTCCCCATTATCCTGCAGCTCTAGCTTCCAGGTTGTATTGCTGCTAATATTATTTAAATTCATCTTTATTGCAGGTGCTGTCAGGCAGAATCCCCTTACTGGAAAAGCCTCAAATAAAGATATTGAATTTAACATCATTAAATGGTTGCACCTGGCTGGAGACCGAGAGGGGGGAGGAGGGAGCGATTGAAGAAACGTGAGGCCCAACAACACATTGCCGACCCTCATTAGAGACTTCACTGCACATCAACAACACACTTCTCAACTCTTTACCTTTCACGTTTTTTCTATAACTTTCTCAATTTCTCTTTAAAGCTCTCTTTACCAAGTTACTGTGATTTATTTTTTATTAATCTCATTATACTAGTTGAACATAACATCAATACATGCTTTAGAATATGACTTTTGGTGTAAAAAATGAAATAGTCTAAGACTTTTTGAATGTTATTTATATTATTAATATTTATTCTTAAGAAAAAATTTCAACTGAATTCTACTTAAATTAAGTACAACTGAGTATCTGTAATTATATTATTCTTAAATGTTTTCAACTGAATACTACTGTAATTATTAAATTCAACTGTGTTCCTGTAATTATATTTATTTTTATGAAATGTTTTCAACTGAATACTACTGTAATTATTAAGTACAACTGTTTAGCTGTAATTATTTAAACTCTTGTCAAAAGTAAATTGTTTTGAGTACATTTGTTGTTGAATGTTTCATTTACCTTTGAGTTAATAAGACTTTTTACATACTGTCAGCTGCATGTGGGCCACATAGGGGCCGTTAGATTTTATCAGAACTCAACCATACTAAAATGCCATTCAAGGTACACATATAGGCCACATGAAATTGTATTATTTGGCTCATGCTTGGTGGAGTTATGGCACTTCTTTAGTTCAGTTCTGGCAAAAGAGATGTGGGCCATATCTGGGCTGGCAAACACAAACTAATCTGGGCCACAGCTCAGCTGTTTATCTGGACCAAATCTGTGCCAAATGAAATTTGCTGACTGGGGGGCGATTCTTTTAGCGCCCCAAGCGCGCGCCTGCGCCCATGCGCGCCCAGACTGCCACAGGCTATGTATTATGGGACACCATACTTTGCTTTATGTCACATCACTGCAGGACAGTGGCCCTCCAGGAACTAAGTGAAACCCTTCTTTGCTACCTTATCAGCAGCTTAATTTCCAGAAATCCCTTTATGTGAATCTGACTGTCCTTCAAAAGCATAAATATTTCATTTCTCAAATCTTTTCTAAGCGATTTCTGAGCAGATTTTGTTTTTAATGATGATGCTGAACCACAGTATCACTACTCTGTCATGCTTTATTTCTAATACGTTAATCCTATAACTCACCTGCTTCAGCTATAAATCAGAATATTATTTGAAAACAGTGTTGGATCAGGGTTGTGTCCCTCAGGAACCCCTGGAATACAATTCCTGTGGTTCCTGCAATTTTATCTTTGATCTGTCTGTATTTGTATAGACTTAAATTTTACAAGTACCCATTTTACAACCACAGCTGCAATTGAGACCAGCTTATAGACAACATCATTATTATAGCATTGTATTATTATCTGACATCATATTGTATCTCTCTCTCTCTCTAGAAATGTGTCTTGGAGTGACTTGGAAAACCCTGAATTCACCCTATACAGTAGGCCTATAGGCCTATATAAATACCTAAAACAATAATTAGCCTATATGATGACTTATATAGCCTAATAAATCCTTATTTTATTTAATCGGTGATGTCTTATTCTGTTTGTCGACAACTTATGAACACATTATAAAAGAGATAAAATAATTCTATAAAAAGTATTGAGATTGAGTCAAAAGGACCAAGATTGAGCGTGCACTCTCAATAAAAAGCACGACCCGAGATTAAGTGAATTCGTCTGCGAAGAGATTCACACTCGCGCATTAACATCCACTCTAGTGTTACAATAATACGCTCTTGACAGTTGTTATTAAAATTACACGATAGAAACTGCCTCAAAAGAGCTATAAAGAAGAGAAGAATGTCGTGTCTGAAAGCTATCTCAGCACGTTGCCACTGGCGATAAATTATTTCATGGTCAGACTCAGACGTGCCATATACATAACGCTAAAGGGCCTTGGGTAAATGCATCCACGTGCACCCCCCGCTCCATCCCCGGCGGAACTGGTACTCTCCAACCGCGAGCAAAACAGAGAAATGAAAAATCAGAGCAATGAGTCGTTTTTTTATGTTTGTTCAAAAACCAGACTCGGACGCAACAACCCAAGCTTGTAGAATTGAAAATTGAACTGAGAGACAATTATCCGTTTGTGAATTATTCCAAAAAAATGGAAAATGAAAGTTCGAAGCCAAGTTTGGTTAATTTTGATGGTGCAAATTGAACAAAGAACTGCAAAGCGTTACACGGACCGGTAGCCTACTCAATCTGCTGTTGCATTCCATTGCACATACGATCAAGCGTTGTGCATTTAGGAACAGGGGCGTCGGACTGGGGGTAAAACCAGTACTGATTACCAGGGCCCCAAGGGGAGAGAGGGCCCTTAAAAAGTCTGGAATATATTTTATTTGGAACATGGGGGCCCATCGGGACTGCCTATACATAGGGCCCAGGATCTTGTGCTACACCCCTGTTTAGGAATAACATAAAAGTCATATGCACATTGTTATATTGCAATTCATTCAAGAACTAACTCATTCCGTTGTGCGTTGTGCTCAACAAACTGCTGTTGCATCGCATTGCACTTACGATCAAGCGTTGTGCATTGAGGAATAACATAAAAGTCATATGCACTTTGTTGCTTTGCAATGCATTCAAGAAGTAACTAATTCCTTGAGTTGAAGAGATGTACAATACAAACTGCTGTTGCAATGCAGTTAAATAAATAGATTATTTAAATTTGTATAATGACAGCTGTAATGCCTGAACATGTTTACATGCACATACGATCAAGTGTTGTGCATTGAAAAATAACATAAAAGTAATATGCACTTTGTTGCATTGCAATGCATTCAAGAACCAACTCATTTCGGAGTGCATTGACGATATGTGCAATGCAATCAGCTAATGCAATGCATTGCACATACGAACAAGTGTTGTGCATTGAAGAATAACCTATAAGCAATAGCTTATAGGGTTAGGGTTAGGGTTAGGTGACTTTTTATGCACTTTATTGCTTTGCAATGCATTAAAGAACTAATTCATTCCGTAGTGCATTGAAGATATGTGCAATGCAATCTGCTAATGCAATGCATTGCACATACGATCAAGCATTGCGCATTGAAGAATAACATATAAGCAATATGCACTTTGTTGCATTGCAATGCATTCAAGAACAAACCATTATCAATTGTGTATGAAGGATAATCATTGCATTAGCTGTTGAAAAGACAACTCACATCATATTGTTTTTCGCATTGCATACTGCTCATTAATTTGTGTTCGCACAAGAAAACATCCCAGAGCTGTTACTTTCCAATGCATGCAATAACTAAATCTTTCCTTTGCACAAGCGTTTTGCATGAAAGAATAACATTAAGTAATATGAACTAAATCATTCCGAAGTGCATTAAAGAGATTGCAATGCAATCTGTTGTTGCATTGCATTGCTCATATGATCAAGCGTTGTGAAGTGAAGAATAACATATAATTAATATGGACTTTGTTGCATTGCAATGCATTCAAGAACTAACTCATTCCGTAGTGCATTGAAAATATGTGCAATGCAATCTGCTAATGCAATGCATTGCACATTCAATCAAGCATTGTGCATTGAAGAATAACATATAAGCAAAGCAATATGCACTTTGTTGCATTGCAATGCATTCATGAACTGACTCATTTCGTATTGCAATTGAAGTGATGTGCAATGCAATCTGGAAACAATTCTTGAAACAATTCAAGAAACAAAATTCATTCCGGAGTGCATTAAAGTGATTGCAATGCAATCTGCTGCTGCATTGCATTGCACATACAATATGCATTGAAGAATAACATGTAAAAGCAGTAGGCACTTTGTTGCATTGCAATGCATTGAAGAACTAACTTATTCTGTAGTGGATTTGAAGAGATGTGCAATGCAATCGGCTGTTGCATCGCATTGCACATACGATCAAGAGTTGTGCATTGAATAATAACATGTAAAAGCTAGGCACTTTGTTTTTATATTGCAATGCATTCAAGAATTAACATCAGAAAGAGAGTATCAGGATATATAGTTTTTAAACCTTTTGAGGACCCTTTGACAAAAAAAAAGTTCTAAAGGTCCGATATGGACTACCGTCTAACATTAGACAGAGTCTATAAGGATATAAAGCTATACTGTCAGGACCCTTTTAACAGAAAAAAGATCAATATGTCAGATATGGACTTCTATATGGCCTCTGAAGCATCAGAAGTTATATGAAGTCAATCTGTATGAAAAGTTAGTATTGTTCAAGAACTCTTTGTCCAGAAATATGTTCAGTAGGTCAAAAAGGGACCTCTGTATGGCTGATTTAACATCAGAAGGAGTCTATTGTAAGAAAATTGACCAGAAAAAAGTATGGACTACTGTCAGTGTGGACTACTACTGTCTACTTGACTTGACTTGACTTACTCATTAACATCAGAAAGAGTCTGTAAGGACTTCATGTAGCTTTTAGACCTTCTTGGGGACACTCTGACCAGAAAAAAAGTTCAAAAGCTCCCATATGGACTACAGGTCTTAACATCATCATGTGACACATGTATAAATAATTTTGAAAATTTAATAGAAATAAAGTTTATATTTATGAATGTAAGCATGTGTAGCCTACTCATTTCACATGAAAAGTGACAGAAAAGAGAGAAGCTAGAATCAGCGAACGTACATCAATACTGACTAAATTAGCAGGGCAATAGCAATAATTAAAATCATGTCGGTTTAAAAGTGCGACATAGGCTACCTTAAAAATGTTTTTAGTTTTATTATAAATGAGTTTTAGTTCTTGAATTTTGAATGCATTGCAATGCAACAAAGTGCATATTACTTTTAAATGTTATTCTTCCATGCAAAAAGCTTGTGCAATGGAATGAAACGAATTAGTTCTTGAATGCATCTGCAATGCAACAACATATTACTTTTAAATGTTATTCTTCCATGCAAAACGCTTGTGCAATGCAACAGCACGCTGTTGCAATGTAATGAAACGCATTAGTTCTTGAATGCATTGCAATGCAACAGAGTGCATATTACTTTTAAATGTTATTCTTCCATGCAAAACGCTTGTGCAATGCAACAGCACGCTGAACATCGCACATCTCTTCGTTGAACAAAGGAAATAGTTGTGAGTTGTCTTTTCAACAGCTGATGCAATGATTTTCCTTCATACACAAATTATTATGGTTTGTTTGTTCATTGCACAAAGGAATAAGTTAGACATTTTATGCAATGGAATGAAACAACAAAAATGTTATTAAAACAGCAGATTGCTTTGCCCATCTCTTAATGCACTACGGAATGAGTTAGTTCTTGAATGCATTGCAATGCAAAAAAAGTGCATATCGCTTTGTTATTCTAACGCTTTATCAAATTCCTTTGTGCAATGAAAAAACTAACGCTTAAAAAATGCTGTTGCATTGCACATATGATAAAGCGTTAGTCCTTTTATGCAATGGAATGAAACAACAAAACGTTTTTAAAACAGCAGATTGCATTGCCCATCTCTTTAATGCACTACAAAATGAGTTAGTTCTTGAATGCATTGCAAAAAAGTGCATATTGCTTATGCACAATGCTTTATCTTATGTGCAATGCAATTCAATCTCTCAAATGCACTACGGAATGAGTTCTTGAATGCTTTGCAATGCAAAAAAGTGCATATCGTTTATATGTTATTCTATCGCTTTATCAAATGTGCAATGCAAAAGCAGTTAGTTAGTTAGTTTTAGTTAGTGTTAGTTTTTTTTCATTGCACAAAGGAATAAGTTAGTCCTTTTATGCAATGGAATGAAACAACAAAAAGTTATTAAAACAAGAGATTGCATTGCCCATCTCTTTAACGCACAACAAAATTAGTTAGTTCAACATTGCAATTCAACATAGTGCATATTGCTTATATGTTAATCTAAAGGGTCCTCAAAACGTTTAAAAACTATGTAAACTTATAGACTCAGGTTCATATCTGACCTATTGATCTTTTGTCTGTTAAAAGGGTCCTCAAAGTATAGTTTTCTATCCTTACAGACTCTTTCTGGTGTTAAATCAGAAACACATTGGTCCCTTTTTGACCTACTGAACATATTTCTGGTCCAAGAGTATGTTCAGTACATCAGAAAGAGTTCAAAAGGTCCCATATGGACTACTGTCTGGCGGACTTCACTTGACTTGATTTGCTTATTAACATCAGAAAGAGTCTGTAAGGACATCATGTAGCTATTAGACCTTCTGGGGACCCTCTGAGCAGAAAAAAAGTTCAAAAGGTCCCATATGGACTACTGTCTGGCGGTCTTGACTTGACTTTTTAACATCAGAAAGTGTCTACGAGGACATCATGTCCTCATTTAGACCTTCTCGGGGACCATCTGAGCAGAAAAAAAGTTCAAAAGGTCCCAGTCTGGAGGACCTGACTTGACTTTTTAACATCAGAAAGAGTCTAAGAGGACATCATGCAGCTTTTAGACCTTCTGGGGACCCTTTGACCAGAACAAAGTTCAAAAGGTCCCATATGGACTACTGTCTGGCACACTTGACTTGACTTGATTTGCTTATTAACATCAGAAAGAGTCTCTAAGGACATCATGTAGCTATTAGACCTTCTGGGGACCCTCTGAGCAGAAAAAAAGTTCAAAAGGTCCCATATGGACTACTGTCTGGAGGACCTGACTTGACTTTTTAACATCAGAAAGATTCTATGAGGACATCATGTAGCTTTTAGAGCTTCTGGGGACCCTCTGACCAGAAAACAAGTTCAAAAGGTCCCATATGGACAACTGTCTGGCGGACTTGACTTGACGACATGCTTTTCAACATCAGAAACAGTCTGTAAGGACATCATGTAGCTTTTAGACCTTCTTGGGGACCCTCTGACCAGAAAAAAGTTCAAAAGGTCCCATATGGACTACTGTCTGGAGGACCTGACTTGACTTTTTTAGCATCAGAAAGAGTCTATGAGGACATCATGCAGCTTTTAGACCTTCTGGGGACCCTCTGACCAGAAAAAAGTTCAAAAGGTCCCATACTGTCTGGCGGACTTCACTTGACTTGATTTGCTTATTAACATCAGAAAGAGTCTGTAAGGACAGCATGTAGCTTTTAGACCTTCTCTGGACCCTCTGAGCAGAAAAAAAGTTCAAAAGGTCCCATATGGACTACTGTCTGGCGGTCTTGACTTGACTTTTTAACATCAGAAAGTGTCTATGAGGACATCAAAAAAAGCTTTTAGACCTTATGGGGACCATCTGAGCAGAAAAAAAGTTCAAAAGGTCCCATATGGACCACTGTCTGGAGGTCCTGACTTGACTTTTTAACATCAGAAAGAGTCTATGAGGACATCATGTAGCTTTAAAACCTTCTGGGGACCATCTGAGCAAAAAAAAAGTTCAAAAGGTCCCATATAGACCACTGTCTGGAGGTCCTGACTTGACTTTTTAACATCAGAAAGAGTCTATGAGGACATCATGTAGCTTTAAAACCTTCTGGGGACCCTCTGAGGAGAAAAAAGTTCAAAAGGTCCCATATGGACCACTGTCTGGAGGTCCTGAAATGACTTTTTAACATCAGAAAGAGTCTATGAGGACATCATGTAGCTTTTAGACCTTCTGGGGACCCTCTGAGGAGAAAAAAAGTTCAAAAGGTCCCATATGGACCACTGTCTGGAGGTCCTGACTTGACTTTTTAACATCAGAAAGAGTCCATGAGGACATCATGTAGCTTTTAGATCTTCTGGGGACCCTCCGAGGAGAAAAAAAGTTCAAAAGATCCCATATGGACCACTGTCTGGAGGTCCTGACTTGACTTTTTAACATCAGAAAGAGTCCATGAGGATATCATGTAGCTTTTAGACCTTCTGGGGACCCTCCGAGCAGAAAAAAAGTTCAAAAGGTCCCATATGGACCACTGTCTGGAGGACCTGACTTGACTTTTTAACATCAGAAAGAGTCTCTGAGGACATCATGTAGCTTTTAGTCCTTCTGGGGACCCTCTGATGAGAAAAAAGTTCAAAAGGTCCCATATGGACCACTGTCTGGAAGTCCTGACTTGACTTTTGAACATCAGAAAGAGTCTATGTGGACATCAGGTAGCTTTTGACCTTCTGGGGACACTCTGAGCAGAAAAAAAGTTCAAAAGGTCCCATATAGACCACTGTCTGGAGGTCCTGACTTGACTTTTTAACATCAGAAAGAGTCTATGAGGACATCATGTAGCTTTAAAACCTTCTGGGGACCCTCTGAGGAGAAAAAAGTTCAAAAGGTCCCATATGGACCACTGTCTGGAGGTCCTGAAATGACTTTTTAACATCAGAAAGAGTCTATGAGGACATCATGTAGCTTTTAGACCTTCTGGGGACCCTCTGAGGAGAAAAAAAGTTCAAAAGGTCCCATATGGACCACTGTCTGGAGGTCCTGACTTGACTTTTTAACATCAGAAAGAGTCCATGAGGACATCATGTAGCTTTTAGATCTTCTGGGGACCCTCCGAGGAGAAAAAAAGTTCAAAAGGTCCCATATGGACCACTGTCTGGAGGTCCTGACTTGACTTTTTAACATCAGAAAGAGTCCATGAGGATATCAGGTAGCTTTTAGACCTTCTGGGGACCCTCCGAGCAGAAAAAAAGTTCAAAAGGTCCCATATGGACCACTGTCTGGAGGACCTGACTTGACTTTTTAACATCAGAAAGAGTCTCTGAGGACATCATGTAGCTTTTAGTCCTTCTGGGGACCCTCTGATGAGAAAAAAAGTTCAAAAGGTCCCATATGGACCACTGTCTGGAGGTCCTGACTTGACTTTTGAACATCAGAAAGAGTCTATGTGGACATCAGGTAGCTTTTGACCTTCTGGGGACACTCTGAGCAGAAAGAAAGTTCAAAAGGTCCCATATGGACCACTGTCTGGAGGTCCTGACTTGACTTTTTAACATCAGAAAGAGTCTATGAGGACATCAGGTAGCTTTTAGACCTTCTGGGGACCCTCTGAGCAGAAAAAAGTTCAAAAGGTCCCATATGGACCAATGTCTGGAGGACCTGACTTGAATTTTTAACATCAGAAAGAGTCCATGAGGATATCAGGTAGCTTTTAGACCTTCTGGGGACCCTCCGAGCAGAAAAAAAGTTCAAAAGGTCCCATATGGACCACTGTCTGGAGGACCTGACTTGACTTTTTAACATCAGAAAGAGTCTCTGAGGACATCATGTACCTTTTAGTCCTTCTGGGGACCCTCTGATGAGAAAAAAAGTTTAAAAGGTCCCATATGGACCACTGTCTGGAGGTCCTGACTTGACTTTTGAACATCAGAAAGAGTCTATGTGGACATCAGGTAGCTTTTGACCTTCTGGGGACCCTCTGAGCAGAAAGAAAGTTCAAAAGGTCCCATATGGACCACTGTCTGGAGGTCCTGACTTGACTTTTTAACATCAGAAAGAGTCTATGAGGACATCAGGTAGCTTTTAGACCTTCTGGGGACCCTCTGAGCAGAAAAAAGTTCAAAAGGTCCCATATGGACCACTGTCTGGAGGACCTGACTTGACTTTTTAACATCAGAAAGAGTCTATGAGGACATCATGTAGCTTTTAGACCTTCTGGGGACCCTCTGAGGAGAAAAAAAGTTCAAAAGGTCCCATATGGACCACTGTCTGGAGGTCCTGACTTGACTTTTTAACATCAGAAAGAGTCTATGAGGACATCATGTAGCTTTTAGACCTTCTGGGGACCCTCTGAGGAGAAAAAAAGTTCAAAAGGTCCCATATGGACCACTGTCTGGAGGACCTGACTTGACTTTTTAACATCAAAAAGAGTCTATGTGGACATCAGGTAGGTTTTAGACCTTCTGGGGACCCTCTGATCAGAAAAAAAGTTCAAAAGGTCCCATATGGACCACTGTGTGGAGGACCTGACTTGACTTTTTAACATCAGAAAGAGTCTATGAGGACATCATGTAGCTTTTAGACCTTCTGGGGACCCTCTGAGTAGAAAGAAAGTTCAAAAGGTCCCATATGGACTACTGTCTGGAGGACCTGACTTGACTTTTTAACATCAGAAAGATTCTCTGAGGACATCATGTAGCTTTTAGACCTTCTGGGGACCCTCTGACCAGAAAACAAGTTCAAAAGGTCCCATATGGACAACTGTCTGGCGGACTTGACTTGACGACATGCTTTTCAACATCAGAAACAGTCTGTAAGGACATCATGTAGCTTTTAGACCTTCTTGGGGACCCTCTGACCAGAAAAAAGTTCAAAAGGTCCCATATGGACTACTGTCTGGAGGACCTGACTTGACTTTTTAACATCAGAAAGAGTCTATGAGGACATCATGCTGCTTTTAGACCTTCTGGGGACCCTCTGACCAGAAAAAAGTTCAAAAGGTCCCATACTGTCTGGCGGACTTCACTTGACTTGATTTGCTTATTAACATCAGAAAGAGTCTGTAAGGACATCATGTAGATTTTAGACCATCTGGGGACCCTCTGAGGGAAAAAAAGTTCAAAAACGCCCTTATGGACTACTTTCTGGAGGACCTGACTTGATTTTTTAACATCAGAAAGAGTCTATGAGGACATCATGTAGCTTTTAGACCTTCTGGGAACCCAGTCTGGCGGAAAAAAAGTTCAAAAGGTCCCATATGGACTACTGCATGGCGGACTTGACTTTTTAACATCAGAAAGAGTCAATAAGGACATCATGTAGCTATTAGACCTTCTGGGGACCATCTGAGCAGAAAAAAAAGTATCTATAAGGACAGCATGTAGCTTTTAGACCTTCTCTGGACCCTCTGAGCAGAAAAAAAGTTCAAAAGGTCCCATATGGACTACTGTCTGGCGGTCTTGACTTGACTTTTTAACATCAGAAAGTGTCTATGAGGACATCATGTAGCTTTTAGACCTTCTGGGGACCCTCTGAGCAGAAAAAAAGTTCAAAAGGTCCCATATGAACCACTGTCTGGAGGTCCTGACTTGACTTTTTAACATCAAAAAGACTCTATGAGGACATCATGTAGCTTTTAGACCTTCTGGGGACCCTCTGAGGAGAAAAAAAGTTCAAAAGGTCCCATATGGACCACTGTCTGGAGGTCCTGACTTGACTTTTTAACATCAGAAAGAGTCTATGTGGACATCAGGTAGGTTTTAGACCTTCTGGGGACCCTCTGATCAGAAAAAAAGTTCAAAAGGTCCCATATGGACCACTGTCTGGAGGACCTTACTTGACTTTTTAACATCAGAAAGAATCTATGAGGACATCATGTAGCTTTTAGACCTTCTGGGGACCCTCTGAGTAG
Source organism: Gila orcuttii (assembly GCA_026230005.1). NCBI lineage: Eukaryota > Metazoa > Chordata > Actinopteri > Cypriniformes > Leuciscidae > Gila > Gila orcuttii. The sequence goes on from JAPDVR010000003.1 coordinate 8,644,539, forward strand.
AAAAAAAGTTCAAAAGGTCCCATATGGACTACTGTCTGGAGGACCTGACTTGAATTTTAAACATCAGTAAGAGTCTATGATGACATCATGTAGCTTTTAGACCTCTGAGGAGAAAAAAAGTTCAAAAGGTCCCATATGGACTACTGTCTGGAGGACCTGACTTGACTGTTTTAAAATCAGAAAGAGTCTATGAGGACATCATGTAGCGTTTAGACCTTCTGGGGACCCAGTCCGGCGGAAAAAAAGTTCAAAAGGTCCCATATGGACTACTGCATGGCGGACTTGATTTTTTAACGTCAGAAAGAGTCAATAAGGACATCATGTAGCTATTAGACCTTCTGGGGACCATCTGAGCAGAAAAAAAAGTATCTATAAGGACAGCATGTAGCTTTTAGACCTTCTCTGGACCCTCTGAGCAGAAAAAAAGTTCAAAAGGTCCCATATGGACTACTGTCTGGCGGTCTTGACTTGACTTTTTAACATCAGAAAGTGTCTATGAGGACATCATGTAGCTTTTAGACCTTCTGGGGACCCTCTGAGCAGAAAAAAGTTCAAAAGGTCCCATATGGACCAATGTCTGGAGGACCTGACTTGACTTTTTAACATCAGAAAGAGTCTATGAGGACATCATGTAGCTTTTAGACCTTCTGGGGGCCCTCTGAGCAGAAAAAAAGTTCAAAAGGTCCCATATGAACCACTGTCGGGAGGTCCTGACTTGACTTTTGAACATCAAAAAGACTCTATGAGGACATCATGTAGCTTTTAGACCTTCTGGGGACCCTCTGAGGAGAAAAAAAGTTCAAAAGGTCCCATATGGACCACTGTCTGGAGGTCCTGACTTGACTTTTTAACATCAGAAAGAGTCTATGTGGACATCAGGTAGGTTTTAGACCTTCTGGGGACCTTCTGAGCAGAGAAAAAGTTCAAAAGGTCCCATATGGACCACTGTCTGGAGGACCTGACTTGACTTTTTAACATCAGAAAGAGTCTATGAGGACATCATGTAGCTTTTAGACCTTCTGGGGACCCTCTGAGTAGAAAAAAAGTTCAAAAGGTCCCATATGGACTACTGTCTGGAGGACCTGACTTGAATTTTAAACATCAGTAAGAGTCTATGATGACATCATGTAGCTTTTAGACCTTGTGGGGACCCTCTGAGGAGAAAAAAAGTTCAAAAGGTCCCATATGGACTACTGTCTGGAGGACCTGACTTGACTGTTTTAACATCAGAAAGAGTCTATGAGGACATCATGTAGCTTTTAGACCTTCTGGGGACCCTCTGAGCAGAAAAAAAGTTCAAAAGGTCCCATATGGACCACTGTCTGGAGGACCTGACTTGACTTTTTAACATCAGAAAGAGTCCATGAGGACATCATGTAGCTTTTAGACCTTCTGGGGACCCTCTTATCAGAAAAAAAGTTCAAAAGGTCCCATATGGACCACTGTCTGGAGGACCTGACTTGACATTTTAACATCAGAAATAGTCTATGAGGACATCATGTAGCTTTTAGACCTTCTGGGGACCCTCTGAGGAGAAAAAAAGTTCAAAAGGTCCCATATGGACCACTGTCTGGAGGTCCTGACTTGACTTTTTAACATCAGAAAGAGTCTATGAGGACATCATGTAGCTTTTAGACCTAAGGCGGACCCTCTGAGGAGAAAAAAAGTTCAAAAGGTCCCATATGGACCACTGTCTGGAGGACCTGACTTGACTTTTTAACATCAGAAAGAGTCTATGAGGACATCATGTAGCTTTTAGACCTTCTGGGGACCCTCTGAGCAGAAAAACGTTCAAAAGGTCCCATATGGACAACTGTCTGGAGGACCTGACTTGACTTTTTAACATCAGAAAGAGTCTATGAGGACATCATGTAGTTTTTAGACCTTCTGGGGACCCTCTCAGGAGAAAAAAAGTTCAAAAGGTCCCATATGGACCACTGTCTGGAGGTCCTGACTTGACTTTTTAACATCAGAAAGAGTCTATGAGGACATCATGTAGCTTTTAGACCTTCTGGGGACCCTCTCAGGAGAAAAAAAGTTCAAAAGGTCCCATATGGACCACTGTCTGGAGGTCCTGACTTGACTTTTTAACATCAGAAAGAGTCTATGAGGACATCATGTAGCTTTTAGACCTTCTGGGGACCTTCTGAGCAGAGAAAAAGTTCAAAAGGTCCCATATGGACCACTGTCTGGAGGACCTGACTTGACTTTTTAACATCAGAAAGTGTCTATGAGGACATCTTGTAGCTTTTAGACCTTCTGGGGACCCTCTGAGTAGAAAAAAAGTTCAAAAGGTCCCATATGGACCACTGTCTGGAGGACCTGACTTGACTTTTTAACATCAAAAAGACTCTATGAGGACATCATGTAGCTTTTAGACCTTCTGGGGACCCTCTGAGGAGAAAAAAAGTTCAAAAGGTCCCATATGGACCACTGTCTGGAGGTCCTGACTTGACTTTTTAACATCAGAAAGAGTCTATGTGGACATCAGGTAGGTTTTAGACCTTCTGGGGACCCTCTGATCAGAAAAAAAGTTCAAAAGGTCCCATATGGACCACTGTCTGGAGGACCTGACTTGACTTTTTAACATCAGAAAGAGTCTATGAGGACATCATGTAGCTTTTAGACCTTCTGGGGACCCTCTGAGTAGAAAAAAAGTTCAAAAGGTCCCATATGGACTACTGTCTGGAGGACCTGACTTGAATTTTAAACATCAGTAAGAGTCTATGATGACATCATGTAGCTTTTAGACCTTGTGGGGACCCTCTGAGGAGAAAAAAAGTTCAAAAGGTCCCATATGGACTACTGTCTGGAGGACCTGACTTGACTGTTTTAACATCAGAAAGAGTCTATGAGGACATCATGTAGCTTTTAGACCTTCTGGGGACCCTCTGAGCAGAAAAAAAGTTCAAAAGGTCCCATATGGACCACTGTCTGGAGGACCTGACTTGACTTTTTAACATCAGAAAGAGTCCATGAGGACATCATGTAGCTTTTAGACCTTCTGGGGACCCTCTTATCAGAAAAAAAGTTCAAAAGGTCCCATATGGACCACTGTCTGGAGGACCTGACTTGACATTTTAACATCAGAAATAGTCTATGAGGACATCATGTAGCTTTTAGACCTTCTGGGGACCCTCTGAGGAGAAAAAAAGTTCAAAAGGTCCCATATGGACCACTGTCTGGAGGTCCTGACTTGACTTTTTAACATCAGAAAGAGTCTATGAGGACATCATGTAGCTTTTAGACCTTCTGGGGACCCTCTCAGGAGAAAAAAAGTTCAAAAGGTCCCATATGGACCACTGTCTGGAGGTCCTGACTTGACTTTTTAACATCAGAAAGAGTCTATGAGGACATCATGTAGCTTTTAGACCTTCTGGGGACCCTCTCAGGAGAAAAAAAGTTCAAAAGGTCCCATATGGACCACTGTCTGGAGGTCCTGACTTGACTTTTTAACATCAGAAAGAGTCTATGAGGACATCATGTAGCTTTTAGACCTTCTGGGGACCTTCTGAGCAGAGAAAAAGTTCAAAACGTCCCATATGGACCACTGTCTGGAGGACCTGACTTGACTTTTTAACATCAGAAAGAGTCTATGAGGACATCTTGTAGCTTTTAGACCTTCTGGGGACCCTCTGAGAAGAAAAAAAGTTCAAAAGGTCCCATATGGACCACTGTCTGGAGGACCTGACTTGACTTTTTAACATCATGTAGCTTTTAGACCTTCTGGGGACCCTCTGAGCAGAAAAAAAGTTCAAAAGGTCCCATATGGTCTAGTGTCTGGAGGACCTGACTTGCCTATTTAACATCAGAAATAGTGTAAGAGGACATCATGTAGTTTTTAGACCTTCTGGGCACCCTCTGAGGAGAAAAAAAGTTCAAAAGTTCCCAAATGGACCACTGTAAGCATGTGTAGCCTACTCATTTCACATGAAAAGAAAGAGACAGAATTTAGAGAAGCTAGAGTGAACGTACATCAATACTGACTAAATTAGTAGGGCAATAGCAATGATTAAAATCATGTCGGTTTAAGAGTACGACATAGGCTACCTTAAAAAATGTTTTTAGTTTTATTATGAAAAAAACAGAATGAGTTTTATTTCTTGAATCTTGAATGCATTGCAATCAACAAAGTGCATTTTACCTTCAAATGTTATTCTTCCATGCAAAACGCTTGTGCAATGTAAGCATTAGTGCTTGAATGCATTTTAATGCAACAGAGTGCATATTACTTTTATTTAATCTTCCATGCAAAACGCTGTTGCAATGGAATGAAACGCATTAGTTCTTAAATGCATTGCAATGCAACAGAGTGCATATTACTTTTAAATGTTATTCTTCCATGCAAAACGCTTGTGCAATGCAACAGCACGCTGTTGCAATGTAATGAAACGCATTAGTTCTTGAATGCATTGCAAGGCAACAGAGTGCATATTAGTTTTAAATGTTATTCTTCCATGCAAAACGCTTGTGCAATGCAACAGCACGCTGTTGCAATGTAATGAAACGCATTAGTTCTTGAATGCATTGCAATGCAACAGAGTGCATATTACTTTTAAATGTTATTCTTCCATGCAAAACGCTTGTGCAATGCAACAGCACGCTGTTGCAATGTAATGAAACGCATTAGTTATTGAATGCATTGCAATGCAACAGAGTGCATATTACTTTTAAATGTTATTCTTCCATGCAAAACGCTTGTGCAATGCAACAGCACGCTGTTGCAATGGAATGAATCCCATTCAAGCACGCTGTTGCAATGGAATGAAACGCATTAGTTCTTGAATGCATTTGCAATGCAACAAAGTGCATACTACTTTTAAATGTTATTCTTCCATGCAAAACGCTTGTGCAATGCAACAGCACGCTGTTGCAATGGAATGAAACGCATTAGTTCTTGAATCCATTTGCAATGCAACAAAGTGCATACTACTTTTAAATGTTATTCTTCCATGAAAAACGCTTGTGCAATGCAACAGCACGCTCATGCAATGGAATGAAACGAATTAGTTCTTGAATGCATTTGCAATGCAACAAAGTGCATACTACTTTTAAATGTTATTCTTCCATGCAAAACGCTTGTGCAATGCAACAGCACGCTGTTGCAATGGAATGAAACGCATGAGTTCTTGAATGCATTTGCAATGCAACAAAGTGCATATTAGTTTTAAATGTTATTCTTCAATGCAAAACGCTTGTGCAATGTACAGAAACGCATTAGTTCTTGAATTCATTGCAATGTAACAGAGTGCATATTACTTTTAAATGTTATTCTTCCATTGCAAAACGCTTGTGCAATGCAACAGCACGCTGTTGCAATGGAATGAAACGCATTAATTCTTAAATGCATTGCAATGCAACAGAGTGCATATTAGTTTTAAATGTTATTCTTCCATGCAAATCGCTTGTGCAATGTACATAAACGCATTAGTTCTTGATTGCATTGCAATGTAACAGAGTGAATATTACTTTTAAATATTATTCTTCCATGCAAAACGCTTGTGCAATGCAACAGCACGCTGTTGCAATGGAATGAATCGCATTAGTTCTTGAATGCATTTGCAATGCAACAAAGTGCATACTACTTTTAAATGTTATTCTTCCATGCAAAACGCTTGTGCAATGCAACAGTTCTTAAATGCAATTGTAATGCAACAGACTGCATTTTAGTTTTAAATGTTATTCTTCCATGCAAAACGCTTGTGCAATGCAACAGCACGCTGTTGCAATGTAATGAAGCGCATTAGTTCTTGAATGCATTTGCAATGCAACAAAGTGCATTGCAATGCAGCAGAGTGCATATTACTTTTAAATGTTATTCTTCCATGCAAAACGCTTGTGCAATGCAACAGCACGCTGATGCAATGTAATGGTACTTTTAAATGTTATTCTTCCATGCAAAACGCTTGTGCAATGCAACAGCACGCTGTTGCAATGTAATGAAACGCATTAGTTCTTAAATGCATTGCAATGCAAGAGAGTGCATATTAGTTTTATATGTTATTCTTCCATGCAAAACGCTTGTGCAATGTACAGAAATGCATTAGTTCTTAAATGCATTGCAATGCAACAGAGTGCATTTTAGTTTTATATGTTATTCTTCCATGCAAAACGCTTGTGCAACGTACAGAAACGCATTAGTTCTTGAATGCATTGCAATGTAACAGAGTACATATTACTTTTAAATGTTATTCTTCCATGCAAAACGCTTGTGCAATGCAACAGCACGCTATTGCAATGTAATGAAACGCATTAGTTCTTAAATGCATTGCAATGCAACAGAGTGCATATTACTTTTAAATGTTATTCTTCCATGCAAAACGCTTGTGCAATGTACAGAAACGCATTAGTTCTTGAATGCATTGCAATGTAACAGAGTGCATATTACTTTTAAATGTTATTCTTCCATGCAAAACGATTTTGCAATGCAACAGCACGCTGTTGCAATGTAATGAAGCGCATTAGTTCTTAAATGCATTGCAATGCAACACAGTGCATATTACTTTTAAATGTTATTCTTCCATGCAATACGCTTGTGCAATGCAACAGCACGCTGCTGCAATGTAATGAAACGCATTAGTTCTTAAATGCATTGCAATGCAACAGAGTGCATATTACTTTTAAATGTTATTCTTCCATGCAAAACGCTTGTGCAATGCAACAGCACGCTGTTGCAATAGAATGAATCGCATTAGTTCTTGAATGCATTTGCAATGCAACAAAGTGCATTGCAATGCAGCAGAGTGCATATTACTTTTAAATGTTATTCTTCCATGCAAAACGCTTGTGCAATGCAACAGCACGCTGATGCAATGTAATGGTACTTTTAAATGTTATTCTTCCATGCAAAACGCTTGTGCAATGCAACAGCACGCTGTTGCAATGTAATGAAACGCATTAGTTCTTAAATGCATTGCAATGCAAGAGAGTGCATAATTAGTTTTATATGTAATTCTTCCATGCAAAACGCTTGTGCAATGCAACAGCACGCTGTTGCAATGTAATGAAACGCATTAGTTCTTAAATGCATTGTAATGCAAGAGAGTGCATATTACTTTTAAATGTTATTCTTCCATGCAAAACGCTTGTGCAATGCAACAGCACGCTGTTGCAATGTAATGGTACTTTTAAATGTTATTCTTCCATACAAAACGCTTGTGCAATGCAACAGCACGCTGTTGCAATGTAATGAAACGCATTAGTTCTTAAATGCATTGCAATGCAACAGAGTGCATATTACTTTTAAATGTTATTCTTCCATGCAAAACGCTTGTGCAATGCAACAGCACGCTGTTGCAATGTAATGAAACGCATTAGTTCTTAAATGCATTGCAATGCAACAGAGTGCATATTAGTTTTATATGTTATTCTTCCATGCAAAACGCTTGTGCAATGTACAGAAACGCATTAGTTCTTGAATGTATTGCAATGTAACAGAGTGCATATTACTTTTAAATGTTATTCTTCCATGCAAAACGCTTGTGCAATGCAACAGCACGCTGTTGCAATGTAATGAAACGCATTAGTTCTTAAATGCATTGGAATGCAACAGAGTGCATATTAGTTTTATATGTTATTCTTCCATGCAAAACGCTTGTGCAATGCAACAGCACGCTGTTGCAATGTAATGAAACGCATTCGTTCTTAAATGCATTGCAGTGCAACAGAGTGCATATTAGTTTTATATGTTATTCTTCCATGCAAAACGCTTGTGCAATGTACAGAAACTTATCAGTTCTTAAATGCACTGCAATGCAACAGAGTGCATATTAGTTTTATATGTTATTCTTCCATGCAAAACGCTTGTGCAATGTACAGAAACGCATTAGTTCTTAAATGCACTGCAATGCAACAGAGTGCATATTAGTTTTATATGTTATTCTTCCATGCAAAACGCTTGTGCAATGCAACAGCACGCTGTTGCAATGTAATGAAACGCATTAGTTCTTAAATGCATTGCAATGCAGCAGAGTGCATATTACTTTTAAATGTTATTCTTCCATGCAAAACGCTTGTGCAATGTACAGAAACGCATTAGTTCTTGAATGCATTGCAATGTAACAGAGTGCATATTACTTTTAAATGTTATTCTTCCATGCAAAACGCTTGTGCAATGCAACAGCACGCTGTTGCAATGTAATGAAACGCATTAGTTCTTAAAATGCATTGCAATGCAAGAAAGTGCATACTACTTTTAAATGTTATTCTTCTATGCAAAACGCTTGTGCAATGCAACAGCACGCTGTTGCAATGGAATGAAACGCATTAGTTCTTGAATGCATTTGCAATGCAACAAAGTGCATATTACTTTTAAACGTTATTCTTTCATGCAAAACGCTTGTGTAATGCAACAGCACGTTGCATTGCACATCTCTTCTTTGAACAATGGAAATAGTTAGTTATTGCATGCATTGGAAAGCGACAGCTTTGTGATGTTTTCTCGTGAGTACACACATTAATGAGCTTTATGCAAAGAGGAAAACATTATGCTGTGAGTTGTCTTTTCAACAGCTGATGCAATGATATTCCTTCATACACAAATGATTATGGTTAGTTTGTTCATTGCACAAAGGAATAAGTTAGACCTTTTATGAAATGGAATGGAAACAACAAAAATGTTATTAAAACAGCAGATTGCTTTGCCCATCTCTTTAATGCACTACGGAATGAGCTAGTTCTTGAATGCATTGCAATGCAATAAAGTGCATATTGCTTATAGGTCATTCTTCGATGCTTTTCGTTGGTATTCTTCGTTACGCTTGATCGTATGTGCAATGCAATGCAACAGCAGATTGCATTGCAGATCTCTTAATGCACTACGGAATGAGTTAGTTCTTGAACTTATTGCAATGCAAAAAAAGTGCATATTGCTTATATGTCATTCTAACGCTTTATCATACGTGCAATTCAACAGCAGTTTTTTAAGCGTTAGAGTTTTTCATTGCACAAAGGAATAAGTTAGTCCTTTTATGCAATGGAATGAAACAACAAAACGTTTTTAAAACAGCAGATTTCGTTGCTGTTTCAAAGGGTCCCATATGGACCACTGTCTGGAGGACCTAACTTGACGTTTAAACATCAGAAAGAGTCGATGAGGACATCATGTAGATTTTAGATATTCTGGGGACCCTCTTATCAGAAAAAAAGTTCAAAAGGTCCCATATGAACCACTGTCTGGAGGACCTGACTTCACTTTTTAACATCAGAAAGAGTCTATGAGGACATCATGTAGCTTTTAGACCTTCTGGGGACCCTCTTATCAGAAAAAAGTTCAAAAGGTCCCATATGGACCACTGTCTGGAGGACCTGACTTGACTTTTTAACATCAGAAAGAGTCTATGAGGACATCATGTAGCTTTTAGACCTTCTGGGGACCTTCTGAGCAGAAAAAAAGTTCAAAAGGTCCCATATGGACCACTGTCTGGAGGACCTGACTTGACTTTTTAACATCAGAAAGAGTCTATGAGGACATCATGTAGCTTTTAGACCTTCTGGGGACCCTCTTATCAGAAAAAAGTTCAAAAGGTCCCATATGGACCACTGTCTGGAGGACCTGACTTGACTTTTTAACATCAGAAAGAGTCTATGAGGACATCATGTAGCATTTAGACCTTCTGGGGACCCTCTTATCAGAAAAAAAGTTCAAAATATCCCCTATGGACCACTGTCTGGAGGACCTGACTTGACTTTTTAACATCAGAAAGAGTCTATGAGGACATCATGTAGCTTTTAGACCTTCTGGGGACCCTCTTATCAGAAAAAAAGTTCAAAAGGTCCCATATCGACCACTGTCTGGAGGACCTGACTTGACTTTTTAACATCAGAAAGAGTCTATGAGGACATCATGTAGCTTTTAGTCCTTCTGGGGATCCTCTGAGGAGAAAAAAAGTTCAAAAGGTCCCATATGGACCACTGTCTGGAGGACCTGACTTGACTTTTTAACATCAGAAAGAGTCTATGAGGACATCATGTAGCTTTTAGACCTTCTGGGGACCCTCTGAGCAGAAAAAAAGTTCAAAAGGTCCCATATGGACCATTGTCTGGAGGTCCTGACTTGACTTTTTAACATCAGAAAGAGTCTATGAGGACATCAGGTAGCTTTTAGACCTTTTGGGGACCCTCTGAGCAGAAAAAAAGTTCAAAAGGTCCCATATGGACCACTGTCTGGAGGACCTGACTTGACTTTTTAACATCAGAAAGAGTCTATGAGGACATCATGTAGCTTTTAGACCTTCTGGGGACCCCCTGAGGAGATAAAAGACCTCCTGTCTGGAGGTCCCCCCAGACCTCCTGTCTGGAGGTCCTGACTTGACTTTTTAACATCAGAAAGAGTCTATGAGGACATCAGGTAGCTTTTAGACCTTCTGGGGACCCCCTGAGGAGAAAAAAAGTTAAAAAGGTCCCATATGGACCACTGTCTGGAGGACCTGACTTGACTTTTTAACATCAGAAAGAGTCTATGAGGACATCATGTAGCTTTTAGACCTTCTGGGGACCCTCTGAGGAGAAAAAAAGTTCAAAAGGTCCCATATGGACTACTGTCTGGAGGTTCTGACTTGACTTTTTAACATCAGAAAGAGTCTATGAGGACATCATGTAGCTTTTAGACCTTCTGGGGACCCTCTGAGGAGAAAAAAAGTTCAAAAGGTCCCATATGGACCACTGTCTGGAGGTCCTGAGTTGACTTTTTAACATCAGAAAGAATCTATGAGGACAGCATGTAGCTTTTAGACCTTCTGGGGACCCTCTGAGTAGAAAAAAAGTTCAAAAGGTCCCATATGGACCACTGTCTGGAGGACCTGACTTGACTTTTAAACATCAGAGAGAGTCTATGAGGACATCATGTGGCTTTTAGACCTTCTGGGGACCCTCTGAGGAGAAAAAAAGTTCAAAAAGTCCCATATGGACCACTGTCTGGACGACCTGACTTGACTTTTTAACATCAGAAAGAGTCTATTGGGACATCATGTAGCTTTTAGACCTTCTGGGGACCCTCTGAGCAGAAATAAAGTTCAAAAGGTCCCATATGAACCACTGTCTGGAGGTCCTGACTTGACTTTTTAACATCAGAAAGAGTCTATGAGGACATCATGTAGCTTTTAGACCTTCTGGGGACCCTCTGAGCAGAAAAACGTTCAAAAGGTCCCATATGGACCACTGTCTGGAGGACCTGACTTGACTTTTTAACATCAGAAAGAGTCTATGAGGACATCATGTAGCTTTTAGACATTCTGGGGACGCTCTGAGGAGAAAAAAGTACAAAAGGTCCCATATGGACCACTGTCTGGAGGTCCTGCCTTGACTTTTTAACATCAGAAAGAGTCTATGTAGACATCAGGTAGCTTTTAGTCCTTCTGGGGACCCTCTGAGCAGAAAAAAAGTTCAAAAGGTCCCATATGGACCACTGGCTGGAGGACCTGACTTGACTTTTTAACATCAGAAAGAGTCTATAAGGACATCATGTAGCTTTTAGACCTTCTGGGGACCCTCTGAGGAGAAAAAAAGTTCAAAAGGTCCCATATGAACCACTGTCTGGAGGTCCTGACTTGACTTTTTAACATCAGAAAGAGTCTATGAGGACATCATGTAGCTTTTAGACCTTCTGGGGACCCTCTGAGCAGAAAAAAAGTTCAAAAGGTCCCATATGGACCACTGTCTGGAGGACCTGACTTGACTTTTTAACATCAGAAAGAGTCTATGAGGACATCATGTAGCTTTTAGACCTTCTGGGGACCCTCTGTGGAGAAAAAAAGTTCAAAAGGTCCCATATGGACCACTGTCTGGAGGTCCTGACTTGACTTTTTAACATCAGAAAGAGTCTATGGGGACATCATGTAGCTTTTAGACCTTCTGTGGACCCTCTTATCAGAAAAAAAGTTCAAAAGGTCCCATATGGACCACTGTCTGGAGGTCCTTACTTGACTTTTTAACATCAGAAAGAGTCTATGAGGACATCATGTAGCTTTAAGACCTTCTGGGGACCCTCTGAGGAGAAAAAAAGTTCAAAAGGTCCCATATGGACCACTGTCTGGAGGTCCTGACTTGACTTTTTAACATCAGAAAGAATCTATGAGGACATCATGTAGCTTTTAGACCTTCTGGGGACCCTCTGAGTGGAAAAAAAGTTCAAAAGGTCCCATATGGACCACTGTCTGGAGGTCCTGACTTGACTTTTTAACATCAGAAAGAATCTATGAGGACATCATGTAGCTTTTAGACCTTCTGGGGACCCTCTGAGTGGAAAAAAAGTTCAAAAGGTCCCATATGGACCACTGTGTGGAGGACCTGACTTGACTTTTTAACATCAGAAAGAGTCTATGAGGACATCATGTAGCTTTTAGACCTTCTGGGGACCCTCTGAGCAGAAAAAAGTTCAAAAGGTCCCATATGAACCACTGTCTGGAGGTCCTGACTTGACTTTTTAACATCAGAAAGAGTCTATGAGGACATCATGTAGCTTTTAGACCTTCTGGGGACCCTCTGTGGAGAAAAAAAGTTCAAAAGGTCCCATATGGACCACTGTCTGGAGGTCCTGACTTGACTTTTTAACATCAGAAAGAGTCTATGGGGACATCATGTAGCTTTTAGACCTTCTGTGGACCCTCTTATCAGAAAAAAAGTTCAAAAGGTCCCATATGGACCACTGTCTGGAGGTCCTTACTTGACTTTTTAACATCAGAAAGAGTCTATGAGGACATCATGTAGCTTTAAGACCTTCTGGGGACCCTCTGAGGAGAAAAAAAGTTCAAAAGGTCCCATATGGACCACTGTCTGGAGGTCCTGACTTGACTTTTTAACATCAGAAAGAATCTATGAGGACATCATGTAGCTTTTAGACCTTCTGGGGACCCTCTGAGTGGAAAAAAAGTTCAAAAGGTCCCATATGGACCACTGTCTGGAGGTCCTGACTTGACTTTTTAACATCAGAAAGAATCTATGAGGACATCATGTAGCTTTTAGACCTTCTGGGGACCCTCTGAGTGGAAAAAAAGTTCAAAAGGTCCCATATGGACCACTGTGTGGAGGACCTGACTTGACTTTTTAACATCAGAAAGAGTCTATGAGGACATCATGTAGCTTTTAGACCTTCTGGGGACCCTCTGAGCAGAAAAAAGTTCAAAAGGTCCCATATGAACCACTGTCTGGAGGTCCTGACTTGACTTTTTAACATCAGAAAGAGTCTATGAGGACATCATGTAGCTTTTAGACCTTCTGGGGACCCTCTGAGCAGAAAAAAAGTTCAAAAGGTCCCATATGAACCACTGTCTGGAGGTCCTGACTTGACTTTTTAACATCAGAAAGAGTCTATGAGGACATCATGTAGCTTTTAGACCTTCTGGGGACCCTCTGAGCAGAAAAAAAGTTCAAAAGGTCCCATATGGACCACTGTCTGGAGGTACTGACTTGACTTTTTAATATCAGAAAGAGTCTATGAGGACATCATGTAGCTTTTAGACCTTCTGGGGACCCTCTTATCAGAAAAAAAGTTCAATAGGTCCCATATGGACCACTGTCTGGAGGACCTGACTTGAATTTTTAACATCAGAAAGAGTCTATGAGGACATCATGTAGCTTTTAGTCCTTCTGGGGACCCTCTGAGGAGAAAAAAATTTCAAAAGGTCCCATATGGACCACTGTCTGGAGGTCCTGACTTGACTTTTTAACATCAGAAAGAGTCTATGAGGATATCAGGTAGCTTTTAGACCTTCTGGGGACCCTCTGAGCAGGAAAAAAGTTCAAAAGATCCCATATGGACCACTGTCTGGAGGACCTGACTTGACTTTTTAACATCAGAAAGAGTCTATGAGGACATCATGTAGCTTTTAGACATTCTGGGGACGCTCTGAGGAGAAAAAAGTACAAAAGGTCCCATATGGACCACTGTCTGGAGGTCCTGCCTTGACTTTTTAACATCAGAAAGAGTCTATGTAGACATCAGGTAGCTTTTAGTCCTTCTGGGGACCCTCTGAGCAGAAAAAAAGTTCAAAAGGTCCCATATGAACCACTGTCTGGAGGTCCTGACTTGACTTTTTAACATCAGAAAGAGTCTTTGAGGACATCATGTAGCTTTTAGACCTTCTGGGGACCCTCTGAGCAGAAAAAAAGTTCAAAAGGTCCCATATGGACCACTGTCTGGAGGTACTGACGACTTTTTAATATCAGAAAGAGTCTATGAGGACATCATGTAGCTTTTAGACCTTCTGGGGACCCTCTTATCAGAAAAAAAGTTCAATAGGTCCCATATGGACCACTGTCTGGAGGACCTGACTTGACTTTTTAACATCAGAAAGAGTCTATGAGGACATCATGTAGCTTTTAGACCTTCTGGGGACCCTCTGTGGAGAAAAAAAGTTCAAAAGGTCCCATATGGACCACTGTCTGGAGGTCCTGACTTGACTTTTTAACATCAGAAAGAGTCTATGAGGACATCATGTAGCTTTTAGACCTTCTGTGGACCCTCTTATCAGAAAAAAAGTTCAAAAGGTCCCATATGGACCACTGTCTGGAGGTCCTTACTTGACTTTTTAACATCAGAAAGAGTCTATGAGGACATCATGTAGCTTTAAGACCTTCTGGGGACCCTCTGAGGAGAAAAAAAGTTCAAAAGGTCCCATATGGACCACTGTCTGGAGGTCCTGACTTGACTTTTTAACATCAGAAAGAATCTATGAGGACATCATGTAGCTTTTAGACCTTCTGGGGACCCTCTGAGTGGAAAAAAAGTTCAAAAGGTCCCATATGGACCACTGTCTGGAGGTCCTGACTTGACTTTTTAACATCAGAAAGAATCTATGAGGACATCATGTAGCTTTTAGACCTTCTGGGGACCCTCTGAGTGGAAAAAAAGTTCAAAAGGTCCCATATGGACTACTGTCTGGAGGTTCTGACTTGACTTTTTAACATCAGAAAGAGTCTATGAGGACATCATGTAGCTTTTAGACCTTCTGGGGACCCTCTGAGGAGAAAAAAAGTTCAAAAGGTCCCATATGGACCACTGTCTGGAGGTCCTGAGTTGACTTTTTAACATCAGAAAGAATCTATGAGGACAGCATGTAGCTTTTAGACCTTCTGGGGACCCTCTGAGTAGAAAAAAAGTTCAAAAGGTCCCATATGGACCACTGTCTGGAGGACCTGACTTGACTTTTAAACATCAGAGAGAGTCTATGAGGACATCATGTGGCTTTTAGACCTTCTGGGGACCCTCTGAGGAGAAAAAAAGTTCAAAAAGTCCCATATGGACCACTGTCTGGACGACCTGACTTGACTTTTTAACATCAGAAAGAGTCTATTGGGACATCATGTAGCTTTTAGACCTTCTGGGGACCCTCTGAGCAGAAATAAAGTTCAAAAGGTCCCATATGAACCACTGTCTGGAGGTCCTGACTTGACTTTTTAACATCAGAAAGAGTCTATGAGGACATCATGTAGCTTTTAGACCTTCTGGGGACCCTCTGAGCAGAAAAACGTTCAAAAGGTCCCATATGGACCACTGTCTGGAGGACCTGACTTGACTTTTTAACATCAGAAAGAGTCTATGAGGACATCATGTAGCTTTTAGACATTCTGGGGACGCTCTGAGGAGAAAAAAGTACAAAAGGTCCCATATGGACCACTGTCTGGAGGTCCTGCCTTGACTTTTTAACATCAGAAAGAGTCTATGTAGACATCAGGTAGCTTTTAGTCCTTCTGGGGACCCTCTGAGCAGAAAAAAAGTTCAAAAGGTCCCATATGGACCACTGGCTGGAGGACCTGACTTGACTTTTTAACATCAGAAAGAGTCTATAAGGACATCATGTAGCTTTAAGACCTTCTGGGGACCCTCTGAGGAGAAAAAAAGTTCAAAAGGTCCCATATGAACCACTGTCTGGAGGTCCTGACTTGACTTTTTAACATCAGAAAGAGTCTATGAGGACATCATGTAGCTTTTAGTCCTTCTGGGGACCCTCTGAGCAGAAAAAAAGTTCAAAAGGTCCCATATGGACCACTGGCTGGAGGACCTGACTTGACTTTTTAACATCAGAAAGAGTCTATAAGGACATCATGTAGCTTTTAGACCTTCTGGGGACCCTCTGAGGAGAAAAAAAGTTCAAAAGGTCCCATATGAACCACTGTCTGGAGGTCCTGACTTGACTTTTTAACATCAGAAAGAGTCTATGAGGACATCATGTAGCTTTTAGACCTTCTGGGGACCCTCTGAGCAGAAAAAAAGTTCAAAAGGTCCCATATGGACCACTGTCTGGAGGACCTGACTTGACTTTTTAACATCAAAAAGAGTCTATGAGGACATCATGTAGCTTTTAGACCTTCTGGGGACCCTCTGTGGAGAAAAAAAGTTCAAAAGGTCCCATATGGACCACTGTCTGGAGGTCCTGACTTGACTTTTTAACATCAGAAAGAGTCTATGGGGACATCATGTAGCTTTTAGACCTTCTGTGGACCCTCTTATCAGAAAAAAAGTTCAAAAGGTCCCATATGGACCACTGTCTGGAGGTCCTTACTTGACTTTTTAACATCAGAAAGAGTCTATGAGGACATCATGTAGCTTTAAGACCTTCTGGGGACCCTCTGAGGAGAAAAAAAGTTCAAAAGGTCCCATATGGACCACTGTCTGGAGGTCCTGACTTGACTTTTTAACATCAGAAAGAATCTATGAGGACATCATGTAGCTTTTAGACCTTCTGGGGACCCTCTGAGTGGAAAAAAAGTTCAAAAGGTCCCATATGGACCACTGTCTGGAGGTCCTGACTTGACTTTTTAACATCAGAAAGAATCTATGAGGACATCATGTAGCTTTTAGACCTTCTGGGGACCCTCTGAGTGGAAAAAAAGTTCAAAAGGTCCCATATGGACCACTGTGTGGAGGACCTGACTTGACTTTTTAACATCAGAAAGAGTCTATGAGGACATCATGTAGCTTTTAGACCTTCTGGGGACCCTCTGAGCAGAAAAAAGTTCAAAAGGTCCCATATGAACCACTGTCTGGAGGTCCTGACTTGACTTTTTAACATCAGAAAGAGTCTATGAGGACATCATGTAGCTTTTAGACCTTCTGGGGACCCTCTGAGCAGAAAAAAAGTTCAAAAGGTCCCATATGAACCACTGTCTGGAGGTCCTGACTTGACTTTTTAACATCAGAAAGAGTCTATGAGGACATCATGTAGCTTTTAGACCTTCTGGGGACCCTCTGAGCAGAAAAAAAGTTCAAAAGGTCCCATATGGACCACTGTCTGGAGGTACTGACTTGACTTTTTAATATCAGAAAGAGTCTATGAGGACATCATGTAGCTTTTAGACCTTCTGGGGACCCTCTTATCAGAAAAAAAGTTCAATAGGTCCCATATGGACCACTGTCTGGAGGACCTGACTTGAATTTTTAACATCAGAAAGAGTCTATGAGGACATCATGTAGCTTTTAGTCCTTCTGGGGACCCTCTGAGGAGAAAAAAAGTTCAAAAGGTCCCATATGGACCACTGTCTGGAGGTCCTGACTTGACTTTTTAACATCAGAAAGAGTCTATGAGGATATCAGGTAGCTTTTAGACCTTCTGGGGACCCTCTGAGCAGGAAAAAAGTTCAAAAGATCCCATATGGACCACTGTCTGGAGGACCTGACTTGACTTTTTAACATCAGAAAGAGTCTATGAGGACATCATGTAGCTTTTAGACATTCTGGGGACGCTCTGAGGAGAAAAAAGTACAAAAGGTCCCATGTGGACCACTGTCTGGAGGTCCTGCCTTGACTTTTTAACATCAGAAAGAGTCTATGTAGACATCAGGTAGCTTTTAGTCCTTCTGGGGACCCTCTGAGCAGAAAAAAAGTTCAAAAGGTCCCATATGAACCACTGTCTGGAGGTCCTGACTTGACTTTTTAACATCAGAAAGAGTCTATGAGGACATCATGTAGCTTTTAGACCTTCTGGGGACCCTCTGAGCAGAAAAAAAGTTCAAAAGGTCCCATATGGACCACTGTCTGGAGGTACTGACGACTTTTTAATATCAGAAAGAGTCTATGAGGACATCATGTAGCTTTTAGACCTTCTGGGGACCCTCTTATCAGAAAAAAAGTTCAATAGGTCCCATATGGACCACTGTCTGGAGGACCTGACTTGACTTTTTAACATCAGAAAGAGTCTATGAGGACATCATGTAGCTTTTAGACCTTCTGGGGACCCTCTGAGTAGAAAAAAAGTTCAAAAGGTCCCATATGGACCACTGTCTGGAGGTCCTGAGTTGACTTTTTAACATCAGAAAGAATCTATGAGGACAGCATGTAGCTTTTAGACCTTCTGGGGACCCTCTGAGTAGAAAAAAAGTTCAAAAGGTCCCATATGGACCACTGTCTGGAGGACCTGACTTGACTTTTAAACATCAGAAAGAGTCTATGAGGACATCATGTAGCTTTTAGACCTTCTGGGGACCCTCTGAGGAGAAAAAAAGGTCAAAAGGTCCCATATGAACCACTGTCTGGACGACCTGACTTGACTTTTAAACATCAGAAAGAGTCTATGAGGACATCATGTAGCTTTTAGACCTTCTGGGGACCCTCTGAGGAGAAAAAAAGTTCAAAAGGTCCCATACGGACCACTGTCTGGAGGTCCTGACTTGACTTTTTAACATCAAAAAGAGTATATGAGGACATCATGTAGCTTTTAGACCTTCTGGGGACCCTCTGAGCAGAAAAAACGTTCAAAAGGTCCCATATGGACCACTGTCTGGAGGTCCTGACTTGACTTTTTAACATCAGAAAGAGTCTATGAGGACATCATGTAGCTTTTAAACCTTCTGGGAACCCTCTGAGTAGAAAAGAAGTTCAAAAGGTCCCATATGGACTACTGTCTGGAGGACCTGACTTGAATTTTAAACATCAGTAAGAGTCTATGATGACATCATGTAGCTTTTAGACCTTCTGTGGACCCTCTTATCAGAAAAAAAAGTTCAAAAGGTCCCATATGGACCAATGTCTGGAGGACCTGACTTGACTTTTTAGCATCAGAAAGAGTCTATGAGGACATCATGTAGCTTTTAGACCTTCTGGGGACCCTCTGAGTAGAAAAAAAGTTCAAAAGGTCCCATATGGACCACTGTCTGGAGGTCCTGAGTTGACTTTTTAACATCAGAAAGAATCTATGAGGACAGCATGTAGCTTTTAGACCTTCTGGGGACCCTCTGAGTAGAAAAAAAGTTCAAAATGTCCCATATGGACCACTGTCTGGAGGACCTGACTTGACTTTTAAACATCAGAAAGAGTCTATGAGGACATCATGTAGCTTTTAGACCTTCTGGGGACCCTCTGAGGAGAAAAAAAATTCAAAAGGTCCCATATGGACCACTGTCTGGACGACCTGACTTGACTTTTAAACATCAGAAAGAGTCTATGAGGACATCATGTAGCTTTTAGACCTTCTGGGGACCCTCTGAGGAGAAACAAAGTTCAAAAGGTCCCATACGGACCACTGTCTGGAGGTCCTGACTTGACTTTTTAACATCAGAAAGAGTCTATGAGGACATCAGGTAGCTTTTAGACCTTCTGGGGACCCCCTGAGCAGAAAAAAAGTTCAAAAGGTCCCATATGGACCACTGTCTAGAGGACCTGACTTGAATTTTTAACATCAGAAAGAGTCTATGAGGACATCATGTAGCTTTTAGACCTTCTGGGGACCCTCTGAGCAGAAATAAAGTTCAAAAGGTCCCATATGAACCACTGTCTGGAGGTCCTGACTTGACTTTTTAACATCAGAAAGAGTCTATGAGGACATAAGGTAGCTTTTAGACCTTCTGGGGACCCCCTGAGGAGAAAAAAAGTTAAAAAGGTCCCATATGGACCACTGTCTGGAGGACCTGACTTGACTTTTTAACATCAGAAAGAGTCTATGAGGACATCATGTAGCTTTTAGACCTTCTGGGGACCCTCTGAGCAGAAATAACTTCAAAAGGTCCCATATGGACCTTTGTTGTTTGGAGGTCCTGACTTGACTTTTTAACATCAGAAAGAGTCTTTGAGGACATCATGTAGCTTTTAGACCTTCTGGGGACCCTCTGAGGAGAAAAAAGTTCAAAAGGTCCTATATGGACCACTGTCTGGAGGTCCTGACTTGACTTTTTAACATCAGAAAGAGTCTATGAGGACATCATGTAGCTTTTAGACCTTCTGGGGACCCTCTGAGGAGAAAAAAAGTTCAAAAGGTACCATATGGACCACTGTAAGCATGTGTTGCCTACTCATTTCACATGAAAAGAAAGAGACAGAATTGAGAGAAGCTAGAATCAGTGAACGTACATCAATACTGACTAAATTAGCCGGGCAATAGCAATGATTAAAATCATGTCGGTTTAAGAGTACGACATAGGCTACCTTAAAAAATGTTTTTAGTTTTATTATGAAAAAAACGGAATGAGTTTTATTTCTTGAATCTTGAATGCATTGCAATCAACAAAGTGCATATTACTTTTAAATGTTAATCTTCCATGCTAAACGCTGTTGCAATGTAATGAAACGCATTAGTGCTTGAATGCATTTTAATGCAACAGAGTGCATATTACTTTTAAATGTTAATCTTCCATGCTAAACGCTGTTGCAATGTAATGAAACGCTTTAGTTCTTGAATGCATTGCAATTCAACAAAGTGCATCTTACTTTTAAATGTTATTCTTCCATGCAAAACGCTTGTGCAATGCAACAGCACGCTGTTGCAATGTAATGAAACGCATTAGTTCTTAAATGCATTGCAATGCAAGAGTGCATATTACTTTTAAATGTTATTCTTCCATGCAAAACGCTTGTGCAATGCAACAGCACGCTGTTGCAATGTAATGAAACGCATTAGTTCTTGAATGCATTGCAATGCAACAGAGTGCATATTACTTTTAAATGTTATTCTTCCATGCAAAACGCTTGTGCAATGCAACAGCACGCTGTTGCAATGTAATGAAACGCATTAGTTCTTGAATGCATTGCAATGTATTGATGTGCAATGTAATGAGTGCATTTTACTTTTAAATGTTATTCTTCCATGCAAAACGCTTGTGCAATGCAACAGCACGCTGTTGCAATGTAATGAAACGCATTAGTTCTTGAATGCATTGCAATGCAACAGAGTGCATATTACTTTTAAATGTTATTCTTCCATGCAAAACGCTTGTGCAATGCAACAGCACGCTGTTGCAATGTAATGAAACGCATTATTTCTTGAATGCATTGCAATGCAACAGAGTGCATATTACTTTTAAATGTTATTTTTCCGTGCAAAACGCTTGTGCAATGCAACAGCACGCTGTTGCAATGTAATGAAACGCATTAGTTCTTGAATGCATTGCAATGCAACAGAGTGCATATTACTTTTAAATGTTATTCTTCCATACAAAACGCTTGTGCAATGCAACAGCACGCTGTTGCAATGGAATGAATCGCATTAGTTCTTGAATGCATTTGCAATGCAACAAAGTGCATACTACTTTTAAATGTTATTCTTCCATGCAAAACGCTTGTGCAATGCAACAGCACGCTGTTGCAATGGAATGAAACGCATTAGTTCTTGAACGCATTTGCAATGCAACAAAGTGCATATTACTTTTAAATGTTATTCTTCCATGCAAAAACTCTTGTGCAATGTACAGAAACGCATTAGTTCTTGAATGCATTTGCAATGCAACAAAGTGCATACTATTAAATGTTATTCTTCCATGCAAAACGCTTGTGCAATGCAACAGCACGCTGTTGCAATGGAATGAAACGCATTAGTTCTTGAATGCATTGCAATGCAACAGAGTGCATTTTACTTTTAAATGTTATTCTTCCATGCAAAACGCTTGTGCAATGCAACAGCACGCTGTTGCAATGTAATGAAACGCATTAATTCTTGAATGCATTGCAATGCAACAGAGTGCATATTACTTTTAAATGTTATTCTTCCATGCAAAACGCTTGTGCAATGCAACAGCACGCTGTTGCAATGTAATGAAACGCATTATTTCTTGAATGCATTGCAATGCAACAGAGTGCATATTACTTTTAAATGTTATTCTTCCATGCAAAACGCTTGTGCAATGCAACAGCACGCTGTTGCAATGTAATGAAACGCATTAGTTCTTGAATGCATTGCAATGCAACAGAGTGCATATTACTTTTAAATGTTATTCTTCCATGCAAAACGCTTGTGCAATGCAACAGCACGCTGTTGCAATGGAATGAAACGCATTAGTTCTTGAACGCATTTGCAATGCAACAGAGTGCATATTACTTTTAAATGTTATTCTTCCATGCAAAAACTCTTGTGCAATGTACAGAAACGCATTAGTTCTTGAATGCATTTGCAATGCAACAAAGTGCATACTATTAAATGTTATTCTTCCATGCAAAACGCTTGTGCAATGCAACAGCACGCTGTTGCAATGGAATGAAACGCATTAGTTCTTGAATGCATTGCAATGCAACAGAGTGCATTTTACTTTTAAATGTTATTCTTCCATGCAAAACGCTTGTGCAATGCAACAGCACGCTGTTGCAATGTAATGAAACGCATTAGTTCTTGAATGCATTGCAATGCAACAGAGTGCATATTACTTTTAAATGTTATTCTTCCATGCAAAACGCTTGTGCAATGCAACAGCACGCTGTTGCAATGTAATGAAACGCATTATTTCTTGAATGCATTGCAATGCAACAGAGTGCATATTACTTTTAAATGTTATTCTTCCATGCAAAACGCTTGTGCAATGCAACAGCACGCTGTTGCAATGTAATGAAACGCATTAGTTCTTGAATGCATTGCAATGCAACAGAGTGCATATTACTTTTAAATGTTATTCTTCCATGCAAAACGCTTGTGCAATGCAACAGCACGCTGTTGCAATGGAATGAATCGCATTAGTTCTTGAATGCATTTGCAATGCAACAAAGTGCATACTACTTTTAAATGTTATTCTTCCATGCAAAACGCTTGTGCAATGCAACAGCACGCTGTTGCAATGGAATGAAACGCATTAGTTCTTGAACGCATTTGCAATGCAACAAAGTGCATATTACTTTTAAATGTTATTCTTCCATGCAAAAACTGTTGTGCAATGTACAGAATCGCATTAGTTCTTGAATGCATTTGCAATGCAACAAAGTGCATACTACTTTTAAATGTTATTCTTCCATGCAAAACGCTTGTGCAATGCAACAGCACGCTGTTGCAATGGAATGAAACGCATTAGTTCTTGAATGCATTTGCAATGCAACAAAGTGCATATTACTTTTAAATGTTATTCTTTCTTGCAAAACGCTTGTGTAATGCAACAGCACGCTGCATTGCACATCTCTTCTTTGAACAATGGAAATAGTTAGTTATTGCATGCATTGGAAAGCGACAGCTTTGTGATGTTTTCTCGTGAGTACACACATTAATGAGCTGTATGCAATGTGGAAAACAATATGCTGTGAGTTGTCTTTTCAACAGCTGATGCAATGATTTTCCTTCATACACAAATGATTATGGTTAGTTTGTTCATTGCACAAAGGAATAAGTTAGACCTTTTATGCAATGGAATGAAACAACAAAAGTTATTAAAACAGCAGATTGCTTTGCCCATCTCTTTAATGCACTACGGAATGAGCTAGTTCTTCAATGCATTGCAATGCAATAAAGTGCATATTGCTTATAGGTCATTCTTCGATGCTTTTCGTTGGTATTCTTCGTTACGCTTGATCGTATGTGCAATGCAATGCAACAGCAGATTGCATTGCAGATCTCTTAATGCACTACGGAATGAGTTAGTTCTTGAACGCATTGCAATGCAAAAGAAGTGCATATCGCTTATATGTCATTCTAACGCTTTATCATATGTGCAGTGCAACAGCAGTTTTTTTAAGCTTTAGTTTTTTTCATTGCACAAATAAGTTAGTCATTTTATGCAATGGAATGAAACAACAAAATGTTTTTAAAACAGCAGATTGCGTTGCTCATCTCTTTAATGCACTACAAAAAGAGTTAGTTCTTGAGTGCATTGCAAAAAAGTGCATATTGCTTATATGTTACTCTACTGCTTTATCATATGTGCAATGCAAAAGCAGTTTTTAAGCGTTAGTTTTTTTCATTGCACAAAGGAATAAGTTAGTCCTTTTATGCAATGGAATGAAACAACAAAAAATGTTAGTAAAACAACAGATTGCATTGTCTATCTCTTTAATACACTGCAAAATTAGTTAGTTCTTGAATGCATTGCAATTCAACAATG
This sequence comes from Gila orcuttii, assembly GCA_026230005.1. Classification (NCBI taxonomy): domain Eukaryota; kingdom Metazoa; phylum Chordata; class Actinopteri; order Cypriniformes; family Leuciscidae; genus Gila; species Gila orcuttii. The sequence continues at coordinate 8,668,755 of JAPDVR010000003.1, forward strand.
CCTTTTGACTTTTTAACATCAGAAAGAGTCTATGAGGACATCATGTAGCTTTTAGACCTTCTGGGGACCCTCTGAGGAGAAAAAAAGTTCAAAAGGATCCATATGGACCACTGTCTGGAGGTCCTAACTTGAGTTTTTAACATCAGAAAGAGTCTATGAGGACATCATGTAGCTTTTAGACCTTCTGGGGACCCCCTGAGGAGAAAAAAAGTTCAAAAAGTCCCATATGGACCACTGGCTGGAGGACCTGACTTGACTTTTTAACATCAGAAAGAGTCTATGAGGACATCATGTAGCTTTTAGACCTTCTGGGGACCCTCTGAAGAGAAAAAAAGTTCAAAAGGTCCCATATGGACCACTGTCTGGAGGTCCTGACTTGACTTTTTAACATCAGAAAGAGTCTATGAGGACATCATGTAGCTTTTAGACCTTCTGGGGACCCTCTGAGCAGAAAAAAAAGTTCAAAAGGTCCCTAATGAACCACTGTCTGGAGGTCCTGACTTGACTTTTTAACATCAAAAAGAGTATATGAGGACATCATGTAGCTTTTAGACCTTCTGGGGACCCTCTGAGCAGAAAAAAGTTCAAAAGGTCCCATATGAACCACTGTCTGGAGGTCCTGACTTTACTTTTTAACATCAAAAAGAGTCTATGAGGACATCATGTAGCTTTTAGACCTTCTGGGGACCCTCTGAGGAGAAAAAAAGTTCAAAAGGTCCCATATGGACCACTGTCTGGAGGTCCTGACTTGACTTTTTAACATCAGAAAGAGTCTATGAGGACATCATGTAGCTTTTAGACCTTCTGGGGACCCTCTGAGGAGAAAAAAAGTTCAAAAGGATCCATATGGACCACTGTCTGGAGGTCCTAACTTGACTTTTTAACATCAGAAAGAGTCTATGAGGACATCATGTAGCTTTTAGACCTTCTGGGGACCCCCTGAGGAGAAAAAAAGTTCAAAAAGTCCCATATGGACCACTGGCTGGAGGACCTGACGACTTTTTAACATCAGAAAGAGTCTATAAGGACATCATGTAGCTTTTAGACATTCTGGGGACCCTCTGAGGAGAAAAAAGTTCAGAAGGTCCCATATGGACCACTGTCTGGAAGACCTGACTTGACTTTTAAACATCAGAAAAAGTCTATGATGACATCATATAGCATTTAGACCTTCTGGGGAACCTCTGAGGAGAAAAAAAGTTCAAAAGGTCCCATATGAACCACTGTCTGGAGGTCCTGACTTGACTTTTTAACATCAGAAAGAGACTATGAGGACATCATGTAGCTTTTAGACCTTCTGTGGACCCTCTTATCAGAAAAAAAGTTCAAAAGGTCCCATATGGACCAATGTCTGGAGGACCTGACTTGACTTTTTAACATCAGAAAGAGTCTATGAGGACATCATGTAGCTTTTAGACCTTCTGGGGACCCTCTGAGGAGAAAAAAAGTTCAAAAGGTCCCATATGGACCACTGTCTGGAGGTCCTGACTTGACTTTTTAACATCAGAAAGAGTCTATGAGGACATCATATAGCTTTTAGACCTTCTGGGGACCATCTGAGTAGTAAAAAAGTTCAATAGGTCCCATATGGACCACTGTCTGGAGGACCTGACTTGACTTTTAAACATCAGAAAGAGTCTATGATGACATCATGTAGCTTTAAGACCTTCTGGGGACCCTCTTAGGAGAAAAAAAAGTTCAAAAGGTCCCATATGGACCACTGTCTGGAGGTCCTGACTTGACTTTTTAACATCAGAAAGAATATATGAGGACATCATGTAGCTTTTAGACCTTCTGGGGACCCTCTGAGTGGAAAAAAAGTTCAAAAGGTCCCATATGGACCACTGTCTGGAGGACCTGACTTGACTTTTTAACATCAGAAAGAGTCTATGAGGACATCATGTAGCTTTTAGACCTTCTGGGGACCCTCTGAGGAGAAAAAAAGTTCAAAAGGTCCCATATGGACCACTGTATGGAGGTCCTGACTTTACTTTTTAACATCAGAAAGAGTCTTTGAGGACATCAGGTAGCTTTTAGACCTTCTGGGGACCCTCTGAGCAGAAAAAAGTTCAAAAGTTCCCATTTAGACCACTGCCTGGAGGACCTGACTTGACTTTTTAACATCAGAAAGAGTCTATGAGGACATCATGTAGCTTTTAGACCTTCTGGGGACCTTCTCAGGAGAAAAAAAGTTCAAAAGGTCCCATAAGGACCACTGTCTGGAGGTCCTGACTTGACTTTTTAACATCAGAAAGAGTCTATGAGGACATCATGTAGCTTTTAGACCTTCTGGGGACCCTCTGAGAAGAAAAAAGTTCAAAAGGTCCCATATGGACCACTGTCTGGAGGACCTGACTTGACTTTTTAACAACAGAAAGAGTCTATGAGGACATCATGTAGCTTTTAGACCTTCTGGGGACCCTCTGAGAAGAAAAAAGTTCAAAAGGTCCCATATGGACCACTGTCTGGAGGACCTGACTTGACTTTTTAAGATCAGAAAGAGTCTATGAGGACATCATGTAGGTTTTATACCTTCTGTGGACCCTCTTATCAGAAAAAAAGTTCAAAAGGTCCCATATGGACCAATGTCTGGAAGACCTGACTTGACTTTTTAACATCAGAAAGAGTCTATGAGGACATCATGTAGCTTTTAGACCTTCTGGGGACCCTCTGAGGAGAAAAAAAGTTCAAAAGGTCCCATATGGACTACTGTCTGGAGGTTCTGACTTGACTTTTTAACATCAGAAAGAGTCTATGAGGACATCATGTAGCTTTTAGACCTTCTGGGGACCCTCTGAGTAGAAAAAAAGTTCAAAACGTCCCATATGGAAAACTGTCTGGAGGTCCTGAGTTGACTTTTTAACATCAGAAAGAATCTATGAGGACAGCATGTAGCTTTTAGACCTTCTGGGGACCCTCTGAGTAGAAAAAAAGTTCAAAAGGTCCCATATGGACCACTGTCTGGACGACCTGACTTTTAACATCAGAAAGAGTCTATGAGGACATCATGTAGCTTTTAGACCTTCTGGGGACCCTCTGAGGAGAAAAAAAGTTCAAAAATTCCCATATGGACCACTGTCTGGACGACCTGACTTGACTTTTTAACATCAGAAAGAGTCTATGAGGACATCATGTAGCTTTTAGACCTTCTGGGGACCCTCTTATCAGAAAAAAATTTCAAAAGGTCCCATATGGACCAATGTCTGGAAGACCTGACTTGACTTTTTAACATCAGAAAGAGTCTATGAGGACATCATGTAGCTTTTAGACCTTCTGGGGACCCTCTGAGGAGAAAAAAAGTTCAAAAGGTCCTATATGGACCACTGTCTGGAGGTCCTGACTTGACTTTTTAACATCAGAAAGAGTCTATGAGGACATCATGTAGCTTTTAGACCTTCTGGGGACCCTCTGAGTAGAAAAGAAGTTCAAAAGGTCCCATATGCACTACTGTCTGGAGGACCTGACTTCATTTTTAAACATCAGTAAGAGTCTATGATGACATCATGTAGCTTTAGACCTTCTGGGGACCCTCTACGGAGAAAAAAAGTTCAAAAGGTCCCATATGGACCACTGTCTTGGAGGTCCTGACTTGACTTTTTAACATCAGAAAGAGTCTATGAGGACATCATGTAGCTTTTAGACCTTCTGGGGACCCTCTGAGGAGAAAAAAAGTTCAAAAGGTCCCATATGGACCACTGTCTGGAGGTCCTGACTTTACTTTTTAACATCACAAAGAGTCTTTGAGGACATCAGGTAGCTTTTAGACCTTCTGGGGACCCTCTGAGCAGAAAAAAGTTCAAAAGGTCCCATATGGACCACTGTCTGGAGGACCTGACTTGACTTTTTAACATCAGAAAGAGTCTATGAGGACATCATGTAGCTTTTAGACCTTCTGGGGACCCTCTGTGGAGAAAAAAAGTTCAAAAGGTCCCATATGGACCACTGTCTGGAGGTCCTGACTTGACTTTTTAACATCAGAAAGAGTCTATGAGGACATCATGTAGCTTTTAGACCTTCTGTGGACCCTCTTATCAGAAAAAAAGTTCAAAAGGTCCCATATGGACCACTGTCTGGAGGTCCTTACTTGACTTTTTAACATCAGAAAGAGTCTATGAGGACATCATGTAGCTTTAAGACCTTCTGGGGACCCTCTGAGGAGAAAAAAAGTTCAAAAGGTCCCATATGGACCACTGTCTGGAGGTCCTGACTTGACTTTTTAACATCAGAAAGAATCTATGAGGACATCATGTAGCTTTTAGACCTTCTGGGGACCCTCTGAGTGGAAAAAAGTTCAAAAGGTCCCATATGGACCACTGTCTGGAGGTCCTGACTTTACTTTTTAACATCAGAAAGAATCTATGAGGACATCATGTAGCTTTTAGACCTTCTGGGGACCCTCTGAGTGGAAAAAAAGTTCAAAAGGTCCCATATGGACCACTGTCTGGAGGACCTGACTTGGCTTTTTAACATCAGAAAGAGTCTATGAGGACATAATGTAGCTTTTAGACCTTCTGGGGACCCTCTGAGCAGAAAAAAAAGTTCAAAAGGTCCCATATGAACCACTGTCTGGAGGTCCTGACTTGACTTTTTAACATCAGAAAGAGTCTATGAGGACATCATGTAGCTTTAAGACCTACTGGGGACCCTCTGAGCAGAAAACAAGTTCAAAAGGTCCCATATGGACCACTGTCTGGAGGTACTGACTTGACTTTTTAATATCAGAAAGAGTCTATGAGGACATCATGTAGATTTTAGACCTTCTGGGGACCCTCTTATCAGAAAAAAAGTTCAATAGGTCCCATATGGACCACTGTCTGGAGGACCTGACTTGAATTTTTAACATCAGAAAGAGTCTATGAGGACATCATTTAGCTTTTAGTCCTTCTGGGGACCCTCTGAGCAGAAAAAAGTTCAAAAGGTCCCATATGGACCACTGTCTGGAGGACCTGACTTGACTTTTTAACATCAGAAAGAGTCTATGAGGACATCATGTAGCTTTTAGACCTTCTGGGGACCCTCTGTGGAGAAAAAAAGTTCAAAAGGTCCCATATGGACCACTGTCTGGAGGTCCTGACTTGACTTTTTAACATCAGAAAGAGTCTATGAGGACATCATGTAGCTTTTAGACCTTCTGTGGACCCTCTTATCAGAAAAAAAGTTCAAAAGGTCCCATATGGACCACTGTCTGGAGGTCCTTACTTGACTTTTTAACATCAGAAAGAGTCTATGAGGACATCATGTAGCTTTAAGACCTTCTGGGGACCCTCTGAGGAGAAAAAAAGTTCAAAAGGTCCCATATGGACCACTGTCTGGAGGTCCTGACTTGACTTTTTAACATCAGAAAGAATCTATGAGGACATCATGTAGCTTTTAGACCTTCTGGGGACCCTCTGAGTGGAAAAAAGTTCAAAAGGTCCCATATGGACCACTGTCTGGAGGTCCTGACTTTACTTTTTAACATCAGAAAGAATCTATGAGGACATCATGTAGCTTTTAGACCTTCTGGGGACCCTCTGAGTGGAAAAAAAGTTCAAAAGGTCCCATATGGACCACTGTCTGGAGGACCTGACTTGGCTTTTTAACATCAGAAAGAGTCTATGAGGACATAATGTAGCTTTTAGACCTTCTGGGGACCCTCTGAGCAGAAAAAAAAGTTCAAAAGGTCCCATATGAACCACTGTCTGGAGGTCCTGACTTGACTTTTTAACATCAGAAAGAGTCTATGAGGACATCATGTAGCTTTAAGACCTACTGGGGACCCTCTGAGCAGAAAACAAGTTCAAAAGGTCCCATATGGACCACTGTCTGGAGGTACTGACTTGACTTTTTAATATCAGAAAGAGTCTATGAGGACATCATGTAGATTTTAGACCTTCTGGGGACCCTCTTATCAGAAAAAAAGTTCAATAGGTCCCATATGGACCACTGTCTGGAGGACCTGACTTGAATTTTTAACATCAGAAAGAGTCTATGAGGACATCATTTAGCTTTTAGTCCTTCTGGGGACCCTCTGAGGAGAAAAAAAGTTCAAAAGGTCCCATATGGACCACTGTCTGGAGGACCTGACTTGACTTTTTAACATCAGAAAGAGTCTATGAGGACATCATGTAGCTTTTAGACCTTCTGGGGACCCTCTGAGCAGAAAAAAAAGTTCAAAAGGTCCCTAATGAACCACTGTCTGAAGGTCCTGACTTGACTTTTTAACAATAAAAAGAGTATATGAGGACATCATGTAGCTTTTAGACCTTCTGGGGACACTCTGAGCAGAAAAAAAGTTCAAAAGGTCCCATGCGGACCACTGTCTGGAGGTCCTGACTTGACTTTTTAACATCAGAAAGAGTCTATGAGGACATCATGTAGCTTTTAAACCTTCTGGGGACCCTCTGAGTAGAAAAGAAGTTCAAAAGGTCCCATATGGACTACTGTCTGGAGGACCTGACTTGAATTTTAAACATCAGTAAGAGTCTATGATGACATCATGTAGCTTTTAGACCTTCTGTGGACCCTCTTATCAGAAAAAAAAGTTCAAAAGGTCCCATATGGACCAATGTCTGGAGGACCTGACTTGACTTTTTAGCATCAGAAAGAGTCTATGAGGACATCATGTAGCTTTTAGACCTTCTGGGGACCCTCTGAGTAGAAAAAAAGTTCAAAAGGTCCCATATGGACCACTGTCTGGAGGTCCTGAGTTGACTTTTTAACATCAGAAAGAATCTATGAGGACAGCATGTAGCTTTTAGACCTTCTGGGGACCCTCTGAGTAGAAAAAAAGTTCAAAAGGTCCCATATGGACCACTGTCTGGAGGACCTGACTTGACTTTTAAACATCAGAAAGAGTCTATGAGGACATCATGTAGCTTTTAGACCTTCTGGGGACCCTCTGAGGAGAAAAAAAGTTCAAAAGGTCCCATATGGACCACTGTCTGGACGACCTGACTTGACTTTTAAACATCAGAAAGAGTCTATGAGGACATCATGCAGCTTTTAGACCTTCTGGGGACCCTCTGAGGAGAAAAAAAGTTCAAAAGGTCCCATACGGACCACTGTCTGGAGGTCCTGACTTGACTTTTTAACATCAGAAAGAGTCTATGAGGACATCAGGTAGCTTTTAGACTTTCTGGGGACCCCCTGAGCAGAAAAAAAGTTCAAAAGGTCCCATATGGACCACTGTCTAGAGGACCTGACTTGAATTTTTAACATCAGAAAGAGTCTATGAGGACATCATGTAGCTTTTAGACCTTCTGGGGACCCTCTGAGCAGAAATAAAGTTCAAAAGGTCCCATATGATCCACTGTCTGGAGGTCCTGACTTGACTTTTTAACATCAGAAAGAGTCTATGAGGACATCAGGTAGCTTTTAGACCTTCTGGGGACCCCTTGAGGAGAAAAAAAGTTAAAAAGGTCCTATATGGACCACTGTCTGGAGGACCTGACTTGACTTTTTAACATCAGAAAGAGTCTATGAGGACATCATGTAGCTTTTAAACCTTCTGGGGACCCTCTGAGCAGAAATAACTTCAAAAGGTCCCATATGGACCACTGTCTGGAGGTCCTGACTTGACTTTTTAACATCAGAAAGAGTCTATGAGGACATCATGTAGCTTTTAGACCTTCTGGGGACCCTCTGAGGAGAAAAAAGTTCAAAAGGTCCTATATGGACCACTGTCTGGAGGTCCTGACTTGACTTTTTAACATCAGAAAGAGTCTATGAGGACATCATGTAGCTTTTAGACCTTCTGGGGACCCTCTGAGGAGAAAAAAAGTTCAAAAGGTACCATATGGACCACTGTAAGCATGTGTTGCCTACTCATTTCACATGAAAAGAAAGAGACAGAATTGAGAGAAGCTAGAATCAGTGATCGTACATCAATACTGACTAAATTAGCAGGGCAATAGCAATGATTAAAATCATGTCGGTTTAAGAGTACGACATAGGCTACCTTAAAAAATGTTTTTAGTTTTATTATGAAAAAAAACGGAATGAGTTTTATTTCTTGAATCTTGAATGCATTGCAAATCAACAAAGTGCATATTACTTTCAAATGTTATTCTTCCATGCAAAACGCTTGTGCAATGTAATGAAACGCATTAGTGCTTGAATGCATTTTAATGCAACAGAGTGCATATTACTTTTAAATGTTAATCTTCCATGCTAAACGCTGTTGCAATGTAATGAAACGCTTTAGTTCTTGAATGCATTGCAATTCAACAAAGTGCATCTTACTTTTAAATGTTATTCTTCCATGCAAAACGCTTGTGAAATGCAACAGCACGCTGTTGCAATGTAATGAAACGCATTAGTTCTTGAATGCATTGCAATGCAAGAGTGCATATTACTTTTAAATGTTATTCTTCCATGCAAAACGCTTGTGCAATGCAACAGCACGCTGTTGCAATGTAATGAAACGCATTAGTTCTTGAATGCATTGCAATGCAACAGAGTGCATATTACTTTTAAATTTTATTCTTCCATGCAAAACGCTTGTGCAATGCAACAGCACGCTGTTGCAATGTAATGAAACGCATTAGTTCTTGAATGCATTGCAATGCAACAGAGTGCATATTACTTTTAAATGTTATTCTTCCATGCAAAACGCTTGTGCAATGCAACAGCACGCTGTTTCAATGTAATGAAACGCATTAGTTCTTGAATGCATTGCAATGCAACAGAGTGCATATTACTTTTAAATGTTATTCTTCCATGCAAAACGCTTGTGCAATGCAACAGCACGCTGTTGCAATGTAATGAAACGCATTATTTCTTGAATGCATTGCAATGCAACAGAGTGCATATTACTTTTAAATGTTATTCTTCCATGCAAAACGCTTGTGCAATGCAACAGCACGCTGTTGCAATGTAATGAAGCGCATTAGTTCTTGAATGCATTGCAATGCAACAGAGTGCATATTACTTTTAAATGTTATTCTTCCATGCAAAACGCTTGTGCAATGCAACAGCACGCTGTTGCAATGGAATGAATCGCATTAGTTCTTGAATGCATTTGCAATGCAACAAAGTGCATACTACTTTTAAATGTTATTCTTCCATGCAAAACGCTTGTGCAATGCAACAGCACGCTGTTGCAATGGAATGAAACGCATTAGTTCTTGAACGCATTTGCAATGCAACAAAGTGCATATTACTTTTAAATGTTATTCTTCCATGCAAAAACTCTTGTGCAATGTACAGAATCGCATTAGTTCTTGAATGCATTTGCAATGCAACAAAGTGCATACTACTTTTAAATGTTATTCTTCCATGCAAAACGCTTGTGCAATGCAACAGCACGCTGTTGCAATGGAATGAAACGCATTAGTTCTTGAATGCATTTGCAATGCAACAAAGTGCATATTACTTTTAAATGTTATTCTTTCTTGCAAAACGCTTGTGTAATGCAACAGCACGCTGCATTGCACATCTCTTCTTTGAACAATGGAAATAGTTAGTTATTGCATGCATTGGAAAGCGACAGCTTTGTGATGTTTTCTCGTGAGTACACACATTAATGAGCTGTATGCAATGTGGAAAACAATATGCTGTGAGTTGTCTTTTCAACAGCTGATGCAATGATTTTCCTTCATACACTAATGATTATGGTTAGTTTGTTCATTGCACAAAGGAATAAGTTAGACCTTTTATGCAATGGAATGAAACAACAAAAATGTTATTAAAACAGCAGATTGCTTTGCCCATCTCTTTAATGCACTACGGAATGAGCTAGTTCTTCAATGCATTGCAATGCAATAAAGTGCATATTGCTTATAGGTCATTCTTCGATGCTTTTCGTTGGTATTCTTCGTTACGCTTGATCGTATGTGCAATGCAATGCAACAGCAGATTGCATTGCAGATCTCTTAATGCACTACGGAATGAGTTAGTTCTTGAACGCATTGCAATGCAAAAGAAGTGCATATCGCTTATATGTCATTCTAACGCTTTATCATATGTGCAGTGCAACAGCAGTTTTTTTAAGCTTTAGTTTTTTTCATTGCACAAATAAGTTAGTCATTTTATGCAATGGAATGAAACAACAAAATGTTTTTAAAACAGCAGATTGCGTTGCCCATCTCTTTAATGCACTACAAAAAGAGTTAGTTCTTGAGTGCATTGCAAAAAAGTGCATATTGCTTATATGTTACTCTACTGCTTTATCATATGTGCAATGCAAAAGCAGTTTTTAAGCGTTAGTTTTTTTCATTGCACAAAGGAATAAGTTAGTCCTTTTATGCAATGGAATGAAACAACAAAAAATGTTAGTAAAACAACAGATTGCATTGTCTATCTCTTTAATACACTGCAAAATTAGTTAGTTCTTGAATGCATTGCAATTCAACAATGCCTTTTGACTTTTTAACATCAGAAAGAGTCTATGAGGACATCATGTAGCTTTTAGACCTTCTGGGGACCCTCTGAGGAGAAAAAAAGTTCAAAAGGATCCATATGGACCACTGTCTGGAGGTCCTAACTTGACTTTTTAACATCAGAAAGAGTCTATGAGGACATCATGTAGCTTTTAGACCTTCTGGGGACCCCCTGAGGAGAAAAAAAGTTCAAAAAGTCCCATATGGACCACTGGCTGGAGGACCTGACTTGACTTTTTAACATCAGAAAGAGTCTATAAGGACATCATGTAGCTTTTAGACCTTCTGGGGACCCTCTGAGGAGAAAAAAAGTTCAGAAGGTCCCATATGGACCACTGTCTGGAAGACCTGACTTGACTTTTAAACATCAGAAAGAGTCTATGATGACATCATATAGCATTTAGACCTTCTGGGGAACCTCTGAGGAGAAAAAAAGTTCAAAAGGTCCCATATGGACCACTGTCTGGAGGACCTGACTTGACTTTTAAACATCAGAAAGAGTCTATGATGACATCATGTAGCTTTAAGACCTTCTGGGGACCCTCTGAGAAGAAAAAAAGTTCAAAAGGTCCCATATGGACCACTGTCTGGAGGTCCTGACTTGACTTTTTAACATCACAAAGAATCTATGAGGACATCATGTAGCTTTTAGACCTTCTGGGGACCTTCTGAGTGGAAAAAAAGTTAAAAAGGTCCCATATGGACCACTGTCTGGAGGTCTTGACTTGACTTTTTAACATCAGAAAGAATATATGAGGACATCATGTAGCTTTTAGACCTTCTGGGGACCCTCTGAGTGGAAAAAAAGTTCAAAAGGTCCCATATGGACCACTGTCTGGAGGACCTGACTTGACTTTTTAACATCAGAAAGAGTCTATGAGGACATCATGTAGCTTTTAGACCTTCTGGGGACCCTCTGAGCAGAAAAAAAGTTCAAAAGGTCCCATATGGACCACTGTCTGGAGGTCCTGACTTTCCTTTTTAACATCAGAAAGAGTCTATGAGGATTTCAGGTAGCTTTTAGACCTTCTGGGGACCCTCTGAGCAGGAAAAAAGTTCAAAAGATCCCATATGGACCACTGTCTGGAGGACCTGACTTGACTTTTTAACATCAGAAAGAGTTATGAGGACATCATGTAGCTTTTAGACCTTCTGGGGACCCTCTGAGCAGAAAAAAAAGTTCAAAAGGTCCCTAATGAACCACTGTCTGGAGGTCCTGACTTGACTTTTTATAATCAAACAGAGTATATGAGGACATCATGTAGCTTTTAGACATTCTGGGGACCCTCTGAGCAGAAAAAAGTTCAAAAGGTCCCATATGAACCACTGTCTGGAGGTCCTGACTTCACTTTTTAACATCAAAAAGAGTATATGAGGACATCATGTAGCTATTAGACCTTCTGGGGACCCTCTGAGCAGAAAAAAGTTCAAAAGGTCCCATATGAACCACTGTCTGGAGGTCCTAACTTGACTTTTTAACATCAGAAAGAGTCTATGAGGACATCATGTAGCTTTTAGACCTTCTGGGGACCCTCTGAGGAGAAAAAAAGTTCAAAAGGATCCATATGGACCACTGTCTGGAGGTCCTAACTTGAGTTTTTAACATCAGAAAGAGTCTATGAGGACATCATGTAGCTTTTAGACCTTCTGGGGACCCCCTGAGGAGAAAAAAAGTTCAAAAAGTCCCATATGGACCACTGGCTGGAGGACCTGACTTGACTTTTTAACATCAGAAAGAGTCTATGAGGACATCATGTAGCTTTTAGACCATCTGGGGACCCTCTGAGGAGAAAAAAAGTTCAAAAGGTCCCATATGGACCACTGTCTGGAGGTCCTGACTTGACTTTTTAACATCAGAAAGAGTCTATGAGGACATCATGTAGCTTTTAGACCTTCTGGGGACCCTCTGAGCAGAAAAAAAAGTTCAAAAGGTCCCTAATGAACCACTGTCTGGAGGTCCTGACTTGACTTTTTAACATCAAAAAGAGTATATGAGGACATCATGTAGCTTTTAGACCTTCTGGGGACCGTCTGAGCAGAAAAAAGTTCAAAAGGTCCCATATGAACCACTGTCTGGAGGTCCTGACTTTACTTTTTAACATCAAAAAGAGTCTATGAGGACATCATGTAGCTTTTAGACCTTCTGGGGACCCTCTGAGGAGAAAAAAAGTTCAAAAGGTCCCATATGGACCACTGTCTGGAGGTCCTGACTTGACTTTTTAACATCAGAAAGAGTCTATGAGGACATCATGTAGCTTTTAGACCTTCTGGGGACCCTCTGAGGAGAAAAAAAGTTCAAAAGGATCCATATGGACCACTGTCTGGAGGTCCTAACTTGACTTTTTAACATCAGAAAGAGTCTATGAGGACATCATGTAGCTTTTAGACCTTCTGGGGACCCCCTGAGGAGAAAAAAAGTTCAAAAAGTCCCATATGGACCACTGGCTGGAGGACCTGACTTGACTTTTTAACATCAGAAAGAGTCTATAAGGACATCATGGTACTTTTAGACCTTCTGGGGACACTCTGAGAAGAAAAAAAGTTCAAAAGGTCCCATATGGACCACTGTCTGGAGGTCCTGACTTGACTTTTTAACATCAGAAAGAGTCTATGAGGACATCATATAGCTTTTAGACCTTCTGGGGACCCTCTGAGTAGCAAAAAAGTTCAATAGGTCCCATATGGACCACTGTCTGGAGGACCTGACTTGACTTTTAAACATCAGAAAGAGTCTATGATGACATCATGTAGCTTTAAGACCTTCTGGGGACCCTCTGAGGAGAAAAAAAGTTCAAAAGGTCCCATATGGACCACTGTCTGGAGGTCCTGACTTGACTTTTTAACATCAGAAAGAATCTATGAGGACATCATGTAGCTTTTAGACCTTCTGGGGACCCTCTGAGTGGAAAAAAAGTTCAAAAGGTCCCATATGGACCACTGTCTGGAGGTCCTGACTTGACTTTTTAACATCAGAAAGAATATATGAGGACATCATGTAGCTTTTAGACCTTCTGGGGACCCTCTAAGTGGAAAAAAAGTTCAAAAGGTCCCATATGGACCACTGTCTGGAGGACCTGACTTGACTTTTTAACATCAGAAAGAGTCTATGAGGACATCATGTAGCTTTTAGACCTTCTGGGGACCCTCTGAGCAGAAAAAAGTTCAAAGGGTCCCATATGGACCACTGTCTGGAGGTCCTGACTTTCCTTTTTAACATCAGAAAGAGTCTATGAGGATATCAGGTAGCTTTTAGACCTTCTGGGGACCCTCTGAGCAGGAAAAAAGTTCAAAAGATCCCATATGGACCACTGTCTGGAGGACCTGACTTGACTTTTTAACATCAGAAAGAGTCTATGAGGACATCATGTAGCTTTTAGACCTTCTGGGGACCCTCTGAGCAGAAAAAAAAGTTAAAAAGGTCCCTAATGAACCACTGTCTGGAGGTCCTGACTTGACTTTTTAACATCAAAAAGAGTATATGAGGACATCATGTAGCTTTTAGACCTTCTGGGGACCCTCTGAGCAGAAAAAAGTTCAAAAGGTCCCATATGAACCACTGTCTGGAGGTCCTTACTTTACTTTTTAACATCAAAAAGAGTATATGAGGACATCATGTAGCTATTAGACCTTCTGGGGACCCTCTGAGCAGAAAAAAGTTCAAAAGGTCCCATATGAACCACTGTCTGGAGGTCCTAACTTGACTTTTTAACATCAGAAAGAGTCTATGAGGACATCATGTAGCTTTTAGACCTTCTGGGGACCCTCTGAGAAGAAAAAAGTTCAAAAGGTCCCATATGGACCACTGTCTGGAGGACCTGACTTGACTTTTTAACATCAGAAAGAGTCTATGAGGACATCATGTAGCTTTTAGACCTTCTGGGGACCCTCTGAGGAGAAAAAAAGTTCAAAAGGATCCATATGGACCACTGTCTGGAGGTCCTAACTTGACTTTTTAACATCAGAAAGAGTCTATGAGGACATCATGTAGCTTTTAGACCTTCTGGGGACCCCCTGAGGAGAAAAAAAGTTCAAAAAGTCCCATATGGACCACTGGCTGGAGGACCTGACTTGACTTTTTAACATCAGAAAGAGTCTATAAGGACATCATGTAGCTTTTAGACCTTCTGGGGACCCTCTGAGGAGAAAAAAAGTTCAGAAGGTCCCATATGGACCACTGTCTGGAAGACCTGACTTGACTTTTAAACATCAGAAAGAGTCTATGATGACATCATATAGCATTTAGACCTTCTGGGGAACCTCTGAGGAGAAAAAAAGTTCAAAAGGTCCCATATGGACCACTGTCTGGAGGACCTGACTTGACTTTTAAACATCAGAAAGAGTCTATGATGACATCATGTAGCTTTAAGACCTTCTGGGGACCCTCTGAGAAGAAAAAAAGTTCAAAAGGTCCCATATGGACCACTGTCTGGAGGTCCTGACTTGACTTTTTAACATCACAAAGAATCTATGAGGACATCATGTAGCTTTTAGACCTTCTGGGGACCTTCTGAGTGGAAAAAAAGTTAAAAAGGTCCCATATGGACCACTGTCTGGAGGTCTTGACTTGACTTTTTAACATCAGAAAGAATATATGAGGACATCATGTAGCTTTTAGACCTTCTGGGGACCCTCTGAGTGGAAAAAAAGTTCAAAAGGTCCCATATGGACCACTGTCTGGAGGACCTGACTTGACTTTTTAACATCAGAAAGAGTCTATGAGGACATCATGTAGCTTTTAGACCTTCTGGGGACCCTCTGAGCAGAAAAAAAGTTCAAAAGGTCCCATATGGACCACTGTCTGGAGGTCCTGACTTTCCTTTTTAACATCAGAAAGAGTCTATGAGGATTTCAGGTAGCTTTTAGACCTTCTGGGGACCCTCTGAGCAGGAAAAAAGTTCAAAAGATCCCATATGGACCACTGTCTGGAGGACCTGACTTGACTTTTTAACATCAGAAAGAGTTATGAGGACATCATGTAGCTTTTAGACCTTCTGGGGACCCTCTGAGCAGAAAAAAAAGTTCAAAAGGTCCCTAATGAACCACTGTCTGGAGGTCCTGACTTGACTTTTTATAATCAAACAGAGTATATGAGGACATCATGTAGCTTTTAGACATTCTGGGGACCCTCTGAGCAGAAAAAAGTTCAAAAGGTCCCATATGAACCACTGTCTGGAGGTCCTGACTTCACTTTTTAACATCAAAAAGAGTATATGAGGACATCATGTAGCTATTAGACCTTCTGGGGACCCTCTGAGCAGAAAAAAGTTCAAAAGGTCCCATATGAACCACTGTCTGGAGGTCCTAACTTGACTTTTTAACATCAGAAAGAGTCTATGAGGACATCATGTAGCTTTTAGACCTTCTGGGGACCCTCTGAGGAGAAAAAAAGTTCAAAAGGATCCATATGGACCACTGTCTGGAGGTCCTAACTTGAGTTTTTAACATCAGAAAGAGTCTATGAGGACATCATGTAGCTTTTAGACCTTCTGGGGACCCCCTGAGGAGAAAAAAAGTTCAAAAAGTCCCATATGGACCACTGGCTGGAGGACCTGACTTGACTTTTTAACATCAGAAAGAGTCTATGAGGACATCATGTAGCTTTTAGACCATCTGGGGACCCTCTGAGGAGAAAAAAAGTTCAAAAGGTCCCATATGGACCACTGTCTGGAGGTCCTGACTTGACTTTTTAACATCAGAAAGAGTCTATGAGGACATCATGTAGCTTTTAGACCTTCTGGGGACCCTCTGAGCAGAAAAAAAAGTTCAAAAGGTCCCTAATGAACCACTGTCTGGAGGTCCTGACTTGACTTTTTAACATCAAAAAGAGTATATGAGGACATCATGTAGCTTTTAGACCTTCTGGGGACCGTCTGAGCAGAAAAAAGTTCAAAAGGTCCCATATGAACCACTGTCTGGAGGTCCTGACTTTACTTTTTAACATCAAAAAGAGTCTATGAGGACATCATGTAGCTTTTAGACCTTCTGGGGACCCTCTGAGGAGAAAAAAAGTTCAAAAGGTCCCATATGGACCACTGTCTGGAGGTCCTGACTTGACTTTTTAACATCAGAAAGAGTCTATGAGGACATCATGTAGCTTTTAGACCTTCTGGGGACCCTCTGAGGAGAAAAAAAGTTCAAAAGGATCCATATGGACCACTGTCTGGAGGTCCTAACTTGACTTTTTAACATCAGAAAGAGTCTATGAGGACATCATGTAGCTTTTAGACCTTCTGGGGACCCCCTGAGGAGAAAAAAAGTTCAAAAAGTCCCATATGGACCACTGGCTGGAGGACCTGACTTGACTTTTTAACATCAGAAAGAGTCTATAAGGACATCATGGCACTTTTAGACCTTCTGGGGACACTCTGAGAAGAAAAAAAGTTCAAAAGGTCCCATATGGACCACTGTCTGGAGGTCCTGACTTGACTTTTTAACATCAGAAAGAGTCTATGAGGACATCATATAGCTTTTAGACCTTCTGGGGACCCTCTGAGTAGCAAAAAAGTTCAATAGGTCCCATATGGACCACTGTCTGGAGGACCTGACTTGACTTTTAAACATCAGAAAGAGTCTATGATGACATCATGTAGCTTTAAGACCTTCTGGGGACCCTCTGAGGAGAAAAAAAGTTCAAAAGGTCCCATATGGACCACTGTCTGGAGGTCCTGACTTGACTTTTTAACATCAGAAAGAATCTATGAGGACATCATGTAGCTTTTAGACCTTCTGGGGACCCTCTGAGTGGAAAAAAAGTTCAAAAGGTCCCATATGGACCACTGTCTGGAGGTCCTGACTTGACTTTTTAACATCAGAAAGAATATATGAGGACATCATGTAGCTTTTAGACCTTCTGGGGACCCTCTAAGTGGAAAAAAAGTTCAAAAGGTCCCATATGGACCACTGTCTGGAGGACCTGACTTGACTTTTTAACATCAGAAAGAGTCTATGAGGACATCATGTAGCTTTTAGACCTTCTGGGGACCCTCTGAGCAGAAAAAAGTTCAAAGGGTCCCATATGGACCACTGTCTGGAGGTCCTGACTTTCCTTTTTAACATCAGAAAGAGTCTATGAGGATATCAGGTAGCTTTTAGACCTTCTGGGGACCCTCTGAGCAGGAAAAAAGTTCAAAAGATCCCATATGGACCACTGTCTGGAGGACCTGACTTGACTTTTTAACATCAGAAAGAGTCTATGAGGACATCATGTAGCTTTTAGACCTTCTGGGGACCCTCTGAGCAGAAAAAAAAGTTAAAAAGGTCCCTAATGAACCACTGTCTGGAGGTCCTGACTTGACTTTTTAACATCAAAAAGAGTATATGAGGACATCATGTAGCTTTTAGACCTTCTGGGGACCCTCTGAGCAGAAAAAAGTTCAAAAGGTCCCATATGAACCACTGTCTGGAGGTCCTTACTTTACTTTTTAACATCAAAAAGAGTATATGAGGACATCATGTAGCTATTAGACCTTCTGGGGACCCTCTGAGCAGAAAAAAGTTCAAAAGGTCCCATATGAACCACTGTCTGGAGGTCCTAACTTGACTTTTTAACATCAGAAAGAGTCTATGAGGACATCATGTAGCTTTTAGACCTTCTGGGGACCCTCTGAGAAGAAAAAAGTTCAAAAGGTCCCATATGGACCACTGTCTGGAGGACCTGACTTGACTTTTTAACATCAGAAAGAGTCTATGAGGACATCATGTAGCTTTTAGACCTTCTGGGGACCCTCTGTGGAGAAAAAAAGTTCAAAAGGTCCCATATGGACCACTGTCTGGAGGTCCTGACTTGACTTTTTAACATCAGAAAGAGTCTATGAGGACATCATGTAGCTTTTAGACCTTCTGGGGACCCTCTGAGGAGAAAAAAAGTTCAAAAGGTCCCATATGGACCACTGTATGGAGGTCCTGACTTTACTTTTTAACATCAGAAAGAGTCTTTGAGGACATCAGGTAGCTTTTAGACCTTCTGGGGACCCTCTGAGCAGAAAAAAGTTCAAAAGTTCCCATATGGACCACTGTCTGGAGGACCTGACTTGACTTTTTAACATCAGAAAGAGTCTATGAGGACATCATGTAGCTTTTAGACCTTCTGGGGACCTTCTCAGGAGGAAAAAAAGTTCAAAAGGTCCCATATGGACCACTGTCTGGAGGTCCTGACTTGACTTTTTAACATCAGAAAGAGTCTATGAGGACATCATGTAGCTTTTAGACCTTCTGGGGACCCTCTGAGAAGAAAAAAGTTCAAAAGGTCCCATATGGACCACTGTCTGGAGGACCTGACTTGACTTTTTAACATCTGAAAGAGTCTATGAGGACATCATGTAGCTTTTAGACCTTCTGGGGACCCTCTGAGAAGAAAAAAGTTCAAAAGGTCCCATATGGACCACTGTCTGGAGGACCTGACTTGACTTTTTAAGATCAGAAAGAGTCTATAAGGACATCATGTAGGTTTTATACCTTCTGTGGACCCTCTTATCAGAAAAAAAGTTCAAAAGGTCCCATATGGACCAATGTCTGGAAGACCTGACTTGACTTTTTAACATTAGAAAGAGTCTATGAGGACATCATGTAGCTTTTAGACCTTCTGGGGACCCTCTGAGGAGAAAAAAGTTCAAAAGGTCCCATATGGACTACTGTCTGGAGGTTCTGACTTGACTTTTTAACATCAGAAAGAGTCTATGAGGACATCATGTAGCTTTTAGACCTTCTGGGGACCCTCTGAGTAGAAAAAAAGTTCAAAAGGTCCCATATGGAAAACTGTCTGGAGGTCCTGAGTTGACTTTTTAACATCAGAAAGAATCTATGAGGACAGCATGTAGCTTTTAGACCTTCTGGGGACCCTCTGAGTAGAAAAAAAGTTCAAAAGGTCCCATATGGACCACTGTCTGGAGGACCTGACTTGACTTTTAAACATCAGAAAGAGTCTATGAGGACATCATGTAGCTTTTAGACCTTCTGGGGACCCTCTGAGGAGAAAAAAAGTTCAAAAAGTCCTATATGGACCACTGTCTGGACGACCTGACTTGACTTTTTAACATCAGAAAGAGTCTATGAGGACATCATGTAGCTTTTAGACCTTCTGGGGACCCTCTTATCAGAAAAAAATTTCAAAAGGTCCCATATGGACCAATGTCTGGAAGACCTGACTTGACTTTTTAACATCAGAAAGAGTCTATGAGGACATCATGTAGCTTTTAGACCTTCTGGGGACCCTCTGAGGAGAAAAAAAGTTCAAAAGGTCCCATATGGACTACTGTCTGGAGGTTCTGACTTGACTTTTTAACATCAGAAAGAGTCTAAGAGGACATCATGTAGGTTTTAGACCTTCTGGGGACCCTCTGAGGAGAAAAAAAGTTCAAAAAGTCCCATATGGACCACTGTCTGGACGACCTGACTTGACTATTAAACATCAGAAAGAGTCTATGAGGACATCATGTAGCTTTTAGACCTTCTGGGGACCCTCTGAGGAGAAAAAAAGTTCAAAAGGTCCCATATGGACCACTGTCTGGAGGTCCTGACTTGACTTTTTAACATCAGAAAGAGTCTATGAGGACATCATGTAGCTTTAGACCTTCTGGGGACCCTCTGAGCAGAAAAAAAGTCCAAAAGGTCCCATA
The DNA here is from genome assembly GCA_026230005.1 of Gila orcuttii. Lineage (NCBI taxonomy): Eukaryota > Metazoa > Chordata > Actinopteri > Cypriniformes > Leuciscidae > Gila > Gila orcuttii. The sequence goes on from JAPDVR010000003.1 coordinate 8,688,730, forward strand.
TGAACCACTGTCTGGAGGTCCTGACTTGACTTTTTAACATCAGAAAGAGTCTTTGAGGACAATAGGTAGCTTTTAGACCTTCTGGGGACCCTCTGAGCAGAAAAAAAGTTCAAAAGGTCCCATATGGACCAATGTCTGGAGGACCTGACTTGACTTTTTAACATCAGAAAGAGTCTATGAGGACATCATGTAGCTTTTAGACCTTCTGGGGACCCTCTTATCAGAAAAAAGTTCAAAAGGTCCCATATGGACCACTGTCTGGAGGACCTGACTTGACTTTTTAACATCAGAAAGAGTCTATGAGGACATCATGTGGCTTTTAGTCCTTCTGGGGACCCTCTGAGGAGAAAAAAAGTTCAAAAGGTCCCATATGGACCACTGTCTGGAGGTCCTGACTTGACTTTTTAACATCAGAAAGAGTCTATGAGGACATCATGTAGCTTTTAGACCTTCTGGGGACCCTCTGAGTAGAAAAGAAGTTCAAAAGGTCCCATATGCACTACTGTCTGGAGGACCTGACTTCAATTTTAAACATCAGTAAGAGTCTATGATGACATCATGTAGCTTTAGACCTTCTGGGGACCCTCTACGGAGAAAAAAAGTTCAAAAGGTCCCATATGGACCACTGTCTGGAGGTCCTGACTTGACTTTTTAACATCAGAAAGAGTCTATGAGGACATCTTGTAGCTTTTAGACCTTCTGGGGACCCTCTGAGGAGAAAAAAAGTTCAAAAGGTCCCATATGGACCACTGTCTGGAGGTCCTGACTTTACTTTTTAACATCACAAAGAGTCTTTGAGGACATCAGGTAGCTTTTAGACCTTCTGGGGACCCTCTGAGCAGAAAAAAGTTCAAAAGGTCCCATATGGACCACTGTCTGGAGGACCTGACTTTACTTTTTAACATCAGAAAGAGTCTATGAGGACATCATGTAGCTTTTAGACCTTCTGGGGACCTTCTCAGGAGAAAAAAAGTTCAAAAGGTCCCATATGGACCACTGTCTGGAGGTCCTGACTTGACTTTTTAACATCAGAAAGAGTCTATGAGGACATCATGTAGCGTTTAGACCTTCTGGGGACCCTCTGAGAAGAAAAAAGTTCAAAAGGTCCCATATGGACCACTGTCTGGAGGACCTGACTTGACTTTTTAAGATCAGAAAGAGTCTATGAGGACATCATGTAGGTTTTATACCTTCTGAGGACCCTCTTATCAGAAAAAAAGTTCAAAAGGTCCCATATGGAAAACTGTCTGGAGGTCCTGAGTTGACTTTTTAACATCAGAAAGAATCTATGAGGACAGCATGTAGCTTTTAGACCTTCTGGGGACCCTCTGAGTAGAAAAAAAGTTCAAAAGGTCCCATATGGACCACTGTCTGGAGGACCTGACTTGACTTTTAAACATCAGAAAGAGTCTATGAGGACATCATGTAGCTTTTAGACCTTCTGGGGACCCTCTGAGGAGAAAAAAAGTTCAAAAAGTCCCTTATGGACCACTGTCTGGACGACCTGACTTGACTTTTTAACATCAGAAAGAGTCTATGAGGACATCATGTAGCTTTTAGACCTTCTGGGGACCCTCTTATCAGAAAAAAATTTCAAAAGGTCCCATATGGACCAATGTCTGGAAGACCTGACTTGACTTTTTAACATCAGAAAGAGTCTATGAGGACATCATGTAGCTTTTAGACCTTCTGGGGACCCTCTGAGGAGAAAAAAAGTTCAAAAGGTCCCATATGGACTACTGTCTGGAGGTTCTGACTTGACTTTTTAACATCAGAAAGAGTCTATGAGGACATCATGTAGCTTTTAGACCTTCTGGGGACCCTCTGAGTAGAAAAAAAGTTCAAAAGGTCCCATATGGAAAACTGTCTGGAGGTCCTGAGTTGGACTTTTTAACATCAGAAAGAATCTATGAGGACAGCATGTAGCTTTTAGACCTTCTGGGGACCCTCTGAGGAGAAAAAAAGTTCAAAAGGTCCCATATTGACCACTGTCTGGAGGTCCTGACTTGACTTTTTAACATCAGAAAGAGTCTATGAGGACATCATGTAGCTTTTAGACCCTCTTGGGACCCTCTGAGGAGAAAAAAAGTTCAAAAAGTCCCATATGGACCACTGTCTGGACGACCTGACTTGACTATTAAACATCAGAAAGAGTCTATGAGGACATCATGTAGCTTTTAGACCTTCTGGGGACCCTCTGAGCAGAAAAAAAGTCCAAAAGTTCCCATATGAACCACTGTCTGGAGATCCTGACTTGACTTTTTAACATCAGAAAGAGTCTATGAGGACATCATGTAGCTTTTAGACCTTCTGGGGACCCTCTTATCAGAAAAAAGTTCAAAAGGTCCCATATGGACCACTGTCTGGAGGACCTGACTTGACTTTTTAACATCAGAAAGAGTCTATGAGGACATCATGTGGCTTTTAGTCCTTCTGGGGACCCTCTGAGGAGAAAAAAAGTTCAAAAGGTCCCATATGGACCACTGTCTGGAGGTCCTGACTTGACTTTTTAACATCAGAAAGAGTCTATGAGGACATCATGTAGCTTTTAGACCTTCTGGGGACCCTCTGAGGAGAAAAAAAGTTCAAAAGGTCCCATATGGACCACTGTATGGAGGTCCTGACTTTACTTTTTAACATCAGAAAGAGTCTATGAGGACATCAGGTAGCTTTTAGACCTTCTGGGGACCCCCTGAGGAGAAAAAAAAGTTAAAAAGGTCCCATATGGACCACTGTCTGGAGGACCTGACTTGACTTTTTAACATCAGAAAGAGTCTATGAGGACATCATGTTGCTTTTAGACCTTCTGGGGACCCCCTGAGGAGAAAAAAAGTTAAAAAGGTCCCATACGGACCACTGTCTGGAGGACCTGACTTGACTTTTTAACATCAGAAAGAGTCTATGAGGACATCATGTAGCTTTTAGACCTTCTGGGGACCCTCTGAGAAGAAAAAAAGTTCAAAAGGTCCCATACGGACCACTGTCTGGAGGTCCTGACTTGACTTTTTAACATCAGAAAGAGTCTATGAGGACATCATGTAGCTTTTAGACCTTCTGGGGACCCTCTGAGGAGAAAAAAAGTTCAAAAGGTACCATATGGACCACTGTAAGCATGTGTTGCCTACTCATTTCACATGAAAAGAAAGAGACAGAATTGAGAGAAGCTAGAATCAGTGAACGTACATCAATACTGACTAAATTAGCAGAGCAATAGCAATGATTAAAATCATGTCGGTTTAAGAGTACGACATAGGCTAACCTTAAAAAAATGTTTTTAGTTTTATTATGAAAAAAACGGAATGAGTTTTATTTCTTGAATCTTGAATGCATTGCAATCAACAAAGTGCATATTACTTTCAAATGTTATTCTTCCATGCAAAACGCTTGTGCAATGTACTGAAACGCATTAGTGCTTGAATGCATTTTAATGCAACAGAGTGCATATTACTTTTAAATGTTAATCTTCCATGCAAAACGCTGTTGCAATGTAATGAAACGCTTTAGTTCTTGAATGCATTGCAATTCAACAAAGTGCATCTTACTTTTAAATGTTATTCTTCCATGCAAAACGCTTGTGCAATGCAACAGCACGCTGTTGCAATGTAATGAAACGCATTAGTTCTTGAATGCATTGCAATGCAACAGAGTGCATATTACTTTTAAATGTTATTCTTCCATGCAAAACGCTTGTGCAATGCAACAGCACGCTGTTGCAATGTAATGAAACGCATTAGTTCTTGAATGCATTGCAATGCAACAGAGTGCATATTACTTTTAAATGTTATTCTTCCATGCAAAACGCTTGTGCAATGCAACAGCACGCTGTTGCAATGTAATGAAACGCATTAGTTCTTGAATGCATTGCAATGCAACAGAGTGCATATTACTTTTAAATGTTATTCTTCCATGCAAAACGCTTGTGCAATGCAACAGCACGCTGTTGCAATGGAATGAATCGCATTAGTTCTTGAATGCATTTGCAATGCAACAAAGTGCATACTACTTTTAAATGTTATTCTTCCTAGCAAAACGCTTGTGCAATGCAACAGCACGCTGTTGCAATGGAATGAAACGCATTAGTTCTTGAACGCATTTGCAATGCAACAAAGTGCATATTACTTTTAAATGTTATTCTTCCATGCAAAACGCTTGTGCAATGCAACAGCACGCTGTTGCAATGTAATTAAACGCATTAGTTATTGAATGCATTGCAATGCAACAGAGTGCATATTACTTTTAAATGTTATTCTTCCATGCAAAAACTCTTGTGCAATGTACAGAAACGCATTAGTTCTTGAATGCATTGCAATGTAACAGAGTGCATATTACTTTTAAATGTTATTCTTCCATGCAAAATGCTTGTGCAATGCAACAGCACGCTGTTGCAAATAGAATGAATCGCATTAGTTCTTGAATGCATTTGCAATGCAACAAAGTGCATACTAGTTTTAAATGTTATTCTTCCATGCAAAACGCTTGTGCAATGCAACAGCACGGTGTTGCAATGGAATGAAACGCATTAGTTCTTGAATGCATTTGCAATGCAACAAAGTGCATATTACTTTTAAATGTTATTCTTTCTTGCAAAACGCTTGTGTAATGCAACAGCACGCTGCATTGCACATCTCTTCTTTGAACAATGGAAATAGTTAGTTATTGCATGCATTGGAAAGCGACAGCTTTGTGATGTTTTCTCGTGAGTACACACATTAATGAGCTGTATGCAATGCGGAAAACAATATCCTGTGAGTTGTCTTTTCAACAGCTGATGCAATGATTTTCCTTCATACACAAATGATTATGGTTAGTTTTTTCATTGCACAAAGGAATAAGTTAGACCTTTTATGCAATGGAATGAAACAACAAAAATGTTATTAAAACAGCAGATTGCTTTGCCCATCTCTTTAATGCACTACGGAATGAGCTAGTTCTTGAATGCATTGCAATGCAATAAAGTGCACATTGCTTATAGGTCATTCTTCGATGCTTTTCGTTGGTATTCTTCGTTACGCTTGATCGTATGTGCAATGCAATGCAACAGCAGATTGCATTGCAGAGCTCTTAATGCACTACGGAATGAGTTAGTTCTTGAACGCATTGCAATGCAAAAGAAGTGCATATCGCTTATATGTCATTCTAACGCTTTATCATATGTGCAATGCAACAGCAGTTTTTTAAGCTTTAGTTTTTTTCATTGCACAAATAAGTTAGTCCTTTTATGCAATGGAATGAAACAACAAAATGTTTTTAAAACAGCAGATTGCGTTGCCCATCTCTTTAATGCACTACAAAAAGAGTTAGTTCTTGAGTGCATTGCAAAAAAGTGCATATTGCTTATATGTTACTCTACTGCTTTATCATATGTGCAATGCAAAAGCAGTTTTTAAGCGTTAGTTTTTTTCATTGCACAAAGGAATAAGTTAGTCCTTTTATGCAATGGAATGAAACAACAAAAAATGTTTTGAGGACATCATGTAGCTTTTAGACCTTCTGGGGACCCTCTTATCAGAAAAAAATTTCAAAAGGTCCCATATGGACCAATGTCTGGAAGACCTGACTTGACTTTTTAACATCAGAAAGAGTCTATGAGGACATCATGTAGCTTTTAGACCTTCTGGGGACCCTCTGAGGAGAAAAAAAGTTCAAAAGGTCCCATATGGACTACTGTCTGGAGGTTCTGACTTGACTTTTTAACATCAGAAAGAGTCTAAGAGGACATCATGTAGGTTTTAGACCTTCTGGGGACCCTCTGAGGAGAAAAAAAGTTCAAAAAGTCCCATATGGACCACTGTCTGGACGACCTGACTTGACTATTAAACATCAGAAAGAGTCTATGAGGACATCATGTAGCTTTTAGACCTTCTGGGGACCCTCTGAGGAGAAAAAAAGTTCAAAAGGTCCCATATGGACCACTGTCTGGAGGTCCTGACTTGACTTTTTAACATCAGAAAGAGTCTATGAGGACATCATGTAGCTTTAGACCTTCTGGGGACCCTCTGAGCAGAAAAAAAGTCCAAAAGGTCCCATATGAACCACTGTCTGGAGGTCCTGACTTGACTTTTTAACATCAGAAAGAGTCTTTGAGGACAATAGGTAGCTTTTAGACCTTCTGGGGACCCTCTGAGCAGAAAAAAAGTTCAAAAGGTCCCATATGGACCAATGTCTGGAGGACCTGACTTGACTTTTTAACATCAGAAAGAGTCTATGAGGACATCATGTAGCTTTTAGACCTTCTGGGGACCCTCTTATCAGAAAAAAGTTCAAAAGGTCCCATATGGACCACTGTCTGGAGGACCTGACTTGACTTTTTAACATCAGAAAGAGTCTATGAGGACATCATGTGGCTTTTAGTCCTTCTGGGGACCCTCTGAGGAGAAAAAAAGTTCAAAAGGTCCCATATGGACCACTGTCTGGAGGTCCTGACTTGACTTTTTAACATCAGAAAGAGTCTATGAGGACATCATGTAGCTTTTAGACCTTCTGGGGACCCTCTGAGTAGAAAAGAAGTTCAAAAGGTCCCATATGCACTACTGTCTGGAGGACCTGACTTCAATTTTAAACATCAGTAAGAGTCTATGATGACATCATGTAGCTTTAGACCTTCTGGGGACCCTCTACGGAGAAAAAAAGTTCAAAAGGTCCCATATGGACCACTGTCTGGAGGTCCTGACTTGACTTTTTAACATCAGAAAGAGTCTATGAGGACATCTTGTAGCTTTTAGACCTTCTGGGGACCCTCTGAGGAGAAAAAAAGTTCAAAAGGTCCCATATGGACCACTGTCTGGAGGTCCTGACTTTACTTTTTAACATCACAAAGAGTCTTTGAGGACATCAGGTAGCTTTTAGACCTTCTGGGGACCCTCTGAGCAGAAAAAAGTTCAAAAGGTCCCATATGGACCACTGTCTGGAGGACCTGACTTTACTTTTTAACATCAGAAAGAGTCTATGAGGACATCATGTAGCTTTTAGACCTTCTGGGGACCTTCTCAGGAGAAAAAAAGTTCAAAAGGTCCCATATGGACCACTGTCTGGAGGTCCTGACTTGACTTTTTAACATCAGAAAGAGTCTATGAGGACATCATGTAGCGTTTAGACCTTCTGGGGACCCTCTGAGAAGAAAAAAGTTCAAAAGGTCCCATATGGACCACTGTCTGGAGGACCTGACTTGACTTTTTAAGATCAGAAAGAGTCTATGAGGACATCATGTAGGTTTTATACCTTCTGAGGACCCTCTTATCAGAAAAAAAGTTCAAAAGGTCCCATATGGAAAACTGTCTGGAGGTCCTGAGTTGACTTTTTAACATCAGAAAGAATCTATGAGGACAGCATGTAGCTTTTAGACCTTCTGGGGACCCTCTGAGTAGAAAAAAAGTTCAAAAGGTCCCATATGGACCACTGTCTGGAGGACCTGACTTGACTTTTAAACATCAGAAAGAGTCTATGAGGACATCATGTAGCTTTTAGACCTTCTGGGGACCCTCTGAGGAGAAAAAAAGTTCAAAAAGTCCCTTATGGACCACTGTCTGGACGACCTGACTTGACTTTTTAACATCAGAAAGAGTCTATGAGGACATCATGTAGCTTTTAGACCTTCTGGGGACCCTCTTATCAGAAAAAAATTTCAAAAGGTCCCATATGGACCAATGTCTGGAAGACCTGACTTGACTTTTTAACATCAGAAAGAGTCTATGAGGACATCATGTAGCTTTTAGACCTTCTGGGGACCCTCTGAGGAGAAAAAAAGTTCAAAAGGTCCCATATGGACTACTGTCTGGAGGTTCTGACTTGACTTTTTAACATCAGAAAGAGTCTATGAGGACATCATGTAGCTTTTAGACCTTCTGGGGACCCTCTGAGTAGAAAAAAAGTTCAAAAGGTCCCATATGGAAAACTGTCTGGAGGTCCTGAGTTGGACTTTTTAACATCAGAAAGAATCTATGAGGACAGCATGTAGCTTTTAGACCTTCTGGGGACCCTCTGAGGAGAAAAAAAGTTCAAAAGGTCCCATATGGACCACTGTCTGGAGGTCCTGACTTGACTTTTTAACATCAGAAAGAGTCTATGAGGACATCATGTAGCTTTTAGACCCTCTGGGGACCCTCTGAGGAGAAAAAAAGTTCAAAAAGTCCCATATGGACCACTGTCTGGACGACCTGACTTGACTATTAAACATCAGAAAGAGTCTATGAGGACATCATGTAGCTTTTAGACCTTCTGGGGACCCTCTGAGCAGAAAAAAAGTCCAAAAGTTCCCATATGAACCACTGTCTGGAGATCCTGACTTGACTTTTTAACATCAGAAAGAGTCTATGAGGACATCATGTAGCTTTTAGACCTTCTGGGGACCCTCTTATCAGAAAAAAGTTCAAAAGGTCCCATATGGACCACTGTCTGGAGGACCTGACTTGACTTTTTAACATCAGAAAGAGTCTATGAGGACATCATGTGGCTTTTAGTCCTTCTGGGGACCCTCTGAGGAGAAAAAAAGTTCAAAAGGTCCCATATGGACCACTGTCTGGAGGTCCTGACTTGACTTTTTAACATCAGAAAGAGTCTATGAGGACATCATGTAGCTTTTAGACCTTCTGGGGACCCTCTGAGGAGAAAAAAAGTTCAAAAGGTCCCATATGGACCACTGTATGGAGGTCCTGACTTTACTTTTTAACATCAGAAAGAGTCTATGAGGACATCAGGTAGCTTTTAGACCTTCTGGGGACCCCCTGAGGAGAAAAAAAAGTTAAAAAGGTCCCATATGGACCACTGTCTGGAGGACCTGACTTGACTTTTTAACATCAGAAAGAGTCTATGAGGACATCATGTTGCTTTTAGACCTTCTGGGGACCCCCTGAGGAGAAAAAAAGTTAAAAAGGTCCCATACGGACCACTGTCTGGAGGACCTGACTTGACTTTTTAACATCAGAAAGAGTCTATGAGGACATCATGTAGCTTTTAGACCTTCTGGGGACCCTCTGAGAAGAAAAAAAGTTCAAAAGGTCCCATACGGACCACTGTCTGGAGGTCCTGACTTGACTTTTTAACATCAGAAAGAGTCTATGAGGACATCATGTAGCTTTTAGACCTTCTGGGGACCCTCTGAGGAGAAAAAAAGTTCAAAAGGTACCATATGGACCACTGTAAGCATGTGTTGCCTACTCATTTCACATGAAAAGAAAGAGACAGAATTGAGAGAAGCTAGAATCAGTGAACGTACATCAATACTGACTAAATTAGCAGAGCAATAGCAATGATTAAAATCATGTCGGTTTAAGAGTACGACATAGGCTAACCTTAAAAAAATGTTTTTAGTTTTATTATGAAAAAAACGGAATGAGTTTTATTTCTTGAATCTTGAATGCATTGCAATCAACAAAGTGCATATTACTTTCAAATGTTAGTCTTCCATGCAAAACGCTTGTGCAATGTACTGAAACGCATTAGTGCTTGAATGCATTTTAATGCAACAGAGTGCATATTACTTTTAAATGTTAATCTTCCATGCAAAACGCTGTTGCAATGTAATGAAACGCTTTAGTTCTTGAATGCATTGCAATTCAACAAAGTGCATCTTACTTTTAAATGTTATTCTTCCATGCAAAACGCTTGTGCAATGCAACAGCACGCTGTTGCAATGTAATGAAACGCATTAGTTCTTGAATGCATTGCAATGCAACAGAGTGCATATTACTTTTAAATGTTATTCTTCCATGCAAAACGCTTGTGCAATGCAACAGCACGCTGTTGCAATGTAATGAAACGCATTAGTTCTTGAATGCATTGCAATGCAACAGAGTGCATATTACTTTTAAATGTTATTCTTCCATGCAAAACGCTTGTGCAATGCAACAGCACGCTGTTGCAATGTAATGAAACGCATTAGTTCTTGAATGCATTGCAATGCAACAGAGTGCATATTACTTTTAAATGTTATTCTTCCATGCAAAACGCTTGTGCAATGCAACAGCACGCTGTTGCAATGGAATGAATCGCATTAGTTCTTGAATGCATTTGCAATGCAACAAAGTGCATACTACTTTTAAATGTTATTCTTCCTAGCAAAACGCTTGTGCAATGCAACAGCACGCTGTTGCAATGGAATGAAACGCATTAGTTCTTGAACGCATTTGCAATGCAACAAAGTGCATATTACTTTTAAATGTTATTCTTCCATGCAAAACGCTTGTGCAATGCAACAGCACGCTGTTGCAATGTAATTAAACGCATTAGTTATTGAATGCATTGCAATGCAACAGAGTGCATATTACTTTTAAATGTTATTCTTCCATGCAAAAACTCTTGTGCAATGTACAGAAACGCATTAGTTCTTGAATGCATTGCAATGTAACAGAGTGCATATTACTTTTAAATGTTATTCTTCCATGCAAAATGCTTGTGCAATGCAACAGCACGCTGTTGCAAATAGAATGAATCGCATTAGTTCTTGAATGCATTTGCAATGCAACAAAGTGCATACTAGTTTTAAATGTTATTCTTCCATGCAAAACGCTTGTGCAATGCAACAGCACGGTGTTGCAATGGAATGAAACGCATTAGTTCTTGAATGCATTTGCAATGCAACAAAGTGCATATTACTTTTAAATGTTATTCTTTCTTGCAAAACGCTTGTGTAATGCAACAGCACGCTGCATTGCACATCTCTTCTTTGAACAATGGAAATAGTTAGTTATTGCATGCATTGGAAAGCGACAGCTTTGTGATGTTTTCTCGTGAGTACACACATTAATGAGCTGTATGCAATGCGGAAAACAATATCCTGTGAGTTGTCTTTTCAACAGCTGATGCAATGATTTTCCTTCATACACAAATGATTATGGTTAGTTTTTTCATTGCACAAAGGAATAAGTTAGACCTTTTATGCAATGGAATGAAACAACAAAAATGTTATTAAAACAGCAGATTGCTTTGCCCATCTCTTTAATGCACTACGGAATGAGCTAGTTCTTGAATGCATTGCAATGCAATAAAGTGCACATTGCTTATAGGTCATTCTTCGATGCTTTTCGTTGGTATTCTTCGTTACGCTTGATCGTATGTGCAATGCAATGCAACAGCAGATTGCATTGCAGAGCTCTTAATGCACTACGGAATGAGTTAGTTCTTGAACGCATTGCAATGCAAAAGAAGTGCATATCGCTTATATGTCATTCTAACGCTTTATCATATGTGCAATGCAACAGCAGTTTTTTAAGCTTTAGTTTTTTTCATTGCACAAATAAGTTAGTCCTTTTATGCAATGGAATGAAACAACAAAATGTTTTTAAAACAGCAGATTGCGTTGCCCATCTCTTTAATGCACTAAAAAAAGAGTTAGTTCTTGAGTGCATTGCAAAAAAGTGCATATTGCTTATATGTTACTCTACTGCTTTATCATATGTGCAATGCAAAAGCAGTTTTTAAGCGTTAGTTTTTTTCATTGCACAAAGGAATAAGTTAGTCCTTTTATGCAATGGAATGAAACAACAAAAAATGTTAGTAAAACAACAGATTGCATTGTCTATCTCTTTAATGCACTGCAAAATTAGTTAGTTCTTGAATGCATTGCAATTCAACAATGCCTTTTGACTTTTTAACATCAGAAAGAGTCTATGAGGACATCATGTAGCTTTTAGACCTTCTGGGGACCCTCTGAGGAGAAAAAAAGTTCAAAAGGTCCCATATGGACCACTGTCTGGAGGACCTGACTTGACTTTTTAACATCAGAAAGAGTCTATGAGGACATCATTGTAGCTTTTAGACCTTCTGGGGACCCCCTGAGGAGAAAAAAAGTTCAAAAGGTCCCATATGGACCACTGTCTGGAGGACCTGACTTGACTTTTTAACATCAGAAAGAGTCTATGAGGACATCATGTAGCTTTTAGACCTTCTGGGGACCCCCTGAGGAGAAAAAAAGTTCAAAAGGTCCCATATGGACCACTGTCTGGAGGACCTGACTTAACTTTTTAACATCAGAAAGAGTCTATGAGGACATCATGTAGCTTTTAGACCTTCTGGGGAATCTCTGAGGAGAAAAAAAGTTCAAAAGGTCCCATATGGACCACTGTCTGGAGGTCCTGACTTGACTTTTTAACATCAGAAAGAGTCTATGTGGACATCAGGTAGCTTTTAGTCCTTCTGGGGACCCTCTGAGAAGAAAAAAAGTTCAAAAGGTCCCATATGGACCATTGTCTGGAGATCCTGACTTGACTTTTTAACATCAGAAAGAGTCTATGAGGACATCAGGTAGCTTTTAGACCTTCTGGGGACCCTCTGAGAAGAAAAAAAGTTCAAAAGGTTCCATATGGACCAATGTCTGGAGGACCTGACTTGACTTTTTAACATCAGAAAGAGTCTATGAGGACATCATGTAGCTTTTAGACCTTCTGGGGACCCTCTGAGGAGAAAAAAAGTTCAAAAGGATCCATATGGACCACTGTCTGGAGGTCCTAACTTGACTTTTTAACATCAAAAAGAGTCTATGAGGACATCATGTAGCTTTTAGACCTTCTGAGGACGCCCTGAGGAGAAAAAAAGTTCAAAAAGTCCCATATGGACCACTGGCTGGAGGACCTGACTTGACTTTTTAACATCAGAAAGAGGCTATAAGGACATCATGTAGCTTTTAGACCTTCTGGGGACCCTCTGAGGAGAAAAAAAGTTCAGAAGGTCCCATATGGACCACTGTCTGGAAGACCTGACTTGACTTTTAAACATCAGAAAGAGTCTATGATGACATCATATAGCTTTTAGACCTTCTGGGGACCCTCTGAGGAGAAAAAAAGTTCAAAAGGTCCCATATGAACCACTGTCTGGAGGTCCTGACTTGACTTTTTAACATCAGAAAGAGTCTATGAGGACATCATGTAGCTTTTAGACCTTCTGGGGACCCTCTGAGCAGAAAAAAAGTTCAAAAGGTCCCATATGGACCACTGTCTGGAGGACCTGACTTGACTTTTTAACATCAGAAAGAGTCTATGAGGACATCATGTAGCTTTTAGACCTTCTGGGGACCCCCTGAGGAGAAAAAAAGTTCAAAAGGTCCCATATGGACCACTGTCTGGAGGACCTAACTTGACTTTTTAACATCAGAAAGAGTCTATGAGGACATCATGTAGCTTTTAGACCTTCTGGGGACCCTCTACGGAGAAAAAAAGTTCAAAAGGTCCCATATGGACCACTGTCTGGAGATCCTGACTTGACTTTTTAACATCAGAAAGAGTCTATGAGGACATCATGTAGCTTTTAGACCTTCTGGGGACCCTCTGAGGAGAAAAAAAGTTCAAAAGGTCCCATATGGACCACTGTCTGGAGGTCCTGACTTTACTTTTTAACATCAGAAAGAGTCTTTGAGGACATCAGGTAGCTTTTAGACCTTCTGGGGACCCTCAGAGCAGAAAAAAGTTCAAAAGGTCCCATATGGACCACTGTCTGGAGGACCTGACTTGACTTTTTAACATCAGAAAGAGTCTATGAGGACATCATGTAGCTTTTAGACCTTTTGGGGACCTTCTCAGGAGAAAAAAAGTTCAAAAGGTCCCATATGGACCACTGTCTGGAGGTCCTGACTTGACTTTTTAACATCAGAAAGAATCTATGAGGACATCAGGTAGCTTTGAGACCTTCTGGGGACCCTCTGAGGAGAAAAAAAGTTCAAAAGGTCCCATATGGACCACTGTATGGAGGTCCTGACTTTACTTTTTAACATCAGAAAGAGTCTTTGAGGACATCAGGTAGCTTTTAGACCTTCTGGGGACCCTCTGAGCAGAAAAAAAGTTCAAAAGGTCCCATATGGACCACTGTCTGGAGGACCTGACTTGACTTTTTAACATCAGAAAGAGTCTATGAGGACATCATGTGGCTTTTAGTCCTTCTGGGGACCCTCTGAGGAGAAAAAAAAGTTCAAAAGGTCCCATATGGACCACTGTCTGGAGGTCCTGACTTGACTTTTTAACATCAGAAAGAGTCTATGAGGACATCATGTAGCTTTTAGACCTTCTGGGGACCCTCTGAGTAGAAAAGAAGTTCAAAAGGTCCCATATGGACCACTGTCTGGAGGTCCTGACTTTACTTTTTAACATCACAAAGAGTCTTTGAGGACATCAGGTAGCTTTTAGACCTTCTGGGGACCCTCTGAGCAGAAAAAAGTTCAAAAGGTCCCATATGGACCACTGTCTGGAGGACCTGACTTGACTTTTTAACATCAGAAAGAGTCTATGAGGACATCATGTAGCTTTTAGACCTTCTGGGGACCTTCTCAGGAGAAAAAAAGTTCAAAAGGTCCCATATGGACCACTGTCTGGAGGTCCTGACTTGACTTTTTAACATCAGAAAGAGTCTATGAGGACATCATGTAGCTTTTAGACCTTCTGGGGACCCTCTGAGAAGAAAAAAGTTCAAAAGGTCCCATATGGACCACTGTCTGGAGGACCTGACTTGACTTTTTAAGATCAGAAAGAGTCTATGAGGACATCATGTAGGTTTTATACCTTCTGTGGACCCTCTTATCAGAAAAAAAGTTCAAAAGGTCCCATATGGACCAATGTCTGGATGTTCTGACTTGACTTTTTAACATCAGAAAGAGTCTATGAGGACATCATGTAGCTTTTAGACCTTCTGGGGACCCTCTGAGAAGAAAAAAAGTTCAAAAGGTCCCATATGGAAAACTGTCTGGAGGTCCTGAGTTGACTTTTTAACATCAGAAAGAATCTATGAGGACAGCATGTAGCTTTTAGACCTTCTGGGGACCCTCTGAGTAGAAAAAAAGTTCAAAAGGTCCCATATGGACCACTGTCTGGAGGACCTGACTTGACTTTTAAACATCAGAAAGAGTCTATGAGGACATCATGTAGCTTTTAGACCTTCTGGGGACCTTCTCAGGAGAAAAAAAGTTCAAAAGGTCCCATATGGACCACTGTCTGGAGGTCCTGACTTGACTTTTTAACATCAGAAAGAGTCTATGAGGACATCATGTAGCTTTTAGACCTTCTGGGGACCCTCTGAGAAGAAAAAAGTTCAAAAGGTCCCATATGGACCACTGTCTGGAGGACCTGACTTGACTTTTTAACATCAGAAAGAGTCTATGAGGACATCATGTAGCTTTTAGACCTTCTGGGGACCCTCTGAGAAGAAAAAAGTTCAAAAGGTCCCATATGGACCACTGTCTGGAGGACCTGACTTGACTTTTTAAGATCAGAAAGAGTCTATGAGGACATCATGTAGGTTTTATACCTTCTGTGGACCCTCTTATCAGAAAAAAAGTTCAAAAGGTCCCATATGGACCAATGTCTGGAAGACCTGACTTGACATTTTAACATCAGAAAGAGTCTATGAGGACATCATGTAGCTTTTAGACCTTCTGGGGACCCTCTGAGGAGAAAAAAAGTTCAAAAGGTCCCATATGGACTACTGTCTGAAGGTTCTGACTTGACATTTTAACATCAGAAAGAGTCTATGAGGACATCATGTGGCTTTTAGTCCTTCTGGGGACCCTCTGAGGAGAAAAAAAGTTCAAAAGGTCCCATATGCACTACTGTCTGGAGGTCCTGACTTGACTTTTTAACATCTGAAAGAGTCTTTGAGGACAATAGGTAGCTTTTAGACCTTCTGGGGACCCTCTGAGGAGAAAAAAAGTTCAAAAGGTCCCATATGGACCAATGTCTGGAGGACCTGACTTGACTTTTTAACATCAGAAAGAGTCTATGAGGACATCATGTAGCTTTTAGACCTTCTGGGGACCCTCTTATCAGAAAAAAGTTCAAAAGGTCCCATATGGACCACTGTCTGGAGGACCTGACTTGACTTTTTAACATCAGAAAGAGTCTATGAGGACATCATGTGGCTTTTAGTCCTTCTGGGGACCCTCTGAGGAGAAAAAAAGTTCAAAAGGTCCCATATGCACTACTGTCTGGAGGACCGGACTTCAATTTTAAACATCAGTAAGAGTCTATGATGACATCATGTAGCTTTAGACCTTCTGGGGACCCTCTACGGAGAAAAAAAGTTCAAAAGGTCCCATATGGACCACTGTCTGGAGGTCCTGACTTGACTTTTTAACATCAGAAAGAGTCTATGAGGACATCATGTAGCTTTTAGACCTTCTGGGGACCCTCTGAGTAGAAAAGAAGTTCAAAAGGTTCCATATGCACTACTGTCTGGAGGACCTGACTTCAATTTTAAACATCAGTAAGAGTCTATGATGACATCATGTAGCTTTAGACCTTCTGGGGACCCTCTACGGAGAAAAAAAGTTCAAAAGGTCCCATATGGACCACTGTCTGGAGGTCCTGACTTGACTTATTAACATCAGAAAGAGTCTATGAGGACATCATGTAGCTTTTAGACCTTCTGGGGACCCTCTGAGGAGAAAAAAGTTCAAAAGGTCCCATATGGACCACTGTCTGGAGGTACTGACTTTACTTTTTAACATCACAAAGAGTCTTTGAGGACATCAGGTAGCTTTTAGACCTTCTGGGGACCCTCTGAGCAGAAAAAAGTTCAAAAGGTCCCATATGGACCACTGTCTGGAGGACCTGACTTGACTTTTTAACATCAGAAAGAGTCTATGAGGACATCATGTAGATTTTAGACCTTCTGGGGACCCTCTGAGAAGAAAAAAGTTCAAAAGGTCCCATATGGACCACTGTCTGGAGGACCTGACTTGACTTTTTAACATCAGAAAGAGTCTATGAGGACATCATGTAGCTTTTAGACCTTCTGGGGACCCCCTGAGGAGAAAAAAAGTTCAAAAGGTCCCATATGGACCACTGTCTGGAGGACCTGACTTAACTTTTTAACATCAGAAAGAGTCTATGAGGACATCATGTAGCTTTTAGACCTTCTGGGGAATCTCTGAGGAGAAAAAAAGTTCAAAAGGTCCCATATGGACCACTGTCTGGAGGTCCTGACTTGACTTTTTAACATCAGAAAGAGTCTATGTGGACATCAGGTAGCTTTTAGTCCTTCTGGGGACCCTCTGAGAAGAAAAAAAGTTCAAAAGGTCCCATATGGACCATTGTCTGGAGATCCTGACTTGACTTTTTAACATCAGAAAGAGTCTATGAGGACATCAGGTAGCTTTTAGACCTTCTGGGGACCCTCTGAGAAGAAAAAAAGTTCAAAAGGTTCCATATGGACCAATGTCTGGAGGACCTGACTTGACTTTTTAACATCAGAAAGAGTCTATGAGGACATCATGTAGCTTTTAGACCTTCTGGGGACCCTCTGAGGAGAAAAAAAGTTCAAAAGGATCCATATGGACCACTGTCTGGAGGTCCTAACTTGATTTTTTAACATCAAAAAGAGTCTATGAGGACATCATGTAGCTTTTAGACCTTCTGAGGACGCCCTGAGGAGAAAAAAAGTTCAAAAAGTCCCATATGGACCACTGGCTGGAGGACCTGACTTGACTTTTTAACATCAGAAAGAGGCTATAAGGACATCATGTAGCTTTTAGACCTTCTGGGGACCCTCTGAGGAGAAAAAAAGTTCAGAAGGTCCCATATGGACCACTGTCTGGAAGACCTGACTTGACTTTTAAACATCAGAAAGAGTCTATGATGACATCATATAGCTTTTAGACCTTCTGGGGACCCTCTGAGGAGAAAAAAAGTTCAAAAGGTCCCATATGAACCACTGTCTGGAGGTCCTGACTTGACTTTTTAACATCAGAAAGAGTCTATGAGGACATCATGTAGCTTTTAGACCTTCTGGGGACCCTCTGAGCAGAAAAAAAGTTCAAAAGGTCCCATATGGACCACTGTCTGGAGGACCTGACTTGACTTTTTAACATCAGAAAGAGTCTATGAGGACATCATGTAGCTTTTAGACCTTCTGGGGACCCCCTGAGGAGAAAAAAAGTTCAAAAGGTCCCATATGGACCACTGTCTGGAGGACCTAACTTGACTTTTTAACATCAGAAAGAGTCTATGAGGACATCATGTAGCTTTTAGACCTTCTGGGGACCCTCTACGGAGAAAAAAAGTTCAAAAGGTCCCATATGGACCACTGTCTGGAGATCCTGACTTGACTTTTTAACATCAGAAAGAGTCTATGAGGACATCATGTAGCTTTTAGACCTTCTGGGGACCCTCTGAGGAGAAAAAAAGTTCAAAAGGTCCCATATGGACCACTGTCTGGAGGTCCTGACTTTACTTTTTAACATCAGAAAGAGTCTTTGAGGACATCAGGTAGCTTTTAGACCTTCTGGGGACCCTCAGAGCAGAAAAAAGTTCAAAAGGTCCCATATGGACCACTGTCTGGAGGACCTGACTTGACTTTTTAACATCAGAAAGAGTCTATGAGGACATCATGTAGCTTTTAGACCTTTTGGGGACCTTCTCAGGAGAAAAAAAGTTCAAAAGGTCCCATATGGACCACTGTCTGGAGGTCCTGACTTGACTTTTTAACATCAGAAAGAATCTATGAGGACATCAGGTAGCTTTGAGACCTTCTGGGGACCCTCTGAGGAGAAAAAAAGTTCAAAAGGTCCCATATGGACCACTGTATGGAGGTCCTGACTTTACTTTTTAACATCAGAAAGAGTCTTTGAGGACATCAGGTAGCTTTTAGACCTTCTGGGGACCCTCTGAGCAGAAAAAAAGTTCAAAAGGTCCCATATGGACCACTGTCTGGAGGACCTGACTTGACTTTTTAACATCAGAAAGAGTCTATGAGGACATCATGTGGCTTTTAGTCCTTCTGGGGACCCTCTGAGGAGAAAAAAAAGTTCAAAAGGTCCCATATGGACCACTGTCTGGAGGTCCTGACTTGACTTTTTAACATCAGAAAGAGTCTATGAGGACATCATGTAGCTTTTAGACCTTCTGGGGACCCTCTGAGTAGAAAAGAAGTTCAAAAGGTCCCATATGGACCACTGTCTGGAGGTCCTGACTTTACTTTTTAACATCACAAAGAGTCTTTGAGGACATCAGGTAGCTTTTAGACCTTCTGGGGACCCTCTGAGCAAAAAAAAGTTCAAAAGGTCCCATATGGACCACTGTCTGGAGGACCTGACTTGACTTTTTAACATCAGAAAGAGTCTATGAGGACATCATGTAGCTTTTAGACCTTCTGGGGACCTTCTCAGGAGAAAAAAAGTTCAAAAGGTCCCATATGGACCACTGTCTGGAGGTCCTGACTTGACTTTTTAACATCAGAAAGAGTCTATGAGGACATCATGTAGCTTTTAGACCTTCTGGGGACCCTCTGAGAAGAAAAAAGTTCAAAAGGTCCCATATGGACCACTGTCTGGAGGACCTGACTTGACTTTTTAAGATCAGAAAGAGTCTATGAGGACATCATGTAGGTTTTATACCTTCTGTGGACCCTCTTATCAGAAAAAAAGTTCAAAAGGTCCCATATGGACCAATGTCTGGATGTTCTGACTTGACTTTTTAACATCAGAAAGAGTCTATGAGGACATCATGTAGCTTTTAGACCTTCTGGGGACCCTCTGAGAAGAAAAAAAGTTCAAAAGGTCCCATATGGAAAACTGTCTGGAGGTCCTGAGTTGACTTTTTAACATCAGAAAGAATCTATGAGGACAGCATGTAGCTTTTAGACCTTCTGGGGACCCTCTGAGTAGAAAAAAAGTTCAAAAGGTCCCATATGGACCACTGTCTGGAGGACCTGACTTGACTTTTAAACATCAGAAAGAGTCTATGAGGACATCATGTAGCTTTTAGACCTTCTGGGGACCTTCTCAGGAGAAAAAAAGTTCAAAAGGTCCCATATGGACCACTGTCTGGAGGTCCTGACTTGACTTTTTAACATCAGAAAGAGTCTATGAGGACATCATGTAGCTTTTAGACCTTCTGGGGACCCTCTGAGAAGAAAAAAGTTCAAAAGGTCCCATATGGACCACTGTCTGGAGGACCTGACTTGACTTTTTAACATCAGAAAGAGTCTATGAGGACATCATGTAGCTTTTAGACCTTCTGGGGACCCTCTGAGAAGAAAAAAGTTCAAAAGGTCCCATATGGACCACTGTCTGGAGGACCTGACTTGACTTTTTAAGATCAGAAAGAGTCTATGAGGACATCATGTAGGTTTTATACCTTCTGTGGACCCTCTTATCAGAAAAAAAGTTCAAAAGGTCCCATATGGACCAATGTCTGGAAGACCTGACTTGACATTTTAACATCAGAAAGAGTCTATGAGGACATCATGTAGCTTTTAGACCTTCTGGGGACCCTCTGAGGAGAAAAAAAGTTCAAAAGGTCCCATATGGACTACTGTCTGAAGGTTCTGACTTGACATTTTAACATCAGAAAGAGTCTATGAGGACATCATGTAGCTTTTAGACCTTCTGGGGACCCTCTGAGCAGAAAAAAAGTTCAAAAGGTCCCATATGAACCACTGTCTGGAGGTCCTGACTTGACTTTTTAACATCTGAAAGAGTCTTTGAGGACAATAGGTAGCTTTTAGACCTTCTGGGGACCCTCTGAGGAGAAAAAAAGTTCAAAAGGTCCCATATGGACCAATGTCTGGAGGACCTGACTTGACTTTTTAACATCAGAAAGAGTCTATGAGGACATCATGTAGCTTTTAGACCTTCTGGGGACCCTCTTATCAGAAAAAAGTTCAAAAGGTCCCATATGGACCACTGTCTGGAGGACCTGACTTGACTTTTTAACATCAGAAAGAGTCTATGAGGACATCATGTGGCTTTTAGTCCTTCTGGGGACCCTCTGAGGAGAAAAAAAGTTCAAAAGGTCCCATATGCACTACTGTCTGGAGGACCGGACTTCAATTTTAAACATCAGTAAGAGTCTATGATGACATCATGTAGCTTTAGACCTTCTGGGGACCCTCTACGGAGAAAAAAAGTTCAAAAGGTCCCATATGGACCACTGTCTGGAGGTCCTGACTTGACTTTTTAACATCAGAAAGAGTCTATGAGGACATCATGTAGCTTTTAGACCTTCTGGGGACCCTCTGAGTAGAAAAGAAGTTCAAAAGGTTCCATATGCACTACTGTCTGGAGGACCTGACTTCAATTTTAAACATCAGTAAGAGTCTATGATGACATCATGTAGCTTTAGACCTTCTGGGGACCCTCTACGGAGAAAAAAAGTTCAAAAGGTCCCATATGGACCACTGTCTGGAGGTCCTGACTTGACTTATTAACATCAGAAAGAGTCTATGAGGACATCATGTAGCTTTTAGACCTTCTGGGGACCCTCTGAGGAGAAAAAAGTTCAAAAGGTCCCATATGGACCACTGTCTGGAGGTACTGACTTTACTTTTTAACATCACAAAGAGTCTTTGAGGACATCAGGTAGCTTTTAGACCTTCTGGGGACCCTCTGAGCAGAAAAAAGTTCAAAAGGTCCCATATGGACCACTGTCTGGAGGACCTGACTTGACTTTTTAACATCAGAAAGAGTCTATGAGGACATCATGTAGATTTTAGACCTTCTGGGGACCCTCTGAGAAGAAAAAAGTTCAAAAGGTCCCATATGGACCACTGTCTGGAGGACCTGACTTGACTTTTTAACATCAGAAAGAGTCTATGAGGACATCATGTAGCTTTTAGACCTTCTGGGGACCCTCTGAGAAGAAAAAAGTTCAAAAGGTCCCATATGGACCACTGTCTGGAGGACCTGACTTGACTTTTTAAGATCAGAAAGAGTCTATGAGGACATCATGTAGGTTTTATACCTTCTGTGGACCCTCTTATCAGAAAAAAAGTTCAAAAGGTCCCATATGGACTACTGTCTGGATGTTCTGACTTGACTTTTTAACATCAGAAAGAGTCTATGAGGACATCATGTAGCTTTTAGACCTTCTGGGGACCCTCTGAGAAGAAAAAAAGTTCAAAAGGTCCCATATGGACCACTGTCTGGAGGACCTGACTTGACTTTTAAACATCAGAAAGAGTCTATGAGGACATCATGTAGCTTTTAGACCTTCTGGGGACCTTCTCAGAAGAAAAAAAGTTCAAAAGGTCCCATATGGACCACTGTCTGGAGGTCCTGACTTGACTTTTTAACATCAGAAAGAGTCTATGAGGACATCATGTAGCTTTTAGACCTTCTGGGGACCCTCTGAGGAGAAAAAAAGTTCAAAAGGTCCTATATGGACCACTGTCTGGAGGTCCTGACTTTACTTTTTAACATCACAAAGAGTCTTTGAGGACATCAGGTAGCTTTTAGACCTTCTGGGGACCCTCTGAGCAGAAAAAAGTTCAAAAGGTCCCATATGGACCACTGTCTGGAGGACCTGACTTGACTTTTTAACATCAGAAAGAGTCTATGAGGACATCATGTAGCTTTTAGACCTTCTGGGGACCCTCTGAGAAGAAAAAAGTTCAAAAGGTCGCATATGGACCACTGTCTGGAGGACCTGACTTGACTTTTTAACATCAGAAAGAGTCTATGAGGACATCATGTAGCTTTTAGACCTTCTGGGGACCCTCTGAGAAGAAAAAAGTTCAAAAGGTCCCATATGGACCACTGTCTGGAGGACCTGACTTGACTTTTTAAGATCAGAAAGAGTCTATGAGGACATCATGTAGGTTTTATACCTTCTGTGGACCCTCTTATCAGAAAAAAAGTTCAAAAGGTCCCATATGGACTACTGTCTGGATGTTCTGACTTGACTTTTTAACATCAGAAAGAGTCTATGAGGACATCATGTAGCTTTTAGACCTTCTGGGGACCCTCTGAGAAGAAAAAAAGTTCAAAAGGTCCCATATGGAAAACTGTCTGGAGGTCCTGAGTTGACTTTTTAACATCAGAAAGAATCTATGAGGACAGCATGTAGCTTTTAGACCTTCTGGGGACCCTCTGAGTAGAAAAAAAGTTCAAAAGGTCCCATATGGACCACTGTCTGGAGGACCTGACTTGACTTTTAAACATCAGAAAGAGTCTATGAGGACATCATGTAGCTTTTAGACCTTCTGGGGACCTTCTCAGAAGAAAAAAGTTCAAAAGGTCCCATATGGACCACTGTCTGGAGGACCTGACTTGACTTTTTAACATCAGAAAGAGTCTATGAGGACATCATGTAGCTTTTAGACCTTCTGGGGACCCTCTGAGAAGAAAAAAGTTCAAAAGGTCCCATATGGACCACTGTCTGGAGGACCTGACTTGACTTTTTAAGATCAGAAAGAGTCTATGAGGACATCATGTAGGTTTTATACCTTCTGTGGACCCTCTTATCAGAAAAAAAGTTCAAAAGGTCCCATATGGACTACTGTCTGGATGTTCTGACTTGACTTTTTAACATCAGAAAGAGTCTATGAGGACATCATGTAGCTTTTAGACCTTCTGGGGACCCTCTGAGTAGAAAAAAAGTTCAAAAGGTCCCATATGGACCACTGTCTGGAGGACCTGACTTGACTTTTAAACATCAGAAAGAGTCTATGAGGACATCATGTAGCTTTTAGACTTTCTGGGGACCTTCTCAGAAGAAAAAAAGTTCAAAAGGTCCCATATGGACCACTGTCTGGAGGTCCTGACTTGACTTTTTAACATCAGAAAGAGTCTATGAGGACATCATGTAGCTTTTAGACCTTCTGGGGACCCTCTGAGGAGAAAAAAAGTTCAAAAGGTCCTATATGGACCACTGTCTGGAGGTCCTGACTTTACTTTTTAACATCACAAAGAGTCTTTGAGGACATCAGGTAGCTTTTAGACCTTCTGGGGACCCTCTGAGCAGAAAAAAGTTCAAAAGGTCCCATATGGACCACTGTCTGGAGGACCTGACTTGACTTTTTAACATCAGAAAGAGTCTATGAGGACATCATGTAGCTTTTAGACCTTCTGGGGACCCTCTGAGAAGAAAAAAGTTCAAAAGGTCCCATATGGACCACTGTCTGGAGGACCTGACTTGACTTTTTAACATCAGAAAGAGTCTATGAGGACATCATGTAGCTTTTAGACCTTCTGGGGACCCTCTGAGAAGAAAAAAGTTCAAAAGGTCCCATATGGACCACTGTCTGGAGGACCTGACTTGACTTTTTAAGATCAGAAAGAGTCTATGAGGACATCATGTAGGTTTTATACCTTCTGTGGACCCTCTTATCAGAAAAAAAGTTCAAAAGGTCCCATATGGACTACTGTCTGGATGTTCTGACTTGACTTTTTAACATCAGAAAGAGTCTATGAGGACATCATGTAGCTTTTAGACCTTCTGGGGACCCTCTGAGAAGAAAAAAAGTTCAAAAGGTCCCATATGGAAAACTGTCTGGAGGTCCTGAGTTGACTTTTTAACATCAGAAAGAATCTATGAGGACAGCATGTAGCTTTTAGACCTTCTGGGGACCCTCTGAGTAGAAAAAAAGTTCAAAAGGTCCCATATGGACCACTGTCTGGAGGACCTGACTTGACTTTTAAACATCAGAAAGAGTCTATGAGGACATCATGTAGCTTTTAGACCTTCTGGGGACCTTCTCAGAAGAAAAAAAGTTCAAAAGGTCCCATATGGACCACTGTCTGGAGGTCCTGACTTGACTTTTTAACATCAGAAAGAGTCTATGAGGACATCATGTAGCTTTTAGACCTTCTGGGGACCCTCTGAGGAGAAAAAAAGTTCAAAAGGTCCCATATGGACCACTGTCTGGAGGTCCTGACTTTACTTTTTAACATCACAAAGAGTCTTTGAGGACATCAGGTAGCTTTTAGACCTTCTGGGGACCCTCTGAGCAGAAAAAAGTTCAAAAGGTCCCATATGGACCACTGTCTGGAGGACCTGACTTGACTTTTTAACATCAGAAAGAGTCTATGAGGACATCATGTAGCTTTTAGACCTTCTGGGGACCCTCTGAGAAG
The DNA here is from genome assembly GCA_026230005.1 of Gila orcuttii. NCBI lineage: Eukaryota > Metazoa > Chordata > Actinopteri > Cypriniformes > Leuciscidae > Gila > Gila orcuttii. Next base: position 8,713,496 of record JAPDVR010000003.1, read on the forward strand.
AAAAAAGTTCAAAAGGTCCCATATGGACCACTGTCTGGAGGACCTGACTTGACTTTTTAACATCAGAAAGAGTCTATGAGGACATCATGTAGCTTTTAGACCTTCTGGGGACCCTCTGAGAAGAAAAAAGTTCAAAAGGTCCCATATGGACCACTGTCTGGAGGACCTGACTTGACTTTTTAAGATCAGAAAGAGTCTATGAGGACATCATGTAGGTTTTATACCTTCTGTGGACCCTCTTATCAGAAAAAAAGTTTAAAAGGTCCCATATGGACTACTGTCTGGATGTTCTGACTTGACTTTTTAACATCAGAAAGAGTCTATGAGGACATCATGTAGCTTTTAGACCTTCTGGGGACCCTCTGAGAAGAAAAAAAGTTCAAAAGGTCCCATATGGAAAACTGTCTGGAGGTCCTGAGTTGACTTTTTAACATCAGAAAGAATCTATGAGGACAGCATGTAGCTTTTAGACCTTCTGGGGACCCTCTGAGTAGAAAAAAAGTTCAAAAGGTCCCATATGGACCACTGTCTGGAGGACCTGACTTGACTTTTAAACATCAGAAAGAGTCTATGAGGACATCATGTAGATTTTAGACCTTCTGGGGACCTTCTCAGAAGAAAAAAAGTTCAAAAGGTCCCATATGGACCACTGTCTGGAGGTCCTGACTTGACTTTTTAACATCAGAAAGAGTCTATGAGGACATCATGTAGCTTTTAGACCTTCTGGGGACCCTCTGAGAAGAAAAAAGTTCAAAAGGTCCCATATGGAAAACAGTCTGGAGGTCCTGAGTTGACTTTTTAACATCAGAAAGAATCTATGAGGACATCATGTAGGTTTTAAACCTTCTGTGGACCCTCTTATCAGAAAAAAAGTTCAAAAGGTCCCATATGGACCAATGTCTGGAAGACCTGACTTGACTTTTTAACATCAGAAAGAGTCTATGAGGACATCATGTAGCTTTTAGACCTTCTGGGGACCCTCTGAGGAGAAAAAAAGTTCAAAAGGTCCCATATGGACTACTGTCTGGAGGTTCTGACTTGACTTTTTAACATCAGAAAGAGTCTATGAGGACATCATGTAGCTTTTAGACCTTCTGGGGACCCTCTGAGTAGAAAAAAAGTTCAAAAGGTCCCATATGGAAAACAGTCTGGAGGTCCTGAGTTGACTTTTTAACATCAGAAAGAATCTATGAGGACATCATGTAGCTTTTAGACCTTCTGGGGACCCTCTGAGGAGAAAAAAAGTTCAAAAGGTCCCATATGGACCACTGTCTGGAGGTCCTGACTTGACTTTTTAACATCAGAAAGAGTCTATGAGGACATCAGGTAGCTTTTAGACCTTCTGGGGACCCCCTGAGGAGAAAAAAGTTAAAAAGGTCCCATATGGACCACTGTCTGGAGGACCTGACTTGACTTTTTAACATCAGAAAGAGTCTATGAGGACATCATGTTGCTTTTAGACCTTCTGGGGACCCTCTGAGAAGAAAAAAAGTTCAAAAGGTCCCATACGGACCACTGTCTGGAGGTCCTGACTTGACTTTTTAACATCAGAAAGAGTCTATGAGGACATCATGTAGCTTTTAGACCTTCTGGGGACCCTCTGAGGAGAAAAAAAGTTCAAAAGGTACCATATGGACCACTGTAAGCATGTGTTGCCTACTCATTTCACATGAAAAGAAAGAGACAGAATTGAGAGAAGCTAGAATCAGTGAACGTACATCAATACTGACTAAATTAGCAGGGCAATAGCAATGATTAAAATCATGTCGGTTTAAGAGTACGACATAGGCTAACCTTAAAAAAATGTTTTTAGTTTTATTATGAAAAAAACGGAATGAGTTTTATTTCTTGAATCTTGAATGCATTGCAATAAACAAAGTGCATATTACTTTCAAATGTTATTCTTCCATGCAAAACGCTTGTGCAATGTAATGAAACGCATTAGTGCTTGTATGCATTTTAATGCAACAGAGTGCATATTACTTTTAAATGTTAATCTTCCATGCAAAACGCTGTTGCAATGTAATGAAACGCTTTAGTTCTTGAATGCATTGCAATTCAACAAAGTGCATCTTACTTTTAAATGTTATTCTTCCATGCAAAACGCTTGTGCAATGCAACAGCACGCTGTTGCAATGGAATGAATCGCATTAGTTCTTGAATGCATTTGCAATGCAACAAAGTGCATACTACTTTTAAATGTTATTCTTCCATGCAAAACGCTTGTGCAATGCAACAGCACGCTGTTGCAATGGAATGAAACGCATTAGTTCTTGAACGCATTTGCAATGCAACAAAGTGCATAGTACTTTTAAATGTTATTCTTCCATGCAAAACGCTTGTGGCAATGCAACAGCACGCTGTTGCAATGTTATTAAACGCATTAGTTATTGAATGCATTGCAATGCAACAGAGTGCATATTACTTTTAAATGTTATTCTTCCATGCAAAAACTCTTGTGCAATGTACAGAAACGCATTAGTTCTTGAATGCATTGCAATGTAACAGAGTGCATATTACTTTTAAATGTTATTCTTCCATGCAAAACGCTTGTGCAATGCAACAGCACGCTGTTGCAAATAGAATGAATCGCATTAGTTCTTGAATGCATTTGCAATGCAACAAAGTGCATACTACTTTTAAATGTTATTCTTCCATGCAAAACGCTTGTGCAATGCAACAGCACGCTGTTGCAATGGAATGAAACGCATTAGTTCTTGAATGCATTTGCAATGCAACAAAGTGCATATTACTTTTAAATTTTATTCTTTCTTGCAAAACGCTTGTGTAATGCAACAGCACGCTGCATTGCACATCACTTCTTTGAACAATGGAAATAGTTAGTTATTGCATGCATTGGAAAGCGACAGCTTTGTGATGTTTTCTCGTGAGTACACACATTAATGAGCTGTATGCAATGCGGAAAACAATATGCTGTGAGTTGTCTTTTCAACAGCTGATGCAATGATTTTCCTTCATACACAAATGATTATGGTTAGTTTGTTCATTGCAAAAAGGAATAAGTTAGACCTTTTATGCAATGGAATGAAACAACAAAAATGTTATTAAAACAGCAGATTGCTTTGCCCATCTCTTTAATGCACTACGGAATGAGCTAGTTCTTGAATGCATTGCAATGCAATAAAGTGCATCTTGCTTATAGGTCATTCTTCGATGCTTTTCGTTGGTATTCTTCGTTACGCTTGATCGTATGTGCAATGCAATGCAACAGCAGATTGCATTTCAGATCTCTTAATGCACTACGGAATGAGTTAGTTCTTGAACGCATTGCAATGCAAAAGAAGTGCATATCGCTTATATGTCATTCTAACGCTTTATCATATGTGCAATGCAACAGCAGTTTTTTTAAGCTTTAGTTTTTTTCATTGCACAAATAAGTTAGTCCATTTATGCAATGGAATGAAACAACAAAATGTTTTTAAAACAGCAGATTGCGTTGCCCATCTCTTTAATGCACTACAAAAAGAGTTAGTTCTTGAGTGCATTGCAAAAAAGTGCATATTGCTTATATGTTACTCTACTGCTTTATCATATGTGCAATGCAAAAGCAGTTTTTAAGCGTTAGTTTTTTTCATTGCACAAAGGAATAAGTTAGTCCTTTTATGCAATGGAATGAAACAACAAAAAATGTTAGTAAAACAACAGATTGCATTGTCTATCTCTTTAATGCACTGCAAAATTAGTTAGTTCTTGAATGCATTGCAATTCAACAATGCCTTTTGACTTTTTAACATCAGAAAGAGTCTATGAGGACATCATGTAGCTTTTAGACCTTCTGGGGACCCTCTGAGGAGAAAAAAAGTTCAAAAGGTCCCATATGGACCACTGTCTGGAGGACCTGACTTGACTTTTTAACATCAGAAAGAGTCTATGAGGACATCATGTAGCTTTTAGACCTTCTGGGGACCCCCTGAGGAGAAAAAAAGTTCAAAAGGTCCCATATGGACCACTGTCTGGAGGACCTGACTTGACTTTTTAACATCAGAAAGAGTCTATGAGGACATCATGTAGCTTTTAGACCTTCTGGGGAATCTCTGAGGAGAAAAAAAGTTCAAAAGGTCCCATATGGACCACTGTCTGGAGGTCCTGACTTGACTTTTTAACATCAGAAAGAGTCTATATGGACATCATGTAGCTTTTAGACCTTCTGCGGACCCTCTGAGGAGAAAAAAAGTTCAAAAGGATCCATATGGACCACTGTCTGGAGGTCCTAACTTGACTTTTTAACATCAGAAAGAGTCTATGAGGACATCATGTAGCTTTTAGACCTTCTGGGGACGCCCTGAGGAGAAAAAAAGTTCAAAAAGTCCCATATGGACCACTGGCTGGAGGACCTGACTTGACTTTTTAACATCAGAAAGAGTCTATAAGGACATCATGTACCTTTTAGACCTTCTGGGGACCCTCTGAGGAGAAAAAAAGTTCAGAAGGTCCCATATGGACCACTGTCTGGAAGACCTGACTTGACTTTTAAACATCAGAAAGAGTCTATGATGACATCATATAGCTTTTAGACCTTCTGGGGACCCTCTGAGGAGAAAAAAAGTTCAAAAGGTCCCATATGAACCACTGTCTGGAGGTCCTGACTTGACTTTTTAACATCAGAAAGAGGCTATGAGGACATCATGTAGCTTTTAGACCTTCTGGGGACCCTCTGAGCAGAAAAAAAGTTCAAAAGGTCCCATATGGACAACTGTCTGGAGAACCTGACTTGACTTTTTAACATCAGAAAGAGTCTATGAGGACATCATGTAGCTTTTAGACCTTCTGGGGACCCTCTGAGAAGAAAAAAGTTCAAAAGGTCCCATATGGACCAATGTCTGGAGGACCTGACTTGACTTTTTAACATCAGAAAGAGTCTATAAGGACATCATGTACCTTTTAGACCTTTTGGGGACCTTCTCAGGAGAAAAAAAGTTCAAAAGGTCCCATATGGACCACTGTCTGGAGGTCCTGACTTTACTTTTTAACATCACAAAGAGTCTTTGAGGACATCAGGTAGCTTTTAGACCTTCTGTGGACCCTCTGAGCAGAAAAAAGTTCAAAAGGTCCCATATGGACCACTGTCTGGAGGACCTGACTTGACTTTTTAACATCAGAAAGAGTCTATGAGGACATCATGTAGCTTTTAGACCTTCTGGGGACCTTCTCAGGAGAAAAAAAGTTCAAAAGGTCCCATATGGACCACTGTCTGGAGGTCTTGACTTGACTTTTTAACATCAGAAAGAGTCTATGAGGACATCATGTAGCTTTTAGACCTTCTGGGGACCCTCTGAGAAGAAAAAAGTTCAAAAGGTCCCATATGGACCACTGTCTGGAGGACCTGACTTGACTTTTTAACATCAGAAAGAATCTATGAGGACATCATGTAGCTTTTAGACCTTCTGGGGACCCTCTGAGAAGAAAAAAGTTCAAAAGGTCCCATATGGACCAATGTCTGGAGGACCTGACTTGACTTTTTAAGATCAGAAAGAGTCTATGAGGACATCATGTAGGTTTTATACCTTCTGTGGACCCTCTTATCAGAAAAAAAGTTCAAAAGGTCCCATATGGACCAATGTCTGGAAGACCTGACTTGACTTTTTAACATCAGAAAGAGTCTATGAGGACATCATGTAGCTTTTAGACCTTCTGGGGACCCTCTGAGGAGAAAAAAAGTTCAAAAGGTCCCATATGGACTACTGTCTGGAGGTTCTGACTTGACTTTTTAACATCAGAAAGAGTCTATGAGGACATCATGTAGCTTTTAGACCTTCTGGGGACCCTCTGAGTAGAAAAAAAGTTCAAAAGGTCCCATATGGAAAACAGTCTGGAGGTCCTGAGTTGACTTTTTAACATCAGAAAGAATCTATGAGGACATCATGTAGCTTTTAGACCTTCTGGGGACCCTCTGAGGAGAAAAAAAGTTCAAAAGGTCCCATATGGACCACTGTCTGGAGGTCCTGACTTGACTTTTTAACATCAGAAAGAGTCTATGAGGACATCAGGTAGCTTTTAGACCTTCTGGGGACCCCCTGAGGAGAAAAAAGTTAAAAAGGTCCCATATGGACCACTGTCTGGAGGACCTGACTTGACTTTTTAACATCAGAAAGAGTCTATGAGGACATCATGTTGCTTTTAGACCTTCTGGGGACCCTCTGAGAAGAAAAAAAGTTCAAAAGGTCCCATACGGACCACTGTCTGGAGGTCCTGACTTGACTTTTTAACATCAGAAAGAGTCTATGAGGACATCATGTAGCTTTTAGACCTTCTGGGGACCCTCTGAGGAGAAAAAAAGTTCAAAAGGTACCATATGGACCACTGTAAGCATGTGTTGCCTACTCATTTCACATGAAAAGAAAGAGACAGAATTGAGAGAAGCTAGAATCAGTGAACGTACATCAATACTGACTAAATTAGCAGGGCAATAGCAATGATTAAAATCATGTCGGTTTAAGAGTACGACATAGGCTAACCTTAAAAAAATGTTTTTAGTTTTATTATGAAAAAAACGGAATGAGTTTTATTTCTTGAATCTTGAATGCATTGCAATAAACAAAGTGCATATTACTTTCAAATGTTATTCTTCCATGCAAAACGCTTGTGCAATGTAATGAAACGCATTAGTGCTTGTATGCATTTTAATGCAACAGAGTGCATATTACTTTTAAATGTTAATCTTCCATGCAAAACGCTGTTGCAATGTAATGAAACGCTTTAGTTCTTGAATGCATTGCAATTCAACAAAGTGCATCTTACTTTTAAATGTTATTCTTCCATGCAAAACGCTTGTGCAATGCAACAGCACGCTGTTGCAATGTAATGAAACGCATTAGTTCTTGAATGCATTGCAATGCAACAGAGTGCATATTACTTTTAAATGTTATTCTTCCATGCAAAACGCTTGTGCAATGCAACAGCACGCTGTTGCAATGGAATGAATCGCATTAGTTCTTGAATGCATTTGCAATGCAACAAAGTGCATACTACTTTTAAATGTTATTCTTCCATGCAAAACGCTTGTGCAATGCAACAGCACGCTGTTGCAATGGAATGAAACGCATTAGTTCTTGAACGCATTTGCAATGCAACAAAGTGCATAGTACTTTTAAATGTTATTCTTCCATGCAAAACGCTTGTGGCAATGCAACAGCACGCTGTTGCAATGTTATTAAACGCATTAGTTATTGAATGCATTGCAATGCAACAGAGTGCATATTACTTTTAAATGTTATTCTTCCATGCAAAAACTCTTGTGCAATGTACAGAAACGCATTAGTTCTTGAATGCATTGCAATGTAACAGAGTGCATATTACTTTTAAATGTTATTCTTCCATGCAAAACGCTTGTGCAATGCAACAGCACGCTGTTGCAAATAGAATGAATCGCATTAGTTCTTGAATGCATTTGCAATGCAACAAAGTGCATACTACTTTTAAATGTTATTCTTCCATGCAAAACGCTTGTGCAATGCAACAGCACGCTGTTGCAATGGAATGAAACGCATTAGTTCTTGAATGCATTTGCAATGCAACAAAGTGCATATTACTTTTAAATTTTATTCTTTCTTGCAAAACGCTTGTGTAATGCAACAGCACGCTGCATTGCACATCACTTCTTTGAACAATGGAAATAGTTAGTTATTGCATGCATTGGAAAGCGACAGCTTTGTGATGTTTTCTCGTGAGTACACACATTAATGAGCTGTATGCAATGCGGAAAACAATATGCTGTGAGTTGTCTTTTCAACAGCTGATGCAATGATTTTCCTTCATACACAAATGATTATGGTTAGTTTGTTCATTGCAAAAAGGAATAAGTTAGACCTTTTATGCAATGGAATGAAACAACAAAAATGTTATTAAAACAGCAGATTGCTTTGCCCATCTCTTTAATGCACTACGGAATGAGCTAGTTCTTGAATGCATTGCAATGCAATAAAGTGCATCTTGCTTATAGGTCATTCTTCGATGCTTTTCGTTGGTATTCTTCGTTACGCTTGATCGTATGTGCAATGCAATGCAACAGCAGATTGCATTTCAGATCTCTTAATGCACTACGGAATGAGTTAGTTCTTGAACGCATTGCAATGCAAAAGAAGTGCATATCGCTTATATGTCATTCTAACGCTTTATCATATGTGCAATGCAACAGCAGTTTTTTTAAGCTTTAGTTTTTTTCATTGCACAAATAAGTTAGTCCATTTATGCAATGGAATGAAACAACAAAATGTTTTTAAAACAGCAGATTGCGTTGCCCATCTCTTTAATGCACTACAAAAAGAGTTAGTTCTTGAGTGCATTGCAAAAAAGTGCATATTGCTTATATGTTACTCTACTGCTTTATCATATGTGCAATGCAAAAGCAGTTTTTAAGCGTTACTTTTTTTCATTGCACAAAGGAATAAGTTAGTCCTTTTATGCAATGGAATGAAACAACAAAAAATGTTAGTAAAACAACAGATTGCATTGTCTATCTCTTTAATGCACTGCAAAATTAGTTAGTTCTTGAATGCATTGCAATTCAACAATGCCTTTTGACTTTTTAACATCAGAAAGAGTCTATGAGGACATCATGTAGCTTTTAGACCTTCTGGGGACCCTCTGAGGAGAAAAAAAGTTCAAAAGGTCCCATATGGACCACTGTCTGGAGGACCTGACTTGACTTTTTAACATCAGAAAGAGTCTATGAGGACATCATGTAGCTTTTAGACCTTCTGGGGACCCCCTGAGGAGAAAAAAAGTTCAAAAGGTCCCATATGGACCACTGTCTGGAGGACCTGACTTGACTTTTTAACATCAGAAAGAGTCTATGAGGACATCATGTAGCTTTTAGACCTTCTGGGGAATCTCTGAGGAGAAAAAAAGTTCAAAAGGTCCCATATGGACCACTGTCTGGAGGTCCTGACTTGACTTTTTAACATCAGAAAGAGTCTATATGGACATCATGTAGCTTTTAGACCTTCTGCGGACCCTCTGAGGAGAAAAAAAGTTCAAAAGGATCCATATGGACCACTGTCTGGAGGTCCTAACTTGACTTTTTAACATCAGAAAGAGTCTATGAGGACATCATGTAGCTTTTAGACCTTCTGGGGACGCCCTGAGGAGAAAAAAAGTTCAAAAAGTCCCATATGGACCACTGGCTGGAGGACCTGACTTGACTTTTTAACATCAGAAAGAGTCTATAAGGACATCATGTACCTTTTAGACCTTCTGGGGACCCTCTGAGGAGAAAAAAAGTTCAGAAGGTCCCATATGGACCACTGTCTGGAAGACCTGACTTGACTTTTAAACATCAGAAAGAGTCTATGATGACATCATATAGCTTTTAGACCTTCTGGGGACCCTCTGAGGAGAAAAAAAGTTCAAAAGGTCCCATATGAACCACTGTCTGGAGGTCCTGACTTGACTTTTTAACATCAGAAAGAGGCTATGAGGACATCATGTAGCTTTTAGACCTTCTGGGGACCCTCTGAGCAGAAAAAAAGTTCAAAAGGTCCCATATGGACAACTGTCTGGAGAACCTGACTAGACTTTTTAACATCAGAAAGAGTCTATGAGGACATCATGTAGCTTTTAGACCTTCTGGGGAACCCCTGAGGAGAAAAAAAGTTCAAAAGGTCCCATATGGACCACTGTCTGGAGGACCTAACTTGACTTTTTAACATCAGAAAGAGTCTATGAGGACATCATGTAGCTTTTAGACCTTCTGGGGACCCTCTGAGGAAAAAAAAAGTTCAAAAGGATCCATATGGACCACTGTCTGGAGGTCCTAACTTGACTTTTTAACATCAGAAAGAGTCTATGAGGACATCATGTAGCTTTTAGACCTTCTGGGGACGCCCTGAGGAGAAAAAAAGTTCAAAAGGTCCCATATGGACCACTGTCTGGAGGTCCTGACTTTACTTTTTAACATCAGAAAGAGTCTTTGAGGACATCAGGTAGCTTTTAGACCTTCTGGGGACCCTCAGAGCAGAAAAAAGTTCAAAAGGTCCCATATGGACCACTGTCTGGAGGACCTGACTTGACTTTTTAACATCAGAAAGAGTCTATGAGGACATCATGTAGCTTTTAGACCTTTTGGGGACCTTCTCAGGAGAAAAAAAGTTCAAAAGGTCCCATATGGACCACTGTCTGGAGGTCCTGACTTGACTTTTTAACATCAGAAAGAATCTATGAGGACATCAGGTAGCTTTGAGACCTTCTGGGGACCCTCTGAGGAGAAAAAAAGTTCAAAAGGTCCCATATGGACCACTGTATGGAGGTCCTGACCTTACTTTTTAACATCAGAAAGAGTCTTTGAGGACATCAGGTAGCTTTTAGACCTTCTGGGGACCCTCTGAGCAGAAAAAAAGTTCAAAAGGTCCCATATGGACCACTGTCTGGAGGACCTGACTTGACTTTTTAACATCAGAAAGAGTCTATGAGGACATCATGTGGCTTTTAGTCCTTCTGGGGACCCTCTGAGGAGAAAAAAAAGTTCAAAAGGTCCCATATGGACCACTGTCTGGAGGTCCTGACTTGACTTTTTAACATCAGAAAGAGTCTATGAGGACATCATGTAGCTTTTAGACCTTCTGGGGACCCTCTGAGTAGAAAAGAAGTTCAAAAGGTCCCATATGGACCACTGTCTGGAGGTCCTGACTTTACTTTTTAACATCACAAAGAGTCTTTGAGGACATCAGGTAGCTTTTAGACCTTCTGGGGACCCTCTGAGCAGAAATAAGTTCAAAAGGTCCCATATGGACCACTGTCTGGAGGACCTGACTTGACTTTTTAACATCAGAAAGAGTCTATGAGGACATCATGTAGCTTTTAGACCTTCTGGGGACCTTCTCAGGAGAAAAAAAGTTCAAAAGGTCCCATATGGACCACTGTCTGGAGGTCCTGACTTGACTTTTTAACATCAGAAAGAGTCTATGAGGACATCATGTAGCTTTTAGACCTTCTGGGGACCCTCTGAGAAGAAAAAAGTTCAAAAGGTCCCATATGGACCACTGTCTGGAGGACCTGACTTGACTTTTTAAGATCAGAAAGAGTCTATGAGGACATCATGTAGGTTTTATACCTTCTGTGGACCCTCTTATCAGAAAAAAAGTTCAAAAGGTCCCATATGGACCAATGTCTGGATGTTCTGACTTGACTTTTTAACATCAGAAAGAGTCTATGAGGACATCATGTAGCTTTTAGACCTTCTGGGGACCCTCTGAGAAGAAAAAAAGTTCAAAAGGTCCCATATGGAAAACTGTCTGGAGGTCCTGAGTTGACTTTTTAACATCAGAAAGAATCTATGAGGACAGCATGTAGCTTTTAGACCTTCTGGGGACCCTCTGAGTAGAAAAAAAGTTCAAAAGGTCCCATATGGACCACTGTCTGGAGGACCTGACTTGACTTTTAAACATCAGAAAGAGTCTATGAGGACATCATGTAGCTTTTAGACCTTCTGGGGACCTTCTCAGGAGAAAAAAAGTTCAAAAGGTCCCATATGGACCACTGTCTGGAGGTCCTGACTTGACTTTTTAACATCAGAAAGAGTCTATGAGGACATCATGTAGCTTTTAGACCTTCTGGGGACCCTCTGAGAAGAAAAAAGTTCAAAAGGTCCCATATGGACCACTGTCTGGAGGACCTGACTTGACTTTTTAACATCAGAAAGAGTCTATGAGGACATCATGTAGCTTTTAGACCTTCTGGGGACCCTCTGAGAAGAAAAAAGTTCAAAAGGTCCCATATGGACCACTGTCTGGAGGACCTGACTTGACTTTTTAAGATCAGAAAGAGTCTATGAGGACATCATGTAGGTTTTATACCTTCTGTGGACCCTCTTATCAGAAAAAAAGTTCAAAAGGTCCCATATGGACCAATGTCTGGAAGACCTGACTTGACATTTTAACATCAGAAAGAGTCTATGAGGACATCATGTAGCTTTTAGACCTTCTGGGGACCCTCTGAGGAGAAAAAAAGTTCAAAAGGTCCCATATGGACTACTGTCTGAAGGTTCTGAGTTGACTTTTTAACATCAGAAAGAGTCTATGAGGACATCATGTAGCTTTTAGACCTTCTGGGGACCCTCTGAGCAGAAAAAAAGTTCAAAAGGTCCCATATGAACCACTGTCTGGAGGTCCTGACTTGACTTTTTAACATCTGAAAGAGTCTTTGAGGACAATAGGTAGCTTTTAGACCTTCTGGGGACCCTCTGAGGAGAAAAAAAGTTCAAAAGGTCCCATATGGACCAATGTCTGGAGGACCTGACTTGACTTTTTAACATCAGAAAGAGTCTATGAGGACATCATGTAGCTTTTAGACCTTCTGGGGACCCTCTTATCAGAAAAAAGTTCAAAAGGTCCCATATGGACCACTGTCTGGAGGACCTGACTTGACTTTTTAACATCAGAAAGAGTCTATGAGGACATCATGTGGCTTTTAGTCCTTCTGGGGACCCTCTGAGGAGAAAAAAAGTTCAAAAGGTCCCATATGCACTACTGTCTGGAGGACCTGACTTCAATTTTAAACATCAGTAAGAGTCTATGATGACATCATGTAGCTTTAGACCTTCTGGGGACCCTCTACGGAGAAAAAAAGTTCAAAAGGTCCCATATGGACCACTGTCTGGAGGTCCTGACTTGACTTTTTAACATCAGAAAGAGTCTATGAGGACATCATGTAGCTTTTAGACCTTCTGGGGACCCTCTGAGTAGAAAAGAAGTTCAAAAGGTTCCATATGCACTACTGTCTGGAGGACCTGACTTCAATTTTAAACATCAGTAAGAGTCTATGATGACATCATGTAGCTTTAGACCTTCTGGGGACCCTCTACGGAGAAAAAAAGTTCAAAAGGTCCCATATGGACCACTGTCTGGAGGTCCTGACTTGACTTATTAACATCAGAAAGAGTCTATGAGGACATCATGTAGCTTTTAGACCTTCTGGGGACCCTCTGAGGAGAAAAAAAGTTCAAAAGGTCCCATATGGACCACTGTCTGGAGGTACTGACTTTACTTTTTAACATCACAAAGAGTCTTTGAGGACATCAGGTAGCTTTTAGACCTTCTGGGGACCCTCTGAGCAGAAAAAAGTTCAAAAGGTCCCATATGGACCACTGTCTGGAGGACCTGACTTGACTTTTTAACATCAGAAAGAGTCTATGAGGACATCATGTAGATTTTAGACCTTCTGGGGACCCTCTGAGAAGAAAAAAGTTCAAAAGGTCCCATATGGACCACTGTCTGGAGGACCTGACTTGACTTTTTAAGATCAGAAAGAGTCTATGAGGACATCATGTAGGTTTTATACCTTCTGTGGACCCTCTTATCAGAAAAAAAGTTCAAAAGGTCCCATATGGACTACTGTCTGGATGTTCTGACTTGACTTTTTAACATCAGAAAGAGTCTATGAGGACATCATGTAGCTTTTAGACCTTCTGGGGACCCTCTGAGAAGAAAAAAAGTTCAAAAGGTCCCATATGGAAAACTGTGTGGAGGTCCTGAGTTGACTTTTTAACATCAGAAAGAATCTATGAGGACAGCATGTAGCTTTTAGACCTTCTGGGGACCCTCTGAGTAGAAAAAAAGTTCAAAAGGTCCCATATGGACCACTGTCTGGAGGACCTGACTTGACTTTTAAACATCAGAAAGAGTCTATGAGGACATCATGTAGCTTTTAGACCTTCTGGGGACCTTCTCAGAAGAAAAAAAGTTCAAAAGGTCCCATATGGACCACTGTCTGGAGGTCCTGACTTGACTTTTAACATCAGAAAGAGTCTATGAGGACATCATGTAGCTTTTAGACCTTCTGGGGACCCTCTGAGGAGAAAAAAAGTTCAAAAGGTCCTATATGGACCACTGTCTGGAGGTCCTGACTTTACTTTTTAACATCACAAAGAGTCTTTGAGGACATCAGGTAGCTTTTAGACCTTCTGGGGACCCTCTGAGCAGAAAAAAGTTCAAAAGGTCCCATATGGACCACTGTCTGGAGGACCTGACTTGACTTTTTAACATCAGAAAGAGTCTATGAGGACATCATGTAGCTTTTAGACCTTCTGGGGACCCTCTGAGAAGAAAAAAGTTCAAAAGGTCCCATATGGACCACTGTCTGGAGGACCTGACTTGACTTTTTAACATCAGAAAGAGTCTATGAGGACATCATGTAGCTTTTAGACCTTCTGGGGACCCTCTGAGAAGAAAAAAGTTCAAAAGGTCCCATATGGACCACTGTCTGGAGGACCTGACTTGACTTTTTAAGATCAGAAAGAGTCTATGAGGACATCATGTAGGTTTTATACCTTCTGTGGACCCTCTTATCAGAAAAAAAGTTCAAAAGGTCCCATATGGACTACTGTCTGGATGTTCTGACTTGACTTTTTAACATCAGAAAGAGTCTATGAGGACATCATGTAGCTTTTAGACCTTCTGGGGACCCTCTGAGAAGAAAAAAAGTTCAAAAGGTCCCATATGGAAAACTGTCTGGAGGTCCTGAGTTGACTTTTTAACATCAGAAAGAATCTATGAGGACAGCATGTAGCTTTTAGACCTTCTGGGGACCCTCTGAGTAGAAAAAAAGTTCAAAAGGTCCCATATGGACCACTGTCTGGAGGACCTGACTTGACTTTTAAACATCAGAAAGAGTCTATGAGGACATCATGTAGCTTTTAGACCTTCTGGGGACCTTCTCAGAAGAAAAAAAGTTCAAAAGGTCCCATATGGACCACTGTCTGGAGGTCCTGACTTGACTTTTTAACATCAGAAAGAGTCTATGAGGACATCATGTAGCTTTTAGACCTTCTGGGGACCCTCTGAGGAGAAAAAAAGTTCAAAAGGTCCCATATGGACCACTGTCTGGAGGTCCTGACTTTACTTTTTAACATCACAAAGAGTCTTTGAGGACATCAGGTAGCTTTTAGACCTTCTGGGGACCCTCTGAGCAGAAAAAAGTTCAAAAGGTCCCATATGGACCACTGTCTGGAGGACCTGACTTGACTTTTTAACATCAGAAAGAGTCTATGAGGACATCATGTAGCTTTTAGACCTTCTGGGGACCCTCTGAGAAGAAAAAAGTTCAAAAGGTCCCATATGGACCACTGTCTGGAGGACCTGACTTGACTTTTTAACATCAGAAAGAGTCTATGAGGACATCATGTAGCTTTTAGACCTTCTGGGGACCCTCTGAGAAGAAAAAAAGTTCAAAAGGTCCCATATGGAAAACTGTCTGGAGGTCCTGAGTTGACTTTTTAACATCAGAAAGAATCTATGAGGACAGCATGTAGCTTTTAGACCTTCTGGGGACCCTCTGAGTAGAAAAAAAGTTCAAAAGGTCCCATATGGACCACTGTCTGGAGGACCTGACTTGACTTTTAAACATCAGAAAGAGTCTATGAGGACATCATGTAGCTTTTAGACCTTCTGGGGACCTTCTCAGAAGAAAAAAAGTTCAAAAGGTCCCATATGGACCACTGTCTGGAGGTCCTGACTTGACTTTTTAACATCAGAAAGAGTCTATGAGGACATCATGTAGCTTTTAGACCTTCTGGGGACCCTCTGAGAAGAAAAAAGTTCAAAAGGTCCCATATGGACCACTGTCTGGAGGACCTGACTTGACTTTTTAACATCAGAAAGAGTATATGAGGACATCATTTAGCTTTTAGACCTTCTGGGGACCCTCTGAGAAGAAAAAAGTTCAAAAGGTCCCATATGGACCACTGTCTGGAGGACCTGACTTGACTTTTTAAGATCAGAAAGAGTCTATGAGGACATCATGTAGGTTTTAAACCTTCTGTGGACCCTCTTATCAGAAAAAAAGTTCAAAAGGTCCCATATGGACCAATGTCTGGAAGACCTGACTTGACTTTTTAACATCAGAAAGAGTCTATGAGGACATCATGTAGCTTTTAGACCTTCTGGGGACCCTCTGAGGAGAAAAAAAGTTCAAAAGGTCCCATATGGACTACTGTATGGAGGTTCTGACTTGACATTTTAACATCAGAAAGAGTCTATGAGGACATCATGTAGCTTTTAGACCTTCTGGGGACCCTCTGAGTAGAAAAAAAGTTCAAAAGGTCCCATATGGAAAACTGTCTGGAGGTCCTGAGTTGACTTTTTAACATCAGAAAGAATCTATGAGGACAGCATGTAGCTTTTAGACCTTCTGGGGACCCTCTGAGGAGAAAAAAAGTTCAAAAAGTCCCATATGGACCACTGTCTGGAGGTCCTGACTTTACTTTTTAACATCACAAAGAGTCTTTGAGGACATCAGGTAGCTTTTAGACCTTCTGTGGACCCTCTGAGCAGAAAAAAGTTCAAAAGGTCCCATATGGACCACTGTCTGGAGGACCTGACTTGACTTTTTAACATCAGAAAGAGTCTATGAGGACATCATGTAGCTTTTAGACCTTCTGGGGACCTTCTCAGGAGAAAAAAAGTTCAAAAGGTCCCATATGGACCACTGTCTGGAGGTCTTGACTTGACTTTTTAACATCAGAAAGAGTCTATGAGGACATCATGTAGCTTTTAGACCTTCTGGGGACCCTCTGAGAAGAAAAAAGTTCAAAAGGTCCCATATGGACCACTGTCTGGAGGACCTGACTTGACTTTTTAACATCAGAAAGAGTCTATGAGGACATCATGTAGCTTTTAGACCTTCTGGGGACCCTCTGAGAAGAAAAAAGTTCAAAAGGTCCCATATGGACCAATGTCTGGAGGACCTGACTTGACTTTTTAAGATCAGAAAGAGTCTATGAGGACATCATGTAGGTTTTATACCTTCTGTGGACCCTCTTATCAGAAAAAAAGTTCAAAAGGTCCCATATGGACCAATGTCTGGAAGACCTGACTTGACTTTTTAACATCAGAAAGAGTCTATGAGGACATCATGTAGCTTTTAGACCTTCTGGGGACCCTCTGAGGAGAAAAAAAGTTCAAAAGGTCCCATATGGACTACTGTCTGGAGGTTCTGACTTGACTTTTTAACATCAGAAAGAGTCTATGAGGACATCATGTAGCTTTTAGACCTTCTGGGGACCCTCTGAGTAGAAAAAAAGTTCAAAAGGTCCCATATGGAAAACAGTCTGGAGGTCCTGAGTTGACTTTTTAACATCAGAAAGAATCTATGAGGACATCATGTAGCTTTTAGACCTTCTGGGGACCCTCTGAGGAGAAAAAAAGTTCAAAAGGTCCCATATGGACCACTGTCTGGAGGTCCTGACTTGACTTTTTAACATCAGAAAGAGTCTATGAGGACATCAGGTAGCTTTTAGACCTTCTGGGGACCCCCTGAGGAGAAAAAAGTTAAAAAGGTCCCATATGGACCACTGTCTGGAGGACCTGACTTGACTTTTTAACATCAGAAAGAGTCTATGAGGACATCATGTTGCTTTTAGACCTTCTGGGGACCCTCTGAGAAGAAAAAAAGTTCAAAAGGTCCCATACGGACCACTGTCTGGAGGTCCTGACTTGACTTTTTAACATCAGAAAGAGTCTATGAGGACATCATGTAGCTTTTAGACCTTCTGGGGACCCTCTGAGGAGAAAAAAAGTTCAAAAGGTACCATATGGACCACTGTAAGCATGTGTTGCCTACTCATTTCACATGAAAAGAAAGAGACAGAATTGAGAGAAGCTAGAATCAGTGAACGTACATCAATACTGACTAAATTAGCAGGGCAATAGCAATGATTAAAATCATGTCGGTTTAAGAGTACGACATAGGCTAACCTTAAAAAAATGTTTTTAGTTTTATTATGAAAAAAACGGAATGAGTTTTATTTCTTGAATCTTGAATGCATTGCAATAAACAAAGTGCATATTACTTTCAAATGTTATTCTTCCATGCAAAACGCTTGTGCAATGTAATGAAACGCATTAGTGCTTGTATGCATTTTAATGCAACAGAGTGCATATTACTTTTAAATGTTAATCTTCCATGCAAAACGCTGTTGCAATGTAATGAAACGCTTTAGTTCTTGAATGCATTGCAATTCAACAAAGTGCATCTTACTTTTAAATGTTATTCTTCCATGCAAAACGCTTGTGCAATGCAACAGCACGCTGTTGCAATGTAATGAAACGCATTAGTTCTTGAATGCATTGCAATGCAACAGAGTGCATATTACTTTTAAATGTTATTCTTCCATGCAAAACGCTTGTGCAATGCAACAGCACGCTGTTGCAATGGAATGAATCGCATTAGTTCTTGAATGCATTTGCAATGCAACAAAGTGCATACTACTTTTAAATGTTATTCTTCCATGCAAAACGCTTGTGCAATGCAACAGCACGCTGTTGCAATGGAATGAAACGCATTAGTTCTTGAACGCATTTGCAATGCAACAAAGTGCATAGTACTTTTAAATGTTATTCTTCCATGCAAAACGCTTGTGGCAATGCAACAGCACGCTGTTGCAATGTTATTAAACGCATTAGTTATTGAATGCATTGCAATGCAACAGAGTGCATATTACTTTTAAATGTTATTCTTCCATGCAAAAACTCTTGTGCAATGTACAGAAACGCATTAGTTCTTGAATGCATTGCAATGTAACAGAGTGCATATTACTTTTAAATGTTATTCTTCCATGCAAAACGCTTGTGCAATGCAACAGCACGCTGTTGCAAATAGAATGAATCGCATTAGTTCTTGAATGCATTTGCAATGCAACAAAGTGCATACTACTTTTAAATGTTATTCTTCCATGCAAAACGCTTGTGCAATGCAACAGCACGCTGTTGCAATGGAATGAAACGCATTAGTTCTTGAATGCATTTGCAATGCAACAAAGTGCATATTACTTTTAAATTTTATTCTTTCTTGCAAAACGCTTGTGTAATGCAACAGCACGCTGCATTGCACATCACTTCTTTGAACAATGGAAATAGTTAGTTATTGCATGCATTGGAAAGCGACAGCTTTGTGATGTTTTCTCGTGAGTACACACATTAATGAGCTGTATGCAATGCGGAAAACAATATGCTGTGAGTTGTCTTTTCAACAGCTGATGCAATGATTTTCCTTCATACACAAATGATTATGGTTAGTTTGTTCATTGCAAAAAGGAATAAGTTAGACCTTTTATGCAATGGAATGAAACAACAAAAATGTTATTAAAACAGCAGATTGCTTTGCCCATCTCTTTAATGCACTACGGAATGAGCTAGTTCTTGAATGCATTGCAATGCAATAAAGTGCATCTTGCTTATAGGTCATTCTTCGATGCTTTTCGTTGGTATTCTTCGTTACGCTTGATCGTATGTGCAATGCAATGCAACAGCAGATTGCATTTCAGATCTCTTAATGCACTACGGAATGAGTTAGTTCTTGAACGCATTGCAATGCAAAAGAAGTGCATATCGCTTATATGTCATTCTAACGCTTTATCATATGTGCAATGCAACAGCAGTTTTTTTAAGCTTTAGTTTTTTTCATTGCACAAATAAGTTAGTCCATTTATGCAATGGAATGAAACAACAAAATGTTTTTAAAACAGCAGATTGCGTTGCCCATCTCTTTAATGCACTACAAAAAGAGTTAGTTCTTGAGTGCATTGCAAAAAAGTGCATATTGCTTATATGTTACTCTACTGCTTTATCATATGTGCAATGCAAAAGCAGTTTTTAAGCGTTAGTTTTTTTCATTGCACAAAGGAATAAGTTAGTCCTTTTATGCAATGGAATGAAACAACAAAAAATGTTAGTAAAACAACAGATTGCATTGTCTATCTCTTTAATGCACTGCAAAATTAGTTAGTTCTTGAATGCATTGCAATTCAACAATGCCTTTTGACTTTTTAACAACAGAAAGAGTCTATGAGGACATCATGTAGCTTTTAGACCTTCTGGGGACCCTCTGAGGAGAAAAAAAGTTCAAAAGGTCCCATATGGACCACTGTCTGGAGGACCTGACTTGACTTTTTAACATCAGAAAGAGTCTATGAGGACATCATGTAGCTTTTAGACCTTCTGGGGACCGCCTGAGGAGAAAAAAAGTTCAAAAGGTCCCATATGGACCACTGTCTGGAGGACCTGACTTGACTTTTTAACATCAGAAAGAGTCTATGAGGACATCATGTAGCTTTTAGACCTTCTGGGGACCCCCTGAGGAGAAAAAAAGTTCAAAAGGTCCCATATGGACCACTGTCTGGAGGACCTGACTTGACTTTTTAACATCAGAAAGAGTCTATGAGGACATCATGTAGCTTTTAGACCTTCTGGGGACCCTCTGAGGAGAAAAAAAGTTCAAAAGGTCCCATATGGACCACTGTCTGGAGGTCCTGACTTTACTTTTTAACATCAGAAAGAGTCTTTGAGGACATCAGGTAGCTTTTAGACCTTCTGGGGACCCTCAGAGCAGAAAAAAGTTCAAAAGGTCCCATATGGACCACTGTCTGGAGGACCTGACTTGACTTTTTAACATCAGAAAGAGTCTATGAGGACATCATGTAGCTTTTAGACCTTTTGGGGACCTTCTCAGGAGAAAAAAAGTTCAAAAGGTCCCATATGGACCACTGTCTGGAGGTCCTGACTTGACTTTTTAACATCAGAAAGAATCTATGAGGACATCAGGTAGCTTTGAGACCTTCTGGGGACCCTCTGAGGAGAAAAAAAGTTCAAAAGGTCCCATATGGACCACTGTATGGAGGTCCTGACTTTACTTTTTAACATCAGAAAGAGTCTTTGAGGACATCAGGTAGCTTTTAGACCTTCTGGGGACCCTCTGAGCAGAAAAAAAGTTCAAAAGGTCCCATATGGACCACTGTCTGGAGGACCTGACTTGACTTTTTAACATCAGAAAGAGTCTATGAGGACATCATGTGGCTTTTAGTCCTTCTGGGGACCCTCTGAGGAGAAAAAAAAGTTCAAAAGGTCCCATATGGACCACTGTCTGGAGGTCCTGACTTGACTTTTTAACATCAGAAAGAGTCTATGAGGACATCATGTAGCTTTTAGACCTTCTGGGGACCCTCTGAGTAGAAAAGAAGTTCAAAAGGTCCCATATGGACCACTGTCTGGAGGTCCTGAC
Organism: Gila orcuttii; assembly: GCA_026230005.1. Taxonomy (NCBI): domain Eukaryota; kingdom Metazoa; phylum Chordata; class Actinopteri; order Cypriniformes; family Leuciscidae; genus Gila; species Gila orcuttii. The sequence goes on from JAPDVR010000003.1 coordinate 8,734,502, forward strand.
TTTACTTTTTAACATCACAAAGAGTCTTTGAGGACATCAGGTAGCTTTTAGACCTTCTGGGGACCCTCTGAGCAGAAAAAAGTTCAAAAGGTCCCATATGGACCACTGTCTGGAGGACCTGACTTGACTTTTTAACATCAGAAAGAGTCTATGAGGACATCATGTAGCTTTTAGACCTTCTGGGGACCTTCTCAGAAGAAAAAAAGTTCAAAAGGTCCCATATGGACCACTGTCTGGAGGTCCTGACTTGACTTTTTAACATCAGAAAGAGTCTATGAGGACATCATGTAGCTTTTAGACCTTCTGGGGACCCTCTGAGAAGAAAAAAGTTCAAAAGGTCCCATATGGACCACTGTCTGGAGGACCTGACTTGACTTTTTAAGATCAGAAAGAGTCTATGAGGACATCATGTAGGTTTTATACCTTCTGTGGACCCTCTTATCAGAAAAAAAGTTCAAAAGGTCCCATATGGACCAATGTCTGGATGTTCTGACTTGACTTTTTAACATCAGAAAGAGTCTATGAGGACATCATGTAGCTTTTAGACCTTCTGGGGACCCTCTGAGAAGAAAAAAGTTCAAAAGGTCCCATATGGACCACTGTCTGGAGGACCTGACTTGACTTTTTAACATCAGAAAGAGTCTATGAGGACATCATTTAGCTTTTAGACCTTCTGGGGACCCTCTGAGAAGAAAAAAGTTCAAAAGGTCCCATATGGACCACTGTCTGGAGGACCTGACTTGACTTTTTAAGATCAGAAAGAGTCTATGAGGACATCATGTAGGTTTTATACCTTCTGTGGACCCTCTTATCAGAAAAAAAGTTCAAAAGGTCCCATATGGACCAATGTCTGGAAGACCTGACTTGACTTTTTAACATCAGAAAGAGTCTATGAGGACATCTTGTAGCTTTTAGACCTTCTGGGGACCCTCTGAGGAGAAAAAAAGTTCAAAAGGTCCCATATGGACTACTGTCTGGAGGTTCTGACTTGACATTTTAACATCAGAAAGAGTCTATGAGGACATCATGTAGCTTTTAGACCTTCTGGGGACCCTCTGAGTAGAAAAAAAGTTCAAAAGGTCCCATATGGAAAACTGTCTGGAGGTCCTGAGTTGACTTTTTAACATCAGAAAGAATCTATGAGGACAGCATGTAGCTTTTAGACCTTCTGGGGACCCTCTGAGGAGAAAAAAAGTTCAAAAAGTCCCATATGGACCACTGTCTGGACGACCTGACTTGACTTTTTAACATCAGAAAGAGTCTATGAGGACATCATGTAGCTTTTAGACCTTCTGGGGACCCTCTTATCAGAAAAAAATTTCAAAAGGTCCCATATGGACCAATGTCTGGAAGACCTGACTTGACTTTTTAACATCAGAAAGAGTCTATGAGGACATTATGTAGCTTTTAGACCTTCTGGGGACCCTCTGAGTAGAAAAAAAGTTCAAAAGGTCCCATATGGAAAACTGTCTGGAGGTCCTGAGTTGACTTTTTAACATCAGAAAGAGTCTATGAGGACATCATGTAGGTTTTAGACCTTCTGGGGACCCTCTGAGGAGAAAAAAAATTCAAAAAGTCCCATATGGACCACTGTCTGGACGACCTGACTTGACTTTTTAACATCAGAAAGAGTCTATGAGGACATCATGTAGCTTTTAGACCTTCTGGGGACCCTCTTATCAGAAAAAAAATTCAAACGGTCCCATATGGACCAATGTCTGGAAGACCTGACTTGACTTTTTAACATCAGAAAGAGTCTATAAGGACATCATGTAGCTTTTAGACCTTCTGGGGACCCTCTGAGCAGAAAAAAAGTTCAAAAAGTCCCATATGAACCACTGTCTGGAGGTCCTGACTTGACTTTTTAACATCAGAAAGAGTCTTTGAGGACAATAGGTAGCTTTTAGACCTTCTGGGGACCCTCTGAGAAGAAAAAAGTTCAAAAGGTCCCATATGGACCACTGTCTGGAGGACCTGACTTGACTTTTTAAGATCAGAAAGAGTCTATGAGGACATCATGTAGGTTTTATACCTTCTGTGGACCCTCTTATCAGAAAAAAAGTTCAAAAGGTCCCATATGGACCACTGTCTGGAGGACCTGACTTGACTTTTTAACATCAGAAAGAGTCTATGAGGACATCATGTGGCTTTTAGTCCTTCTGGGGACCCTCTGAGGAGAAAAAAAGTTCAAAAGGTCCCATATGGACTACTGTCTGGAGGTTCTGACTTGACTTTTTAACATCAGAAAGAGTCTAAGAGGACATCATGTAGCTTTTAGACCTTCTGGGGACCCTCTGAGTAGAAAAAAAGTTCAAAAGGTCCCATATGGAAAACTGTCTGGAGGTCCTGAGTTGACTTTTAAACATCAGAAAGAGTCTATGAGGACATCATGTAGGTTTTAGACCTTCTGGGGACCCTCTGAGGAGAAAAAAAGTTCAAAAAGTCCCATATGGACCACTGTCTGGACGACCTGACTTGACTATTAAACATCAGAAAGAGTCTATGAGGACATCATGTAGCTTTTAGACCTTCTGGGGACCCTCTGAGGAGAAAAAAAGTTCAAAAGGTCCCATATGCACTACTGTCTGGAGGACCTGACTTCAATTTTAAACATCAGTAAGAGTCTATGATGACATCATGTAGCTTTAGACCTTCTGGGGACCCTCTACGGAGAAAAAAAGTTCAAAAGGTCCCATATGGACCACTGTCTGGAGGTCCTGACTTGACTTTTTAACATCAGAAAGAGTCTATGAGGACATCATGTAGCTTTTAGACCTTCTGGGGACCCTCTGAGTAGAAAAGAAGTTCAAAAGGTCCCATATGCACTACTGTCTGGAGGACCTGACTTCAATTTTAAACATCAGTAAGAGTCTATGATGACATCATGTAGCTTTAGACCTTCTGGGGACCCTCTACGGAGAAAAAAAGTTCAAAAGGTCCCATATGGACTACTGTCTGGAGGTCCTGACTTGACTTTTTAACATCAGAAAGAGTCTATGAGGACATCATGTAGCTTTTAGACCTTCTGGGGACCCTCTGAGGAGAAAAAAAGTTCAAAAGGTCCCATATGGACCACTGTCTGGAGGTCCTGACTTGACTTTTTAACATCAGAAAGAGTCTATGAGGACATCATGTAGCTTTTAGACCTTCTGGGGACCCTCTGAGTAGAAAAGAAGTTCAAAAGGTCCCATATGCACTACTGTCTGGAGGACCTGACTTCAATTTTAAACATCAGTAAGAGTCTATGATGACATCATGTAGCTTTAGACCTTCTGGGGACCCTCTACGGAGAAAAAAAGTTCAAAAGGTCCCATATGGACTACTGTCTGGAGGTCCTGACTTGACTTTTTAACATCAGAAAGAGTCTATGAGGACATCATGTAGCTTTTAGACCTTCTGGGGACCCTCTGAGGAGAAAAAAAGTTCAAAAGGTCCCATATGGACCACTGTCTGGAGGTCCTGACTTTACTTTTTAACATCACAAAGAGTCTTTGAGGACATCAGGTAGCTTTTAGACCTTCTGGGGACCCTCTGAGCAGAAAAAAGCTCAAAAGGTCCCATATGGACCACTGTCTGGAGGACCTGACTTGACTTTTTAACATCAGAAAGAGTCTATGAGGACATCATGTAGCTTTTAGACCTTCTGGGGACCTTCTCAGGAGAAAAAAAGTTCAAAAGGTCCCATATGGACCACTGTCTGGAGGTCTTGACTTGACTTTTTAACATCAGAAAGAGTCTATGAGGACATCATGTAGCTTTTAGACCTTCTGGGGACCCTCTGAGAAGAAAAAAGTTCAAAAGGTCCCATATGGACCACTGTCTGGAGGACCTGACTTGACTTTTTAACATCAGAAAGAGTCTATGAGGACATCATGTAGCTTTTAGACCTTCTGGGGACCCTCTGAGAAGAAAAAAGTTCAAAAGGTCCCATATGGACCAATGTCTGGAGGACCTGACTTGACTTTTTAAGATCAGAAAGAGTCTATGAGGACATCATGTAGGTTTTATACCTTCTGTGGACCCTCTTATCAGAAAAAAAGTTCAAAAGGTCCCATATGGACCAATGTCTGGAAGACCTGACTTGACTTTTTAACATCAGAAAGAGTCTATGAGGACATCATGTAGCTTTTAGACCTTCTGGGGACCCTCTGAGGAAAAAAAAAGTTCAAAAGGTCCCATATGGACTACTGTCTGGAGGTTCTGACTTGACTTTTTAACATCAGAAAGAGTCTATGAGGACATCAGGTAGCTTTTAGACCTTCTGGGGACCCCCTGAGGAGAAAAAAAGTTAAAAAGGTCCCATATGGACCACTGTCTGGAGGACCTGACTTGACTTTTTAACATCAGAAAGAGTCTATGAGGACATCATGTTGCTTTTAGACCTTCTGGGGACCCTCCGAGAAGAAAAAAAGTTCAAAAGGTCCCATACGGACCACTGTCTGGAGGTCCTGACTTGACTTTTTAACATCAGAAAGAGTCTATGAGGACATCATGTAGCTTTTAGACCTTCTGGGGACCCTCTGAGGAGAAAAAAAGTTCAAAAGGTACCATATGGACCACTGTAAGCATGTGTTGCCTACTCATTTCACATGAAAAGAAAGAGACAGAATTGAGAGAAGCTAGAATCAGTGAACGTACATCAATACTGACTAAATTAGCAGGGCAATAGCAATGATTAAAATCATGTCGGTTTAAGAGTACGACATAGGCTAACCTTAAAAAAATGTTTTTAGTTTTATTATGAAAAAAACGGAATGAGTTTTATTTCTTGAATCTGAATGCATTGCAATCAACAAAGTGCATATTACTTTCAAATGTTATTCTTCCATGCAAAACGCTTGTGCAATGTAATGAAACGCTTTAGTTCTTGAATGCATTGCAATTCAACAAAGTGCATCTTACTTTTAAATGTTATTCTTCCATGCAAAACGCTTGTGCAATGCAACAGCACGCTGTTGCAATGTAATGAAACGCATTAGTTCTTGAATGCATTGCAATGCAACAGAGTGCATATTACTTTTAAATGTTATTCTTCCATGCAAAACGCTTGTGCAATGCAACAGCACGCTGTTGCAATGTAATGAAACGCATTAGTTCTTGAATGCATTGCAATGCAACAGAGTGCATATTACTTTTAAATGTTATTCTTCCATGCAAAACGCTTGTGCAATGCAACAGCACGCTGTTGCAATGTAATGAAACGCATTAGTTCTTGAATGCATTGCAATGCAACAGAGTGCATATTACTTTTAAATGTTATTCTTCCATGCAAAACGCTTGTGCAATGCAACAGCACGCTGTTGCAATGGAATGAATCGCATTAGTTCTTGAATGCATTTGCAATGCAACAAAGTGCATATTACTTTTAAATGTTATTCTTCCATGCAAAACGCTTGTGCAATGCAACAGCACGCTGTTGCAATGGAATGAAACGCATTAGTTCTTGAACGCATTTGCAATGCAACAAAGTGCATATTACTTTTAAATGTTATTCTTCCATGCAAAACGCTTGTGCAATGCAACAGCACGCTGTTGCAATGTAATTAAACGCATTAGTTATTGAATGCATTGCAATGCAACAGAGTGCATATTACTTTTAAATGTTATTCTTCCATGCAAAAACTCTTGTGCAATGTACAGAAACGCATTAGTTCTTGAATGCATTGCAATGTAACAGAGTGCATATTACTTTTAAATGTTATTCTTCCATGCAAAACGCTTGTGCAATGCAACAGCACGCTGTTGTAAATAGAATGAATCGCATTAGTTCTTGAATGCATTTGCAATGCAACAAAGTCTATACTACTTTTAAATGTTATTCTTCCATGCAAAACGCTTGTGCAATGCAACAGCACGGTGTTGCAATGGAATGAAACGCATTAGTTCTTGAATGCATTTGCAATGCAATAAAGTGCATATTACTTTTAAATGTTATTCTTTCTTGCAAAACGCTTGTGTAATGCAACAGCACGCTGCATTGCACATCTCTTCTTTGAACAATGGAAATAGTTAGTTATTGCATGCATTGGAAAGCGACAGCTTTGTGATGTTTTCTCGTGAGTACACACATTAATGAGCTGTATGCAATGCGGAAAACAATATCCTGTGAGTTGTCTTTTCAACAGCTGATGCAATGATTTTCCTTCATACACAAATGATTATGGTTAGTTTTTTCATTGCACAAAGGAATAAGTTAGACCTTTTATGCAATGGAATGAAAAAACAAAAATGTTATTAAAACAGCAGATTGCTTTGCCCATCTCTTTAATGCACTACGGAATGAGCTAGTTCTTGAATGCATTGCAATGCAATAAAGTGCATATTGCTTATAGGTCATTCTTCGATGCTTTTCGTTGGTATTCTTCGTTACGCTTGATCGTATGTGCAATGCAATGCAACAGCAGATTGCATTGCAGAGTTCTTAATGCACTACGGAATGAGTTAGTTCTTGAACGCATTGCAATGCAAAAGAAGTGCATATCGCTTATATGTCATTCTAACGCTTTATCATATGTGCAATGCAACAGCAGTTTTTTTAAGCTTTAGTTTTTTTCATTGCACAAATAAGTTACTCCTTTTATGCAATGGAATGAAACAACAAAATGTTTTTAAAACAGCAGATTGCGTTGCCCATCTCTTTAATGCACTACAAAAAGAGTTAGTTCTTGAGTGCATTGCAAAAAAGTGCATATTGCTTATATGTTACTCTACTGCTTTATCATATGTGCAATGCAAAAGCAGTTTTTAAGCGTTAGTTTTTTTCATTGCACAAAGGAATAAGTTAGTCCTTTTATGCAATGGAATGAAACAACAAAAAATGTTAGTAAAACAACAGATTGCATTGTCTATCTCTTTAATGCACTGCAAAATTAGTTAGTTCTTGAATGCATTGCAATTCAACAATGCCTTTTGACTTTTTAACATCAGAAAGAGTCTATGAGGACATCATGTAGCTTTTAGACCTTCTGGGGACCCTCTGAGGAGAAAAAAAGTTCAAAAGGTCCCATATGGACCACTGTCTGGAGGACCTGACTTGACTTTTTAACATCAGAAAGAGTCTATGAGGACATCATGTAGCTTTTAGACCTTCTGGGGACCCCCTGAGGAGAAAAAAAGTTCAAAAGGTCCCATATGGACCACTGTCTGGAGGACCTGACTTGACTTTTTAACATCAGAAAGAGTCTATGAGGACATCATGTAGCTTTTAGACCTTCTGGGGACCCCCTGAGGAGAAAAAAAGTTCAAAAGGATCCATAAGGACCACTGTCTGGAGGTCCTGACTTGACTTTTTAACATCAGAAAGAGTCTATGAGGACATCATGTAGCTTTTAGACCTTCTGGGGACGCCCTGAGGAGAAAAAAAGTTCAAAAAGTCCCATATGGACCACTGGCTGGAGGACCTGACTTGACTTTTTAACATCAGAAAGAGTCTATAAGGACATCATGTAGCTTTTAGACCTTCTGGGGACCCTCTGAGGGGAAAAAAAAGTTCAGAAGGTCCCATATGGACCACTGTCTGGAAGACCTGACTTGACTTTAAACATCAGAAAGAGTCTATGATGACATCATATAGCTTTTAGACCTTCTGGGGACCCTCTGAGGAGAAAAAAAGTTCAAAAGGTCCCATATGAACCACTGTCTGGAGGTCCTGACTTGACTTTTTAACATCAGAAAGAGTCTATGAGGACATCATGTAGCTTTTAGACCTTCTGGGGACCCTCTGAGCAGAAAAAAAGTTCAAAAGGTCCCATATGGACCACTGTCTGGAGGACCTGACTTGACTTTTTAACATCAGAAAGAGTCTCTGAGGACATCATGTAGCTTTTAGACCTTCTGGGGACCCTCTGAGGAGAAAAAAAGTTCAAAAGGTCCCATATGGACCACTGTCTGGAGGACCTAACTTGACTTTTTAACATCAGAAAGAGTCTATGAGGACATCATGTAGCTTTTAGACCTTCTGGGGACCCTCTGAGGAGAAAAAAAGTTCAAAAGGTCCCATATGGACCACTGTCTGGAGGACCTGACTTGACTTTTTAACGTCAGAAAGAGTCTATGAGGACATCATGTAGCTTTTAGACCTTCTGGGGACCTTCTCAGGAGAAAAAAAGTTCAAAAGGTCCCATATGGACCACAGGAGGTCCTGACTTGACTTTTTAACATCAGAAAGAGTCTATGAGGACATCATGTAGCTTTTAGACCTTCTGGGGCCCCTCTGAGAAGAAAAAAGTTCAAAAGGTCCCATATGGAGCACTGTCTGGAGGACCTGACTTGACATTTTAACATCAGAAAGAGTCTATGAGGACATCATGTAGCTTTTAGACCTTCTGGGGACCCTCTGAGAAGAAAAAAGTTCAAAAGGTCCCATATGGACCACTGTCTGGAGGACCTGACTTGACTTTTTAAGATCAGAAAGAGTCTGTGAGGACATCATGTAGGTTTTATACCTTCTGTGGACCCTCTTATCAGAAAAAAAGTTCAAAAGGTCCCATATGGACCAATGTCTGGAAGACCTGACTTGACTTTTTAACATCAGAAAGAGTCTATGAGGACATCATGTAGCTTTTAGACCTTCTGGGGACCCTCTGAGCAGAAAAAAAGTCCAAAAGGTCCCATATGAACCACTGTCTGGAGGTCCTGACTTAACTTTTTAACATCAGAAAGAGTCTTTGAGGACAATAGGTAGCTTTTAGACCTTCTGGGGACCCTCTGAGCAGAAAAAAAGTTCAAAAGGTCCCATATGGACCAATGTCTGGAGGACCTGACTTGACTTTTTAACATCGGAAAGAGTCTATGAGGACATCATGTAGCTTTTAGACCTTCTGGGGACCCTCTTATCAGAAAAAAGTTCAAAAGGTCCCATATGGACCACTGTCTGGAGGACCTGACTTGACTTTTTAACATCAGAAAGAGTCTATGAGGACATCATGTGGCTTTTAGTCCTTCTGGGGACCCTCTGAGGAGAAAAAAAGTTCAAAAGGTCCCATATGGACCACTGTCTGGAGGTCCTGACTTGACTTTTTAACATCAGAAAGAGTCTATGAGGACATCATGTAGCTTTTAGACCTTCTGGGGACCCTCTGAGGAGAAAAAAAAGTTCAAAAGGTCCCATATGGACCACTGTATGGAGGTCCTGACTTTACTTTTTAACATCAGAAAGAGTCTTTGAGGACATCAGGTAGCTTTTAGACCTTCTGGGGACCCTCTGAGCAGAAAAAAGTTCAAAAGTTCCCATATGGACCACTGTCTGGAGGACCTGACTTGACTTTTTAACATCAGAAAGAGTCTATGAGGACATCATGTAGCTTTTAGACCTTCTGGGGACCTTCTCAGGAGAAAAAAAGTTCAAAAGGTCCCATATGGACCACTGTCTGGAGGTTCTGACTTGACTTTTTAACATCAGAAAGAGTCTATGAGGACATTATGTAGCTTTTAGACCTTCTGGGGACCCTCTGAGAAGAAAAAAGTTCAAAAGGTCCCATATGGACCACTGTCTGGAGGACCTGACTTGACTTTTTAACATCAGAAAGAGTCTATGAGGACATCATGTAGCTTTTAGACCTTCTGGGGACCCTCTGAGAAGAAAAAAGTTCAAAAGGTCCCATATGGACCACTGTCTGGAGGACCTGACTTGACTTTTTAAGATCAGAAAGAGTCTATGAGGACATCATGTAGGTTTTATACCTTCTGTGGACCCTCTTATCAGAAAAAAAGTTCAAAAGGTCCCATATGGACCAATGTCTGGAAGACCTGACTTGACTTTTTAACATCAGAAAGAGTCTATGAGGACATCATGTAGCTTTTAGACCTTCTGGGGACCCTCTGAGGAGAAAAAAAGTTCAAAAGGTCCCATATGGACCACTGTCTGGAGGTCCTGACTTGACTTTTTAACATCAGAAAGAGTCTATGAGGACATCATGTAGCTTTTAGACCTTCTGGGGACCCTCTGAGTAGAAAAGAAGTTCAAAAGGTCCCATATGCACTACTGTCTGGAGGACCTGACTTCAATTTTAAACATTAGTAAGAGTCTATGATGACATCATGGTGCTTTAGACCTTCTGGGGACCCTCTAAGGAGAAAAAAAGTTCAAAAGGTCCCATATGGACCACTGTCTGGAGGTCCTGACTTGACTTTTTAACATCAGAAAGAGTCTATGAGGACATCATGTAGCTTTTAGACCTTCTGGGGACCCTCTGAGGAGAAAAAAAAGTTCAAAAGGTCCCATATGGACCACTGTCTGGAGGTCCTGACTTTACTTTTTAACATCAGAAAGAGTCTTTGAGGACATCAGGTAGCTTTTAGACCTTCTGGGGACCCTCTGAGCAGAAAAAAGTTCAAAAGGTCCCATATGGACCACTGTCTGGAGGACCTGACTTGACTTTTTAACATCAGAAAGAGTCTATGAGGACATCATGTAGCTTTTAGACCTTCTGGGGACCTTCTCAGGAGAAAAAAAGTTCAAAAGGTCCCATATGGACCACTGTCTGGAGGTCCTGACTTGACTTTTTAACATCAGAAAGAGTCTATGAGGACATCATGTAGCTTTTAGACCTTCTGGGGACCCTCTGAGGAGAAAAAAAAGTTCAAAAGGTCCCATATGGACCACTGTCTGGAGGTCCTGACTTTACTTTTTAACATCAGAAAGAGTCTTTGAGGAAATCAGGTAGCTTTTAGACCTTCTGGGGACCCTCTGAGCAGAAAAAAGTTCAAAAGGTCCCATATGGACCACTGTCTGGAGGACCTGACTTGACTTTTTAACATCAGAAAGAGTCTATGAGGACATCATGTAGCTTTTAGACCTTCTGGGGACCTTCTCAGGAGAAAAAAAGTTCAAAAGGTCCCATATGGACCACTGTCTGGAGGTCCTGACTTGTCTTTTTAACATCAGAAAGAGTCTATGAGGACATCATGTAGCTTTTAGACCTTCTGGGGACCCTCTGAGAAGAAAAAAGTTCAAAAGGTCCCATATGGACCACTGTCTGGAGGACCTGACTTGACTTTTTAACATCAGAAAGAGTCTATGAGGACATCATGTAGCTTTTAGACCTTCTGGGGACCCTCTGAGAAGAAAAAAGTTCAAAAGGTCCCATATGGACCACTGTCTGGAGGACCTGACTTGACTTTTTAAGATCAGAAAGAGTCTATGAGGATATCATGTAGGTTTTATACCTTCTGTGGACCCTCTTATCAGAAAAAAAGTTCAAAAGGTCCCATATGGACCAATGTCTGGAAGACCTGACTTGACTTTTTAACATCAGAAAGAGTCTATGAGGACATCATGTAGCTTTTAGACCTTCTGGGGACCCTCTGAGCAGAAAAAAAGTCCAAAAGGTCCCATATGAACCACTGTCTGGAGGTCCTGACTTAACTTTTTAACATCAGAAAGAGTCTTTGAGGACAATAGGTAGCTTTTAGACCTTCTGGGGACCCTCTGAGCAGAAAAAAAGTTCAAAAGGTCCCATATGGACCAATGTCTGGAGGACCTGACTTGACTTTTTAACATCGGAAAGAGTCTATGAGGACATCATGTAGCTTTTAGACCTTCTGGGGACCCTCTCATCAGAAAAAAGTTCAAAAGGTCCCATATGGACCACTGTCTGGAGGACCTGACTTGACTTTTTAACATCAGAAAGAGTCTATGAGGACATCATGTGGCTTTTAGTCCTTCTGGGGACCCTCTGAGGAGAAAAAAAGTTCAAAAGGTCCCATATGGACCACTGTCTGGAGGTCCTGACTTGACTTTTTAACATCAGAAAGAGTCTATGAGGACATCATGTAGCTTTTAGACCTTCTGGGGACCCTCTGAGGAGAAAAAAAGTTCAAAAGGTCCCATATGGACCACTGTATGGAGGTCCTGACTTTACTTTTTAACATCAGAAAGAGTCTTTGAGGACATCAGGTAGCTTTTAGACCTTCTGGGGACCCTCTGAGCAGAAAAAAGTTCAAAAGTTCCCATATGGACCACTGTCTGGAGGACCTGACTTGACTTTTTAACATCAGAAAGAGTCTATGAGGACATCATGTAGCTTTTAGACCTTCTGGGGACCTTCTCAGGAGAAAAAAAGTTCAAAAGGTCCCATATGGACCACTGTCTGGAGGTCCTGACTTGACTTTTTAACATCAGAAAGAGTCTATGAGGACATTATGTAGCTTTTAGACCTTCTGGGGACCCTCTGAGAAGAAAAAAGTTCAAAAGGTCCCATATGGACCACTGTCTGGAGGACCTGACTTGACTTTTTAACATCAGAAAGAGTCTATGAGGACATCATGTGGCTTTTAGTCCTTCTGGGGACCCTCTGAGGAGAAAAAAAGTTCAAAAGGTCCCATATGGACCACTGTCTGGAGGTCCTGACTTGACTTTTTAACATCAGAAAGAGTCTATGAGGACATAATGTAGCTTTTAGACCTTCTGGGGACCCTCTGAGTAGAAAAGAAGTTCAAAAGGTCCCATATGCACTACTGTCTGGAGGACCTGACTTCAATTTTAAACATCAGTAAGAGTCTATGATGACATCATGTAGCTTTAGACCTTCTGGGGACCCTCTACGGAGAAAAAAAGTTCAAAAGGTCCCATATGGACCACTGTCTGGAGGTCCTGACTTGACTTTTTAACATCAGAAAGAGTCTATGAGGACATCATGTAGCTTTTAGACCTTCTGGGGACCCTCTGAGTAGAAAAAAAAGTTCAAAAGGTCCCATATGGAAAACTGTCTGGAGGTCCTGAGTTGACTTTTTAACATCAGAAAGAATCTATGGAGACAGCATGTAGCATTTAGACCTTCTGGGGACCCTCTGAGTAGAAAAAAAGTTCAAAAGGTCCCATATGGACCACTGTCTGGAGGACCTGACTTGACTTTTAAACATCAGAAAGAGTCTATGAGGACATCATGTTGCTTTTAGACCTTCTGGGGACCCTCTGAGGAGAAAAAAAGTTCAAAAAGTCCCATATGGACCACTGTCTGGACGACCTGACTTGACTATTAAACATCAGAAAGAATCTATGAGGACAGCATGTAGCTTTTAGACCTTCTGGGGACCCTCTGAGTAGAAAAAAAGTTCAAAAGGTCCCATATGGACCAATGTCTGGAAGACCTGACTTGACTTTTTAACATCAGAAAGAGTCTATGAGGACATCATGTAGCTTTTAGACCTTCTGGGGACCCTCTGAGCAGAAAAAAAGTCCAAAAGGTCCCATATGAACCACTGTCTGGAGGTCCTGACTTAACTTTTTAACATCAGAAAGAGTCTTTGAGGACAATAGGTAGCTTTTAGACCTTCTGGGGACCCTCTTATCAGAAAAAAGTTCAAAAGGTCCCATATGGACCACTGTCTGGAGGACCTGACTTGACTTTTTAACATCAGAAAGAGTCTATGAGGACATCATGTGGCTTTTAGTCCTTCTGGGGACCCTCTGAGGAGAAAAAAAGTTCAAAAGGTCCCATATGGACCACTGTCTGGAGGTCCTGACTTGACTTTTTAACATCAGAAAGAGTCTATGAGGACATCATGTAGCTTTTAGACCTTCTGGGGACCCTCTGAGGAGAAAAAAAGTTCAAAAGGTCCCATATGGACCACTGTATGGAGGTCCTGACTTTACTTTTTAACATCAGAAAGAGTCTTTGAGGACATCAGGTAGCTTTTAGACCTTCTGGGGACCCTCTGAGCAGAAAAAAGTTCAAAAGTTCCCATATGGACCACTGTCTGGAGGACCTGACTTGACTTTTTAACATCAGAAAGAGTCTATGAGGACATCATGTAGCTTTTAGACCTTCTGGGGACCTTCTCAGGAGAAAAAAAGTTCAAAAGGTCCCATATGGACCACTGTCTGGAGGTCCTGACTTGACTTTTTAACATCAGAAAGAGTCTATGAGGACATTATGTAGCTTTTAGACCTTCTGGGGACCCTCTGAGAAGAAAAAAGTTCAAAAGGTCCCATATGGACCACTGTCTGGAGGACCTGACTTGACTTTTTAACATCAGAAAGAGTCTATGAGGACATCATGTAGCTTTTAGACCTTCTGGGGACCCTCTGAGAAGAAAAAAGTTCAAAAGGTCCCATATGGACCACTGTCTGGAGGACCTGACTTGACTTTTTAAGATCAGAAAGAGTCTATGAGGACATCATGTAGGTTTTATACCTTCTGTGGACCCTCTTATCAGAAAAAAAGTTCAAAAGGTCCCATATGGACCAATGTCTGGAAGACCTGACTTGACTTTTTAACATCAGAAAGAGTCTATGAGGACATCATGTAGCTTTTAGACCTTCTGGGGACCCTCTGAGGAGAAAAAAAGTTCAAAAGGTCCCATATGGACTACTGTCTGGAGGTCCTGACTTGACTTTTTAACATCAGAAAGAGTCTATGAGGACATCATGTAGCTTTTAGACCTTCTGGGGACCCTCTGAGCAGAAAAAAAGTCCAAAAGGTCCCATATGAACCACTGTCTGGAGGACCTGACTTGACTTTTTAACATCAGAAAGAGTCTATGAGGACATCATGTAGCTTTTAGACCTTCTGGGGACCTTCTCAGGAGAAAAAAAGTTCAAAAGGTCCCATATGGACCACTGTCTGGAGGTCCTGACTTGACTTTTTAACATCAGAAAGAGTCTATGAGGACATCATGTAGCTTTTAGACCTTCTGGGGACCCTCTGAGGAGAAAAAAAGTTCAAAAGGTCCCATATGGACTACTGTCTGGAGGTTCTGACTTGACTTTTTAACATCAGAAAGAGTCTATGAGGACATCATGTAGCTTTTAGACCTTCTGGGGACCCTCTGAGTAGAAAAAAAGTTAAAAAGGTCCCATATGGACCACTGTCTGGAGGACCTGACTTGACTTTTTAACATCAGAAAGAGTCTATGAGGACATCATGTTGCTTTTAGACCTTCTGGGGACCCTTCTAGAAGAAAAAAAGTTCAAAAGGTCCCATACGGACCACTGTCTGGAGGTCCTGACTTGACTTTTTAACATCAGAAAGAGTCTATGAGGACATCATGTAGCTTTTAGACCTTCTGGGGACCCTCTGAGGAGAAAAAAAGTTCAAAAGGTACCATATGGACCACTGTAAGCATGTGTTGCCTACTCATTTCACATGAAAAGAAAGAGACAGAATTGAGAGAAGCTAGAATCAGTGAACGTACATCAATACTGACTAAATTAGCAGGGCAATAGCAATGATTAAAATCATGTCGGTTTAAGAGTACGACATAGGCTAACCTTAAAAAAATGTTTTTAGTTTTATTATGAAAAAAACGGAATGAGTTTTATTTCTTGAATCTTGAATGCATTGCAATCAACAAAGTGCATATTACTTTCAAATGTTATTCTTCCATGCAAAACGCTTGTGCAATGTAATGAAACGCATTAGTGCTTGAATGCATTGCAATGCAACAGAGTGCATATTACTTTTAAATGTTAATCTTCCATGCAAAACGCTGTTGCAATGTAATGAAACGCTTTAGTTCTTGAATGCATTGCAATTCAACAAAGTGCATACTACTTTTAAATGTTATTCTTCCATGCAAAACGCTTGTGCAATGCAACAGCACGCTGTTGCAATGTAATGAAACGCATTAGTTCTTGAATGCATTGCAATGCAACAGAGTGCATATTACTTTTAAATGTTATTCTTCCATGCAAAACGCTTGTGCAATGCAACAGCACGCTGTTGCAATGGAATGAATCGCATTAGTTCTTGAATGCATTTGCAATGCAACAAAGTGCATACTACTTTTAAATGTTATTCTTCCATGCAAAACGCTTGTGCAATGCAACAGCACGCTGTTGCAATGGAATGAAACGCATTAGTTCTTGAACGCATTTGCAATGCAACAAAGTGCATATTACTTTTAAATGTTATTCTTCCATGCAAAACGCTTGTGCAATGCAACAGCACGCTGTTGCAATGTAATTAAACGCATTAGTTATTGAATGCATTGCAATGCAACAGAGTGCATATTACTTTTAAATGTTATTCTTCCATGCAAAAACTCTTGTGCAATGTACAGAAACGCATTAGTTCTTGAATGCATTGCAATGTAACAGAGTGCATATTACTTTTAAATGTTATTCTTCCATGCAAAACGCTTGTGCAATGCAACAGCACGCTGTTGCAAATAGAATGAATCGCATTAGTTCTTGAATGCATTTGCAATGCAACAAAGTGCATACTACTTTTAAATGTTATTCTTCCATGCAAAACGCTTGTGCAATGCAACAGCACGCTGTTGCAATGGAATGAAACGCATTAGTTCTTGAATGCATTTGCAATGCAACAAAGTGCATATTACTTTTAAATGTTATTCTTTCTTGCAAAACGCTTGTGTAATGCAACAGCACGCTGCATTGCACATCTCTTCTTTGAACAATGGAAATAGTTAGTTATTGCATGCATTGGAAAGCGACAGCTTTGTGATGTTTTCTCGTGAGTACACACATTAATTAGCTGTATGCAATGCGGAAAACAATATGCTGTGAGTTGTCTTTTCAACAGCTGATGCAATGATTTTCCTTCATACACAAATGATTATGGTTAGTTTGTTCATTGCACAAAGGAATAAGTTAGACCTTTTATGCAATGGAATGAAACAACAAAAATGTTATTAAAACAGCAGATTGCTTTGCCCATCTCTTTAATGCACTACGGAATGAGCTAGTTCTTGAATGCGTTGCAATGCAATAAAGTGCATATTGCTTATAGGTCATTCTTCGATGCTTTTCGTTGGTATTCTTCGTTACGCTTGATCGTATGTGCAATGCAATGCAACAGCAGATTGCATTGCAGATCTCTTAATGCACTACGGAATGAGTTAGTTCTTGAACGCATTGCAATGCAAAAGAAGTGCATATCGCTTATATGTCATTCTAACGCTTTATCATATGTGCAATGCAACAGCAGTTTTTTAAGCTTTAGTTTTTTTCATTGCACAAATAAGTTAGTCCTTTTATGCAATGGAATGAAACAACAAAATGTTTTTAAAACAGCAGATTGCGTTGCCCATCTCTTTAATGCACTACAAAACGAGTTAGTTCTTGAGTGCATTGCAAAAAAGTGCATATTGCTTATATGTTACTCTACTGCTTTATCATATGTGCAATGCAAAAGCAGTTTTTAAGCGTTAGTTTTTTTCATTGCACAAAGGAATAAGTTAGTCCTTTTATGCAATGGAATGAAACAACAAAAAATGTTAGTAAAACAACAGATTGCATTGTCTATCTCTTTAATGCACTGCAAAATTAGTTAGTTCTTGAATGCATTGCAATTCAACAATGCCTTTTGACTTTTTAACATCAGAAAGAGTCTATGAGGACATCATGTAGCTTTTAGACCTTCTGGGGACCCTCTGAGGAGAAAAAAAAGTTCAAAAGGTCCCATATGGACCACTGTCTGGAGGTCCTGACTTTACTTTTTAACATCAGAAAGAGTCTTTGAGGAAATCAGGTAGCTTTTAGACCTTCTGGGGACCCTCTGAGCAGAAAAAAGTTCAAAAGGTCCCATATGGACCACTGTCTGGAGGACCTGACTTGACTTTTTAACATCAAAAAGAGTCTATGAGGACATCATGTAGCTTTTAGACCTTCTGGGGACCTTCTCAGGAGAAAAAAAGTTCAAAAGGTCCCATATGGACCACTGTCTGGAGGTCCTGACTTGTCTTTTTAACATCAGAAAGAGTCTATGAGGACATCATGTAGCTTTTAGACCTTCTGGGGACCCTCTGAGAAGAAAAAAGTTCAAAAGGTCCCATATGGACCACTGTCTGGAGGACCTGACTTGACTTTTTAACATCAGAAAGAGTCTATGAGGACATCATGTAGCTTTTAGACCTTCTGGGGACCCTCTGAGAAGAAAAAAGTTCAAAAGGTCCCATATGGACCACTGTCTGGAGGACCTGACTTGACTTTTTAAGATCAGAAAGAGTCTATGAGGACATCATGTAGGTTTTATACCTTCTGTGGACCCTCTTATCAGAAAAAAAGTTCAAAAGGTCCCATATGGACCAATGTCTGGAAGACCTGACTTGACTTTTTAACATCAGAAAGAGTCTATGAGGACATCATGTAGCTTTTAGACCTTCTGGGGACCCTCTGAGCAGAAAAAAAGTCCAAAAGGTCCCATATGAACCACTGTCTGGAGGTCCTGACTTAACTTTTTAACATCAGAAAGAGTCTTTGAGGACAATAGGTAGCTTTTAGACCTTCTGGGGACCCTCTGAGCAGAAAAAAAGTTCAAAAGGTCCCATATGGACCAATGTCTGGAGGACCTGACTTGACTTTTTAACATCGGAAAGAGTCTATGAGGACATCATGTAGCTTTTAGACCTTCTGGGGACCCTCTTATCAGAAAAAAGTTCAAAAGGTCCCATATGGACCACTGTCTGGAGGACCTGACTTGACTTTTTAACATCAGAAAGAGTCTATGAGGACATCATGTGGCTTTTAGTCCTTCTGGGGACCCTCTGAGGAGAAAAAAAGTTCAAAAGGTCCCATATGGACCACTGTCTGGAGGTCCTGACTTGACTTTTTAACATCAGAAAGAGTCTATGAGGACATCATGTAGCTTTTAGACCTTCTGGGGACCCTCTGAGGAGAAAAAAAGTTCAAAAGGTCCCATATGGACCACTGTATGGAGGTCCTGACTTTACTTTTTAACATCAGAAAGAGTCTTTGAGGACATCAGGTAGCTTTTAGACCTTCTGGGGACCCTCTGAGCAGAAAAAAGTTCAAAAGTTCCCATATGGACCACTGTCTGGAGGACTTGACTTGACTTTTTAACATCAGAAAGAGTCTATGAGGACATCATGTAGCTTTTAGACCTTCTGGGGACCTTCTCAGGAGAAAAAAAGTTCAAAAGGTCCCATATGGACCACTGTCTGGAGGTTCTGACTTGACTTTTTAACATCAGAAAGAGTCTATGAGGACATTATGTAGCTTTTAGACCTTCTGGGGACCCTCTGAGAAGAAAAAAGTTCAAAAGGTCCCATATGGACCACTGTCTGGAGGACCTGACTTGACTTTTTAACATCAGAAAGAGTCTATGAGGACATCATGTAGCTTTTAGACCTTCTGGGGACCCTCTGAGAAGAAAAAAGTTCAAAAGGTCCCATATGGACCACTGTCTGGAGGACCTGACTTGACTTTTTAAGATCAGAAAGAGTCTATGAGGATATCATGTAGGTTTTATACCTTCTGTGGACCCTCTTATCAGAAAAAAAGTTCAAAAGGTCCCATATGGACCAATGTCTGGAAGACCTGACTTGACTTTTTAACATCAGAAAGAGTCTATGAGGACATCATGTAGCTTTTAGACCTTCTGGGGACCCTCTGAGGAGAAAAAAAGTTCAAAAGGTCCCATATGGACCACTGTCTGGAGGTTCTGACTTGACTTTTTAACATCAGAAAGAGTCTATGAGGACATCATGTAGCTTTTAGACCTTCTGGGGACCCTCTGAGTAGAAAAGAAGTTCAAAAGGTCCCATATGCACTACTATCTGGAGGACCTGACTTCAATTTTAAACATCAGTAAGAGTCTATGATGACATCATGGTGCTTTAGACCTTCTGGGGACCCTCTAAGGAGAAAAAAAGTTCAAAAGGTCCCATATGGACCACTGTCTGGAGGTCCTGACTTGACTTTTTAACATCAGAAAGAGTCTATGAGGACATCATGTAGCTTTTAGACCTTCTGGGGACCTTCTCAGGAGAAAAAAAGTTCAAAAGGTCCCATATGGACCACTGTCTGGAGGTCCTGACTTGACTTTTTAACATCAGAAAGAGTCTATGAGGACATCATGTAGCTTTTAGACCTTCTGGGGACCCTCTGAGGAGAAAAAAAAGTTCAAAAGGTCCCATATGGACCACTGTCTGGAGGTCCTGACTTTACTTTTTAACATCAGAAAGAGTCTTTGAGGAAATCAGGTAGCTTTTAGACCTTCTGGGGACCCTCTGAGCAGAAAAAAGTTCAAAAGGTCCCATATGGACCACTGTCTGGAGGACCTGACTTGACTTTTTAACATCAGAAAGAGTCTATGAGGACATCATGTAGCTTTTAGACCCTCTGGGGACCTTCTCAGGAGAAAAAAAGTTCAAAAGGTCCCATATGGACCACTGTCTGGAGGTCCTGACTTGTCTTTTTAACATCAGAAAGAGTCTATGAGGACATCATGTAGCTTTTAGACCTTCTGGGGACCCTCTGAGAAGAAAAAAGTTCAAAAGGTCCCATATGGACCACTGTCTGGAGGACCTGACTTGACTTTTTAACATCAGAAAGAGTCTATGAGGACATCATGTAGCTTTTAGACCTTCTGGGGACCCTCTGAGAAGAAAAAAGTTCAAAAGGTCCCATATGGACCACTGTCTGGAGGACCTGACTTGACTTTTTAAGATCAGAAAGAGTCTATGAGGATATCATGTAGGTTTTATACCTTCTGTGGACCCTCTTATCAGAAAAAAAGTTCAAAAGGTCCCATATGGACCAATGTCTGGAAGACCTGACTTGACTTTTTAACATCAGAAAGAGCCTATGAGGACATCATGTAGCTTTTAGACCTTCTGGGGACCCTCTGAGGAGAAAAAAAGTTCAAAAGGTCCCATATGGACCACTGTCTGGAGGTTCTGACTTGACTTTTTAACATCAGAAAGAGTCTATGAGGACATCATGTAGCTTTTAGACCTTCTGGGGACCCTCTGAGTAGAAAAGAAGTTCAAAAGGTCCCATATGCACTACTATCTGGAGGACCTGACTTCAATTTTAAACATCAGTAAGTGTCTATGATGACATCATGGTGCTTTAGACCTTCTGGGGACCCTCTAAGGAGAAAAAAAGTTCAAAAGGTCCCATATGGACCACTGTCTGGAGGTCCTGACTTGACTTTTTAACATCAGAAAGAGTCTATGAGGACATCATGTAGCTTTTAGACCTTCTGGGGACCTTCTCAGGAGAAAAAAAGTTCAAAAGGTCCCATATGGACCACTGTCTGGAGGTCCTGACTTGACTTTTTAACATCAGAAAGAGTCTATGAGGACATCATGTAGCTTTTAGACCTTCTGGGGACCCTCTGAGGAGAAAAAAAAGTTCAAAAGGTCCCATATGGACCACTGTCTGGAGGTCCTGACTTTACTTTTTAACATCAGAAAGAGTCTTTGAAGAAATCAGGTAGCTTTTAGACCTTCTGGGGACCCTCTGAGCAGAAAAAAGTTCAAAAGGTCCCATATGGACCACTGTCTGGAGGACCTGACTTGACTTTTTAACATCAGAAAGAGTCTATGAGGACATCATGTAGCTTTTAGACCTTCTGGGGACCTTCTCAGGAGAAAAAAAGTTCAAAAGGTCCCATATGGACCACTGTCTGGAGGTCCTGACTTGTCTTTTTAACATCAGAAAGAGTCTATGAGGACATCATGTAGCTTTTAGACCTTCTGGGGACCCTCTGAGAAGAAAAAAGTTCAAAAGGTCCCATATGGACCACTGTCTGGAGGACCTGACTTGACTTTTTAACATCAGAAAGAGTCTATGAGGACATCATGTAGCTTTTAGACCTTCTGGGGACCCTCTGAGAAGAAAAAAGTTCAAAAGGTCCCATATGGACCACTGTCTGGAGGACCTGACTTGACTTTTTAAGATCAGAAAGAGTCTATGAGGATATCATGTAGGTTTTATACCTTCTGTGGACCCTCTTATCAGAAAAAAAGTTCAAAAGGTCCCATATGGACCAATGTCTGGAAGACCTGACTTGACTTTTTAACATCAGAAAGAGCCTATGAGGACATCATGTAGCTTTTAGACCTTCTGGGGACCCTCTGAGCAGAAAAAAAGTCCAAAAGGTCCCATATGAACCACTGTCTGGAGGTCCTGACTTAACTTTTTAACATCAGAAAGAGTCTTTGAGGACAATAGGTAGCTTTTAGACCTTCTGGGGACCCTCTGAGCAGAAAAAAAGTTCAAAAGGTCCCATATGGACCAATGTCTGGAGGACCTGACTTGACTTTTTAACATCGGAAAGAGTCTATGAGGACATCATGTAGCTTTTAGACCTTCTGGGGACCCTCTTATCAGAAAAAAGTTCAAAAGGTCCCATATGGACCACTGTCTGGAGGACCTGACTTGACTTTTTAACATCAGAAAGAGTCTATGAGGACATCATGTGGCTTTTAGTCCTTCTGGGGACCCTCTGAGGAGAAAAAAAGTTCAAAAGGTCCCATATGGACCACTGTCTGGAGGTCCTGACTTGACTTTTTAACATCAGAAAGAGTCTATGAGGACATCATGTAGCTTTTAGACCTTCTGGGGACCCTCTGAGGAGAAAAAAAGTTCAAAAGGTCCCATATGGACCACTGTATGGAGGTCCTGACTTTACTTTTTAACATCAAAAAGAGTCTTTGAGGACATCAGGTAGCTTTTAGACCTTCTGGGGACCCTCTGAGCAGAAAAAAGTTCAAAAGTTCCCATATGGACCACTGTCTGGAGGACCTGACTTGACTTTTTAACATCAGAAAGAGTCTATGAGGACATCATGTAGCTTTTAGACCTTCTGGGGACCTTCTCAGGAGAAAAAAAGTTCAAAAGGTCCCATATGGACCACTGTCTGGAGGTCCTGACTTGACTTTTTAACATCAGAAAGAGTCTATGAGGACATTATGTAGCTTTTAGACCTTCTGGGGACCCTCTGAGAAGAAAAAAGTTCAAAAGGTCCCATATGGACCACTGTCTGGAGGACCTGACTTGACTTTTTAACATCAGAAAGAGTCTATGAGGACATCATGTAGCTTTTAGACCTTCTGGGGACCCTCTGAGAAGAAAAAAGTTCAAAAGGTCCCATATGGACCACTGTCTGGAGGTCCTGACTTGACTTTTTAACATCAGAAAGAGTCTTTGAGGACAATAGGTAGCTTTTAGACCTTCTGGGGACCCTCTGAGCAGAAAAAAAGTTCAAAAGGTCCCATATGGACCAATATCTGGAGGACCTGACTTGACTTTTTAACATCAGAAAGAGTCTATGAGGACATCATGTAGCTTTTAGACCTTCTGGGGACCCTCTTATCAGAAAAAAGTTTAAAAGGTCCCATATGGACCACTGTCTGGAGGACCTGACTTGACTTTTTAACATCAGAAAGAGTCTATGAGGACATCATGTGGCTTTTTGTCCTTCTGGGGACCCTCTGAGGAGAGAAAAGTTCAAAAGGTCCCATATGGACCACTGTCTGGAGGTCCTGAGTTGACTTTTTAACATCAGAAAGAGTCTATGAGGACATCATGTAGGTTTTAGACCTTCTGGGGACCCTCTGAGGAGAAAAAAAGTTCAAAAAGTCCCATATGGACCACTGTCTGGACGACCTGACTTGACTATCAAACATCAGAAAGAGTCTATGAGGACATCATGTAGCTTTTAGACCTTCTGGGGACCCTCTGAGGAGAAAAAAAGTTAAAAAGGTCCCATATGGACCACTGTCTGGAGGTCCTGACTTGACTTTTTAACATCAGAAAGAGTCTATGAGGACATCATGTAGCTTTTAGACCTTCTGGGGACCCTCTGAGTAGAAAAGAAGTTCAAAAGGTCCCATATGCACTACTGTCTGGAGGACCTGACTTCAATTTTAAACATCAGTAAGAGTCTATGATGACATCATGGTGCTTTAGACCTTCTGGGGACCCTCTAAGGAGAAAAAAAGTTCAAAAGGTCCCATATGGACCACTGTCTGGAGGTCCTGACTTGACTTTTTAACATCAGAAAGAGTCTATGAGGACATCATGTAGCTTTTAGACCTTCTGGGGACCCTCTGAGGAGAAAAAAAAGTTCAAAAGGTCCCATATGGACCACTGTCTGGAGGTCCTGACTTGTCTTTTTAACATCAGAAAGAGTCTATGAGGACATCATGTAGCTTTTAGACCTTCTGGGGACCCTCTGAGAAGAAAAAAGTTCAAAAGGTCCCATATGGACCACTGTCTGGAGGACCTGACTTGACTTTTTAACATCAGAAAGAGTCTATGAGGACATCATGTAGCTTTTAGACCTTCTGGGGACCCTCTGAGAAGAAAAAAGTTCAAAAGGTCCCATATGGACCACTGTCTGGAGGACCTGACTTGACTTTTTAAGATCAGAAAGAGTCTATGAGGATATCATGTAGGTTTTATACCTTCTGTGGACCCTCTTATCAGAAAAAAAGTTCAAAAGGTCCCATATGGACCAATGTCTGGAAGACCTGACTTGACTTTTTAACATCAGAAAGAGCCTATGAGGACATCATGTAGCTTTTAGACCTTCTGGGGACCCTCTGAGGAGAAAAAAAGTTCAAAAGGTCCCATATGGACCACTGTCTGGAGGTTCTGACTTGACTTTTTAACATCAGAAAGAGTCTATGAGGACATCATGTAGCTTTTAGACCTTCTGGGGACCCTCTGAGTAGAAAAGAAGTTCAAAAGGTCCCATATGGACCACTGTCTGGAGGTCCTGACTTGACTTTTTAACATCAGAAAGAGTCTATGAGGACATCATGTAGCTTTTAGACCTTCTGGGGACCTTCTCAGGAGAAAAAAAGTTCAAAAGGTCCCATATGGACCACTGTCTGGAGGTCCTGACTTGACTTTTTAACATCAGAAAGAGTCTATGAGGACATCATGTAGCTTTTAGACCTTCTGGGGACCCTCTGAGGAGAAAAAAAAGTTCAAAAGGTCCCATATGGACCACTGTCTGGAGGTCCTGACTTTACTTTTTAACATCAGAAAGAGTCTTTGAAGAAATCAGGTAGCTTTTAGACCTTCTGGGGACCCTCTGAGCAGAAAAAAGTTCAAAAGGTCCCATATGGACCACTGTCTGGAGGACCTGACTTGACTTTTTAACATCAGAAAGAGTCTATGAGGACATCATGTAGCTTTTAGACCTTCTGGGGACCTTCTCAGGAGAAAAAAAGTTCAAAAGGTCCCATATGGACCACTGTCTGGAGGTCCTGACTTGTCTTTTTAACATCAGAAAGAGTCTATGAGGACATCATGTAGCTTTTAGACCTTCTGGGGACCCTCTGAGAAGAAAAAAGTTCAAAAGGTCCCATATGGACCACTGTCTGGAGGACCTGACTTGACTTTTTAACATCAGAAAGAGTCTATGAGGACATCATGTAGCTTTTAGACCTTCTGGGGACCCTCTGAGAAGAAAAAAGTTCAAAAGGTCCCATATGGACCACTGTCTGGAGGACCTGACTTGACTTTTTAAGATCAGAAAGAGTCTATGAGGATATCATGTAGGTTTTATACCTTCTGTGGACCCTCTTATCAGAAAAAAAGTTCAAAAGGTCCCATATGGACCAATGTCTGGAAGACCTGACTTGACTTTTTAACATCAGAAAGAGCCTATGAGGACATCATGTAGCTTTTAGACCTTCTGGGGACCCTCTGAGCAGAAAAAAAGTCCAAAAGGTCCCATATGAACCACTGTCTGGAGGTCCTGACTTAACTTTTTAACATCAGAAAGAGTCTTTGAGGACAATAGGTAGCTTTTAGACCTTCTGGGGACCCTCTGAGCAGAAAAAAAGTTCAAAAGGTCCCATATGGACCAATGTCTGGAGGACCTGACTTGACTTTTTAACATCGGAAAGAGTCTATGAGGACATCATGTAGCTTTTAGACCTTCTGGGGACCCTCTTATCAGAAAAAAGTTCAAAAGGTCCCATATGGACCACTGTCTGGAGGACCTGACTTGACTTTTTAACATCAGAAAGAGTCTATGAGGACATCATGTGGCTTTTAGTCCTTCTGGGGACCCTCTGAGGAGAAAAAAAGTTCAAAAGGTCCCATATGGACCACTGTCTGGAGGTCCTGACTTGACTTTTTAACATCAGAAAGAGTCTATGAGGACATCATGTAGCTTTTAGACCTTCTGGGGACCCTCTGAGGAGAAAAAAAGTTCAAAAGGTCCCATATGGACCACTGTATGGAGGTCCTGACTTTACTTTTTAACATCAAAAAGAGTCTTTGAGGACATCAGGTAGCTTTTAGACCTTCTGGGGACCCTCTGAGCAGAAAAAAGTTCAAAAGTTCCCATATGGACCACTGTCTGGAGGACCTGACTTGACTTTTTAACATCAGAAAGAGTCTATGAGGACATCATGTAGCTTTTAGACCTTCTGGGGACCTTCTCAGGAGAAAAAAAGTTCAAAAGGTCCCATATGGACCACTGTCTGGAGGTCCTGACTTGACTTTTTAACATCAGAAAGAGTCTATGAGGACATTATGTAGCTTTTAGACCTTCTGGGGACCCTCTGAGAAGAAAAAAGTTCAAAAGGTCCCATATGGACCACTGTCTGGAGGACCTGACTTGACTTTTTAACATCAGAAAGAGTCTATGAGGACATCATGTAGCTTTTAGACCTTCTGGGGACCCTCTGAGAAGAAAAAAGTTCAAAAGGTCCCATATGGACCACTGTCTGGAGGTCCTGACTTGACTTTTTAACATCAGAAAGAGTCTTTGAGGACAATAGGTAGCTTTTAGACCTTCTGGGGACCCTCTGAGCAGAAAAAAAGTTCAAAAGGTCCCATATGGACCAATATCTGGAGGACCTGACTTGACTTTTTAACATCAGAAAGAGTCTATGAGGACATCATGTAGCTTTTAGACCTTCTGGGGACCCTCTTATCAGAAAAAAGTTTAAAAGGTCCCATATGGACCACTGTCTGGAGGACCTGACTTGACTTTTTAACATCAGAAAGAGTCTATGAGGACATCATGTGGCTTTTTGTCCTTCTGGGGACCCTCTGAGGAGAGAAAAGTTCAAAAGGTCCCATATGGACCACTGTCTGGAGGTCCTGAGTTGACTTTTTAACATCAGAAAGAGTCTATGAGGACATCATGTAGGTTTTAGACCTTCTGGGGACCCTCTGAGGAGAAAAAAAGTTCAAAAAGTCCCATATGGACCACTGTCTGGACGACCTGACTTGACTATCAAACATCAGAAAGAGTCTATGAGGACATCATGTAGCTTTTAGACCTTCTGGGGACCCTCTGAGGAGAAAAAAAGTTAAAAAGGTCCCATATGGACCACTGTCTGGAGGTCCTGACTTGACTTTTTAACATCAGAAAGAGTCTATGAGGACATCATGTAGCTTTTAGACCTTCTGGGGACCCTCTGAGTAGAAAAGAAGTTCAAAAGGTCCCATATGCACTACTGTCTGGAGGACCTGACTTCAATTTTAAACATCAGTAAGAGTCTATGATGACATCATGGTGCTTTAGACCTTCTGGGGACCCTCTAAGGAGAAAAAAAGTTCAAAAGGTCCCATATGGACCACTGTCTGGAGGTCCTGACTTGACTTTTTAACATCAGAAAGAGTCTATGAGGACATCATGTAGCTTTTAGACCTTCTGGGGACCCTCTGAGTAGAAAAGAAGTTCAAAAGGTCCCATATGCACTACTGTCTGGAGGACCTGACTTCAATTTTAAACATCAGTAAGAGTCTATGATGACATCATGGTGCTTTAGACCTTCTGGGGACCCTCTAAGGAGAAAAAAAGTTCAAAAGGTCCCATATGGACCACTGTCTGGAGGTCCTGACTTGACTTTTTAACATCAGAAAGAGTCTATGAGGACATCATGTAGCTTTTAGACCTTCTGGGGACCCTCTGAGGAGAAAAAAAAGTTCAAAAGGTCCCATATGGACCACTGTCTGGAGGTCCTGACTTTACTTTTTAACATCAGAAAGAGTCTTTGAGGATATCAGGTAGCTTTTAGACCTTCTGGGGACCCTCTGAGCAGAAAAAAGTTCAAAAGGTCCCATATGGACCACTGTCTGGAGGACCTGACTTGACTTTTTAACATCAGAAAGAGTCTATGAGGACATCATGTAGCTTTTAGACCTTCTGGGGACCTTCTCAGGAGAAAAAAAGTTCAAAAGGTCCCATATGGACCACTGTCTGGAGGTCCTGACTTGACTTTTTAACATCAGAAAGAGTCTATGAGGACATCATGTAGCTTTTAGACCTTCTGGGGACCCTCTGAGGAGAAAAAAAAGTTCAAAAGGTCCCAAATGGACCACTGTCTGGAGGTCCTGACTTTACTTTTTAACATCAGAAAGAGTCTTTGAGGAAATCAGGTAGCTTTTAGACCTTCTGGGGACCCTCTGAGCAGAAAAAAGTTCAAAAGGTCCCATATGGACCACTGTCTGGAGGACCTGACTTGACTTTTTAACATCAGAAAGAGTCTATGAGGACATCATGTAGCTTTTAGACCTTCTGGGGACCTTCTCAGGAGAAAAAAAGTTCAATAGGTCCCATATGGACCACTGTCTGGAGGTCCTGACTTGTCTTTTTAACATCAGAAAGAGTCTATGAGGACATCATGTAGCTTTTAGACCTTCTGGGGACCCTCTGAGAAGAAAAAAGTTCAAAAGGTCCCATATGGACCACTGTCTGGAGGACCTGACTTGACTTTTTAACATCAGAAAGAGTCTATGAGGACATCATGTAGCTTTTAGACCTTCTGGGGACCCTCTGAGAAGAAAAAAGTTCAAAAGGTCCCATATGGACCACTGTCTGGAGGACCTGACTTGACTTTTTAACATCAGAAAGAGTCTATGAGGACATCATGTAGCTTTTAGACCTTCTGGGGACCCTCTGAGAAGAAAAAAGTTCAAAAGGTCCCATATGGACCACTGTCTGGAGGACCTGACTTGACTTTTTAAGATCAGAAAGAGTCTATGAGGACATCATGTAGGTTTTATACCTTCTGTGGACCCTCTTATCAGAAAAAAAGTTCAAAAGGTCCCATATGGACCAATGTCTGGAAGACCTGACTTGACTTTTTAACATCAGAAAGAGTCTATGAGGACATCATGTAGCTTTTAGACCTTCTGGGGACCCTCTGAGGAGAAAAAAAGTTCAAAAGGTCCCATATGGACTACTGTCTGGAGGTCCTGACTTAACTTTTTAACATCAGAAAGAGTCTATGAGGACATCATGTAGCTTTTAGACCTTCTGGGGACCCTCTGAGCAGAAAAAAAGTCCAAAAGGTCCCATATGAACCACTGTCTGGAGGTCCTGACTTGACTTTTTAACATCAGAAAGAGTCTTTGAGGACAATAGGTAGCTTTTAGACCTTCTGGGGACCCTCTGAGCAGAAAAAAAGTTCAAAAGGTCCCATATGGACCACTGTCTGGAGGACCTGACTTGACTTTTTAACATCAGAAAGAGTCTATGAGGACATCATGTAGCTTTTAGACCTTCTGGGGACCTTCTCAGGAGAAAAAAAGTTCAAAAGGTCCCATATGGACCACTGTCTGGAGGTCCTGACTTGACTTTTTAACATCAGAAAGAGTCTATGAGGACATCATGTAGCTTTTAGACCTTCTGGGGACCCTCTGAGGAGAAAAAAAGTTCAAAAGGTCCCATATGGACCACTGTCTGGAGGTCCTGACTTGACTTTTTAACATCAGAAAGAGTCTATGAGGACATCATGTAGCTTTTAGACCTTCTGGGGACCCTCTGAGGAGAAAAAAAGTTCAAAAGGTACCATATGGACCACTGTAAGCATGTGTTGCCTACTCATTTCACATGAAAAGAAAGAGACAGAATTGAGAGAAGCTAGAATCAGTGAACGTACATCAATACTGACTAAATTAGCAGGGCAATAGCAATGATTAAAATCATGTCGGTTTAAGAGTACGACATAGGCTAACCTTAAAAAAATGTTTTTAGTTTTATTATGAAAAAAACGGAATGAGTTTTATTTCTTGAATCTTGAATGCATTGCAATCAACAAAGTGCATATTACTTTCAAATGTTATTCTTCCATGCAAAACGCTTGTGCAATGTAATGAAACGCATTAGTGCTTGAATGCATTGCAATGCAACAGAGTGCATATTACTTTTAAATGTTAATCTTCCATGCAAAACGCTGTTGCAATGTAATGAAACGCTTTAGTTCTTGAATGCATTGCAATTCAACAAAGTGCATACTACTTTTAAATGTTATTCTTCCATGCAAAACGCTTGTGCAATGCAACAGCACGCTGTTGCAATGTAATGAAACGCATTAGTTCTTGAATGCATTGCAATGCAACAGAGTGCATATTACTTTTAAATGTTATTCTTCCATGCAAAACGCTTGTGCAATGCAACAGCACGCTGTTGCAATGGAATGAATCGCATTAGTTCTTGAATGCATTTGCAATGCAACAAAGTGCATACTACTTTTAAATGTTATTCTTCCATGCAAAACGCTTGTGCAATGCAACAGCACGCTGTTGCAATGGAATGAAACGCATTAGTTCTTGAACGCATTTGCAATGCAACAAAGTGCATATTACTTTTAAATGTTATTCTTCCATGCAAAACGCTTGTGCAATGCAACAGCACGCTGTTGCAATGTAATTAAACGCATTAGTTATTGAATGCATTTCAATGCAACAGAGTGCATATTACTTTTAAATGTTATTCTTCCATGCAAAAACTCTTGTGCAATGTACAGAAACGCATTAGTTCTTGAATGCATTGCAATGTAACAGAGTGCATATTACTTTTAAATGTTATTCTTCCATGCAAAACGCTTGTGCAATGCAACAGCACGCTGTTGCAAATAGAATGAATCGCATTAGTTCTTGAATGCATTTGCAATGCAACAAAGTGCATACTACTTTTAAATGTTATTCTTCCATGCAAAACGCTTGTGCAATGCAACAGCACGCTGTTGCAATGGAATGAAACGCATTAGTTCTTGAATGCATTTGCAATGCAACAAAGTGCATATTACTTTTAAATGTTATTCTTTCTTGCAAAACGCTTGTGTAATGCAACAGCACGCTGCATTGCACATCTCTTCTTTGAACAATGGAAATAGTTAGTTATTGCATGCATTGGAAAGCGACAGCTTTGTGATGTTTTCTCGTGAGTACACACATTAATTAGCTGTATGCAATGCGGAAAACAATATGCTGTGAGTTGTCTTTTCAACAGCTGATGCAATGATTTTCCTTCATACACAAATGATTATGGTTAGTTTGTTCATTGCACAAAGGAATAAGTTAGACCTTTTATGCAATGGAATGAAACAACAAAAATGTTATTAAAACAGCAGATTGCTTTGCCCATCTCTTTAATGCACTACGGAATGAGCTAGTTCTTGAATGCGTTGCAATGCAATAAAGTGCATATTGCTTATAGGTCATTCTTCGATGCTTTTCGTTGGTATTCTTCGTTACGCTTGATCGTATGTGCAATGCAATGCAACAGCAGATTGCATTGCAGATCTCTTAATGCACTACGGAATGAGTTAGTTCTTGAACGCATTGCAATGCAAAAGAAGTGCATATCGCTTATATGTCATTCTAACGCTTTATCATATGTGCAATGCAACAGCAGTTTTTTAAGCTTTAGTTTTTTTCATTGCACAAATAAGTTAGTCCTTTTATGCAATGGAATGAAACAACAAAATGTTTTTAAAACAGCAGATTGCGTTGCCCATCTCTTTAATGCACTACAAAACGAGTTAGTTCTTGAGTGCATTGCAAAAAAGTGCATATTGCTTATATGTTACTCTACTGCTTTATCATATGTGCAATGCAAAAGCAGTTTTTAAGCGTTAGTTTTTTTCATTGCACAAAGGAATAAGTTAGTCCTTTTATGCAATGGAATGAAACAACAAAAAATGTTAGTAAAACAACAGATTGCATTGTCTATCTCTTTAATGCACTGCAAAATTAGTTAGTTCTTGAATGCATTGCAATTCAACAATGCCTTTTGACTTTTTAACATCAGAAAGAGTCTATGAGGACATCATGTAGCTTTTAGACCTTCTGGGGACCCTCTGAGGAGAAAAAAAAGTTCAAAAGGTCCCATATGGACCACTGTCTGGAGGTCCTGACTTTACTTTTTAACATCAGAAAGAGTCTTTGAGGAAATCAGGTAGCTTTTAGACCTTCTGGGGACCCTCTGAGCAGAAAAAAGTTCAAAAGGTCCCATATGGACCACTGTCTGGAGGACCTGACTTGACTTTTTAACATCAAAAAGAGTCTATGAGGACATCATGTAGCTTTTAGACCTTCTGGGGACCTTCTCAGGAGAAAAAAAGTTCAAAAGGTCCCATATGGACCACTGTCTGGAGGTCCTGACTTGTCTTTTTAACATCAGAAAGAGTCTATGAGGACATCATGTAGCTTTTAGACCTTCTGGGGACCCTCTGAGAAGAAAAAAGTTCAAAAGGTCCCATATGGACCACTGTCTGGAGGACCTGACTTGACTTTTTAACATCAGAAAGAGTCTATGAGGACATCATGTAGCTTTTAGACCTTCTGGGGACCCTCTGAGAAGAAAAAAGTTCAAAAGGTCCCATATGGACCACTGTCTGGAGGACCTGACTTGACTTTTTAAGATCAGAAAGAGTCTATGAGGACATCATGTAGGTTTTATACCTTCTGTGGACCCTCTTATCAGAAAAAAAGTTCAAAAGGTCCCATATGGACCAATGTCTGGAAGACCTGACTTGACTTTTTAACATCAGAAAGAGTCTATGAGGACATCATGTAGCTTTTAGACCTTCTGGGGACCCTCTGAGCAGAAAAAAAGTCCAAAAGGTCCCATATGAACCACTGTCTGGAGGTCCTGACTTAACTTTTTAACATCAGAAAGAGTCTTTGAGGACAATAGGTAGCTTTTAGACCTTCTGGGGACCCTCTGAGCAGAAAAAAAGTTCAAAAGGTCCCATATGGACCAATGTCTGGAGGACCTGACTTGACTTTTTAACATCGGAAAGAGTCTATGAGGACATCATGTAGCTTTTAGACCTTCTGGGGACCCTCTTATCAGAAAAAAGTTCAAAAGGTCCCATATGGACCACTGTCTGGAGGACCTGACGACTTTTTAACATCAGAAAGAGTCTATGAGGACATCATGTGGCTTTTAGTCCTTCTGGGGACCCTCTGAGGAGAAAAAAAGTTCAAAAGGTCCCATATGGACCACTGTCTGGAGGTCCTGACTTGACTTTTTAACATCAGAAAGAGTCTATGAGGACATCATGTAGCTTTTAGACCTTCTGGGGACCCTCTGAGGAGAAAAAAAGTTCAAAAGGTCCCATATGGACCACTGTATGGAGGTCCTGACTTTACTTTTTAACATCAGAAAGAGTCTTTGAGGACATCAGGTAGCTTTTAGACCTTCTGGGGACCCTCTGAGCAGAAAAAAGTTCAAAAGTTCCCATATGGACCACTGTCTGGAGGACTTGACTTGACTTTTTAACATCAGAAAGAGTCTATGAGGACATCATGTAGCTTTTAGACCTTCTGGGGACCTTCTCAGGAGAAAAAAAGTTCAAAAGGTCCCATATGGACCACTGTCTGGAGGTTCTGACTTGACTTTTTAACATCAGAAAGAGTCTATGAGGACATTATGTAGCTTTTAGACCTTCTGGGGACCCTCTTATCAGAAAAAAGTTCAAAAGGTCCCATATGGACCACTGTCTGGAGGACCTGACTTGACTTTTTAACATCAGAAAGAGTCTATGAGGACATCATGTGGCTTTTAGTCCTTCTGGGCACCCTCTGAGGAGAAAAAAAGTTCAAAAGGTCCCATATGGACCACTGTCTGGAGGTCCTGACTTGACTTTTTAACATCAGAAAGAGTCTATGAGGACATCATGTAGCTTTTAGACCTTCTGGGGACCCTCTGAGGAGAAAAAAAGTTCAAAAGGTCCCATATGGACCACTGTATGGAGGTCCTGACTTTACTTTTTAACATCAGAAAGAGTCTTTGAGGACATCAGGTAGCTTTTAGACCTTCTGGGGACCCTCTGAGCAGAAAAAAGTTCAAAAGTTCCCATATGGACCACTGTCCAGAGGACTTGACTTGACTTTTTAACATCAGAAAGAGTCTATGAGGACATCATGTAGCTTTTAGACCTTCTGGGGACCTTCTCAGGAGAAAAAAAGTTCAAAAGGTCCCATATGGACCACTGTCTGGAGGTTCTGACTTGACTTTTTAACATCAGAAAGAGTCTATGAGGACATTATGTAGCTTTTAGACCTTCTGGGGACCCTCTGAGAAGAAAAAAGTTCAAAAGGTCCCATATATTTACCACTGTCTGGAGGACCTGACTTGACTTTTTAACATCAGAAAGAGTCTATGAGGACATCATGTAGCTTTTAGACCTTCTGGGGACCCTCTGAGAAGAAAAAAGTTCAAAAGGTCCCATATGGACCACTGTCTGGAGGACCTGACTTGACTTTTTAAGATCAGAAAGAGTCTATGAGGATATCATGTAGGTTTTATACCTTCTGTGGACCCTCTTATCAGAAAAAAAGTTCAAAAGGTCCCATATGGACCAATGTCTGGAAGACCTGACTTGACTTTTTAACATCAGAAAGAGTCTATGAGGACATCATGTAGCTTTTAGACCTTCTGGGGACCCTCTGAGGAGAAAAAAAGTTCAAAAGGTCCCATATGGACCACTGTCTGGAGGTTCTGACTTGACTTTTTAACATCAGAAAGAGTCTATGAGGACATCATGTAGCTTTTAGACCTTCTGGGGACCCTCTGAGTAGAAAAGAAGTTCAAAAGGTCCCATATGCACTACTGTCTGGAGGACCTGACTTCAATTTTAAACATCAGTAAGAGTCTATGATGACATCATGGTGCTTTAGACCTTCTGGGGACCCTCTAAGGAGAAAAAAAGTTCAAAAGGTCCCATATGGACCACTGTCTGGAGGTCCTGACTTGACTTTTTAACATCAGAAAGAGTCTATGAGGACATCATGTAGCTTTTAGACCTTCTGGGGACCTTCTCAGGAGAAAAAAAGTTCAAAAGGTCCCATATGGACCACTGTCTGGAGGTCCTGACTTGACTTTTTAACATCAGAAAGAGTCTATGAGGACATCATGTAGCTTTTAGACCTTCTGGGGACCCTCTGAGGAGAAAAAAAAGTTCAAAAGGTCCCATATGGACCACTGTCTGGAGGTCCTGACTTTACTTTTTAACATCAGAAAGAGTCTTTGAGGAAATCAGGTAGCTTTTAGACCTTCTGGGGACCCTCTGAGCAGAAAAAAGTTCAAAAGGTCCCATATGGACCACTGTCTGGAGGACCTGACTTGACTTTTTAACATCAGAAAGAGTCTATGAGGACATCATGTAGCTTTTAGACCTTCTGGGGACCTTGTCAGGAGAAAAAAAGTTCAAAAGGTCCCATATGGACCACTGTCTGGAGGTCCTGACTTGTCTTTTTAACATCAGAAAGAGTCTATGAGGACATCATGTAGCTTTTAGACCTTCTGGGGACCCTCTGAGAAGAAAAAAGTTCAAAAGGTCCCATATGGACCACTGTCTGGAGGACCTGACTTGACTTTTTAACATCAGAAAGAGTCTATGAGGACATCATGTAGCTTTTAGACCTTCTGGGGACCCTCTGAGAAGAAAAAAGTTCAAAAGGTCCCATATGGACCACTGTCTGGAGGACCTGACTTGACTTTTTAAGATCAGAAAGAGTCTATGAGGATATCATGTAGGTTTTATACCTTCTGTGGACCCTCTTATCAGAAAAAAAGTTCAAAAGGTCCCATATGGACCAATGTCTGGAAGACCTGACTTGACTTTTTAACATCAGAAAGAGTCTATGAGGACATCATGTAGCTTTTAGACCTTCTGGGGACCCTCTGAGCAGAAAAAAAGTCCAAAAGGTCCCATATGAACCACTGTCTGGAGGTCTTGACTTAACTTTTTAACATCAGAAAGAGTCTTTGAGGACAATAGGTAGCTTTTAGACCTTCTGGGGACCCTCTGAGCAGAAAAAAAGTTCAAAAGGTCCCATATGGACCAATGTCTGGAGGACCTGACTTGACTTTTTAACATCGGAAAGAGTCTATGAGGACATCATGTAGCTTTTAGACCTTCTGGGGACCCTCTTATCAGAAAAAAGTTCAAAAGGTCCCATATGGACCACTGTCTGGAGGACCTGACTTGACTTTTTAACATCAGAAAGAGTCTATGAGGACATCATGTAGCTTTTAGACCTTCTGGGGACCCTCTGAGGAGAAAAAAAGTTCAAAAGGTCCCATATGGACCACTGTATGGAGGTCCTGACTTTACTTTTTAACATCAGAAAGAGTCTTTGAGGACATCAGGTAGCTTTTAGACCTTCTGGGGACCCTCTGAGCAGAAAAAAGTTCAAAAGTTCCCATATGGACCACTGTCTGGAGGACTTGACTTGACTTTTTAACATCAGAAAGAGTCTATGAGGACATCATGTAGCTTTTAGACCTTCTGGGGACCTTCTCAGGAGAAAAAAAGTTCAAAAGGTCCCATATGGACCACTGTCTGGAGGTTCTGACTTGACTTTTTAACATCAGAAAGAGTCTATGAGGACATTATGTAGCTTTTAGACCTTCTGGGGACCCTCTTATCAGAAAAAAGTTCAAAAGGTCCCATATGGACCACTGTCTGGAGGACCTGACTTGACTTTTTAACATCAGAAAGAGTCTATGAGGACATCATGTGGCTTTTAGTCCTTCTGGGGACCCTCTGAGGAGAAAAAAAGTTCAAAAGGTCCCATATGGACCACTGTCCGGAGGTCCTGACTTGACTTTTTAACATCAGAAAGAGTCTATGAGGACATCATGTAGCTTTTAGACCTTCTGGGGACCCTCTGAGGAGAAAAAAAGTTCAAAAGGTCCCATATGGACCACTGTATGGAGGTCCTGACTTTACTTTTTAACATCAGAAAGAGTCTTTGAGGACATCAGGTAGCTTTTAGACCTTCTGGGGACCCTCTGAGCAGAAAAAAGTTCAAAAGTTCCCATATGGACCACTGTCTGGAGGACTTGACGACTTTTTAACATCAGAAAGAGTCTATGAGGACATCATGTAGCTTTTAGACCTTCTGGGGACCTTCTCAGGAGAAAAAAAGTTCAAAAGGTCCCATATGGACCACTGTCTGGAGGTTCTGACTTGACTTTTTAACATCAGAAAGAGTCTATGAGGACATTATGTAGCTTTTAGACCTTCTGGGGACCCTCTGAGAAGAAAAAAGTTCAAAAGGTCCCATATGGACCACTGTCTGGAGGACCTGACTTGACTTTTTAACATCAGAAAGAGTCTATGAGGACATCATGTAGCTTTTAGACCTTCTGGGGACCCTCTGAGAAGAAAAAAGTTCAAAAGGTCCCATATGGACCACTGTCTGGAGGACCTGACTTGACTTTTTAAGATCAGAAAGAGTCTATGAGGATATCATGTAGGTTTTATACCTTCTGTGGACCCTCTTATCAGAAAAAAAGTTCAAAAGGTCCCATATGGACCAATGTCTGGAAGACCTGACTTGACTTTTTAACATCAGAAAGAGTCTATGAGGACATCATGTAGCTTTTAGACCTTCTGGGGACCCTCTGAGGAGAAAAAAAGTTCAAAAGGTCCCATATGGACCACTGTCTGGAGGTTCTGACTTGACTTTTTAACATCAGAAAGAGTCTATGAGGACATCATGTAGCTTTTAGACCTTCTGGGGACCCTCTGAGTAGAAAAGAAGTTCAAAAGGTCCCATATGCACTACTGTCTGGAGGACCTGACTTCAATTTTAAACATCAGTAAGAGTCTATGATGACATCATGGTGCTTTAGACCTTCTGGGGACCCTCTAAGGAGAAAAAAAGTTCAAAAGGTCCCATATGGACCACTGTCTGGAGGTCCTGACTTGAATTTTTAACATCAGAAAGAGTCTATGAGGACATCATGTAGCTTTTAGACCTTCTGGGGACCTTCTCAGGAGAAAAAAAGTTCAAAAGGTCCCATATGGACCACTGTCTGGAGGTCCTGACTTGACTTTTTAACATCAGAAAGAGTCTATGAGGACATCATGTAGCTTTTAGACCTTCTGGGGACCCTCTGAGGAGAAAAAAAAGTTCAAAAGGTCCCATATGGACCACTGTCTGGAGGTCCTGACTTTACTTTTTAACATCAGAAAGAGTCTTTGAGGAAATCAGGTAGCTTTTAGACCTTCTGGGGACCCTCTGAGCAGAAAAAAGTTCAAAAGGTCCCATATGGACCACTGTCTGGAGGACCTGACTTGACTTTTTAACATCAGAAAGAGTCTATGAGGACATCATGTAGCTTTTAGACCTTCTGGGGACCTTGTCAGGAGAAAAAAAGTTCAAAAGGTCCCATATGGACCACTGTCTGGAGGTCCTGACTTGTCTTTTTAACATCAGAAAGAGTCTATGAGGACATCATGTAGCTTTTAGACCTTCTGGGGACCCTCTGAGAAGAAAAAAGTTCAAAAGGTCCCATATGGACCACTGTCTGGAGGACCTGACTTGACTTTTTAACATCAGAAAGAGTCTATGAGGACATCATGTAGCTTTTAGACCTTCTGGGGACCCTCTGAGAAGAAAAAAGTTCAAAAGGTCCCATATGGACCACTGTCTGGAGGACCTGACTTGACTTTTTAAGATCAGAAAGAGTCTATGAGGATATCATGTAGGTTTTATACCTTCTGTGGACCCTCTTATCAGAAAAAAAGTTCAAAAGGTCCCACATGGACCAATGTCTGGAAGACCTGACTTGACTTTTTAACATCAGAAAGAGTCTATGAGGACATCATGTAGCTTTTAGACCTTCTGGGGACCCTCTGAGCAGAAAAAAAGTCCAAAAGGTCCCATATGAACCACTGTCTGGAGGTCCTGACTTAACTTTTTAACATCAGAAAGAGTCTTTGAGGACAATAGGTAGCTTTTAGACCTTCTGGGGACCCTCTGAGCAGAAAAAAAGTTCAAAAGGTCCCATATGGACCAATGTCTGGAGGACCTGACTTGACTTTTTAACATCGGAAAGAGTCTATGAGGACATCATGTAGCTTTTAGACCTTCTGGGGACCCTCTTATCAGAAAAAAGTTCAAAAGGTCCCATATGGACCACTGTCTGGAGGACCTGACTTGACTTTTTAACATCAGAAAGAGTCTATGAGGACATCATGTGGCTTTTAGTCCTTCTGGGGACCCTCTGAGGAGAAAAAAAGTTCAAAAGGTCCCATATGGACCACTGTCTGGAGGTCCTGACTTGACTTTTTAACATCAGAAAGAGTCTATGAGGACATCATGTAGCTTTTAGACCTTCTGGGGACCCTCTGAGGAGAAAAAAAGTTCAAAAGGTCCCATATGGACCACTGTATGGAGGTCCTGACTTTACTTTTTAACATCAAAAAGAGTCTTTGAGGACATCAGGTAGCTTTTAGACCTTCTGGGGACCCTCTGAGCAGAAAAAAGTTCAAAAGTTCCCATATGGACCACTGTCTGGAGGACCTGACTTGACTTTTTAACATCAGAAAGAGTCTATGAGGACATCATGTAGCTTTTAGACCTTCTGGGGACCTTCTCAGGAGAAAAAAAAGTTCAAAAGGTCCCATATGGACCACTGTCTGGAGGTCCTGACTTGACTTTTTAACATCAGAAAGAGTCTATGAGGACATTATGTAGCTTTTAGACCTTCTGGGGACCCTCTGAGAAGAAAAAAGTTCAAAAGGTCCCATATGGACCACTGTCTGGAGGACCTGACTTGACTTTTTAACATCAGAAAGAGTCTATGAGGACATCATGTAGCTTTTAGACCTTCTGGGGACCCTCTGAGAAGAAAAAAGTTCAAAAGGTCCCATATGGACCACTGTCTGGAGGTCCTGACTTGACTTTTTAACATCAGAAAGAGTCTTTGAGGACAATAGGTAGCTTTTAGACCTTCTGGGGACCCTCTGAGCAGAAAAAAAGTTCAAAAGGTCCCATATGGACCAATATCTGGAGGACCTGACTTGACTTTTTAACATCAGAAAGAGTCTATGAGGACATCATGTAGCTTTTAGACCTTCTGGGGACCCTCTTATCAGAAAAAAGTTTAAAAGGTCCCATATGGACCACTGTCTGGAGGACCTGACTTGACTTTTTAACATCAGAAAGAGTCTATGAGGACATCATGTGGATTTTTGTCCTTCTGGGGACCCTCTGAGGAGAAAAAAAGTTCAAAAGGTCCCATATGGACCACTGTCTGGAGGTCCTGACTTGACTTTTTAACATCAGAAAGAGTCTATGAGGACATCATGTAGCTTTTAGACCTTCTGGGGACCCTCTGAGTAGAAAAGAAGTTCAAAAGGTCCCATATGCACTACTGTCTGGAGGACCTGACTTGACTTTTTAACATCAGAAAGAGTCTATGAGGACATCATGTAGCTTTTAGACCTTCTGGGGACCCTCTTATCAGAAAAAAGTTCAAAAGGTCCCATATGGACCACTGTCTGGAGGACCTGACTTGACTTTTTAACATCAGAAAGAGTCTATGAGGACATCATGTGGCTTTTAGTCCTTCTGGGGACCCTCTGAGGAGAAAAAAAGTTCAAAAGGTCCCATATGCACTACTGTCTGGAGGACCTGACTTCAATTTTAAACATCAGTAAGAGTCTATGATGACATCATGTAGCTTTAGACCTTCTGGGGACCCTCTACGGAGAAAAAAAGTTCAAAAGGTCCCATATGGACCACTGTCTGGAGGTCCTGACTTGACTTTTTAACATCAGAAAGAGTCTATGAGGACATCATGTAGCTTTTAGACCTTCTGGGGACCCTCTGAGCAGAAAAAAAGTCCAAAAGGTCCCATATGGACCACTGTCTGGAGGTCCTGACTTAACTTTTTAAAATCAGAAAGAGTCTTTGAGGACAATAGGTAGCTTTTAGACCTTCTGGGGACCCTCTGAGCAGAAAAAAAGTTCAAAAGGTCCCATATGGACCAATGTCTGGAGGACCTGACTTGACTTTTTAACATCGGAAAGAGTCTATGAGGACATCATGTAGCTTTTAGACCTTCTGGGGACCCTCTTATCAGAAAAAAGTTCAAAAGGTCCCATATGGACCACTGTCTGGAGGACCTGACTTGACTTTTTAACATCAGAAAGAGTCTATGAGGACATCATGTGGCTTTTAGTCCTTCTGGGGACCCTCTGAGGAGAAAAAAAGTTCAAAAGGTCCCATATGGACCACTGTCTGGAGGTCCTGACTTGACTTTTTAACATCAGAAAGAGTCTATGAGGACATCATGTAGCTTTTAGACCTTCTGGGGACCCTCTGAGGAGAAAAAAAGTTCAAAAGGTCCCATATGGACCACTGTATGGAGGTCCTGACTTTACTTTTTAACATCAGAAAGAGTCTTTGAGGACATCAGGTAGCTTTTAGACCTTCTGGGGACCCTCTGAGCAGAAAAAAGTTCAAAAGTTCCCATATGGACCACTGTCTGGAGGACCTGACTTGACTTTTTAACATCAGAAAGAGTCTATGAGGACATCATGTAGCTTTTAGACCTTCTGGGGACCTTCTCATTAGAAAAAAAGTTCAAAAGGTCCCATATGGACCACTGTCTGGAGGTCCTGACTTGACTTTTTAACATCAGAAAGAGTCTATGAGGACATTATGTAGCTTTTAGACCTTCTGGGGACCCTCTGAGAAGAAAAAAGTTCAAAAGGTCCCATATGGACCACTGTCTGGAGGACCTGACTTGACTTTTTAACATCAGAAAGAGTCTATGAGGACATCATGTAGCTTTTAGACCTTCTGGGGACCCTCTGAGAAGAAAAAAGTTCAAAAGGTCCCATATGGACCACTGTCTGGAGGACCTGACTTTACTTTTTAAGATCAGAAAGAGTCTATGAGGACATCATGTAGCTTTTAGACCTTCTGGGGACCCTCTTATCAGAAAAAAAGTTCAAAAGGTCCCATATGGACCAATGTCTGGAAGACCTGACTTGACTTTTTAACATCAGAAAGAGTCTATGAGGACATCATGTAGCTTTTAGACCTTCTGGGGACCCTCTGAGGAGAAAAAAAGTTCAAAAGGTCCCATATGGACTACTGTCTGGAGGTCCTGACTTGACTTTTTAACATCAGAAAGAGTCTATGAGGACATCATGTAGCTTTTAGACCTTCTGGGGACCCTCTGAGCAGAAAAAAAGTCCAAAAGGTCCCATATGAACCACTGTCTGGAGGTCCTGACTTGACTTTTTAACATCAGAAAGAGTCTTTGAGGACAATAGGTAGCTTTTAGACCTTCTGGGGACCCTCTGAGCAGAAAAAAAGTTCAAAAGGTCCCATATGGACCACTGTCTGGAGGTCCTGACTTGACTTTTTAACATCAGAAAGAGTCTATGAGGACATCATGTAGCTTTTAGACCTTCTGGGGACCCTCTGAGGAGAAAAAAAGTTCAAAAGGTCCCATATGGACCACTGTCTGGAGGTCCTGACTTTACTTTTTAACATCACAAAGAGTCTTTGAGGACATCAGGTAGCTTTTAGACCTTCTGGGGACCCTCTGAGCAGAAAAAAGTTCAAAAGGTCCCATATGGACCACTGTCTGGAGGACCTGACTTGACTTTTTAACATCAGAAAGAGTCTATGAGGACATCATGTAGCTTTTAGACCTTCTGGGGACCCTCTGAGCAGAAAAAAAGTCCAAAAGGTCCCATATGAACCACTGTCTGGAGGTCCTGACTTGACTTTTTAACATCAGAAAGAGTCTTTGAGGACAATAGGTAGCTTTTAGACCTTCTGGGGACCCTCTGAGCAGAAAAAAAGTTCAAAAGGTCCCATATGGACCACTGTCTGGAGGACCTGACTTGACTTTTTAACATCAGAAAGAGTCTATGAGGACATCATGTAGCTTTTAGACCTTCTGGGGACCTTCTCAGGAGAAAAAAAATCAAAAGGTCCCATATGGACCACTGTCTGGAGGTCCTGACTTGACTTTTTAACATCAGAAAGAGTCTATGAGGACATCATGTAGCTTTTAGACCTTCTGGGGACCCTCTGAGGAGAAAAAAAGTTCAAAAGGTCCCATATGGACTACTGTCTGGAGGTTCTGACTTGACTTTTTAACATCAGAAAGAGTCTATGAGGACATCATGTAGCTTTTAGACCTTCTGGGGACCCTCTGAGTAGAAAAAAAGTTAAAAAGGTCCCATATGGACCACTGTCTGGAGGACCTGACTTGACTTTTTAACATCAGAAAGAGTCTATGAGGACATCATGTTGCTTTTAGACCTTCTGGGGACCCTCTGAGAAGAAAAAAAGTTCAAAAGGTCCCATACGGACCACTGTCTGGAGGTCCTGACTTGACTTTTTAACATCAGAAAGAGTCTATGAGGACATCATGTAGCTTTTAGACCTTCTGGGGACCCTCTGAGGAGAAAAAAAGTTCAAAAGGTACCATATGGACCACTGTAAGCATGTGTTGCCTACTCATTTCACATGAAAAGAAAGAGACAGAATTGAGAGAAGCTAGAATCAGTGAACGTACATCAATACTGACTAAATTAGCAGGGCAATAGCAATGATTAAAATCATGTCGGTTTAAGAGTACGACATAGGCTAACCTTAAAAAAATGTTTTTAGTTTTATTATGAAAAAAACGGAATGAGTTTTATTTCTTGAATCTTGAATGCATTGCAATCAACAAAGTGCATATTACTTTCAAATGTTATTCTTCCATGCAAAACGCTTGTGCAATGTAATGAAACGCATTAGTGCTTGAATGCATTGCAATGCAACAGAGTGCATATTACTTTTAAATGTTAATCTTCCATGCAAAACGCTGTTGCAATGTAATGAAACGCTTTAGTTCTTGAATGCATTGCAATTCAACAAAGTGCATCTTACTTTTAAATGTTATTCTTCCATGCAAAACGCTTGTGCAATGCAACAGCACGCTGTTGCAATGGAATGAATCGCATTAGTTCTTGAATGCATTTGCAATGCAACAAAGTGCATACTACTTTTAAATGTTATTCTTCCATGCAAAACGCTTGTGCAATGCAACAGCACGCTGTTGCAATGGAATGAAACGCATTAGTTCTTGAACGCATTTGCAATGCAACAAAGTGCATATTACTTTTAAATGTTATTCTTCCATGCAAAACGCTTGTGCAATGCAACAGCACGCTGTTGCAATGGAATGAAACGCATTAGTTCTTGAACGCATTTGCAATGCAACAAAGTGCATATTACTTTTAAATGTTATTCTTCCATGCAAAAACTCTTGTGCAATGTACAGAAACGCATTAGTTCTTGAATGCATTGCAATGTAACAGAGTGCATATTACTTTTAAATGTTATTCTTCCATGCA
This sequence comes from Gila orcuttii, assembly GCA_026230005.1. Lineage (NCBI taxonomy): Eukaryota > Metazoa > Chordata > Actinopteri > Cypriniformes > Leuciscidae > Gila > Gila orcuttii. The sequence goes on from JAPDVR010000003.1 coordinate 8,778,596, forward strand.
AAACGCTTGTGCAATGCAACAGCACGCTGTTGCAAATAGAATGAATCGCATTAGTTCTTGAATGCATTTGCAATGCAACAAAGTGCATACTACTTTTAAATGTTATTCTTCCATGCAAAACGCTTGTGCAATGCAACAGCACGCTGTTGCAATGGAATGAAACGCATTAGTTCTTGAATGCATTTGCAAAGCAACAAAGTGCATATTACTTTTAAATGTTATTCTTTCTTGCAAAACGCTTGTGTAATGCAACAGCACGCTGCATTGCACATCTCTTCTTTGAACAATGGAAATAGTTAGTTATTGCATGCATTGGAAAGCGACAGCTTTGTGATGTTTTCTCGTGAGTACACACATTAATTAGCTGTATGCAATGCGGAAAACAATATACTGTGAGTTGTCTTTTCAACAGCTGATGCAATGATTTTCCTTCATACACAAATGATTATGGTTAGTTTGTTCATTGCACAAAGGAATAAGTTAGACCTTTTATGCAATGGAATGAAACAACAAAAATGTTATTAAAACAGCAGATTGCTTTGCCCATCTCTTTAATGCACTACGGAATGAGCTAGTTCTTGAATGCATTGCAATGCAATAAAGTGCATATTGCTTATAGGTCATTCTTCGATGCTTTTCGTTGGTATTCTTCGTTACGCTTGATCGTATGTGCAATGCAATGCAACAGCAGATTGCATTGCAGATCTCTTAATGCACTATGGAATGAGTTAGTTCTTGAACGCATTGCAATGCAAAAGAAGTGCATATCGCTTATATGTCATTCTAACGCTTTATCATATGTGCAATGCAACAGCAGTTTTTTAAGCTTTAGTTTTTTTCATTGCACAAATAATTTAGTCCTTTTATGCAATGGAATGAAACAACAAAATGTTTTTAAAACAGCAGATTGCGTTGCCCATCTCTTTAATGCACTACAAAACGAGTTAGTTCTTGAGTGCATTGCAAAAAAGTGCATATTGCTTATATGTTACTCTACTGCTTTATCATATGTGCAATGCAAAAGCAGTTTTTAAGCGTTAGTTTTTTTCATTGCACAAAGGAATAAGTTAGTCCTTTTATGCAATGGAATGAAACAACAAAAAATGTTAGTAAAACAACAGATTGCATTGTCTATCTCTTTAATGCACTGCAAAATTAGTTAGTTCTTGAATGCATTGCAATTCAACAATGCCTTTTGACTTTTTAACATCAGAAAAAAAGGAGAAAAAAAGTTCAAAAGGTCCCATATGAACCACTGTCTGGAGGTCCTGACTTGACTTTTTAACATCAGAAAGAGTCTATGAGGACATCATGTAGCTTTTAGACCTTCTGGGGACCCTCTGAGCAGAAAAAAAGTTCAAAAGGTCCCATATGGACCACTGTCTGGAGGACCTGACTTGACTTTTTAACATCAGAAAGAGTCTATGAGGACATCATGTAGCTTTTAGACCTTCTGGGGACCCTCTGTGGAGAAAAAAAGTTCAAAAGGTCCCATATGGACCACTGTCTGGAGGTCCTGACTTGACTTTTTAACATCAGAAAGAGTCTATGAGGACATCATGTAGCTTTTAGACCTTCTGGGGACCCTCTGAGTAGAAAAGAAGTTCAAAAGGTCCCATATGCACTACTGTCTGGAGGACCTGACTTCAATTTTAAACATCAGTAAGAGTCTATGATCACATCATGTAGCTTTAGACCTTCTGGGGACCCTCTACGGAGAAAAAAAGTTCAAAAGGTCCCATATGGACCACTGTCTGGAGGTCCTGACTTGACTTTTTAACATCAGAAAGAGTCTATGAGGACATCATGTAGCTTTTAGACCTTCTGGGGACCCTCTGAGGAGAAAAAAAGTTCAAAAGGTCCCATATGGACCACTGTCTGGAGGTCCTGACTTGACTTTTTAACATCAGAAAGAGTCTATGAGAACATCTTGTAGCTTCTAGACCTTCTGGGGACCCTCTGAGAAGAAAAAAAGTTCAAAAGGTCCCATATGGACCACTGTCTGGAGGTCCTGACTTTACTTTTTAACATCAGAAAGAGTCTTTGAGGACATCAGGTAGCTTTTAGACCTTCTGGGGACCCTCTGAGCAGAAAATAGTTCAAAAGGTCCCATATGGACCACTGTCTGGAGTACCTGACTTGACTTTTTAACATCAGAAAGAGTCTATGAGGACATCATGTAGCTTTTAGACCTTCTGGGGACCTTCTCAGGAGAAAAAAAGTTCAAAAGGTCCCATATGGACCACTGTCTGGAGGTCCTGACTTGACTTTTTAACATCAGAAAGAGTCTATGAGGACATCATGTAGCTTTTAGACCTTCTGGGGACCCTCTGAGCAGAAAAAAAGTTCAAAAGGTCCCATATGGACCACTGTCTGGAGGACCTGACTTGACTTTTTAACATCAGAAAGAGTCTATGAGGACATCATGTAGCTTTTAGACCTTCTGGGGACCCTCTGTGGAGAAAAAAAGTTCAAAAGGTCCCATATGGACCACTGTCTGGAGGTCCTGACTTGACTTTTTAACATCAGAAAGAGTCTATGAGGACATCATGTAGCTTTTAGACCTTCTGGGGACCCTCTGAGTAGAAAAGAAGTTCAAAAGGTCCCATATGCACTACTGTCTGGAGGACCTGACTTCAATTTTAAACATCAGTAAGAGTCTATGATGACATCATGTAGCTTTAGACCTTCTGGGGACCCTCTACGGAGAAAAAAAGTTCAAAAGGTCCCATATGGACCACTGTCTGGGGGTCCTGACTTGACTTTTTAACATCAGAAAGAGTCTATGAGGACATCATGTAGCTTTTAGACCTTCTGGGGACCCTCTGAGGAGAAAAAAAGTTCAAAAGGTCCCATATGGACCACTGTCTGGAGGTCCTGACTTGTATTTTTCACATCAGAAAGAGTCTATGTGGACATCAGGTAGCTTTTAGACCTTCTGGGGACCCTCTGAGGAGAGAAAAAGTTCAAAAGGTCCCATATGGACCACTGTCTGGAGGTCCTGACTTGACTTTTTAACATCAGAAAGAGTCTATGAGGACATCATGTAGCTTTTAGACCTTCTGGGGACCCTCTGAGAAGAAAAAAGTTCAAAAGGTCCCATATGGACCACTGTCTGGAGGACCTGACTTGACTTTTTAAGATCAGAAAGAGTCTATGAGGACATCATGTAGGTTTTATACCTTCTGTGGACCCTCTTATCAGAAAAAGTTCAAAAGGTCCAATATGGACCAATGTCTGGAAGACCTGACTTGACTTTTTAACATCAGAAAGAGTCTATGATGACATCTTATAGCTTTTAGACCTTCTGGGGACCCTCTGAGGAGAAAAAAAGTTCAAAAGGTCCCATATGAACCACTGTCTGGAGGTCCTGACTTGACTTTTTAACATCAGAAAGAGTCTATGAGGACATCATGTAGCTTTTAGACCTTCTGGGGACCCTCTGAGCAGAAAAAAAGTTCAAAAGGTCCCATATGGACCACTGTCTGGAGGACCTCACTTGACTTTTTAACATCAGAAAGAGTCTATGAGGACATCATGTAGCTTTTAGACCTTATGGGGACCCTCTGTGGAGAAAAAAAGTTCAAAAGGTCCCATATGGACCACTGTCTGGAGGTCCTGACTTGACTTTTTAACATCAGAAAGAGTCTATGAGGACATCATGTAGCTTTTAGACCTTCTGGGTACCCTCTGAGTAGAAAAGAAGTTCAAAAGGTCCCATATGCACTACTGTCTGGAGGACCTGACTTCAATTTTAAACATCAGTAAGAGTCTATGATGACATCATGTAGCTTTAGACCTTCTGGGGACCCTCTACGGAGAAAAAAAGTTCAAAAGGTCCCATATGGACCACTGTCTGGAGGTCCTGACTTGACTTTTTAACATCAGAAAGAGTCTATGAGGACATCATGTAGCTTTTAGACCTTCTGGGGACCCTCTGAGGAGAAAAAAGTTCAAAAGGTCCCATATGGACCACTGTCTGGAGGTCCTGACTTTACTTTTTAACATCACAAAGAGTCTTTGAGGACATCAGGTAGCTTTTAGACCTTCTGGGGACCCTCTGAGCAGAAAAAAGTTCAAAAGGTCAAATATGGACCACTGTCTGGAGGACCTGACTTGACTTTTTAACATCAGAAAGAGTCTATGAGGACATCATGTAGCTTTTAGACCTTCTGGGGACCTTCTCAGGAGAAAAAAAGTTCAAAAGGTCCTATATGGACCACTGTCTGGAGGTCCTGACTTGACTTTTTAACATCAGAAAGAGTCTATGAGGACATCATGTAGCTTTTAGACCTTCTGGGGACCCTCTGAGAAGAAAAAAGTTCAAAAGGTCCCATATGGACCACTGTCTGGAGGACCTGACTTCAATTTTAAACATCAGTAAGAGTCTATGATGACATCATGTAGCTTTAGACCTTCTGGGGACCCTTTACGGAGAAAAAAAGTTCAAAAGGTCCCATATGGACCACTGTCTGGAGGTCCTGACTTGACTTTTTAACATCAGAAAGAGTGTATGAGGACATCATGTAGCTTTTAGACCTTCTGGGGACCCTCTGAGGAGAAAAAAAGTTCAAAAGGTCCCATATGGACCACTGTCTGGAGGTCCTGACTTGACTTTTTAACATCAGAAAGAGTCTATGAGAACATCTTGTAGCTTCTAGACCTTCTGGGGACCCTCTGAGAAGAAAAAAAGTTCAAAAGGTCCCATATGGACCACTGTCTGGAGGTCCTGACTTTACTTTTTAACATCAGAAAGAGTCTTTGAGGACATCAGGTAGCTTTTAGACCTTCTGGGGACCCTCTGAGCGGAAAAAAGTTCAAAAGGTCCCATATGGACCACTGTCTGGAGGACCTGACTTGACTTTTTAACATCAGAAAGAGTCTATGAGGACATCATGTAGCTTTTAGACCTTCTGGGGACCTTCTCAGGAGAAAAAAAGTTCAAAAGGTCCCATATGGACCACTGTCTGGAGGTCCTGACTTGACTTTTTAACATCAGAAAGAGTCTATGAGGACATCATGTAGCTTTTAGACCTTCTGGGGACCCTCTGAGAAGAAAAAAGTTCAAAAGGTCCCATATGGACCACTGTCTGGAGGACCTGACTTGACTTTTTAACATCAGAAAGAGTCTATGAGGACATCATGTAGCTTTTAGACCTTCTGGGGACCCTCTGAGAAGAAAAAAGTTCAAAAGGTCCCATATGGACCACTGTCTGGAGGACCTGACTTGACTTTTTAAGATCAGAAAGAGTCTATGAGGACATCATGTAGGTTTTATACCTTCTGTGGACCCTTTTATCAGAAAAAAAGTTCAAAAGGTCCCATATGGACCAATGTCTGGAAGACCTGACTTGCCTTTTTAACATCAGAAAGAGTCTATGAGGACATCATGTAGCTTTTAGACCTTCTGGGGACCCTCTGAGGAGAAAAAAAGTTCAAAAGGTCCCATATGGACCACTGTCTGGAGGTCCTGACTTGTATTTTTCACATAAGAAAGAGTCTATGTGGACATCAGGTAGCTTTTAGACCTTCTGGGGACCCTCTGAGGAGAGAAAAAGTTCAAAAGGTCCCATATGGACCACTGTCTGGAGGTCCTGACTTGACTTTTTAACATCAGAAAGAGTCTATGAGGACATCAGGTAGCTTTTAGACCTTCTGGGGACCCCCTGAGCAGAAAAAAAGTTCAAAAGGTCCCATATGGACCAATGTCTGGAGGACCTGACTTGACTTTTTAACATCGGAAAGAGTCTATGAGGACATCATGTAGCTTTTAGACCTTCTGGGGACCCTCTTATCAGAAAAAAGTTCAAAAGGTCCCATATGGACCACTGTCTGGAGGACCTGACTTGACTTTTTAACATCAGAAAGAGTCTATGAGGACATCATGTGGCTTTTAGTCCTTCTGGGGACCCTCTGAGGAGAAAAAAAGTTCAAAAGGTCCCATATGGACCACTGTCTGGAGGTCCTGACTTGACTTTTTAACATCAGAAAGAGTCTATGAGGACATCATGTAGCTTTTAGACATTCTGGGGACCCTCTGAGGAGAAAAAAAGTTCAAAAGGTCCCATATGGACCACTGTACGGAGGTCCTGACTTCACTTTTTAACATCAGAAAGAGTCTTTGAGGACATCAGGTAGCTTTTAGACCTTCTGGGGACCCTCTGAGAAGAAAAAAGTTCAAAAGGTCCCATATGGACCACTGTCTGGAGGACCTGACTTGACTTTTTAACATCAGAAAGAGTCTATGAGGACATCATGTAGCTTTTAGACCTTCTGGGGACCCTCTGAGAAGAAAAAAGTTCAAAAGGTCCCATATGGACCACTGTCTGGAGGACCTGACTTGACTTTTTAAGATCAGAAAGAGTCTATGAGGACATCATGTAGGTTTTATACCTTCTGTGGACCCTCTTATCAGAAAAAAAGTTCAAAAGGTCCCATATGGACCAATGTCTGGAGGTCCTGACTTGACTTTTTAACATCAGAAAGAGTCTATGAGGACATCATGTAGCTTTTAGACCTTCTGGGGACCCTCTGAGGAGAAAAAAAGTTCAAAAGGTCCCATATGGACCACTGTATGGAGGTCCTGACTTTACTTTTTAACATCAGAAAGAGTCTTTGAGGACATCAGGTAGCTTTTAGACCTTCTGGGGACCCTCTGAGCAGAAAAAAGTTCAAAAGTTCCCATATGGACCACTGTCTGGAGGACCTGACTTGACTTTTTAACATCAGAAAGAGTCTATGAGGACATCATGTAGCTTTTAGACCTTCTGGGGACCTTCTCATTAGAAAAAAAGTTCAAAAGGTCCCATATGGACCACTGTCTGGAGGTCCTGACTTGACTTTTTAACATCAGAAAGAGTCTATGAGGACATTATGTAGCTTTTAGACCTTCTGGGGACCCTCTGAGAAGAAAAAAGTTCAAAAGGTCCCATATGGACCACTGTCTGGAGGACCTGACTTGACTTTTTAACATCAGAAAGAGTCTATGAGGACATCATGTAGCTTTTAGACCTTCTGGGGACCCTCTGAGAAGAAAAAAGTTCAAAAGGTCCCATATGGACCACTGTCTGGAGGACCTGACTTTACTTTTTAAGATCAGAAAGAGTCTATGAGGACATCATGTAGCTTTTAGACCTTCTGGGGACCCTCTTATCAGAAAAAAAGTTCAAAAGGTCCCATATGGACCAATGTCTGGAAGACCTGACTTGACTTTTTAACATCAGAAAGAGTCTATGAGGACATCATGTAGCTTTTAGACCTTCTGGGGACCCTCTGAGGAGAAAAAAAGTTTAAAAGGTCCCATATGGACTACTGTCTGGAGGTCCTGACTTGACTTTTTAACATCAGAAAGAGTCTATGAGGACATCATGTAGCTTTTAGACCTTCTGGGGACCCTCTGAGCAGAAAAAAAGTCCAAAAGGTCCCATATGAACCACTGTCTGGAGGTCCTGACTTGACTTTTTAACATCAGAAAGAGTCTTTGAGGACAATAGGTAGCTTTTAGACCTTCTGGGGACCCTCTGAGCAGAAAAAAAGTTCAAAAGGTCCCATATGGACCACTGTCTGGAGGTCCTGACTTGACTTTTTAACATCAGAAAGAGTCTATGAGGACATCATGTAGCTTTTAGACCTTCTGGGGACCCTCTGAGGAGAAAAAAAGTTCAAAAGGTCCCATATGGACCACTGTCTGGAGGTCCTGACTTTACTTTTTAACATCACAAAGAGTCTTTGAGGACATCAGGTAGCTTTTAGACCTTCTGGGGACCCTCTGAGCAGAAAAAAGTTCAAAAGGTCCCATATGGACCACTGTCTGGAGGACCTGACTTGACTTTTTAACATCAGAAAGAGTCTATGAGGACATCATGTAGCTTTTAGACCTTCTGGGGACCCTCTGAGCAGAAAAAAAGTCCAAAAGGTCCCATATGAACCACTGTCTGGAGGTCCTGACTTGACTTTTTAACATCAGAAAGAGTCTTTGAGGACAATAGGTAGCTTTTAGACCTTCTGGGGACCCTCTGAGCAGAAAAAAAGTTCAAAAGGTCCCATATGGACCACTGTCTGGAGGACCTGACTTGACTTTTTAACATCAGAAAGAGTCTATGAGGACATCATGTAGCTTTTAGACCTTCTGGGGACCTTCTCAGGAGAAAAAAAATCAAAAGGTCCCATATGGACCACTGTCTGGAGGTCCTGACTTGACTTTTTAACATCAGAAAGAGTCTATGAGGACATCATGTAGCTTTTAGACCTTCTGGGGACCCTCTGAGGAGAAAAAAAGTTCAAAAGGTCCCATATGGACTACTGTCTGGAGGTTCTGACTTGACTTTTTAACATCAGAAAGAGTCTATGAGGACATCATGTAGCTTTTAGACCTTCTGGGGACCCTCTGAGTAGAAAAAAAGTTAAAAAGGTCCCATATGGACCACTGTCTGGAGGACCTGACTTGACTTTTTAACATCAGAAAGAGTCTATGAGGACATCATGTTGCTTTTAGACCTTCTGGGGACCCTCTGAGAAGAAAAAAAGTTCAAAAGGTCCCATACGGACCACTGTCTGGAGGTCCTGACTTGACTTTTTAACATCAGAAAGAGTCTATGAGGACATCATGTAGCTTTTAGACCTTCTGGGGACCCTCTGAGTAGAAAAAAAGTTCAAAAGGTACCATATGGACCACTGTAAGCATGTGTTGCCTACTCATTTCACATGAAAAGAAAGAGACAGAATTGAGAGAAGCTAGAATCAGTGAACGTACATCAATACTGACTAAATTAGCAGGGCAATAGCAATGATTAAAATCATGTCGGTTTAAGAGTACGACATAGGCTAACCTTAAAAAAATGTTTTTAGTTTTATTATGAAAAAAACGGAATGAGTTTTATTTCTTGAATCTTGAATGCATTGCAATCAACAAAGTGCATATTACTTTCAAATGTTATTCTTCCATGCAAAACGCTTGTGCAATGTAATGAAACGCATTAGTGCTTGAATGCATTGCAATGCAACAGAGTGCATATTACTTTTAAATGTTAATCTTCCATGCAAAACGCTGTTGCAATGTAATGAAACGCTTTAGTTCTTGAATGCATTGCAATTCAACAAAGTGCATCTTACTTTTAAATGTTATTCTTCCATGCAAAACGCTTGTGCAATGCAACAGCACGCTGTTGCAATGGAATGAATCGCATTAGTTCTTGAATGCATTTGCAATGCAACAAAGTGCATACTACTTTTAAATGTTATTCTTCCATGCAAAACGCTTGTGCAATGCAACAGCACGCTGTTGCAATGGAATGAAACGCATTAGTTCTTGAACGCATTTGCAATGCAACAAAGTGCATATTACTTTTAAATGTTATTCTTCCATGCAAAACGCTTGTGCAATGCAACAGCACGCTGTTGCAATGGAATGAAACGCATTAGTTCTTGAACGCATTTGCAATGCAACAAAGTGCATATTACTTTTAAATGTTATTCTTCCATGCAAAAACTCTTGTGCAATGTACAGAAACGCATTAGTTCTTGAATGCATTGCAATGTAACAGAGTGCATATTACTTTTAAATGTTATTCTTCCATGCAAAACGCTTGTGCAATGCAACAGCACGCTGTTGCAAATAGAATGAATCGCATTAGTTCTTGAATGCATTTGCAATGCAACAAAGTGCATACTACTTTTAAATGTTATTCTTCCATGCAAAACGCTTGTGCAATGCAACAGCACGCTGTTGCAATGGAATGAAACGCATTAGTTCTTGAATGCATTTGCAAAGCAACAAAGTGCATATTACTTTTAAATGTTATTCTTTCTTGCAAAACGCTTGTGTAATGCAACAGCACGCTGCATTGCACATCTCTTCTTTGAACAATGGAAATAGTTAGTTATTGCATGCATTGGAAAGCGACAGCTTTGTGATGTTTTCTCGTGAGTACACACATTAATTAGCTGTATGCAATGCGGAAAACAATATACTGTGAGTTGTCTTTTCAACAGCTGATGCAATGATTTTCCTTCATACACAAATGATTATGGTTAGTTTGTTCATTGCACAAAGGAATAAGTTAGACCTTTTATGCAATGGAATGAAACAACAAAAATGTTATTAAAACAGCAGATTGCTTTGCCCATCTCTTTAATGCACTACGGAATGAGCTAGTTCTTGAATGCATTGCAATGCAATAAAGTGCATATTGCTTATAGGTCATTCTTCGATGCTTTTCGTTGGTATTCTTCGTTACGCTTGATCGTATGTGCAATGCAATGCAACAGCAGATTGCATTGCAGATCTCTTAATGCACTATGGAATGAGTTAGTTCTTGAACGCATTGCAATGCAAAAGAAGTGCATATCGCTTATATGTCATTCTAACGCTTTATCATATGTGCAATGCAACAGCAGTTTTTTAAGCTTTAGTTTTTTTCATTGCACAAATAAGTTAGTCCTTTTATGCAATGGAATGAAACAACAAAATGTTTTTAAAACAGCAGATTGCGTTGCCCATCTCTTTAATGCACTACAAAACGAGTTAGTTCTTGAGTGCATTGCAAAAAAGTGCATATTGCTTATATGTTACTCTACTGCTTTATCATATGTGCAATGCAAAAGCAGTTTTTAAGCGTTAGTTTTTTTCATTGCACAAAGGAATAAGTTAGTCCTTTTATGCAATGGAATGAAACAACAAAAAATGTTAGTAAAACAACAGATTGCATTGTCTTTCTCTTTAATGCACTGCAAAATTAGTTAGTTCTTGAATGCATTGCAATTCAACAATGCCTTTTGACTTTTTAACATCAGAAAAAAAGGAGAAAAAAAGTTCAAAAGGTCCCATATGAACCACTGTCTGGAGGTCCTGACTTGACTTTTTAACATCAGAAAGAGTCTATGAGGACATCATGTAGCTTTTAGACCTTCTGGGGACCCTCTGAGCAGAAAAAAAGTTCAAAAGGTCCCATATGGACCACTGTCTGGAGGACCTGACTTGACTTTTTAACATCAGAAAGAGTCTATGAGGACATCATGTAGCTTTTAGACCTTCTGGGGACCCTCTGTGGAGAAAAAAAGTTCAAAAGGTCCCATATGGACCACTGTCTGGAGGTCCTGACTTGACTTTTTAACATCAGAAAGAGTCTATGAGGACATCATGTAGCTTTTAGACCTTCTGGGGACCCTCTGAGTAGAAAAGAAGTTCAAAAGGTCCCATATGCACTACTGTCTGGAGGACCTGACTTCAATTTTAAACATCAGTAAGAGTCTATGATCACATCATGTAGCTTTAGACCTTCTGGGGACCCTCTACGGAGAAAAAAAGTTCAAAAGGTCCCATATGGACCACTGTCTGGAGGTCCTGACTTGACTTTTTAACATCAGAAAGAGTCTATGAGGACATCATGTAGCTTTTAGACCTTCTGGGGACCCTCTGAGGAGAAAAAAAGTTCAAAAGGTCCCATATGGACCACTGTCTGGAGGACCTGACTTGACTTTTTAACATCAGAAAGAGTCTATGAGGACATCATGTGGATTTTTGTCCTTCTGGGGACCCTCTGAGGAGAAAAAAAGTTCAAAAGGTCCCATATGGACCACTGTCTGGAGGTCCTGACTTGACTTTTTAACATCAGAAAGAGTCTATGAGGACATCATGTAGCTTTTAGACCTTCTGGGGACCCTCTGAGTAGAAAAGAAGTTCAAAAGGTCCCATATGCACTACTGTCTGGAGGACCTGACTTGACTTTTTAACATCAGAAAGAGTCTATGAGGACATCATGTAGCTTTTAGACCTTCTGGGGACCCTCTTATCAGAAAAAAGTTCAAAAGGTCCCATATGGACCACTGTCTGGAGGACCTGACTTGACTTTTTAACATCAGAAAGAGTCTATGAGGACATCATGTGGCTTTTAGTCCTTCTGGGGACCCTCTGAGGAGAAAAAAAGTTCAAAAGGTCCCATATGCACTACTGTCTGGAGGACCTGACTTCAATTTTAAACATCAGTAAGAGTCTATGATGACATCATGTAGCTTTAGACCTTCTGGGGACCCTCTACGGAGAAAAAAAGTTCAAAAGGTCCCATATGGACCACTGTCTGGAGGTCCTGACTTGACTTTTTAACATCAGAAAGAGTCTATGAGGACATCATGTAGCTTTTAGACCTTCTGGGGACCCTCTGAGCAGAAAAAAAGTTCAAAAGGTCCCATATGGACCAATGTCTGGAGGACCTGACTTGACTTTTTAACATCGGAAAGAGTCTATGAGGACATCATGTAGCTTTTAGACCTTCTGGGGACCCTCTTATCAGAAAAAAGTTCAAAAGGTCCCATATGGACCACTGTCTGGAGGACCTGACTTGACTTTTTAACATCAGAAAGAGTCTATGAGGACATCATGTGGCTTTTAGTCCTTCTGGGGACCCTCTGAGGAGAAAAAAAGTTCAAAAGGTCCCATATGGACCACTGTCTGGAGGTCCTGACTTGACTTTTTAACATCAGAAAGAGTCTATGAGGACATCATGTAGCTTTTAGACCTTCTGGGGACCCTCTGAGGAGAAAAAAAGTTCAAAAGGTCCCATATGGACCACTGTATGGAGGTCCTGACTTTACTTTTTAACATCAGAAAGAGTCTTTGAGGACATCAGGTAGCTTTTAGACCTTCTGGGGACCCTCTGAGCAGAAAAAAGTTCAAAAGTTCCCATATGGACCACTGTCTGGAGGACCTGACTTGACTTTTTAACATCAGAAAGAGTCTATGAGGACATCATGTAGCTTTTAGACCTTCTGGGGACCTTCTCATTAGAAAAAAAGTTCAAAAGGTCCCATATGGACCACTGTCTGGAGGTCCTGACTTGACTTTTTAACATCAGAAAGAGTCTATGAGGACATTATGTAGCTTTTAGACCTTCTGGGGACCCTCTGAGAAGAAAAAAGTTCAAAAGGTCCCATATGGACCACTGTCTGGAGGACCTGACTTGACTTTTTAACATCAGAAAGAGTCTATGAGGACATCATGTAGCTTTTAGACCTTCTGGGGACCCTCTGAGAAGAAAAAAGTTCAAAAGGTCCCATATGGACCACTGTCTGGAGGACCTGACTTTACTTTTTAAGATCAGAAAGAGTCTATGAGGACATCATGTAGCTTTTAGACCTTCTGGGGACCCTCTTATCAGAAAAAAAGTTCAAAAGGTCCCATATGGACCAATGTCTGGAAGACCTGACTTGACTTTTTAACATCAGAAAGAGTCTATGAGGACATCATGTAGCTTTTAGACCTTCTGGGGACCCTCTGAGGAGAAAAAAAGTTCAAAAGGTCCCATATGGACTACTGTCTGGAGGTCCTGACTTGACTTTTTAACATCAGAAAGAGTCTATGAGGACATCATGTAGCTTTTAGACCTTCTGGGGACCCTCTGAGCAGAAAAAAAGTCCAAAAGGTCCCATATGAACCACTGTCTGGAGGTCCTGACTTGACTTTTTAACATCAGAAAGAGTCTTTGAGGACAATAGGTAGCTTTTAGACCTTCTGGGGACCCTCTGAGCAGAAAAAAAGTTCAAAAGGTCCCATATGGACCACTGTCTGGAGGTCCTGACTTGACTTTTTAACATCAGAAAGAGTCTATGAGGACATCATGTAGCTTTTAGACCTTCTGGGGACCCTCTGAGGAGAAAAAAAGTTCAAAAGGTCCCATATGGACCACTGTCTGGAGGTCCTGACTTTACTTTTTAACATCACAAAGAGTCTTTGAGGACATCAGGTAGCTTTTAGACCTTCTGGGGACCCTCTGAGCAGAAAAAAGTTCAAAAGGTCCCATATGGACCACTGTCTGGAGGACCTGACTTGACTTTTTAACATCAGAAAGAGTCTATGAGGACATCATGTAGCTTTTAGACCTTCTGGGGACCCTCTGAGCAGAAAAAAAGTCCAAAAGGTCCCATATGAACCACTGTCTGGAGGTCCTGACTTGACTTTTTAACATCAGAAAGAGTCTTTGAGGACAATAGGTAGCTTTTAGACCTTCTGGGGACCCTCTGAGCAGAAAAAAAGTTCAAAAGGTCCCATATGGACCACTGTCTGGAGGACCTGACTTGACTTTTTAACATCAGAAAGAGTCTATGAGGACATCATGTAGCTTTTAGACCTTCTGGGGACCTTCTCAGGAGAAAAAAAATCAAAAGGTCCCATATGGACCACTGTCTGGAGGTCCTGACTTGACTTTTTAACATCAGAAAGAGTCTATGAGGACATCATGTAGCTTTTAGACCTTCTGGGGACCCTCTGAGGAGAAAAAAAGTTCAAAAGGTCCCATATGGACTACTGTCTGGAGGTTCTGACTTGACTTTTTAACATCAGAAAGAGTCTATGAGGACATCATGTAGCTTTTAGACCTTCTGGGGACCCTCTGAGTAGAAAAAAAGTTAAAAAGGTCCCATATGGACCACTGTCTGGAGGACCTGACTTGACTTTTTAACATCAGAAAGAGTCTATGAGGACATCATGTTGCTTTTAGACCTTCTGGGGACCCTCTGAGAAGAAAAAAAGTTCAAAAGGTCCCATACGGACCACTGTCTGGAGGTCCTGACTTGACTTTTTAACATCAGAAAGAGTCTATGAGGACATCATGTAGCTTTTAGACCTTCTGGGGACCCTCTGAGGAGAAAAAAAGTTCAAAAGGTACCATATGGACCACTGTAAGCATGTGTTGCCTACTCATTTCACATGAAAAGAAAGAGACAGAATTGAGAGAAGCTAGAATCAGTGAACGTACATCAATACTGACTAAATTAGCAGGGCAATAGCAATGATTAAAATCATGTCGGTTTAAGAGTACGACATAGGCTAACCTTAAAAAAATGTTTTTAGTTTTATTATGAAAAAAACGGAATGAGTTTTATTTCTTGAATCTTGAATGCATTGCAATCAACAAAGTGCATATTACTTTCAAATGTTATTCTTCCATGCAAAACGCTTGTGCAATGTAATGAAACGCATTAGTGCTTGAATGCATTGCAATGCAACAGAGTGCATATTACTTTTAAATGTTAATCTTCCATGCAAAACGCTGTTGCAATGTAATGAAACGCTTTAGTTCTTGAATGCATTGCAATTCAACAAAGTGCATCTTACTTTTAAATGTTATTCTTCCATGCAAAACGCTTGTGCAATGCAACAGCACGCTGTTGCAATGGAATGAATCGCATTAGTTCTTGAATGCATTTGCAATGCAACAAAGTGCATACTACTTTTAAATGTTATTCTTCCATGCAAAACGCTTGTGCAATGCAACAGCACGCTGTTGCAATGGAATGAAACGCATTAGTTCTTGAACGCATTTGCAATGCAACAAAGTGCATATTACTTTTAAATGTTATTCTTCCATGCAAAACGCTTGTGCAATGCAACAGCACGCTGTTGCAATGGAATGAAACGCATTAGTTCTTGAACGCATTTGCAATGCAACAAAGTGCATATTACTTTTAAATGTTATTCTTCCATGCAAAAACTCTTGTGCAATGTACAGAAACGCATTAGTTCTTGAATGCATTGCAATGTAACAGAGTGCATATTACTTTTAAATGTTATTCTTCCATGCAAAACGCTTGTGCAATGCAACAGCACGCTGTTGCAAATAGAATGAATCGCATTAGTTCTTGAATGCATTTGCAATGCAACAAAGTGCATACTACTTTTAAATGTTATTCTTCCATGCAAAACGCTTGTGCAATGCAACAGCACGCTGTTGCAATGGAATGAAACGCATTAGTTCTTGAATGCATTTGCAAAGCAACAAAGTGCATATTACTTTTAAATGTTATTCTTTCTTGCAAAACGCTTGTGTAATGCAACAGCACGCTGCATTGCACATCTCTTCTTTGAACAATGGAAATAGTTAGTTATTGCATGCATTGGAAAGCGACAGCTTTGTGATGTTTTCTCGTGAGTACACACATTAATTAGCTGTATGCAATGCGGAAAACAATATACTGTGAGTTGTCTTTTCAACAGCTGATGCAATGATTTTCCTTCATACACAAATGATTATGGTTAGTTTGTTCATTGCACAAAGGAATAAGTTAGACCTTTTATGCAATGGAATGAAACAACAAAAATGTTATTAAAACAGCAGATTGCTTTGCCCATCTCTTTAATGCACTACGGAATGAGCTAGTTCTTGAATGCATTGCAATGCAATAAAGTGCATATTGCTTATAGGTCATTCTTCGATGCTTTTCGTTGGTATTCTTCGTTACGCTTGATCGTTTTAGACCTTCTGGGGACCCTCTGAGCAGAAAAAAAGTTCAAAAGGTCCCATATGGACCACTGTCTGGAGGACCTGACTTGACTTTTTAACATCAGAAAGAGTCTATGAGGACATCATGTAGCTTTTAGACCTTCTGGGGACCCTCTGTGGAGAAAAAAAGTTCAAAAGGTCCCATATGGACCACTGTCTGGAGGTCCTGACTTGACTTTTTAACATCAGAAAGAGTCTATGAGGACATCATGTAGCTTTTAGACCTTCTGGGGACCCTCTGAGTAGAAAAGAAGTTCAAAAGGTCCCATATGCACTACTGTCTGGAGGACCTGACTTCAATTTTAAACATCAGTAAGAGTCTATGATGACATCATGTAGCTTTAGACCTTCTGGGGACCCTCTACGGAGAAAAAAAGTTCAAAAGGTCCCATATGGACCACTGTCTGGGGGTCCTGACTTGACTTTTTAACATCAGAAAGAGTCTATGAGGACATCATGTAGCTTTTAGACCTTCTGGGGACCCTCTGAGGAGAAAAAAAGTTCAAAAGGTCCCATATGGACCACTGTCTGGAGGTCCTGACTTGTATTTTTCACATCAGAAAGAGTCTATGTGGACATCAGGTAGCTTTTAGACCTTCTGGGGACCCTCTGAGGAGAGAAAAAGTTCAAAAGGTCCCATATGGACCACTGTCTGGAGGTCCTGACTTGACTTTTTAACATCAGAAAGAGTCTATGAGGACATCATGTAGCTTTTAGACCTTCTGGGGACCCTCTGAGAAGAAAAAAGTTCAAAAGGTCCCATATGGACCACTGTCTGGAGGACCTGACTTGACTTTTTAAGATCAGAAAGAGTCTATGAGGACATCATGTAGGTTTTATACCTTCTGTGGACCCTCTTATCAGAAAAAAGTTCAAAAGGTCCAATATGGACCAATGTCTGGAAGACCTGACTTGACTTTTTAACATCAGAAAGAGTCTATGATGACATCTTATAGCTTTTAGACCTTCTGGGGACCCTCTGAGGAGAAAAAAAGTTCAAAAGGTCCCATATGAACCACTGTCTGGAGGTCCTGACTTGACTTTTTAACATCAGAAAGAGTCTATGAGGACATCATGTAGCTTTTAGACCTTCTGGGGACCCTCTGAGCAGAAAAAAAGTTCAAAAGGTCCCATATGGACCACTGTCTGGAGGACCTCACTTGACTTTTTAACATCAGAAAGAGTCTATGAGGACATCATGTAGCTTTTAGACCTTATGGGGACCCTCTGTGGAGAAAAAAAGTTCAAAAGGTCCCATATGGACCACTGTCTGGAGGTCCTGACTTGACTTTTTAACATCAGAAAGAGTCTATGAGGACATCATGTAGCTTTTAGACCTTCTGGGTACCCTCTGAGTAGAAAAGAAGTTCAAAAGGTCCCATATGCACTACTGTCTGGAGGACCTGACTTCAATTTTAAACATCAGTAAGAGTCTATGATGACATCATGTAGCTTTAGACCTTCTGGGGACCCTCTACGGAGAAAAAAAGTTCAAAAGGTCCCATATGGACCACTGTCTGGAGGTCCTGACTTGACTTTTTAACATCAGAAAGAGTCTATGAGGACATCATGTAGCTTTTAGACCTTCTGGGGACCCTCTGAGGAGAAAAAAGTTCAAAAGGTCCCATATGGACAACTGTCTGGAGGTCCTGACTTTACTTTTTAACATCACAAAGAGTCTTTGAGGACATCAGGTAGCTTTTAGACCTTCTGGGGACCCTCTGAGCAGAAAAAAGTTCAAAAGGTCAAATATGGACCACTGTCTGGAGGACCTGACTTGACTTTTTAACATCAGAAAGAGTCTATGAGGACATCATGTAGCTTTTAGACCTTCTGGGGACCTTCTCAGGAGAAAAAAAGTTCAAAAGGTCCTATATGGACCACTGTCTGGAGGTCCTGACTTGACTTTTTAACATCAGAAAGAGTCTATGAGGACATCATGTAGCTTTTAGACCTTCTGGGGACCCTCTGAGAAGAAAAAAGTTCAAAAGGTCCCATATGGACCACTGTCTGGAGGACCTGACTTCAATTTTAAACATCAGTAAGAGTCTATGATGACATCATGTAGCTTTAGACCTTCTGGGGACCCTTTACGGAGAAAAAAAGTTCAAAAGGTCCCATATGGACCACTGTCTGGAGGTCCTGACTTGACTTTTTAACATCAGAAAGAGTGTATGAGGACATCATGTAGCTTTTAGACCTTCTGGGGACCCTCTGAGGAGAAAAAAAGTTCAAAAGGTCCCATATGGACCACTGTCTGGAGGTCCTGACTTGACTTTTTAACATCAGAAAGAGTCTATGAGAACATCTTGTAGCTTCTAGACCTTCTGGGGACCCTCTGAGAAGAAAAAAAGTTCAAAAGGTCCCATATGGACCACTGTCTGGAGGTCCTGACTTTACTTTTTAACATCAGAAAGAGTCTTTGAGGACATCAGGTAGCTTTTAGACCTTCTGGGGACCCTCTGAGCGGAAAAAAGTTCAAAAGGTCCCATATGGACCACTGTCTGGAGGACCTGACTTGACTTTTTAACATCAGAAAGAGTCTATGAGGACATCATGTAGCTTTTAGACCTTCTGGGGACCTTCTCAGGAGAAAAAAAGTTCAAAAGGTCCCATATGGACCACTGTCTGGAGGTCCTGACTTGACTTTTTAACATCAGAAAGAGTCTATGAGGACATCATGTAGCTTTTAGACCTTCTGGGGACCCTCTGAGAAGAAAAAAGTTCAAAAGGTCCCATATGGACCACTGTCTGGAGGACCTGACTTGACTTTTTAACATCAGAAAGAGTCTATGAGGACATCATGTAGCTTTTAGACCTTCTGGGGACCCTCTGAGAAGAAAAAAGTTCAAAAGGTCCCATATGGACCACTGTCTGGAGGACCTGACTTGACTTTTTAAGATCAGAAAGAGTCTATGAGGACATCATGTAGGTTTTATACCTTCTGTGGACCCTTTTATCAGAAAAAAAGTTCAAAAGGTCCCATATGGACCAATGTCTGGAAGACCTGACTTGCCTTTTTAACATCAGAAAGAGTCTATGAGGACATCATGTAGCTTTTAGACCTTCTGGGGACCCTCTGAGGAGAAAAAAAGTTCAAAAGGTCCCATATGGACCACTGTCTGGAGGTCCTGACTTGTATTTTTCACATAAGAAAGAGTCTATGTGGACATCAGGTAGCTTTTAGACCTTCTGGGGACCCTCTGAGGAGAGAAAAAGTTCAAAAGGTCCCATATGGACCACTGTCTGGAGGTCCTGACTTGACTTTTTAACATCAGAAAGAGTCTATGAGGACATCAGGTAGCTTTTAGACCTTCTGGGGACCCCCTGAGCAGAAAAAAAGTTCAAAAGGTCCCATATGGACCAATGTCTGGAGGACCTGACTTGACTTTTTAACATCGGAAAGAGTCTATGAGGACATCATGTAGCTTTTAGACCTTCTGGGGACCCTCTTATCAGAAAAAAGTTCAAAAGGTCCCATATGGACCACTGTCTGGAGGACCTGACTTGACTTTTTAACATCAGAAAGAGTCTATGAGGACATCATGTGGCTTTTAGTCCTTCTGGGGACCCTCTGAGGAGAAAAAAAGTTCAAAAGGTCCCATATGGACCACTGTCTGGAGGTCCTGACTTGACTTTTTAACATCAGAAAGAGTCTATGAGGACATCATGTAGCTTTTAGACATTCTGGGGACCCTCTGAGGAGAAAAAAAGTTCAAAAGGTCCCATATGGACCACTGTACGGAGGTCCTGACTTCACTTTTTAACATCAGAAAGAGTCTTTGAGGACATCAGGTAGCTTTTAGACCTTCTGGGGACCCTCTGAGAAGAAAAAAGTTCAAAAGGTCCCATATGGACCACTGTCTGGAGGACCTGACTTGACTTTTTAACATCAGAAAGAGTCTATGAGGACATCATGTAGCTTTTAGACCTTCTGGGGACCCTCTGAGAAGAAAAAAGTTCAAAAGGTCCCATATGGACCACTGTCTGGAGGACCTGACTTGACTTTTTAAGATCAGAAAGAGTCTATGAGGACATCATGTAGGTTTTATACCTTCTGTGGACCCTCTTATCAGAAAAAAAGTTCAAAAGGTCCCATATGGACCAATGTCTGGAGGTCCTGACTTGACTTTTTAACATCAGAAAGAGTCTATGAGGACATCATGTAGCTTTTAGACCTTCTGGGGACCCTCTGAGGAGAAAAAAAGTTCAAAAGGTCCCATATGGACCACTGTATGGAGGTCCTGACTTTACTTTTTAACATCAGAAAGAGTCTTTGAGGACATCAGGTAGCTTTTAGACCTTCTGGGGACCCTCTGAGCAGAAAAAAGTTCAAAAGTTCCCATATGGACCACTGTCTGGAGGACCTGACTTGACTTTTTAACATCAGAAAGAGTCTATGAGGACATCATGTAGCTTTTAGACCTTCTGGGGACCTTCTCATTAGAAAAAAAGTTCAAAAGGTCCCATATGGACCACTGTCTGGAGGTCCTGACTTGACTTTTTAACATCAGAAAGAGTCTATGAGGACATTATGTAGCTTTTAGACCTTCTGGGGACCCTCTGAGAAGAAAAAAGTTCAAAAGGTCCCATATGGACCACTGTCTGGAGGACCTGACTTGACTTTTTAACATCAGAAAGAGTCTATGAGGACATCATGTAGCTTTTAGACCTTCTGGGGACCCTCTGAGAAGAAAAAAGTTCAAAAGGTCCCATATGGACCACTGTCTGGAGGACCTGACTTTACTTTTTAAGATCAGAAAGAGTCTATGAGGACATCATGTAGCTTTTAGACCTTCTGGGGACCCTCTTATCAGAAAAAAAGTTCAAAAGGTCCCATATGGACCAATGTCTGGAAGACCTGACTTGACTTTTTAACATCAGAAAGAGTCTATGAGGACATCATGTAGCTTTTAGACCTTCTGGGGACCCTCTGAGGAGAAAAAAAGTTCAAAAGGTCCCATATGGACTACTGTCTGGAGGTCCTGACTTGACTTTTTAACATCAGAAAGAGTCTATGAGGACATCATGTAGCTTTTAGACCTTCTGGGGACCCTCTGAGCAGAAAAAAAGTCCAAAAGGTCCCATATGAACCACTGTCTGGAGGTCCTGACTTGACTTTTTAACATCAGAAAGAGTCTTTGAGGACAATAGGTAGCTTTTAGACCTTCTGGGGACCCTCTGAGCAGAAAAAAAGTTCAAAAGGTCCCATATGGACCACTGTCTGGAGGTCCTGACTTGACTTTTTAACATCAGAAAGAGTCTATGAGGACATCATGTAGCTTTTAGACCTTCTGGGGACCCTCTGAGGAGAAAAAAAGTTCAAAAGGTCCCATATGGACCACTGTCTGGAGGTCCTGACTTTACTTTTTAACATCACAAAGAGTCTTTGAGGACATCAGGTAGCTTTTAGACCTTCTGGGGACCCTCTGAGCAGAAAAAATTTCAAAAGGTCCCATATGGACCACTGTCTGGAGGACCTGACTTGACTTTTTAACATCAGAAAGAGTCTATGAGGACATCATGTAGCTTTTAGACCTTCTGGGGACCCTCTGAGCAGAAAAAAAGTCCAAAAGGTCCCATATGAACCACTGTCTGGAGGTCCTGACTTGACTTTTTAACATCAGAAAGAGTCTTTGAGGACAATAGGTAGCTTTTAGACCTTCTGGGGACCCTCTGAGCAGAAAAAAAGTTCAAAAGGTCCCATATGGACCACTGTCTGGAGGACCTGACTTGACTTTTTAACATCAGAAAGAGTCTATGAGGACATCATGTAGCTTTTAGACCTTCTGGGGACCTTCTCAGGAGAAAAAAAATCAAAAGGTCCCATATGGACCACTGTCTGGAGGTCCTGACTTGACTTTTTAACATCAGAAAGAGTCTATGAGGACATCATGTAGCTTTTAGACCTTCTGGGGACCCTCTGAGGAGAAAAAAAGTTCAAAAGGTCCCATATGGACTACTGTCTGGAGGTTCTGACTTGACTTTTTAACATCAGAAAGAGTCTATGAGGACATCATGTAGCTTTTAGACCTTCTGGGGACCCTCTGAGTAGAAAAAAAGTTAAAAAGGTCCCATATGGACCACTGTCTGGAGGACCTGACTTGACTTTTTAACATCAGAAAGAGTCTATGAGGACATCATGTTGCTTTTAGACCTTCTGGGGACCCTCTGAGAAGAAAAAAAGTTCAAAAGGTCCCATACGGACCACTGTCTGGAGGTCCTGACTTGACTTT
This sequence comes from Gila orcuttii, assembly GCA_026230005.1. Taxonomy (NCBI): domain Eukaryota; kingdom Metazoa; phylum Chordata; class Actinopteri; order Cypriniformes; family Leuciscidae; genus Gila; species Gila orcuttii. Next base: position 8,801,103 of record JAPDVR010000003.1, read on the forward strand.
TTAACATCAGAAAGAGTCTATGAGGACATCATGTAGCTTTTAGACCTTCTGGGGACCCTCTGAGTAGAAAAAAAGTTCAAAAGGTACCATATGGACCACTGTAAGCATGTGTTGCCTACTCATTTCACATGAAAAGAAAGAGACAGAATTGAGAGAAGCTAGAATCAGTGAACGTACATCAATACTGACTAAATTAGCAGGGCAATAGCAATGATTAAAATCATGTCGGTTTAAGAGTACGACATAGGCTAACCTTAAAAAAATGTTTTTAGTTTTATTATGAAAAAAACGGAATGAGTTTTATTTCTTGAATCTTGAATGCATTGCAATCAACAAAGTGCATATTACTTTCAAATGTTATTCTTCCATGCAAAACGCTTGTGCAATGTAATGAAACGCATTAGTGCTTGAATGCATTGCAATGCAACAGAGTGCATATTACTTTTAAATGTTAATCTTCCATGCAAAACGCTGTTGCAATGTAATGAAACGCTTTAGTTCTTGAATGCATTGCAATTCAACAAAGTGCATCTTACTTTTAAATGTTATTCTTCCATGCAAAACGCTTGTGCAATGCAACAGCACGCTTGTTGCAATGGAATGAATCGCATTAGTTCTTGAATGCATTTGCAATGCAACAAAGTGCATACTACTTTTAAATGTTATTCTTCCATGCAAAACGCTTGTGCAATGCAACAGCACGCTGTTGCAATGGAATGAAACGCATTAGTTCTTGAACGCATTTGCAATGCAACAAAGTGCATATTACTTTTAAATGTTATTCTTCCATGCAAAACGCTTGTGCAATGCAACAGCACGCTGTTGCAATGGAATGAAACGCATTAGTTCTTGAACGCATTTGCAATGCAACAAAGTGCATATTACTTTTAAATGTTATTCTTCCATGCAAAAACTCTTGTGCAATGTACAGAAACGCATTAGTTCTTGAATGCATTGCAATGTAACAGAGTGCATATTACTTTTAAATGTTATTCTTCCATGCAAAACGCTTGTGCAATGCAACAGCACGCTGTTGCAAATAGAATGAATCGCATTAGTTCTTGAATGCATTTGCAATGCAACAAAGTGCATACTACTTTTAAATGTTATTCTTCCATGCAAAACGCTTGTGCAATGCAACAGCACGCTGTTGCAATGGAATGAAACGCATTAGTTCTTGAATGCATTTGCAAAGCAACAAAGTGCATATTACTTTTAAATGTTATTCTTTCTTGCAAAACGCTTGTGTAATGCAACAGCACGCTGCATTGCACATCTCTTCTTTGAACAATGGAAATAGTTAGTTATTGCATGCATTGGAAAGCGACAGCTTTGTGATGTTTTCTCGTGAGTACACACATTAATTAGCTGTATGCAATGCGGAAAACAATATACTGTGAGTTGTCTTTTCAACAGCTGATGCAATGATTTTCCTTCATACACAAATGATTATGGTTAGTTTGTTCATTGCACAAAGGAATAAGTTAGACCTTTTATGCAATGGAATGAAACAACAAAAATGTTATTAAAACAGCAGATTGCTTTGCCCATCTCTTTAATGCACTACGGAATGAGCTAGTTCTTGAATGCATTGCAATGCAATAAAGTGCATATTGCTTATAGGTCATTCTTCGATGCTTTTCGTTGGTATTCTTCGTTACGCTTGATCGTATGTGCAATGCAATGCAACAGCAGATTGCATTGCAGATCTCTTAATGCACTATGGAATGAGTTAGTTCTTGAACGCATTGCAATGCAAAAGAAGTGCATATCGCTTATATGTCATTCTAACGCTTTATCATATGTGCAATGCAACAGCAGTTTTTTAAGCTTTAGTTTTTTTCATTGCACAAATAAGTTAGTCCTTTTATGCAATGGAATGAAACAACAAAATGTTTTTAAAACAGCAGATTGCGTTGCCCATCTCTTTAATGCACTACAAAACGAGTTAGTTCTTGAGTGCATTGCAAAAAAGTGCATATTGCTTATATGTTACTCTACTGCTTTATCATATGTGCAATGCAAAAGCAGTTTTTAAGCGTTAGTTTTTTTCATTGCACAAAGGAATAAGTTAGTCCTTTTATGCAATGGAATGAAACAACAAAAAATGTTAGTAAAACAACAGATTGCATTGTCTTTCTCTTTAATGCACTGCAAAATTAGTTAGTTCTTGAATGCATTGCAATTCAACAATGCCTTTTGACTTTTTAACATCAGAAAAAAAGGAGAAAAAAAGTTCAAAAGGTCCCATATGAACCACTGTCTGGAGGTCCTGACTTGACTTTTTAACATCAGAAAGAGTCTATGAGGACATCATGTAGCTTTTAGACCTTCTGGGGACCCTCTGAGCAGAAAAAAAGTTCAAAAGGTCCCATATGGACCACTGTCTGGAGGACCTGACTTGACTTTTTAACATCAGAAAGAGTCTATGAGGACATCATGTAGCTTTTAGACCTTCTGGGGACCCTCTGTGGAGAAAAAAAGTTCAAAAGGTCCCATATGGACCACTGTCTGGAGGTCCTGACTTGACTTTTTAACATCAGAAAGAGTCTATGAGGACATCATGTAGCTTTTAGACCTTCTGGGGACCCTCTGAGTAGAAAAGAAGTTCAAAAGGTCCCATATGCACTACTGTCTGGAGGACCTGACTTCAATTTTAAACATCAGTAAGAGTCTATGATCACATCATGTAGCTTTAGACCTTCTGGGGACCCTCTACGGAGAAAAAAAGTTCAAAAGGTCCCATATGGACCACTGTCTGGAGGTCCTGACTTGACTTTTTAACATCAGAAAGAGTCTATGAGGACATCATGTAGCTTTTAGACCTTCTGGGGACCCTCTGAGGAGAAAAAAAGTTCAAAAGGTCCCATATGGACCACTGTCTGGAGGTCCTGACTTGACTTTTTAACATCAGAAAGAGTCTATGAGAACATCTTGTAGCTTCTAGACCTTCTGGGGACCCTCTGAGAAGAAAAAAAGTTCAAAAGGTCCCATATGGACCACTGTCTGGAGGTCCTGACTTTACTTTTTAACATCAGAAAGAGTCTTTGAGGACATCAGGTAGCTTTTAGACCTTCTGGGGACCCTCTGAGCAGAAAATAGTTCAAAAGGTCCCATATGGACCACTGTCTGGAGGACCTGACTTGACTTTTTAACATCAGAAAGAGTCTATGAGGACATCATGTAGCTTTTAGACCTTCTGGGGACCTTCTCAGGAGAAAAAAAGTTCAAAAGGTCCCATATGGACCACTGTCTGGAGGTCCTGACTTGACTTTTTAACATCAGAAAGAGTCTATGAGGACATCATGTAGCTTTTAGACCTTCTGGGGACCCTCTGAGCAGAAAAAAAGTTCAAAAGGTCCCATATGGACCACTGTCTGGAGGACCTGACTTGACTTTTTAACATCAGAAAGAGTCTATGAGGACATCATGTAGCTTTTAGACCTTCTGGGGACCCTCTGTGGAGAAAAAAAGTTCAAAAGGTCCCATATGGACCACTGTCTGGAGGTCCTGACTTGACTTTTTAACATCAGAAAGAGTCTATGAGGACATCATGTAGCTTTTAGACCTTCTGGGGACCCTCTGAGTAGAAAAGAAGTTCAAAAGGTCCCATATGCACTACTGTCTGGAGGACCTGACTTCAATTTTAAACATCAGTAAGAGTCTATGATGACATCATGTAGCTTTAGACCTTCTGGGGACCCTCTACGGAGAAAAAAAGTTCAAAAGGTCCCATATGGACCACTGTCTGGAGGTCCTGACTTGACTTTTTAACATCAGAAAGAGTCTATGAGGACATCATGTAGCTTTTAGACCTTCTGGGGACCCTCTGAGGAGAAAAAAAGTTCAAAAGGTCCCATATGGACCACTGTCTGGAGGTCCTGACTTGTATTTTTCACATCAGAAAGAGTCTATGTGGACATCAGGTAGCTTTTAGACCTTCTGGGGACCCTCTGAGGAGAGAAAAAGTTCAAAAGGTCCCATATGGACCACTGTCTGGAGGTCCTGACTTGACTTTTTAACATCAGAAAGAGTCTATGAGGACATCATGTAGCTTTTAGACCTTCTGGGGACCCTCTGAGAAGAAAAAAGTTCAAAAGGTCCCATATGGACCACTGTCTGGAGGACCTGACTTGACTTTTTAAGATCAGAAAGAGTCTATGAGGACATCATGTAGGTTTTATACCTTCTGTGGACCCTCTTATCAGAAAAAAGTTCAAAAGGTCCAATATGGACCAATGTCTGGAAGACCTGACTTGACTTTTTAACATCAGAAAGAGTCTATGATGACATCTTATAGCTTTTAGACCTTCTGGGGACCCTCTGAGGAGAAAAAAAGTTCAAAAGGTCCCATATGAACCACTGTCTGGAGGTCCTGACTTGACTTTTTAACATCAGAAAGAGTCTATGAGGACATCATGTAGCTTTTAGACCTTCTGGGGACCCTCTGAGCAGAAAAAAAGTTCAAAAGGTCCCATATGGACCACTGTCTGGAGGACCTCACTTGACTTTTTAACATCAGAAAGAGTCTATGAGGACATCATGTAGCTTTTAGACCTTCTGGGGACCCTCTGTGGAGAAAAAAAGTTCAAAAGGTCCCATATGGACCACTGTCTGGAGGTCCTGACTTGACTTTTTAACATCAGAAAGAGTCTATGAGGACATCATGTAGCTTTTAGACCTTCTGGGTACCCTCTGAGTAGAAAAGAAGTTCAAAAGGTCCCATATGCACTACTGTCTGGAGGACCTGACTTCAATTTTAAACATCAGTAAGAGTCTATGATGACATCATGTAGCTTTAGACCTTCTGGGGACCCTCTACGGAGAAAAAAAGTTCAAAAGGTCCCATATGGACCACTGTCTGGAGGTCCTGACTTGACTTTTTAACATCAGAAAGAGTCTATGAGGACATCATGTAGCTTTTAGACCTTCTGGGGACCCTCTGAGGAGAAAAAAGTTCAAAAGGTCCCATATGGACCACTGTCTGGAGGTCCTGACTTTACTTTTTAACATCACAAAGAGTCTTTGAGGACATCAGGTAGCTTTTAGACCTTCTGGGGACCCTCTGAGCAGAAAAAAGTTCAAAAGGTCAAATATGGACCACTGTCTGGAGGACCTGACTTGACTTTTTAACATCAGAAAGAGTCTATGAGGACATCATGTAGCTTTTAGACCTTCTGGGGACCTTCTCAGGAGAAAAAAAGTTCAAAAGGTCCTATATGGACCACTGTCTGGAGGTCCTGACTTGACTTTTTAACATCAGAAAGAGTCTATGAGGACATCATGTAGCTTTTAGACCTTCTGGGGACCCTCTGAGAAGAAAAAAGTTCAAAAGGTCCCATATGGACCACTGTCTGGAGGACCTGACTTCAATTTTAAACATCAGTAAGAGTCTATGATGACATCATGTAGCTTTAGACCTTCTGGGGACCCTCTACGGAGAAAAAAAGTTCAAAAGGTCCCATATGGACCACTGTCTGGAGGTCCTGACTTGACTTTTTAACATCAGAAAGAGTGTATGAGGACATCATGTAGCTTTTAGACCTTCTGGGGACCCTCTGAGGAGAAAAAAAGTTCAAAAGGTCCCATATGGACCACTGTCTGGAGGTCCTGACTTGACTTTTTAACATCAGAAAGAGTCTATGAGAACATCTTGTAGCTTCTAGACCTTCTGGGGACCCTCTGAGAAGAAAAAAAGTTCAAAAGGTCCCATATGGACCACTGTCTGGAGGTCCTGACTTTACTTTTTAACATCAGAAAGAGTCTTTGAGGACATCAGGTAGCTTTTAGACCTTCTGGGGACCCTCTGAGCGGAAAAAAGTTCAAAAGGTCCCATATGGACCACTGTCTGGAGGACCTGACTTGACTTTTTAACATCAGAAAGAGTCTATGAGGACATCATGTAGCTTTTAGACCTTCTGGGGACCTTCTCAGGAGAAAAAAAGTTCAAAAGGTCCCATATGGACCACTGTCTGGAGGTCCTGACTTGACTTTTTAACATCAGAAAGAGTCTATGAGGACATCATGTAGCTTTTAGACCTTCTGGGGACCCTCTGAGAAGAAAAAAGTTCAAAAGGTCCCATATGGACCACTGTCTGGAGGACCTGACTTGACTTTTTAACATCAGAAAGAGTCTATGAGGACATCATGTAGCTTTTAGACCTTCTGGGGACCCTCTGAGAAGAAAAAAGTTCAAAAGGTCCCATATGGACCACTGTCTGGAGGACCTGACTTGACTTTTTAAGATCAGAAAGAGTCTATGAGGACATCATGTAGGTTTTATACCTTCTGTGGACCCTTTTATCAGAAAAAAAGTTCAAAAGGTCCCATATGGACCAATGTCTGGAAGACCTGACTTGCCTTTTTAACATCAGAAAGAGTCTATGAGGACATCATGTAGCTTTTAGACCTTCTGGGGACCCTCTGAGGAGAAAAAAAGTTCAAAAGGTCCCATATGGACCACTGTCTGGAGGTCCTGACTTGTATTTTTCACATAAGAAAGAGTCTATGTGGACATCAGGTAGCTTTTAGACCTTCTGGGGACCCTCTGAGGAGAGAAAAAGTTCAAAAGGTCCCATATGGACCACTGTCTGGAGGTCCTGACTTGACTTTTTAACATCAGAAAGAGTCTATGAGGACATCAGGTAGCTTTTAGACCTTCTGGGGACCCCCTGAGCAGAAAAAAAGTTCAAAAGGTCCCATATGGACCAATGTCTGGAGGACCTGACTTGACTTTTTAACATCGGAAAGAGTCTATGAGGACATCATGTAGCTTTTAGACCTTCTGGGGACCCTCTTATCAGAAAAAAGTTCAAAAGGTCCCATATGGACCACTGTCTGGAGGACCTGACTTGACTTTTTAACATCAGAAAGAGTCTATGAGGACATCATGTGGCTTTTAGTCCTTCTGGGGACCCTCTGAGGAGAAAAAAAGTTCAAAAGGTCCCATATGGACCACTGTCTGGAGGTCCTGACTTGACTTTTTAACATCAGAAAGAGTCTATGAGGACATCATGTAGCTTTTAGACATTCTGGGGACCCTCTGAGGAGAAAAAAAGTTCAAAAGGTCCCATATGGACCACTGTACGGAGGTCCTGACTTCACTTTTTAACATCAGAAAGAGTCTTTGAGGACATCAGGTAGCTTTTAGACCTTCTGGGGACCCTCTGAGAAGAAAAAAGTTCAAAAGGTCCCATATGGACCACTGTCTGGAGGACCTGACTTGACTTTTTAACATCAGAAAGAGTCTATGAGGACATCATGTAGCTTTTAGACCTTCTGGGGACCCTCTGAGAAGAAAAAAGTTCAAAAGGTCCCATATGGACCACTGTCTGGAGGACCTGACTTGACTTTTTAAGATCAGAAAGAGTCTATGAGGACATCATGTAGGTTTTATACCTTCTGTGGACCCTCTTATCAGAAAAAAAGTTCAAAAGGTCCCATATGGACCAATGTCTGGAAGACCTGACTTGACTTTTTAACATCAGAAAGAGTCTATGATGACATCTTATAGCTTTTAGACCTTCTGGGGACCCTCTGAGGAGAAAAAAAGTTCAAAAGGTCCCATATGAACCACTGTCTGGAGGTCCTGACTTGACTTTTTAACATCAGAAAGAGTCTATGAGGACATCATGTAGCCTTTAGACCTTCTGGGGACCCTCTGAGCAGAAAAAAAGTTCAAAAGGTCCCATATGGACCACTGTCTGGAGGACCTGACTTGACTTTTTAACATCAGAAAGAGTCTATGAGGACATCATGTAGCTTTTAGACCTTCTGGGGACCCTCTGTGGAGAAAAAAAGTTCAAAAGGTCCCATATGGACCACTGTCTGGAGGTCCTGACTTGACTTTTTAACATCAGAAAGAGTCTATGAGGACATCATGTAGCTTTTAGACCTTCTGGGGACCCTCTGAGAAGAAAAGAAGTTCAAAAGGTCCCATATGCACTACTGTCTGGAGGACCTGACTTCAATTTTAAACATCAGTAAGAGTCTATGATGACATCATGTAGCTTTAGACCTTCTGGGGACCCTCTACGGAGAAAAAAGTTCAAAAGGTCCCATATGGACCACTGTCTGGAGGTCCTGACTTGACTTTTTAACATCAGAAAGAGTCTATGAGGACATCATGTAGCTTTTAGACCTTCTGGGGACCCTCTGAGGAGAAAAAAAGTTCAAAAGGTCCGATATGGACCACTGTCTGGAGGTCCTGACTTTACTTTTTAACATCAGAAAGAGTCTTTGAGGACATCAGGTAGCTTTTAGACCTTCTGGGGACCCTCTGAGGAAAAAAAAGTTCAAAAGGTCCCATATGGACCACTGTCTGGAGGACCTGACTTGACTTTTTAACATCAGAAAGAGTCTATGAGGACATCATGTAGCTTTTAGACCTTCTGGGGACCTTCTCAGGAGAAAAAAAGTTCAAAAGGTCCCATATGGACCACTGTCTGGAGGTCCTGACTTGACTTTTTAACATCAGAAAGAGTCTATGAGGACATCATGTAGCTTTTAGACATTCTGGGGACCCTCTGAGGAGAAAAAAAGTTCAAAAGGTCCCATATGGACCACTGTACGGAGGTCCTGACTTCACTTTTTAACATCAGAAAGAGTCTTTGAGGACATCAGGTAGCTTTTAGACCTTCTGGGGACCCTCTGAGAAGAAAAAAGTTCAAAAGGTCCCATATGGACCACTGTCTGGAGGACCTGACTTGACTTTTTAACATCAGAAAGAGTCTATGAGGACATCATGTAGCTTTTAGACCTTCTGGGGACCCTCTGAGAAGAAAAAAGTTCAAAAGGTCCCATATGGACCACTGTCTGGAGGACCTGACTTGACTTTTTAAGATCAGAAAGAGTCTATTAGGACATCATGTAGGTTTTATACCTTCTGTGGACCCTCTTATCAGAAAAAAAGTTCAAAAGGTCCCATATGGACCAATGTCTGGAAGACCTGACTTGACTTTTTAACATCAGAAAGAGTCTATGATGACATCTTATAGCTTTTAGACCTTCTGGGGACCCTCTGAGGAGAAAAAAAGTTCAAAAGGTCCCATATGAACCACTGTCTGGAGGTCCTGACTTGACTTTTTAACATCAGAAAGAGTCTATGAGGACATCATGTAGCCTTTAGACCTTCTGGGGACCCTCTGAGCAGAAAAAAAGTTCAAAAGGTCCCATATGGACCACTGTCTGGAGGACCTGACTTGACTTTTTAACATCAGAAAGAGTCTATGAGGACATCATGTAGCTTTTAGACCTTCTGGGGACCCTCTGTGGAGAAAAAAAGTTCAAAAGGTCCCATATGGACCACTGTCTGGAGGTCCTGACTTGACTTTTTAACATCAGAAAGAGTCTATGAGGACATCATGTAGCTTTTAGACCTTCTGGGGACCCTCTGAGAAGAAAAGAAGTTCAAAAGGTCCCATATGCACTACTGTCTGGAGGACCTGACTTCAATTTTAAACATCAGTAAGAGTCTATGATGACATCATGTAGCTTTAGACCTTCTGGGGACCCTCTACGGAGAAAAAAGTTCAAAAGGTCCCATATGGACCACTGTCTGGAGGTCCTGACTTGACTTTTTAACATCAGAAAGAGTCTATGAGGACATCATGTAGCTTTTAGACCTTCTGGGGACCCTCTGAGGAGAAAAAAAGTTCAAAAGGTCCGATATGGACCACTGTCTGAAGGTCCTGACTTTACTTTTTAACATCAGAAAGAGTCTTTGAGGACATCAGGTAGCTTTTAGACCTTCTGGGGACCCTCTGAGGAAAAAAAAGTTCAAAAGGTCCCATATGGACCACTGTCTGGAGGACCTGACTTGACTTTTTAACATCAGAAAGAGTCTATGAGGACATCATGTAGCTTTTAGACCTTCTGGGGACCTTCTCAGGAGAAAAAAAGTTCAAAAGGTCCCATATGGACCACTGTCTGGAGGTCCTGACTTGACTTTTTAACATCAGAAAGAGTCTATGAGGACATCATGTAGCTTTTAGACCTTCTGGGGACCCTCTGAGGAGAAAAAAAGTTCAAAAGGTCCCATATGGACTACTGTCTGGAGGTTCTGACTTGACTTTTTAACATCTGAAAGAGTCTATGAGGACATCTTGTAGCTTTTAGACCTTCTGGGGACCCTCTGAGTAGAAAAAAAGTTCAAAAGGTCCCATATGGAAAACTGTCTGGAGGTCCTGAGTTGACTTTTTAACATCAGAAAGAATCTATGAGGACAGCATGTAGCTTTTAGACCTTCTGGGGACCCTCTGAGTAGAAAAAAAGTTCAAAAGGTCCCATATGGACCACTGTCTGGAGGACCTGACTTGACTTTTAAACATCAGAAAGAGTCTATGAGGACATCATGTAGCTTTTAGACCTTCTGGGGACCCTCTGAGGAGAAAAAAAGTTCAAAAAGTCCCATATGGACCACTGTCTGGACGACCTGACTTGACTATTAAACATCAGAAAGAGTCTATGAGGACATCATGTAGCTTTTAGACCTTCTGGGGACCCTCTGAGGAGAAAAAAAGTTCAAAAGGTCCCATATGGACCACTGTCTGGAGGTCCTGACTTGACTTTTTAACATCAGAAAGAGTCTATGAGGACATCAGGTAGCTTTTAGACCTTCTGGGGACCCCCTGAGGAGAAAAAAAGTTCAAAAGGTACCATATGGACCACTGTAAGCATGTGTTGCCTACTCATTTCACATGAAAAGAAAGAGACAGAATTGAGAGAAGCTAGAATCAGTGAACGTACATCAATACTGACTTAATTAGCAGGGCAATAGCAATGATTAAAATCATGTCGGTTTAAGAGTACGACATAGGCTAACCTTAAAAAAATGTTTTTAGTTTTATTATGAAAAAAACGGAATGAGTTTTATTTCTTGAATCTTGAATGCATTGCAATCAACAAAGTGCATATTACTTTCAAATGTTATTCTTCCATGCAAAACGCTTGTGCAATGTAATGAAACGCATTAGTGCTTGAATGCATTGCAATGCAACAGAGTGCATATTACTTTTAAATGTTAATCTTCCATGCAAAACGCTGTTGCAATGTAATGAAACGCTTTAGTTCTTGAATGCATTGCAATTCAACAAAGTGCATCTTACTTTTAAATGTTATTCTTCCATGCAAAACGCTTGTGCAATGCAACAGCACGCTGTTGCAATGTAATGAAACGCATTAGTTCTTGAATGCATTGTAATGCAACAGAGTGCATATTACTTTTAAATGTTATTCTTCCATGCAAAACGCTTGTGCAATGCAACAGCACGCTGTTGCAATGGAATGAATCGCATTAGTTCTTGAATGCATTTGCAATGCAACAAAGTGCATACTACTTTTAAATGTTATTCTTCCACGCAAAACGCTTGTGCAATGCAACAGCACGCTGTTGCAATGGAATGAAACGCATTAGTTCTTGAACGCATTTGCAATGCAACAAAGTGCATATTACTTTTAAATGTTATTCTTCCATGCAAAACGCTTGTGCAATGCAACAGCACGCTGTTGCAATGTAATATAAACGCATTAGTTATTGAATGCATTGCAATGCAACAGAGTGCATATTACTTTTAAATGTTATTCTTCCATGCAAAAACTCTTGTGCAATGTACAGAAACGCATTAGTTCTTGAATGCATTGCAATGTAACAGAGTGCATATTACTTTTAAATGTTATTCTTCCATGCAAAACGCTTGTGCAATGCAACAGCACGCTGTTGCAAATAGAATGAATCGCATTAGTTCTTGAATGCATTTGCAATGCAACAAAGTGCATACTACTTTTAAATGTTATTCTTCCATGCAAAACGCTTGTGCAATGCAACAGCACGCTGTTGCAATGGAATGAAACGCATTAGTTCTTGAATGCATTTGCAATGCAACAAAGTGCATATTACTTTTAAATGTTATTCTTTCTTGCAAAACGCTTGTGTAATGCAACAGCACGCTGCATTGCACATCTCTTCTTTGAACAATGGAAATAGTTAGTTATTGCATGCATTGGAAAGCGACAGCTTTGTGATGTTTTCTCGTGAGTACACACATTAATTAGCTGTATGCAATGCGGAAAACAATATGCTGTGAGTTGTCTTTTCAACAGCTGATGCAATGATTTTCCTTCATACACAAATGATTATGGTTAGTTTGTTCATTGCACAAAGGAATAAGTTAGACCTTTTATGCAATGGAATGAAACAACAAAAATGTTATTAAAACAGCAGATTGCTTTGCCCATCTCTTTAATGCACTACGGAATGAGCTAGTTCTTGAATGCATTGCAATGCAATAAAGTGCATATTGCTTATAGGTCATTCTTCGATGCTTTTCGTTGGTATTCTTCGTTACGCTTGATCGTATGTGCAATGCAATGCAACAGCAGATTGCATTGCAGATCTCTTAATGCACTACGGAATGAGTTAGTTCTTGAACGCATTGCAATGCAAAAGAAGTGCATATCGCTTATATGTCATTCTAACGCTTTATCATATGTGCAATGCAACAGCAGTTTTTTAAGCTTTAGTTTTTTTCATTGCACAAATAAGTTAGTCCTTTTATGCAATGGAATGAAACAACAAAATGTTTTTAAAACAGCAGATTGCGTTGCCCATCTCTTTAATGCACTACAAAACGAGTTAGTTCTTGAGTGCATTGCAAAAAAGTGCATATTGCTTATATGTTACTCTACTGCTTTATCATATGTGCAATGCAAAAGCAGTTTTTAAGCGTTAGTTTTTTTCATTGCACAAAGGAATAAGTTAGTCCTTTTATGCAATGGAATGAAACAACAAAAAATGTTAGTAAAACAACAGATTGCATTGTCTATCTCTTTAATGCACTGCAAAATTAGTTAGTTCTTGAATGCATTGCAATTCAACAATGCCTTTTGACTTTTTAACATCAGAAAGAGTCTATGAGGACATCATGTAGCTTTTAGACCTTCTGGGGACCCTCTGAGGAGAAAAAAAGTTCAAAAGGATCCATATGGACCACTGTGTGGAGGTCCTAACTTGACTTTTTAACATCAGAAAGAGTCTATGAGGACATCATGTAGCTTTTAGACCTTCTGGGGACGCCCTGAGGAGAAAAAAAGTTCAAAAAGTCCCATATGGACCACTGGCTGGAGGACCTGACTTGACTTTTTAACATCAGAAAGAGTCTATAAGGACATCATGTAGCTTTTAGACCTTCTGGGGACCCTCTGAGGAGAAAAAAAGTTCAAAAGGTCCCATATGGACCACTGTCTGGAGGACCTGACTTGACTTTTTAACATCAGAAAGAGTCTATGAGGACATCATGTAGCTTTTAGACCTTCTGGGGAATCTCTGAGGAGAAAAAAAGTTCAAAAGGTCCCATATGGACCACTGTCTGGAGGTCCTGACTTGACTTTTTAACATCAGAAAGAGTCTATGTGGACATCAGGTAGCTTTTAGTCCTTCTGGGGACCCTCTGAGAAGAAAAAAAGTTCAAAAGGTCCCATATGGACCACTGTCTGGAGATCCTGACTTGACTTTTTAACATCAGAAAGAGTCTTTGAGGACATCAGGTAGCTTTTAGACCTTCTGGGGACCCTCTGAGAAGAAAAAAAGTTCAAAAGGTTCCATATGGACCAATGTCTGGAGGACCTGACTTGACTTTTTAACATCAGAAAGAGTCTATGAGGACATCATGTAGCTTTTAGACCTTCTGGGGACCCTCTGAGGAGAAAAAAAGTTCAAAAGGATCCATATGGACCACTGTCTGGAGGTCCTAACTTGACTTTTTAACATCAGAAAGAGTCTATGAGGACATCATGTAGCTTTTAGACCTTCTGGGGACGCCCTGAGGAGAAAAAAAGTTCAAAAAGTCCCATATGGACCACTGGCTGGAGGACCTGACTTGACTTTTTAACATCAGAAAGAGTCTATAAGGACATCATGTAGCTTTTAGACCTTCTGGGGACCCTCTGAGGAGAAAAAAAGTTCAGAAGGTCCCATATGGACCACTGTCTGGAAGACCTGACTTGACTTTTAAACATCAGAAAGAGTCTATGATGACATCATATAGCTTTTAGACCTTCTGGGGACCCTCTGAGGAGAAAAAAAGTTCAAAAGGTCCCATATGAACCACTGTCTGGAGGTCCTGACTTGACTTTTTAACATCAGAAAGAGTCTATGAGGACATCATGTAGATTTTAGACCTTCTTGGGACCCTCTGAGCAGAAAAAAAGTTCAAAAGGTCCCATATGGACCACTGTCTGGAGGACCTGACTTGACTTTTTAACATCAGAAAGAGTCTATGAGGACATCATGTAGCTTTTAGACCTTCTGGGGACCCCCTGAGGAGAAAAAAAGTTCAAAAGGTCCCATATGGACCACTGTCTGGAGGACCTAACTTGACTTTTTAACATCAGAAAGAGTCTATGAGGACATCATGTAGCTTTTAGACCTTCTGGGGACCCTCTGAGGAGAAAAAAAGTTCAAAAATATCCATATGGACCACTGTCTGGAGGTCCTAACTTGACTTTTTAACATCAGAAAGAGTCTATGAGGACATCATGTAGCTTTTAGACCTTCTGGGGACGCCCTGAGGAGAAAAAAAGTTCAAAAAGTCACATATGGTCCACTGGCTGGAGGACCTGACTTGACTTTTTAACATCAGAAAGAGTCTATAAGGACATCATGTAGCTTTTAGACCATCTGGGGACCCTCTGAGGAGAAAAAAAGTTCAGAAGGTCCCATATGGACCACTGTCTGGAAGACCTGACTTGACTTTTAAACATCAGAAAGAGTCTATGATGACATCTTATAGCTTTTAGACCTTCTGGGGACCCTCTGAGGAGAAAAAAAGTTCAAAAGGTCCCATATGAACCACTGTCTGGAGGTCCTGACTTGACTTTTTAACATCAGAAAGAGTCTATGAGGACATCATGTAGCTTTTAGACCTTCTGGGGACCCTCTGAGCAGAAAAAAAGTTCAAAAGGTCCCATATGGACCACTGTCTGGAGGACCTGACTTGACTTTTTAACATCAGAAAGAGTCTATGAGGACATCATGTAGCTTTTAGACCTTCTGGGGACCCTCTGTGGAGAAAAAAAGTTCAAAAGGTCCCATATGGACCACTGTCTGGAGGTCCTGACTTGACTTTTTAACATCAGAAAGAGTCTATGAGGACATCATGTAGCTTTTAGACCTTCTGGGGACCCTCTGAGTAGAAAAGAAGTTCAAAAGGTCCCATATGCACTACTGTCTGGAGGACCTGACTTCAATTTTAAACATCAGTAAGAGTCTATGATCACATCATGTAGCTTTAGACCTTCTGGGGACCCTCTACGGAGAAAAAAAGTTCAAAAGGTCCCATATGGACCACTGTCTGGAGGTCCTGACTTTACTTTTTAACATCAGAAAGAGTCTTTGAGGACATCAGGTAGCTTTTAGACCTTCTGGGGACCCTCTGAGCAGAAAATAGTTCAAAAGGTCCCATATGGACCACTGTCTGGAGGACCTGACTTGACTTTTTAACATCAGAAAGAGTCTATGAGGACATCATGTAGCTTTTAGACCTTCTGGGGACCTTCTCAGGAGAAAAAAAGTTCAAAAGGTCCCATATGGACCACTGTCTGGAGGTCCTGACTTGACTTTTTAACATCAGAAAGAGTCTATGAGGACATCATGTAGCTTTTAGACCTTCTGGGGACCCTCTGAGCAGAAAAAAAGTTCAAAAGGTCCCATATGGACCACTGTCTGGAGGACCTGACTTGACTTTTTAACATCAGAAAGAGTCTATGAGGACATCATGTAGCTTTTAGACCTTCTGGGGACCCTCTGTGGAGAAAAAAAGTTCAAAAGGTCCCATATGGACCACTGTCTGGAGGTCCTGACTTGACTTTTTAACATCAGAAAGAGTCTATGAGGACATCATGTAGCTTTTAGACCTTCTGGGGACCCTCTGAGTAGAAAAGAAGTTCAAAAGGTCCCATATGCACTACTGTCTGGAGGACCTGACTTCAATTTTAAACATCAGTAAGAGTCTATGATGACATCATGTAGCTTTAGACCTTCTGGGGACCCTCTACGGAGAAAAAAAGTTCAAAAGGTCCCATATGGACCACTGTCTGGAGGTCCTGACTTGACTTTTTAACATCAGAAAGAGTCTATGAGGACATCATGTAGCTTTTAGACCTTCTGGGGACCCTCTGAGGAGAAAAAAAGTTCAAAAGGTCCCATATGGACCACTGTCTGGAGGTCCTGACTTGTATTTTTCACATCAGAAAGAGTCTATGTGGACATCAGGTAGCTTTTAGACCTTCTGGGGACCCTCTGAGGAGAGAAAAAGTTCAAAAGGTCCCATATGGACCACTGTCTGGAGGTCCTGACTTGACTTTTTAACATCAGAAAGAGTCTATGAGGACATCATGTAGCTTTTAGACCTTCTGGGGACCCTCTGAGAAGAAAAAAGTTCAAAAGGTCCCATATGGACCACTGTCTGGAGGACCTGACTTGACTTTTTAAGATCAGAAAGAGTCTATGAGGACATCATGTAGGTTTTATACCTTCTGTGGACCCTCTTATCAGAAAAAAGTTCAAAAGGTCCCATATGGACCAATGTCTGGAAGACCTGACTTGACTTTTTAACATCAGAAAGAGTCTATGATGACATCTTATAGCTTTTAGACCTTCTGGGGACCCTCTGAGGAGAAAAAAAGTTCAAAAGGTCCCATATGAACCACTGTCTGGAGGTCCTGACTTGACTTTTTAACATCAGAAAGAGTCTATGAGGACATCATGTAGCTTTTAGACCTTCTGGGGACCCTCTGAGCAGAAAAAAAGTTCAAAAGGTCCCATATGGACCACTGTCTGGAGGACCTGACTTGACTTTTTAACATCAGAAAGAGTCTATGAGGACATCATGTAGCTTTTAGACCTTCTGGGGACCCTCTGTGGAGAAAAAAAGTTCAAAAGGTCCCATATGGACCACTGTCTGGAGGTCCTGACTTGACTTTTTAACATCAGAAAGAGTCTATGAGGACATCATGTAGCTTTTAGACCTTCTGGGTACCCTCTGAGTAGAAAAGAAGTTCAAAAGGTCCCATATGCACTACTGTCTGGAGGTCCTGACTTGACTTTTTAACATCAGAAAGAGTCTATGAGGACATCATGTAGCTTTTAGACCTTCTGGGGACCCTCTAAGGAGAAAAAAGTTCAAAAGGTCCCATATGGACCACTGTCTGGAGGTCCTGACTTTACTTTTTAACATCACAAAGAGTCTTTGAGGACATCAGGTAGCTTTTAGACCTTCTGGGGACCCTCTGAGCAGAAAAAAGTTCAAAAGGTCAAATATGGACCACTGTCTGGAGGACCTGACTTGACTTTTTAACATCAAAAAGAGTCTATGAGGACATCATGTAGCTTTTAGACCTTCTGGGGACCTTCTCAGGAGAAAAAAAGTTCAAAAGGTCCTATATGGACCACTGTCTGGAGGTCCTGACTTGACTTTTTAACATCAGAAAGAGTCTATGAGGACATCATGTAGCTTTTAGACCTTCTGGGGACCCTCTGAGAAGGAAAAAGTTCAAAAGGTCCCATATGGACCACTGCCTGGAGGACCTGACTTCAATTTTAAACATCAGTAAGAGTCTATGATGACATCATGTAGCTTTAGACCTTCTGGGGACCCTCTACGGAGAAAAAAAGTTCAAAAGGTCCCATATGGACCACTGTCTGGAGGTCCTGACTTGACTTTTTAACATCAGAAAGAGTCTATGAGGACATCATGTAGCTTTTAGACCTTCTGGGGACCCTCTGAGGAGAAAAAAAGTTCAAAAGGTCCCATATGGACCACTGTCTGGAGGTCCTGACTTGACTTTTTAACATCAGAAAGAGTCTATGAGAACATCTTGTAGCTTCTAGACCTTCTGGGGACCCTCTGAGAAGAAAAAAAGTTCAAAAGGTCCCATATGGACCACTGTCTGGAGGTCCTGACTTTACTTTTTAACATCAGAAAGAGTCTTTGAGGACATCAGGTAGCTTTTAGACCTTCTGGGGACCCTCTGAGCGGAAAAAAGTTCAAAAGGTCCCATATGGACCACTGTCTGGAGGACCTGACTTGACTTTTTAACATCAGAAAGAATCTATGAGGACATCATGTAGCTTTTAGACCTTCTGGGGACCTTCTCAGGAGAAAAAAAGTTCAAAAGGTCCCATATGGACCACTGTCTGGAGGTCCTGACTTGACTTTTTAACATCAGAAAGAGTCTATGAGGACATCATGTAGCTTTTAGACCTTCTGGGGACCCTCTGAGAAGAAAAAAGTTCAAAAGGTCCCATATGGACCACTGTCTGGAGGACCTGACTTGACTTTTTAACATCAGAAAGAGTCTATGAGGACATCATGTAGCTTTTAGACCTTCTGGGGACCCTCTGAGAAGAAAAAAGTTCAAAAGGTCCCATATGGACCACTGTCTGGAGGACCTGACTTGACTTTTTAAGATCAGAAAGAGTCTATGAGGACATCATGTAGGTTTTATACCTTCTGTGGACCCTTTTATCAGAAAAAAAGTTCAAAAGGTCCCATATGGACCAATGTCTGGAAGACCTGACTTGCCTTTTTAACATCAGAAAGAGTCTATGAGGACATCATGTAGCTTTTAGACCTTCTGGGGACCCTCTGAGGAGAAAAAAAGTTCAAAAGGTCCCATATGGACCACTGTCTGGAGGTCCTGACTTGTATTTTTCACATAAGAAAGAGTCTATGTGGACATCAGGTAGCTTTTAGACCTTCTGGGGACCCTCTGAGGAGAGAAAAAGTTCAAAAGGTCCCATATGGACCACTGTCTGGAGGTCCTGACTTGACTTTTTAACATCAGAAAGAGTCTATGAGGACATCAGGTAGCTTTTAGACCTTCTGGGGACCCCCTGAGTAGAAAAAAAGTTCAAAAGGTCCCATATGGACCAATGTCTGGAGGACCTGACTTGACTTTTTAACATCGGAAAGAGTCTATGAGGACATCATGTAGCTTTTAGACCTTCTGGGGACCCTCTTATCAGAAAAAAGTTCAAAAGGTCCCATATGGACCACTGTCTGGAGGACCTGACTTGACTTTTTAACATCAGAAAGAGTCTATGAGGACATCATGTGGCTTTTAGTCCTTCTGGGGACCCTCTGAGGAGAAAAAAAGTTCAAAAGGTCCCATATGGACCACTGTCTGGAGGTCCTGACTTGACTTTTTAACATCAGAAAGAGTCTATGAGGACATCATGTAGCTTTTAGACATTCTGGGGACCCTCTGAGGAGAAAAAAAGTTCAAAAGGTCCCATATGGACCACTGTACGGAGGTCCTGACTTCACTTTTTAACATCAGAAAGAGTCTTTGAGGACATCAGGTAGCTTTTAGACCTTCTGGAGACCCTCTGAGAAGAAAAAAGTTCAAAAGGTCCCATATGGACCACTGTCTGGAGGACCTGACTTGACTTTTTAACATCAGAAAGAGTCTATGAGGACATCATGTAGCTTTTAGA
This sequence comes from Gila orcuttii, assembly GCA_026230005.1. Classification (NCBI taxonomy): domain Eukaryota; kingdom Metazoa; phylum Chordata; class Actinopteri; order Cypriniformes; family Leuciscidae; genus Gila; species Gila orcuttii. The sequence continues at coordinate 8,820,595 of JAPDVR010000003.1, forward strand.
CCTTCTGGGGACCCTCTGAGAAGAAAAAAGTTCAAAAGGTCCCATATGGACCACTGTCTGGAGGACCTGACTTGACTTTTTAAGATCAGAAAGAGTCTATGAGGACATCATGTAGGTTTTATACCTTCTGTGGACCCTCTTATCAGAAAAAAAGTTCAAAAGGTCCCATATGGACCAATGTCTGGAAGACCTGACTTGACTTTTTAACATCAGAAAGAGTCTATGATGACATCTTATAGCTTTTAGACCTTCTGGGGACCCTCTGAGGAGAAAAAAAGTTCAAAAGGTCCCATATGAACCACTGTCTGGAGGTCCTGACTTGACTTTTTAACATCAGAAAGAGTCTATGAGGACATCATGTAGCTTTTAGACCTTCTGGGGACCCTCTGAGCAGAAAAAAAGTTCAAAAGGTCCCATATGGACCACTGTCTGGAGGACCTGACTTGACTTTTTAACATCAGAAAGAGTCTATGAGGACATCATGTAGCTTTTAGACCTTCTGGGGTCCCTCTGTGGAGAAAAAAAGTTCAAAAGGTCCCATATGGACCACTGTCTGGAGGTCCTGACTTGACTTTTTAACATCAGAAAGAGTCTATGAGGACATCATGTAGCTTTTAGACCTTCTGGGGACCCTCTGAGTAGAAAAGAAGTTCAAAAGGTCCCATATGCACTACTGTCTGGAGGACCTGACTTCAATTTTAAACATCAGTAAGAGTCTATGATGACATCATGTAGCTTTAGACCTTCTGGGGACCCTCTACGGAGAAAAAAGTTCAAAAGGTCCCATATGGACCACTGTCTGGAGGTCCTGACTTGTCTTTTTAACATCAGAAAGAGTCTATGAGGACATCATGTAGCTTTTAGACCTTCTGGGGACCCTCTGAGGAGAAAAAAATTTCAAAAGGTCCCATATGGACCACTGTCTGGAGGTCCTGACTTTACTTTTTAACATCAGAAAGAGTCTTTGAGGACATCAGGTAGCTTTTAGACCTTCTGGGGACCCTCTGAGGAAAAAAAAGTTCAAAAGGTCCCATATGGACCACTGTCTGGAGGACCTGACTTGACTTTTTAACATCAGAAAGAGTCTATGAGGACATCATGTAGCTTTTAGACCTTCTGGGGACCTTCTCAGGAGAAAAAAAGTTCAAAAGGTCCCATATGGACCACTGTCTGGAGGTCCTGACTTGACTTTTTAACATCAGAAAGAGTCTATGAGGACATCATGTAGCTTTTAGACCTTCTGGGGACCCTCTGAGGAGAAAAAAAGTTCAAAAGGTCCCATATGGACTACTGTCTGGAGGTTCTGACTTGACTTTTTAACATCTGAAAGAGTCTATGAGGACATCATGTAGCTTTTAGACCTTCTGGGGACCCTCTGAGCAGAAAAAAGTTCAAAAGGTCCCATATGGACCACTGTGTGGAGGACCTGACTTGACTTTTTAACATCAGAAAGAGTCTATGAGGACATCATGTAGCTTTTAGACCTTCTGGGCACCATCTGAACAGAAAAAAGTTCAAAAGGTCCCATATGGACCACTGCCTGGAGGACCTGACTTGACTTTTTAACATCAGAAAGAGTCTATGAGGACGTCATATAGCTTTTACACCTTCTGGGGACCCTCTGAGCAGAAAAAAAGTTCAAAAGGTCCCATATTGACTAGTGTCTGGAGGACCTGACTTGCCTATTTAACATCAGAAATAGTCTATGAGGACATCATGTAGCTTTTAGACCTTCTGGGCACCCTCTGAGGAGAAAAAAAGTTCAAAAGGTCCCATATGGACCTCTGTAAGCATGTGTAGCCTACTCATTTCACATGAAAAGAAAGAGACAGAATTGAGAGAAGAATTTACTGACTAAATTAGCAGGGCAATAGCAATGATTAAAAGCATGTCGGTTTAAGAGTACGATATAGGCTACCTTAAAAATGTTTTTAGTTTTATTATGAAAAAAACGGAATGAGTTTTATTTCTTGAATCTTGAATGCATTGCAATCAACAAAGTGCATATTAGTTTCAAATGTTATTCTTCCATGCAAAACGCTTGTGCAATGTAATGAAACGCATTAGTGCTTGAATGCATTTTAGTGCAACAGAGTGCATATTACTTTTAAATGTTAATCTTCCATGCAAAACGCTGTTGCAATGTAATGAAACCCTTTAGTTCTTGAATGCATTGCAATGCAACAGAGTGCATATTACTTTTAAATGTTATTCTTCCATGCAAAACGCTTGTGCAATGCAACAGCACGCTGTTGCAAACGTATTAGTTCTTGAATGCATTGCAATGCAACAGAGTGCATATTACTTTTAAATGTTATTCTTCCATGCAAAACGCTTGTGCAATGCAACAGCACGCTGTTGCAATGTAATGAAACGCATTAGTTCTTGAATGCATTGCAATGCAACAGAGTGCATATTACTTTTAAATGTTATTCTTCCATGCAAAACGCTTGTGCAATGCAACAGCACGCTGTTGCAATGTAATGAAACGCATTAGTTCTTGAATGCATTGCAATGCAACAGAGTGCATATTACTTTTAAATGTTATTCTTCCATGCAAAACGCTTGTGCAATGCAACAGCACGCTGTTGCAATGTAATGAAACGCATTAGTTCTTGAATGCATTTGCAATGCAACAGAGTGCATATTACTTTTAAATTTTATTCTTCCATGCAAAACGCTTGTGCAATGCAACAGCACGCTGTTGCAATGTAATGAAACGCATTAGTTCTTGAATGCATTTGCAATGCAACAGAGTGCATATTACTTTTAAATTTTATTCTTCCATGCAAAACGCTTGTGCAATGCAACAGCACGCTGTTGCAATGTAATGAAACGCATTAGTTCTTGAATGCATTTGCAATGCAACAGAGTGCATATTACTTTTAAATGTTATTCTTCCATGCAAAACGCTTGTGCAATGCAACAGCACGCTGTTGCAATGTAATGAAACGCATTAGTTCTTGAATGCATTTGCAATGCAACAGAGTGCATATTACTTTTAAATGTTATTCTTCCATGCAAAACGCTTGTGCAATGCAACAGCACGCTGTTGCAATGTAATGAAACGCATTAGTTGAATGCATTTGCAATGCAACAGAGTGCATATTACTTTTAAATGTTATTCTTCCATGCAAAACGCTTGTGCAATGCAACAGCACGCTGTTGCAATGTACAGAAACGCATTAGTTTTTGAATGCATTGCAATGTAACAGTGCATATTACTTTTAAATGTTACTCTTCCATGCAAAACGCATTAGTTCTTAAATGCATTGCAATGCAACAGAGTGCATATTAGTTTTAAATGTTATTCTTCCATGCAAAACGCTTGTGCAATGTACAGAAACGGTTTAGTTCTTGAATGCATTGCAATGTAACAGAGTGCATATTACTTTTAAATGTTAATCTTCCATGCAAAACGCTTGTGCAATGCAACAGCACGCTGTTGCAATAGAATGAATCGCATTAGTTCCTGAATGCATTTGCAATGCAACAAGGTGCATACTACTTTTAAATGTTATTCTTCCATGCAAAACGCTTGTGCAATGCAACAGCACGCTGCATTGGAAAGCGACAGCTTTGTGATGTTTTGTCGTGAGTACACACATTAATGAGCTGTATGCAATGCGGAAAACAATATGCTGTGAGTTGTCTTTTCAACAGCTGATGCAATGATTTTCCTTCATACACAAATGATTATGGTTAGTTTGTTCATTGCACAAAGGAATAAGTTAGACCTTTTATGCAATGGAATGAAACAACAAAAATGTTATTAAAACAGCAGATTGCTTTGCCCATCTCTTTAATGCACTACGGAATGAGCTAGTTCTTGAATGCATTGCAATGCAATAAAGTGCATATTGCTTATAGGTCATTCTTCGATGCTTTTCGTTGGTATTCTTCGTTACGCTTGAACGTATGTGCAATGCAATGCAACAGCAGATTGCATTGCAGATCTCTTAATGCACTACGGAATGAGTTAGTTCTTGAACGCATTGCAATGCAAAAAAAGTTCATATCACTTATATGTCATTCTATGATCTATGATCACTTATATGTCATATGGCTTTATCATATGTGCAATGCAACAGCAGTTTTTTTAAGCGTTAGTTTTTTCCATTGCACAAAGGAATAAGTTAGTCCTTTTATGCAATGGAATGAAACAACAAAATGTTTTTAAAACAGCAGATTGCGTTGCCCATCTCTTTAATGCACTACAAAAAGAGTTAGTTCTTTAGTGCATTGCAAAAAAAGTGCATATTGCTTATGCACAACTCTTTAACTTATGTGCAATGCAATTCAATCTCTTCAATGCACTACTGAATGAGTTAGTTCTTGAATGCTTTGCAATGCAAAAAAGTGCATATCGCTTATATGTTATTCTCCTTCTTTATCATATGTGCAATGCAAAAGCAGTTTTTAAGCGTTAGTTTTTTTCATTGCACAAAGGAATAAGTTAGTCATTTTATGCAATGGAATGAAACAACAAAACTGTTATTAAAACAAAAGATTGCATTGCCCATCTCTTTAATGCACTACAAAATGAGTTAGTTCTTGAATGCATTGCAATTCAACAATGCCTTTTGACTTTTTAACATCAGAAAGAGTCTATGAGGACATCATGTAGCTTTTAGACCTTCTGGGGACCCTCTGACCAGAAAAAAAGTTCAAAAGGTCCCATATGGACCAATGTCTGGAGGACCTGACTTGACTTTTTAACATCAGAAAGAGTCTATGAGGACATCATCTAGCTTTTAGACCTTCTGGGGACCCTCTGACCAGAAAAAGAGTTCAAAAGGTCCCATATGGACCACTGTCTGGAGGACCTGACTTGACTTTTTAACATCACAAAGAGTCTAAGAGGACATCGTGTAGCTTTTAGACCTTCTGGGCACCCTCTGAGTGGAAAAAAAGTTTAAAAGGTTCCATATGGACCACTGACTGGAGGACCTGACTTGACTTTTTAACATCAGAAAGAGTCTATGAGGACATCATGTAGCTTTTAGACCTTCTGGGGACCCTCTGAGTAGAAAAAAAGTTCAAAACTCCCATATGGACTACTGTCTGGAGGACCTGACTTGAATTTTAAACATCAGTAAGAGTCTATGATGACATCATGTAGCTTTTAGACCTTCTGGGGACCCTCTCAGGAGAAAAAAAGTTCAAAAGGTCCCATATGTACCACTGTCTGGAGGTCCTGACTTGACTTTTTAACATCAGAAAGAGTCTATGAGGACATCATGTAGCTTTTAGACCTTCTTGGGACCCTCTGAGAAGAAAAAAAGTTCAAAAGGTCCAATATGGACCACTGTCTGGAGGAATTGACTTGACTTTTTAACATCAGAAAGAGTCTATGAGGACATCATGTAGCTTTTAGACCTTCTGGGGACCCTCTGAGGAGAAAGAAAGTTCAAAATGATCCATATGGACCACTGTCTGGAGGTCCTAACTTTACTTTTTAACATCAGAAAGAGTCTATGTGGACATCAGGTAGCTTTTAGACCTTCTGGGGACCCTCTGAGCAGAAAAAAAGTTCAAAAGGTCACATATGGACCACTGTCTATAGGTCCTGACTTGACTTTTTAACATCAGAAAGAATCTTTGAGGACATCATGTAGCTTTTAGACCTTCTGGGGACCCTCTGAGAAGAAAAAAAGTTCAAAAGGTCCCATATGGACCACTGTCTGTAGGTCCTGACTTGACTTTTTAACATCAGAAAGAGTCTATGAGGACATCCGGTAGCTTTTAGACTTTCTGGGGACCCTCTGAGCAGAAAAAAAGTTCAAAAGGTCCCATATGGACCAATGTCTGGAGGACCTGACTTGACTTTTTAACATCAGAAAGAGTCTATGAGGACATCATGTAGCTTTTAGACCTTCTGGGGACCCTCTGAGCAGAAAAAAAGTTCAAAAGGTCCCATATGAACCACTGTCTGGAGGTCCTGACTTGACTTTTTAACATCAGAAAGAGTCTATGAGGACATCATGTAGCTTTTAGACCTTCTGGGGACCCTCTGAGGAGAAAAAAAGTTCAAAAGGTCCCATATGGACCACTGTATGGAGGTCCTGACTTGACTTTTTAACATCAGAAAGAGTCTATGAGTACATCATATAGCTTTTAGACCTTCTGGGGACCCTCTGAGGAGAAAAAAAGTTCAAAAGGTCCCATATGGACCACTGTCTGGAGGTCCTGACTTGACTTTTTAACATCAGAAATAGTCTATGAGGACATCATGTAGCTTTTAGACCTTCTGGGCACCATCTGAGCAGAAGAAAAGTTCAAAAGGTCCCATATGGACCACTGCCTGGAGGACCTGACTTGACTTTTTAACATCAGAAAGAGTCTATGAGGACATCATGTAGCTTTTAGACCTTCTGGGGACCACCGGAGGAGAAAAAAGTTCAAAAAGTCCCATATGGACCACTGTCTGGAGGACCTGACTTGACTTTTTAACATCAGAAAGAGTCTATGAGGACATAATGTAGCTTTTAGACCTTCTGGGGACCCTCTTATCAGAAAAAAAGTTCAAAAGGTCCCATATGGACCACTGTCTGGAGGACCTGACTTGAATTTTAAACATCAGTAAGAGTCTATGATGACATCATGTAGCTTTTAGACCTTCTGGGGACCCTCTCAGGAGAAAAAAAGTTCAAAAGGTCCCATATGGACCACTGTCTTGAGGTCCTGACTTGACTTTTTAACATCAGAAAGAGTCTATGAGGACATCATGTAGCTTTTAGACCTTCTGGGGACCCTCTGAGAAGAAAAAAAGTTCAAAAGGTCCCATATGGACCACTGTCTGGAGGATTTGACTTGACTTTTTAACATCAGAAAGAGTCTATGAGGACATCATGTAGCTTTTAGACCTTCTGGGGACCCTCTGAGGAGAAAGAAAGTTCAAAAGGATCCATATGGACCACTGTCTGGAGGTCCTAACTTGACTTTTTAACATCAGAAAGAGTCTATGTGGACATCATGTAGCTTTTAGACCTTCTGGGGACCCTCTGAGGAGAAAAAAAGTTCAAAAGGTCCCATATGGACCACTGTCTGGAGGTCCTGACTTGACTTTTTAACATCAGAAAGAGTCTATGAGGACATCATGTAGCTTTTAGACCTTCTGGGGACCCTCTGAGTAGAAAAAAAGTTCAAAAGGTCCCATATGGACCACTGTCTGGAGGTCCTGACTTGACTTTTAAACATCAGAAAGAGTCTATGATGACATCATGTAGCTTTTAGACCTTCTGGGGAAACTCTGAGGAGAAAAAAAGTTCAAAAGGTCCCATATGGACCACTATCTGGAGGTCCTGACTTGACTTTTTAACATCAGAAAGAGTCTATGAGGACATTAGTAGCTTTTAGACCTTCTGGGATCCCTCTGAGCAGAAAAACGTTCAAAAGGTCCCATATGGACCACTGTCTGGAGGACCTGACTTGACTTTTTAACATCAGAAAGAGTCTATGAGGACATCATGTAGCTTTTAGACCTTCTGGGGACCCTCTGAGAAGAAAAAAAGTTCAAAAGGTCCCATATGGACCACTGTCTGGAGGAATTGACTTGACTTTTTAACATCAGAAAGAGTCTATGAGGACATCATGTAGCTTTTAGACCTCCTGGGGACCCTCTGAGGAGAAAGAAAGTTCAAAATGATCCATATGGACCACTGTCTGGAGGTCCTAACTTTACTTTTTAACATCAGAAAGAGTCTATGTGGACATCAGGTAGCTTTTAGACCTTCTGGGGACCCTCTGAGCAGAAAAAAAGTTCAAAAGGTCCCATATGGACCACTGTCTGGAGGTCCTGACTTGACTTTTTAACATCAGAAAGAATCTTTGAGGACATCATGTAGCTTTTAGACCTTCTGGGGACCCTCTGAGAAGAAAAAAAGTTCAAAAGGTCCCATATGGACCACTGTCTGGAGGTCCTGACTTGACTTTTTAACATCAGAAAGAGTCTACGAGGACATCAGGTAGCTTTTAGACCTTCTGGGGACCCCCTGAGAAGAAAAATAGTTCAAAAGTTCCCATATGGACCAATGTCTGGAGGACTTGACTTGACTTTTTAACATCAGAAAGAGTCTATGAGGACATCATGTAGCTTTTAGACCTTCTGGGGACCCTCTGAGGAGAAAAAAAGTTCAAAAGGTCCCATATGGACCACTGTCTGAAGGTCCTGACTTGACTTTTTAACATCAGAAAGAGTCTATGAGTACATCATATAGCTTTAGACCTTCTGGGCACCATCTGAGCAGAAGAAAAGTTCAAAAGGTCCCATATGGACCACTGCCTGGAGGACCTGACTTGACTTTTTAACATCAGAAAGAGTCTATGAGGACATCATGTAGCTTTTAGACCTTCTGGGGACCCCCGGAGGAGAAAAAAGTTCAAAAAGTCCCATATGGACCACTGTCTGGAGGACCTGACTTGACTTTTTAACATCAGAAAGAGTCTATGAGGACATAATGTAGCTTTTAGACCTTCTGGGGACCCTCTTATCAGAAAAAAAGTTCAAAAGGTCCCATATGGACCACTGTCTGGAGGACCTGACTTGAATTTTAAACATCAGTAAGAGTCTATGATGACATCATGTAGCTTTTAGACCTTCTGGGGACCCTCTGAGCAGAAAAAAAGTTCAAAAGGTCCCATATGGACCACTGTCTGGAGGTCCTGACTTGACTTTTTAACTTCAGAAAGAGTCTATGAGGACATCATGTAGCTTTTAGACCTTCTGGGGACCCTCTGAGGAGAAAAAAAGTTCAAAACGTCCCATATGGACCACTGTCTGGAGGTCCTGACTTGACTTTTTAACATCAGAAAGAGTCTATGTGGACATCAGGTAGCTTTTAGTCCTTCTGGGGACCCTCTGAGGAGAAAAAAAGTTTAAAAGGTCCCATATGGACCACTGTCTGTAGGTCCTGACTTGACTTTTTAACATCAGAAAGAGTCTACGAGGACATCAGGTAGCTTTTAGACCTTCTGGGGACCCCCTGAGAAGAAAAATAGTTCAAAAGTTCCCATATGGACCAATGTCTGGAGGACTTGACTTGACTTTTTAACATCAGAAAGAGTCTATGAGGACATCATGTAGCTTTTAGACCTTCTGGGGACCCTCTGAGGAGAAAAAAAGTTCAAAAAGTCCCATATGGACCACTGTCTGAAGGTCCTGACTTGACTTTTTAACATCAGAAAGAGTCTATGAGTACATCATATAGCTTTTAGACCTTCTGGGGACCCTCTGAGGAGAAAAAAAGTTCAAAAGGTCCCATATGGACTACTGTCTGGAGGTCCTGACTTGACTTTTTAACATGAGAAATAGTCTATGAGGACATCATGTAGCTTTTAGACCTTCTGGGCACCATCTGAGCAGAAGAAAAGTTCAAAAGGTCCCATATGGACCACTGCCTGGAGGACCTGACTTGACTTTTTAACATCAGAAAGAGTCTATGAGGACATCATGTAGCTTTTAGACCTTCTGGGGACCCCCGGAGGAGAAAAAAGTTCAAAAAGTCCCATATGGACCACTGTCTGGAGGACCTGACTTGACTTTTTAACATCAGAAAGAGTCTATGAGTACATAATGTAGCTTTTAGACCTTCTGGGGACCCTCTGAGAAGAAAAAAATTCAAAAGGTCCCATATGGACCACTGTCTGGAGGATTTGACTTGACTTTTTAACATCAGAAAGAGTCTATGAGGACATCATGTAGCTTTTAGACCTTCTGGGGACCCTCTGAGGAGAAAGAAAGTTCAAAAGGATCCATATGGACCACTGTCTGGAGGTCCTAACTTGACTTTTTAACATCAGAAAGAGTCTATGTGGACATCATGTAGCTTTTAGATCTTCTGGGGACCCTCTGAGTAGAAAAAAAGTTCAAAAGGTCCCATATGGACCACTGTCTGGAGGTCCTGACTTGACTTTTTAACATCAGAAAGAGTCTATGATGACATCATGTAGCTTTTAGACCTTCTGGGGAAACTCTGAGGAGAAAAAAAGTTCAAAAGGTCCCATATGGACCACTCTCTGGAGGTCCTGACTTGACTTTTTAACATCAGAAAGAGTCTATGAGGACATTAGTAGCTTTTAGACCTTCTGGGATCCCTCTGAGCAGAAAAACGTTCAAAAGGTCCCATATGGACCACTGCCTGGAGGACCTGACTTGACTTTTTAACATCAGAAAGAGTCTATGAGGACATCATGTAGCTTTTAGACCTTCTGGGGACCCTCTGAGAAGAAAAAAAGTTCAAAAGGTCCCATATGGACCACTGTCTGGAGGAATTGACTTGACTTTTTAACATCAGAAAGAGTCTATGAGGACATCATGTAGCTTTTAGACCTTCTGGGGACCCTCTGAGGAGAAAGAAAGTTCAAAATGATCCATATGGACCACTGTCTGGAGGTCCTAACTTTACTTTTTAACATCAGAAAGAGTCTATGTGGACATCAGGTAGCTTTTAGACCTTCTGGGGACCCTCTGAGCAGAAAAAAAGTTCAAAAGGTCCCATATGGACCACTGTCTGGAGGTCCTGACTTGACTTTTTAACATCAGAAAGAATCTTTGAGGACATCATGTAGCTTTTAGACCTTCTGGGGACCCTCTGAGAAGAAAAAAAGTTCAAAAGGTCCCATATGGACCACTGTCTGGAGGTCCTGACTTGACTTTTTAACATCAGAAAGAGTCTACGAGGACATCAGGTAGCTTTTAGACCTTCTGGGGACCCCCTGAGAAGAAAAATAGTTCAAAAGTTCCCATATGGACCAATGTCTGGAGGACTTGACTTGACTTTTTAACATCAGAAAGAGTCTATGAGGACATCATGTAGCTTTTAGACCTTCTGGGGACCCTCTGAGGAGAAAAAAAGTTCAAAAGGTCCCATATGGACCACTGTCTGAAGGTCCTGACTTGACTTTTTAACATCAGAAAGAGTCTATGAGTACATCATATAGCTTTTAGACCTTCTGGGCACCATCTGAGCAGAAGAAAAGTTCAAAAGGTCCCATATGGACCACTGCCTGGAGGACCTGACTTGACTTTTTAACATCAGAAAGAGTCTATGAGGACATCATGTAGCTTTTAGACCTTCTGGGGACCCCCGGAGGAGAAAAAAGTTCAAAAAGTCCCATATGGACCACTGTCTGGAGGACCTGACTTGACTTTTTAACATCAGAAAGAGTCTATGAGGACATAATGTAGCTTTTAGACCTTCTGGGGACCCTCTTATCAGAAAAAAAGTTCAAAAGGTCCCATATGGACCACTGTCTGGAGGACCTGACTTGAATTTTAAACATCAGTAAGAGTCTATGATGACATCATGTAGCTTTTAGACCTTCTGGGGACCCTCTGAGCAGAAAAAAAGTTCAAAAGGTCCCATATGGACCACTGTCTGGAGGTCCTGACTTGACTTTTTAACTTCAGAAAGAGTCTATGAGGACATCATGTAGCTTTTAGACCTTCTGGGGACCCTCTGAGGAGAAAAAAAGTTCAAAACGTCCCATATGGACCACTGTCTGGAGGTCCTGACTTGACTTTTTAACATCAGAAAGAGTCTATGTGGACATCAGGTAGCTTTTAGTCCTTCTGGGGACCCTCTGAGGAGAAAAAAAGTTTAAAAGGTCCCATATGGACCACTGTCTGTAGGTCCTGACTTGACTTTTTAACATCAGAAAGAGTCTACGAGGACATCAGGTAGCTTTTAGACCTTCTGGGGACCCCCTGAGAAGAAAAATAGTTCAAAAGTTCCCATATGGACCAATGTCTGGAGGACTTGACTTGACTTTTTAACATCAGAAAGAGTCTATGAGGACATCATGTAGCTTTTAGACCTTCTGGGGACCCTCTGAGGAGAAAAAAAGTTCAAAAAGTCCCATATGGACCACTGTCTGAAGGTCCTGACTTGACTTTTTAACATCAGAAAGAGTCTATGAGTACATCATATAGCTTTTAGACCTTCTGGGGACCCTCTGAGGAGAAAAAAAGTTCAAAAGGTCCCATATGGACTACTGTCTGGAGGTCCTGACTTGACTTTTTAACATGAGAAATAGTCTATGAGGACATCATGTAGCTTTTAGACCTTCTGGGCACCATCTGAGCAGAAGAAAAGTTCAAAAGGTCCCATATGGACCACTGCCTGGAGGACCTGACTTGACTTTTTAACATCAGAAAGAGTCTATGAGGACATCATGTAGCTTTTAGACCTTCTGGGGACCCCCGGAGGAGAAAAAAGTTCAAAAAGTCCCATATGGACCACTGTCTGGAGGACCTGACTTGACTTTTTAACATCAGAAAGAGTCTATGAGGACATAATGTAGCTTTTAGACCTTCTGGGGACCCTCTGAGAAGAAAAAAATTCAAAAGGTCCCATATGGACCACTGTCTGGAGGATTTGACTTGACTTTTTAACATCAGAAAGAGTCTATGAGGACATCATGTAGCTTTTAGACCTTCTGGGGACCCTCTGAGGAGAAAAAAAGTTCAAAAGGTCCCATATGGACCACTGTCTGAAGGTCCTGACTTGACTTTTTAACATCAGAAAGAGTCTATGAGTACATCATATAGCTTTTAGACCTTCTGGGCACCATCTGAGCAGAAGAAAAGTTCAAAAGGTCCCATATGGACCACTGCCTGGAGGACCTGACTTGACTTTTTAACATCAGAAAGAGTCTATGAGGACATCATGTAGCTTTTAGACCTTCTGGGGACCCCCGGAGGAGAAAAAAGTTCAAAAAGTCCCATATGGACCACTGTCTGGAGGACCTGACTTGACTTTTTAACATCAGAAAGAGTCTATGAGGACATAATGTAGCTTTTAGACCTTCTGGGGACCCTCTTATCAGAAAAAAAGTTCAAAAGGTCCCATATGGACCACTGTCTGGAGGACCTGACTTGAATTTTAAACATCAGTAAGAGTCTATGATGACATCATGTAGCTTTTAGACCTTCTGGGGACCCTCTGAGCAGAAAAAAAGTTCAAAAGGTCCCATATGGACCACTGTCTGGAGGTCCTGACTTGACTTTTTAACTTCAGAAAGAGTCTATGAGGACATCATGTAGCTTTTAGACCTTCTGGGGACCCTCTGAGGAGAAAAAAAGTTCAAAACGTCCCATATGGACCACTGTCTGGAGGTCCTGACTTGACTTTTTAACATCAGAAAGAGTCTATGTGGACATCAGGTAGCTTTTAGTCCTTCTGGGGACCCTCTGAGGAGAAAAAAAGTTTAAAAGGTCCCATATGGACCACTGTCTGTAGGTCCTGACTTGACTTTTTAACATCAGAAAGAGTCTACGAGGACATCAGGTAGCTTTTAGACCTTCTGGGGACCCCCTGAGAAGAAAAATAGTTCAAAAGTTCCCATATGGACCAATGTCTGGAGGACTTGACTTGACTTTTTAACATCAGAAAGAGTCTATGAGGACATCATGTAGCTTTTAGACCTTCTGGGGACCCTCTGAGGAGAAAAAAAGTTCAAAAATTCCCATATGGACCACTGTCTGAAGGTCCTGACTTGACTTTTTAACATCAGAAAGAGTCTATGAGTACATCATATAGCTTTTAGACCTTCTGGGGACCCTCTGAGGAGAAAAAAAGTTCAAAAGGTCCCATATGGACTACTGTCTGGAGGTCCTGACTTGACTTTTTAACATGAGAAATAGTCTATGAGGACATCATGTAGCTTTTAGACCTTCTGGGCACCATCTGAGCAGAAGAAAAGTTCAAAAGGTCCCATATGGACCACTGCCTGGAGGACCTGACTTGACTTTTTAACATCAGAAAGAGTCTATGAGGACATCATGTAGCTTTTAGACCTTCTGGGGACCCCCGGAGGAGAAAAAAGTTCAAAAAGTCCCATATGGACCACTGTCTGGAGGACCTGACTTGACTTTTTAACATCAGAAAGAGTCTATGAGGACATAATGTAGCTTTTAGACCTTCTGGGGACCCTCTGAGAAGAAAAAAATTCAAAAGGTCCCATATGGACCACTGTCTGGAGGATTTGACTTGACTTTTTAACATCAGAAAGAGTCTATGAGGACATCATGTAGCTTTTAGACCTTCTGGGGACCCTCTGAGGAGAAAGAAAGTTCAAAAGGATCCATATGGACCACTGTCTGGAGGTCCTAACTTGACTTTTTAACATCAGAAAGAGTCTATGTGGACATCATGTAGCTTTTAGATCTTCTGGGGACCCTCTGAGTAGAAAAAAAGTTCAAAAGGTCCCATATGGACCACTGTCTGGAGGTCCTGACTTGACTTTTTAACATCAGAAAGAAACTATGAGGACATCATGTAGCTTTTAGACCTTCTGGGGACCCTCTGAGTAGAAAAAAAGTTCAAAAGGTCCCATATGGACCACTGTCTGGAGGACCTGACTTGACTTTTAAACATCAGAAAGAGTCTATGATGACATCATGTAGCTTTTAGACCTTCTGGGGAAACTCTGAGGAGAAAAAAAGTTCAAAAGGTCCCATATGGACCACTCTCTGGAGGTCCTGACTTGACTTTTTAACATCAGAAAGAGTCTATGAGGACATTAGTAGCTTTTAGACCTTCTGGGATCCCTCTGAGCAGAAAAACGTTCAATAGGTCCCATATGGACCACTGCCTGGAGGACCTGACTTGACTTTTTAACATCAGAAAGAGTCTATGAGGACATAATGTAGCTTTTAGACCTTCTGGGGACCCTCTGAGAAGAAAAAAATTCAAAAGGTCCCATATGGACCACTGTCTGGAGGATTTGACTTGACTTTTTAACATCAGAAAGAGTCTATGAGGACATCATGTAGCTTTTAGACCTTCTGGGGACCCTCTGAGGAGAAAGAAAGTTCAAAAGGATCCATATGGACCACTGTCTGGAGGTCCTAACTTGACTTTTTAACATCAGAAAGAGTCTATGTGGACATCATGTAGCTTTTAGATCTTCTGGGGACCCTCTGAGTAGAAAAAAAGTTCAAAAGGTCCCATATGGACCACTGTCTGGAGGTCCTGACTTGACTTTTTAACATCAGAAAGAAACTATGAGGACATCATGTAGCTTTTAGACCTTCTGGGGACCCTCTGAGTAGAAAAAAAGTTCAAAAGGTCCCATATGGACCACTGTCTGGAGGACCTGACTTGACTTTTAAACATCAGAAAGAGTCTATGATGACATCATGTAGCTTTTAGACCTTCTGGGGAAACTCTGAGGAGAAAAAAAGTTCAAAAGGTCCCATATGGACCACTCTCTGGAGGTCCTGACTTGACTTTTTAACATCAGAAAGAGTCTATGAGGACATTAGTAGCTTTTAGACCTTCTGGGATCCCTCTGAGCAGAAAAACGTTCAAAAGGTCCCATATGGACCACTGTCTGGAGGACCTGACTTGACTTTTTTAACATCAGAAAGAGTCTATGAGGACATCATGTAGCTTTTAGACCTTCTGGGGAAGCTCTGAGGAGAAAAAAAGTTCAAAAGGTCCCATATGGACCACTGTCTGGAGGTCCTGACTTGACTTTTTAACATCAGAAAGAGTCTATGTGGACATCAGGTAGCTTTTAGTCCTTCTGGGGACCCTCTTATCAGAAAAAAAGTTCAAAAGATCCCCTATGGACCACTGTCTGGAGGACCTGACTTGACTTTTTAACATCAGAAAGAGTCTATGAGGACATCATGTAGCTTTTAGACCTTCTGGGGACCCTCTGAGCAGAAAAAAAGTTCAAAAGGTCCCATATGGACCACTGTCTGGAGGTCCTGACTTGACTTTTTAACTTCAGAAAGAGTCTATGAGGACATCATGTAGCTTTTAGACCTTCTGGGGACCCTCTGAGGAGAAAAAAAGTTCAAAACGTCCCATATGGACCACTGTCTGGAGGTCCTGACTTGACTTTTTAACTTCAGAAAGAGTCTATGAGGACATCATGTACCCTTTAGACCTTCTGGGGACCCTCTGAGGAGAAAAAAAGTTCAAAAGGTCCCATATGGACCAATGTCTGGAGGTCCTTACTTGACTTTTTAACATCAAAAAGAGTCTATGAGGACATCACGTAGCTTTTAGACCTTCTGGGGACCCTCTAAGGAGAAAAAAAGTTCAAAAGGTCCCATATGGACCACTGTCTGGAGGATTTGACTTGACTTTTTAACATCAGAAAGAGTCTATGAGGACATCATGTAGCTTTTAGACCTTCTGGGGGACCCTCTGAGGAGAAAGAAAGTTCAAAATGATCCATATGGACCACTGTCTGGAGGTCCTAACTTGACTTTTTAACATCAGAAAGAGTCTATGTGGACATCAGGTAGCTTTTAGACCTTCTGGGTACCCTCTGAGCAGAAAAAAAGTTCAAAAGGTCCCATATGGACCACTGTCTGTAGGTCCTGACTTGACTTTTTAACATCAGAAAGAATCTTTGAGGACATCATGTAGCTTTTAGACCTTCTGGGGACCCTCTGAGAAGAAAAAAAGTTCAAAAGGTCCCATATGGACCACTGTCTGTAGGTCCTGACTTGACTTTTTAACATCAGAAAGAGTCTATGAGGACATCCGGTAGCTTTTAGACTTTCTGGGGACCCTCTGAGCAGAAAAAAAGTTCAAAAGGTCCCATATGGACCAATGTCTGGAGGACCTGACTTGTTTTTTTAACATCAGAAAGAGTCTATGAGGACATCATGTAGCTTTTAGACCTTCTGGGGACCCTCTGAGCAGAAAAAAAGTTCAAAAGGTCCCATATGAACCACTGTCTGGAGATCCTGACTTGACTTTTTAACATCAGAAAGAGTCTATGAGGACATCATGTAGCTTTTAGACCTTCTGGGGACCCTCTGAGCTGAAAAACGTGCAAAAGGTCCCATATGGACCACTGTCTGGAGGACCTGACTTGACTTTTTAACATCAGAAAGAGTCTATAAGGACATCATGTAGCTTGTAGACCTTCTGGGGAAGCTCAGAGGAGAAAAAAAGTTCAAAAGGTCCCATATGGACCACTGTCTGGAGGTCCTGACTTGACTTTTTAACATCAGAAAGAGTCTATGAGGACATCATGTAGCTTTTAGACCTTCTGGGGACCCTCAGAGGAGAAAAAAAGTTCAAAAGGTCCCATATGGACCACTGTCTGGAGGTCCTGACTTGACTTTTTAACATCAGAAAGAGTCTATGTGGACATCAGGTAGCTTTTAGTCCTTCTGGGGACCCTCTGAGGAGAAAAAAAGTTTAAAAGGTCCCATATGGACCACTGTCTGTAGGTCCTGACTTGACTTTTTAACATCAGAAAGAGTCTATGAGGACATCATGTAGCTTTTAGACCTTCTGGGGACCCTCTGTGGAGAAAAAAAGTTCAAAAGGTCCCATATGGACCACTGTCTGGAGGTCCTGACTTGACTTTTTAACATCAGAAAGAGTCTATGAGGACATCATGTAGCTTTTAGACCTTCTGGGGACCCTCTGAGTAGAAAAGAAGTTCAAAAGGTCCCATATGCACTACTGTCTGGAGGACCTGACTTCAATTTTAAACATCAGTAAGAGTCTATGATGACATCATGTAGCTTTAGACCTTCTGGGGACCCTCTGAGGAGAAAAAAAGTTCAAAAGGTCCCATATGGACCACTGTCTGGAGGTCCTGACTTGACTTTTTAACATCAGAAAGAGTCTTTGAGGACATCAGGTAGCTTTTAGACCTTCTGGGGACCCTCTGAGGAAAAAAAAGTTCAAAAGGTCCCATATGGACCACTGTCTGGAGGACCTGACTTGACTTTTTAACATCAGAAAGAGTCTATGAGGACATCATGTAGCTTTTAGACCTTCTGGGGACCTTCTCAGGAGAAAAAAAGTTCAAAAGGTCCCATATGGACCACTGTCTGGAGGTCCTGACTTGACTTTTTAACATCAGAAAGAGTCTATGAGGACATCATGTAGCTTTTAGACCTTCTGGGGACCCTCTGAGGAGAAAAAAAGTTCAAAAGGTCCCATATGGACTACTGTCTGGAGGTTCTGACTTGACTTTTTAACATCTGAAAGAGTCTATGAGGACATCATGTAGCTTTTAGACCTTCTGGGGACCCTCTGATCAGAAAAAAGTTCAAAAGGTCCCATATGGACCACTGTGTGGAGGACCTGACTTGACTTTTTAACATCAGAAAGAGTCTATGAGGACATCATGTAGCTTTTAGACCTTCTGGGCACCATCTGAGCAGAAAAAAGTTCAAAAGGTCCCATATGGACCACTGCCTGGAGGACCTGACTTGACTTTTTAACATCAGAAAGAGTCTATGAGGACGTCATATAGCTTTTACACCTTCTGGGGACCCTCTGAGCAGAAAAAAAGTTCAAAAGGTCCCATATTGACTAGTGTCTGGAGGACCTGACTTGCCTATTTAACATCAGAAATAGTCTATGAGGACATCATGTAGCTTTTAGACCTTCTGGGCACCCTCTGAGGAGAAAAAAAGTTCAAAAGGTCCCATATGGACCTCTGTAAGCATGTGTAGCCTACTCATTTCACATGAAAAGAAAGAGACAGAATTGAGAGAAGAATTTACTGACTAAATTAGCAGGGCAATAGCAATGATTAAAAGCATGTCGGTTTAAGAGTACGATATGGGCTACCTTAAAAATGTTTTTAGTTTTATTATGAAAAAAACGGAATGAGTTTTATTTCTTGAATCTTGAATGCATTGCAATCAACAAAGTGCATATTAGTTTCAAATGTTATTCTTCCATGCAAAACGCTTGTGCAATGTAATGAAACGCATTAGTGCTTGAATGCATTTTAGTGCAACAGAGTGCATATTACTTTTAAATGTTAATCTTCCATGCAAAACGCTGTTGCAATGTAATGAAACGCTTTAGTTCTTGAATGCATTGCAATGCAACAGAGTGCATATTACTTTTAAATGTTATTCTTCCATGCAAAACGCTTGTGCAATGCAACAGCACGCTGTTGCAAACGTATTAGTTCTTGAATGCATTGCAATGCAACAGAGTGCATATTACTTTTAAATGTTATTCTTCCATACAAAACGCTTGTGCAATGCAACAGCACGCTGTTGCAATGTAATGAAACGCATTAGTTCTATAATGCATTGCAATGCAACAGAGTGCATATTACTTTTAAATGTTATTCTTCCATGCAAAACGCTTGTGCAATGCAACAGCACGCTGTTGCAATGTAATGAAACGCATTAGTTCTTGAATGCATTGCAATGCAACAGAGTGCATATTACTTTTAAATGTTATTCTTCCATGCAAAACGCTTGTGCAATGCAACAGCACGCTGTTGCAATGTAATGAAACGCATTAGTTCTTGAATGCATTTGCAATGCAACAGAGTGCATATTACTTTTAAATTTTATTCTTCCATGCAAAACGCTTGTGCAATGCAACAGCACGCTGTTGCAATGTAATGAAACGCATTAGTTCTTGAATGCATTTGCAATGCAACAGAGTGCATATTACTTTTAAATGTTATTCTTCCATGCAAAACGCTTGTGCAATGCAACAGCACGCTGTTGCAATGTAATGAAACGCATTAGTTCTTGAATGCATTTGCAATGCAACAGAGTGCATATTACTTTTAAATGTTATTCTTCCATGCAAAACGCTTGTGCAATGCAACAGCACGCTGTTGCAATGTAATGAAACGCATTAGTTGAATGCATTTGCAATGCAACAGAGTGCATATTACTTTTAAATGTTATTCTTCCATGCAAAACGCTTGTGCAATGCAACAGCACGCTGTTGCAATGTACAGAAACGCATTAGTTTTTGAATGCATTGCAATGTAACAGTGCATATTACTTTTAAATGTTACTCTTCCATGCAAAACGCATTAGTTCTTAAATGCATTGCAATGCAACAGAGTGCATATTAGTTTTAAATGTTATTCTTCCATGCAAAACGCTTGTGCAATGTACAGAAACGGTTTAGTTCTTGAATGCATTGCAATGTAACAGAGTGCATATTACTTTTAAATGTTAATCTTCCATGCAAAACGCTTGTGCAATGCAACAGCACGCTGTTGCAATAGAATGAATCGCATTAGTTCCTGAATGCATTTGCAATGCAACAAGGTGCATACTACTTTTAAATGTTATTCTTCCATGCAAAACGCTTGTGCAATGCAACAGCACGCTGCATTGGAAAGCGACAGCTTTGTGATGTTTTGTCGTGAGTACACACATTAATGAGCTGTATGCAATGCGGAAAACAATATGCTGTGAGTTGTCTTTTCAACAGCTGATGCAATGATTTTCCTTCATACACAAATGATTATGGTTAGTTTGTTCATTGCACAAAGGAATAAGTTAGACCTTTTATGCAATGGAATGAAACAACAAAAATGTTATTAAAACAGCAGATTGCTTTGCCCATCTCTTTAATGCACTACGGAATGAGCTAGTTCTTGAATGCATTGCAATGCAATAAAGTGCATATTGCTTATAGGTCATTCTTCGATGCTTTTCGTTGGTATTCTTCGTTACGCTTGATCGTATGTGCAATGCAATGCAACAGCAGATTGCATTGCAGATCTCTTAATGCACTACGGAATGAGTTAGTTCTTGAACGCATTGCAATGCAAAAAAAGTTCATATCACTTATATGTCATTCTATGATCTATGATCACTTATATGTCATATGGCTTTATCATATGTGCAATGCAACAGCAGTTTTTTTAAGCGTTAGTTTTTTCCATTGCACAAAGGAATAAGTTAGTCCTTTTATGCAATGGAATGAAACAACAAAATGTTTTTAAAACAGCAGATTGCGTTGCCCATCTCTTTAATGCACTACAAAAAGAGTTAGTTCTTGAGTGCATTGCAAAAAAAGTGCATATTGCTTATGCACAACTCTTTAAGTTATGTGCAATGCAATTCAATCTCTTCAATGCACTACTGAATGAGTTAGTTCTTGAATGCTTTGCAATGCAAAAAAGTGCATATCGCTTATATGTTATTCTCCTTCTTTATCATATGTGCAATGCAAAAGCAGTTTTTAAGCGTTAGTTTTTTTCATTGCACAAAGGAATAAGTTAGTCATTTTATGCAATGGAATGAAACAACAAAACTGTTATTAAAACAAAAGATTGCATTGCCCATCTCTTTAATGCACTACAAAATGAGTTAGTTCTTGAATGCATTGCAATTCAACAATGCCTTTTGACTTTTTAACATCAGAAAGAGTCTATGAGGACATCATGTAGCTTTTAGACCTTCTGGGGACCCTCTGACCAGAAAAAAAGTTCAAAAGGTCCCATATGGACCAATGTCTGGAGGACCTGACTTGACTTTTTAACATCAGAAAGAGTCTATGAGGACATCATCTAGCTTTTAGACCTTCTGGGGACCCTCTGACCAGAAAAAGAGTTCAAAAGGTCCCATATGGACCACTGTCTGGAGGACCTGACTTGACTTTTTAACATCAGAAAGAGTCTAAGAGGACATCGTGTAGCTTTTAGACCTTCTGGGCACCCTCTGAGTGGAAAAAAAGTTCAAAAGGTTCCATATGGACCACTGACTGGAGGACCTGACTTGACTTTTTAACATCAGAAAGAGTCTATGAGGACATCATGTAGCTTTTAGACCTTCTGGGGACCCTCTGAGTAGAAAAAAAGTTCAAAACTCCCATATGGACTACTGTCTGGAGGACCTGACTTGAATTTTAAACATCAGTAAGAGTCTATGATGACATCATGTAGCTTTTAGACCTTCTGGGGACCCTCTCAGGAGAAAAAAAGTTCAAAAGGTCCCATATGTACCACTGTCTGGAGGTCCTGACTTGACTTTTTAACATCAGAAAGAGTCTATGAGGACATCATGTAGCTTTTAGACCTTCTGGGGACCCTCTGAGAAGAAAAAAGTTCAAAAGGTCCAATATGGACCACTGTCTGGAGGAATTGACTTGACTTTTTAACATCAGAAAGAGTCTATGTGGACATCAGGTAGCTTTTAGACCTTCTGGGGACCCTCTGAGCAGAAAAAAAGTTCAAAAGGTCACATATGGACCACTGTCTATAGGTCCTGACTTGACTTTTTAACATCAGAAAGAATCTTTGAGGACATCATGTAGCTTTTAGACCTTCTGGGGACCCTCTGAGAAGAAAAAAAGTTCAAAAGGTCCCATATGGACCACTGTCTGTAGGTCCTGACTTGACTTTTTAACATCAGAAAGAGTCTATGAGGACATCCGGTAGCTTTTAGACTTTCTGGGGACCCTCTGAGCAGAAAAAAAGTTCAAAAGGTCCCATATGGACCAATGTCTGGAGGACCTGACTTGACTTTTTAACATCAGAAAGAGTCTATGAGGACATCATGTAGCTTTTAGACCTTCTGGGGACCCTCTGAGCAGAAAAAAAGTTCAAAAGGTCCCATATGAACCACTGTCTGGAGGTCCTGACTTGACTTTTTAACATCAGAAAGAGTCTATGAGGACATCATGTAGCTTTTAGACCTTCTGGGGACCCTCTGAGGAGAAAAAAAGTTCAAAAGGTCCCATATGGACCACTGTATGGAGGTCCTGACTTGACTTTTTAACATCAGAAAGAGTCTATGAGTACATCATATAGCTTTTAGACCTTCTGGGGACCCTCTGAGGAGAAAAAAAGTTCAAAAGGTCCCATATGGACCACTGTCTGGAGGTCCTGACTTGACTTTTTAACATCAGAAATAGTCTATGAGGACATCATGTAGCTTTTAGACCTTCTGGGCACCATCTGAGCAGAAGAAAAGTTCAAAAGGTCCCATATGGACCACTGCCTGGAGGACCTGACTTGACTTTTTAACATCAGAAAGAGTCTATGAGGACATCATGTAGCTTTTAGACCTTCTGGGGACCACCGGAGGAGAAAAAAGTTCAAAAAGTCCCATATGGACCACTGTCTGGAGGACCTGACTTGACTTTTTAACATCAGAAAGAGTCTATGAGGACATAATGTAGCTTTTAGACCTTCTGGGGACCCTCTTATCAGAAAAAAAGTTCAAAAGGTCCCATATGGACCACTGTCTGGAGGACCTGACTTGAATTTTAAACATCAGTAAGAGTCTATGATGACATCATGTAGCTTTAAGACCTTCTGGGGACCCTCTCAGGAGAAAAAAAGTTCAAAAGGTCCCATATGGACCACTGTCTTGAGGTCCTGACTTGACTTTTTAACATCAGAAAGAGTCTATGAGGACATCATGTAGCTTTTAGACCTTCTGGGGACCCTCTGAGAAGAAAAAAAGTTCAAAAGGTCCCATATGGACCACTGTCTGGAGGATTTGACTTGACTTTTTAACATCAGAAAGAGTCTATGAGGACATCATGTAGCTTTTAGACCTTCTGGGGACCCTCTGAGGAGAAAGAAAGTTCAAAAGGATCCATATGGACCACTGTCTGGAGGTCCTAACTTGACTTTTTAACATCAGAAAGAGTCTATGTGGACATCATGTAGCTTTTAGACCTTCTGGGGACCCTCTGAGGAGAAAAAAAGTTCAAAAGGTCCCATATGGACCACTGTCTGGAGGTCCTGACTTGACTTTTTAACATCAGAAAGGGTCTATGAGGACATCATGTAGCTTTTAGACCTTCTGGGGACCCTCTGAGTAGAAAAAAAGTTCAAAAGGTCCCATATGGACCACTGTCTGGAGGTCCTGACTTGACTTTTAAACATCAGAAAGAGTCTATGATGACATCATGTAGCTTTTAGACCTTCTGGGGAAACTCTGAGGAGAAAAAAAGTTCAAAAGGTCCCATATGGACCACTCTCTGGAGGTCCTGACTTGACTTTTTAACATCAGAAAGAGTCTATGAGGACATTAGTAGCTTTTAGACCTTCTGGGATCCCTCTGAGCAGAAAAACGTTCAAAAGGTCCCATATGGACCACTGTCTGGAGGACCTGACTTGACTTTTTAACATCAGAAAGAGTCTATGAGGACATCATGTAGCTTTTAGACCTTCTGGGGACCCTCTGAGAAGAAAAAAAGTTCAAAAGGTCCCATATGGACCACTGTCTGGAGGAATTGACTTGACTTTTTAACATCAGAAAGAGTCTATGAGGACATCATGTAGCTTTTAGACCTTCTGGGGACCCTCTGAGGAGAAAGAAAGTTCAAAATGATCCATATGGACCACTGTCTGGAGGTCCTAACTTTACTTTTTAACATCAGAAAGAGTCTATGTGGACATCAGGTAGCTTTTAGACCTTCTGGGGACCCTCTGAGCAGAAAAAAAGTTCAAAAGGTCCCATATGGACCACTGTCTGGAGGTCCTGACTTGACTTTTTAACATCAGAAAGAATCTTTGAGGACATCATGTAGCTTTTAGACCTTCTGGGGACCCTCTGAGAAGAAAAAAAGTTCAAAAGGTCCCATATGGACCACTGTCTGGAGGTCCTGACTTGACTTTTTAACATCAGAAAGAGTCTATGTGGACATCAGGTAGCTTTTAGTCCTTCTGGGGACCCTCTGAGGAGAAAAAAAGTTTAAAAGGTCCCATATGGACCACTGTCTGGAGGTCCTGACTTGACTTTTTAACATCAGAAAGAGTCTATGAGGACATCAGGTAGCTTTTAGACCTTCTGGGGACCCCCTGAGAAGAAAAATAGTTCAAAAGTTCCCATATGGACCAATGTCTGGAGGACTTGACTTGACTTTTTAACATCAGAAAGAGTCTTTGAGGACATCATGTAGCTTTTAGACCTTCTGGGGACCCTCTGAGGAGAAAAAAAGTTCAAAAGGTCCCATATGGACCACTGTCTGAAGGTCCTGACTTGACTTTTTAACATCAGAAAGAGTCTATGAGTACATCATATAGCTTTTAGACTTTCTGGGGACCCTCTGAGGAGAAAAAAAGTTCAAAAGGTCCCATATGGACCACTGTCTGGAGGTCCTGACTTGACTTTTTAACATCAGAAATAGTCTATGAGGACATCATGTAGCTTTTAGACCTTCTGGGCACCATCTGAGCAGAAGAAAAGTTCAAAAGGTCCCATATGGACCACTGCCTGGAGGACCTGACTTGACTTTTTAACATCAGAAAGAGTCTATGAGGACATCATGTAGCTTTTAGACCTTCTGGGGACCCCCGGAGGAGAAAAAAGTTCAAAAAGTCCCATATGGACCACTGTCTGGAGGACCTGACTTGACTTTTTAACATCAGAAAGAGTCTATGAGGACATAATGTAGCTTTTAGACCTTCTGGGGACCCTCTTATCAGAAAAAAAGTTCAAAAAGTCCCATATGGACCACTGTCTGGAGGACCTGACTTGAATTTTAAACATCAGTAAGAGTCTATGATGACATCATGTAGCTTTTAGACCTTCTGGGGACCCTCTCAGGAGAAAAAAAGTTCAAAAGGTCCCATATGGACCACTGTCTTGAGGTCCTGACTTGACTTTTTAACATCAGAAAGAGTCTATGAGGACATCATGTAGCTTTTAGACCTTCTGGGGACCCTCTGAGAAGAAAAAAAGTTCAAAAGGTCCCATATGGACCACTGTCTGGAGGATTTGACTTGACTTTTTAACATCAGAAAGAGTCTATGAGGACATCATGTAGCTTTTAGACCTTCTGGGGACCCTCTGAGGAGAAAGAAAGTTCAAAAGGATCCATATGGACCACTGTCTGGAGGTCCTAACTTGACTTTTTAACATCAGAAAGAGTCTATGTGGACATCATGTAGCTTTTAGACCTTCTGGGGACCCTCTGAGGAGAAAAAAAGTTCAAAAGGTCCCATATGGACCACTGTCTGGAGGTCCTGACTTGACTTTTTAACATCAGAAAGAAACTATGAGGACATCATGTAGCTTTTAGACCTTCTGGGGACCCTCTGAGTAGAAAAAAAGTTCAAAAGGTCCCATATGGACCACTGTCTTGAGGTCCTAACTTGACTTTTTAACATCAGAAAGAGTCTATGAGGACATCATGTAGCTTTTAGACCTTCTGGGGACCCTCTGAGAAGAAAAAAATTCAAAAGGTCCCATATGGACCACTGTCTGGAGGATTTGACTTGACTTTTTAACATCAGAAAGAGTCTATGAGGACATCATGTAGCTTTTAGACCTTCTGGGGACCCTCTGAGGAGAAAGAAAGTTCAAAAGGATCCATATGGACCACTGTCTGGAGGTCCTGACTTGACTTTTTAACATCAGAAAGAGTCTATGTGGACATCAGGTAGCTTTTAGTCCTTCTGGGGACCCTCTGAGGAGAAAAAAAGTTTAAAAGGTCCCATATGGACCACTGTCTGGAGGTCCTGACTTGACTTTTTAACATCAGAAAGAGTCTATGAGGACATCAGGTAGCTTTTAGACCTTCTGGGGACCCCCTGAGAAGAAAAATAGTTCAAAAGTTCCCATATGGACCAATGTCTGGAGGACTTGACTTGACTTTTTAACATCAGAAAGAGTCTATGAGGACATCATGTAGCTTTTAGACCTTCTGGGGACCCTCTGAGGAGAAAAAAGTTCAAAAGGTCCCATATGGACCACTGTCTGAAGGTCCTGACTTGACTTTTTAACATCAGAAAGAGTCTATGAGTACATCATATAGCTTTTAGACCTTCTGGGGACCCTCTGAGGAGAAAAAAAGTTCAAAAGGTCCCATATGGACCACTGTCTGGAGGTCCTGACTTGACTTTTTAACATCAGAAATAGTCTATGAGGACATCATGTAGCTTTTAGACCTTCTGGGCACCATCTGAGCAGAAGAAAAGTTCAAAAGGTCCCATATGGACCACTGCCTGGAGGACCTGACTTGACTTTTTAACATCAGAAAGAGTCTATGAGGACATCATGTAGCTTTTAGACCTTCTGGGGACCCCCGGAGGAGAAAAAAGTTCAAAAAGTACCATATGGACCACTGTCTGGAGGACCTGACTTGACTTTTTAACATCAGAAAGAGTCTATGAGGACATAATGTAGCTTTTAGACCTTCTGGGGACCCTCTTATCAGAAAAAAAGTTCAAAAGGTCCCATATGGACCACTGTCTGGAGGACCTGACTTGAATTTTAAACATCAGTAAGAGTCTATGATGACATCATGTAGCTTTTAGACCTCCTGGGGACCCTCTCAGGAGAAAAAAAGTTCAAAAGGTCCCATATGGACCACTGTCTTGAGGTCCTGACTTGACTTTTTAACATCAGAAAGAGTCTATGAGGACATCATGTAGCTTTTAGACCTTCTGGGGACCCTCTGAGAAGAAAAAAAGTTCAAAAGGTCCCATATGGACCACTGTCTGGAGGATTTGACTTGACTTTTTAACATCAGAAAGAGTCTATGAGGACATCATGTAGCTTTTAGACCTTCTGGGGACCCTCTGAGGAGAAAGAAAGTTCAAAAGGATCCATATGGACCACTGTCTGGAGGTCCTAACTTGACTTTTTAACATCAGAAAGAGTCTATGTGGACATCATGTAGCTTTTAGACCTTCTGGGGACCCTCTGAGGAGAAAAAAAGTTCAAAAAGTCCCATATGGACCACTGTCTGAAGGTCCTGACTTGACTTTTTAACATCAGAAAGAGTCTATGAGTACATCATATAGCTTTTAGACCTTCTGGGGACCCTCTGAGGAGAAAAAAAGTTCAAAAGGTCCCATATGGACTACTGTCTGGAGGTCCTGACTTGACTTTTTAACATGAGAAATAGTCTATGAGGACATCATGTAGCTTTTAGACCTTCTGGGCACCATCTGAGCAGAAGAAAAGTTCAAAAGCTCCCATATGGACCACTGCCTGGAGGACCTGACTTGACTTTTTAACATCAGAAAGAGTCTATGAGGACATCATGTAGCTTTTAGACCTTCTGGGGACCCCCGGAGGAGAAAAAAGTTCAAAAAGTCCCATATGGACCACTGTCTGGAGGACCTGACTTGACTTTTTAACATCAGAAAGAGTCTATGAGGACATAATGTAGCTTTTAGACCTTCTGGGGACCCTCTGAGAAGAAAAAAATTCAAAAGGTCCCATATGGACCACTGTCTGGAGGATTTGACTTGACTTTTTAACATCAGAAAGAGTCTATGAGGACATCATGTAGCTTTTAGACCTTCTGGGGACCCTCTGAGGAGAAAGAAAGTTCAAAAGGATCCATATGGACCACTGTCTGGAGGTCCTAACTTGACTTTTTAACATCAGAAAGAGTCTATGTGGACATCATGTAGCTTTTAGATCTTCTGGGGACCCTCTGAGTAGAAAAAAAGTTCAAAAGGTCCCATATGGACCACTGTCTGGAGGTCCTGACTTGACTTTTTAACATCAGAAAGAAACTATGAGGACATCATGTAGCTTTTAGACCTTCTGGGGACCCTCTGAGTAGAAAAAAAGTTCAAAAGGTCCCATATGGACCACTGTCTGGAGGACCTGACTTGACTTTTAAACATCAGAAAGAGTCTATGATGACATCATGTAGCTTTTAGACCTTCTGGGGAAACTCTGAGGAGAAAAAAAGTTCAAAAGGTCCCATATGGACCACTCTCTGGAGGTCCTGACTTGACTTTTTAACATCAGAAAGAGTCTATGAGGACATTAGTAGCTTTTAGACCTTCTGGGATCCCTCTGAGCAGAAAAACGTCCAAAAGGTCCCATATGGACCACTGCCTGGAGGACCTGACTTGACTTTTTAACATCAGAAAGAGTCTATGAGGACATCATGTAGCTTTTAGACCTTCTGGGGACCCCCGGAGGAGAAAAAAGTTCAAAAAGTCCCATATGGACCACTGTCTGGAGGACCTGACTTGACTTTTTAACATCAGAAAGAGTCTATGAGGACATAATGTAGCTTTTAGACCTTCTGGGGACCCTCTGAGAAGAAAAAAATTCAAAAGGTCCCATATGGACCACTGTCTGGAGGATTTGACTTGACTTTTTAACATCAGAAAGAGTCTATGAGGACATCATGTAGCTTTTAGACCTTCTGGGGACCCTCTGAGGAGAAAGAAAGTTCAAAAGGATCCATATGGACCACTGTCTGGAGGTCCTAACTTGACTTTTTAACATCAGAAAGAGTCTATGTGGACATCATGTAGCTTTTAGTCCTTCTGGGGAGCCTCTTATCAGAAAAAAAGTTCAAAAGATCCCCTATGGACCACTGTCTGGAGGACCTGACTTGACTTTTTAACATCAGAAAGAGTCTATGAGGACATCATGTAGCTTTTAGACCTTCTGGGGACCCTCTGAGCAGAAAAAAAGTTCAAAAGGTCCCATATGGACCACTGTCTGGAGGTCCTGACTTGACTTTTTAACTTCAGAAAGAGTCTATGAGGACATCATGTAGCTTTTAGACCTTCTGGGGACCCTCTGAGGAGAAAAAAAGTTCAAAACGTCCCATATGGACCACTGTCTGGAGGTCCTGACTTGACTTTTTAACTTCAGAAAGAGTCTATGAGGACATCATGTACCCTTTGGACCTTCTGGGGACCCTCTGAGGAGAAAAAAAGTTCAAAAGGTCCCATATGGACCAATGTCTGGAGGTCCTGACTTGACTTTTTAACATCAAAAAGAGTCTATGAGGACATCACGTAGCTTTTAGACCTTCTGGGGACCCTCTAAGGAGAAAAAAAGTTCAAAAGGTCCCATATGGACCACTGTCTGGAGGATTTGACTTGACTTTTTAACATCAGAAAGAGTCTATGTGGACATCAGGTAGCTTTTAGACCTTCTGGGGACCCTCTGAGCAGAAAAAAAGTTCAAAAGGTCACATATGGACCACTGTCTATAGGTCCTGACTTGACTTTTTAACATCAGAAAGAATCTTTGAGGACATCATGTAGCTTTTAGACCTTCTGGGGACCCTCTGAGAAGAAAAAAAGTTCAAAAGGTCCCATATGGACCACTGTCTGTAGGTCCTGACTTGACTTTTTAACATCAGAAAGAGTCTATGAGGACATCCGGTAGCTTTTAGACTTTCTGGGGACCCTCTGAGCAGAAAAAAAGTTCAAAAGGTCCCATATGGACCAATGTCTGGAGGACCTGACTTGACTTTTTAACATCAGAAAGAGTCTATGAGGACATCATGTAGCTTTTAGACCTTCTGGGGACCCTCTGAGCAGAAAAAAAGTTCAAAAGGTCCCATATGAACCACTGTCTGGAGGTCCTGACTTGACTTTTTAACATCAGAAAGAGTCTATGAGGACATCATGTAGCTTTTAGACCTTCTGGGGACCCTCTGAGGAGAAAAAAAGTTCAAAAGGTCCCATATGGACCACTGTATGGAGGTCCTGACTTGACTTTTTAACATCAGAAAGAGTCTATGAGTACATCATATAGCTTTTAGACCTTCTGGGGACCCTCTGAGGAGAAAAAAAGTTCAAAAGGTCCCATATGGACCACTGTCTGGAGGTCCTGACTTGACTTTTTAACATCAGAAATAGTCTATGAGGACATCATGTAGCTTTTAGACCTTCTGGGCACCATCTGAGCAGAAGAAAAGTTCAAAAGGTCCCATATGGACCACTGCCTGGAGGACCTGACTTGACTTTTTAACATCAGAAAGAGTCTATGAGGACATCATGTAGCTTTTAGACCTTCTGGGGACCACCGGAGGAGAAAAAAGTTCAAAAAGTCCCATATGGACCACTGTCTGGAGGACCTGACTTGACTTTTTAACATCAGAAAGAGTCTATGAGGACATAATGTAGCTTTTAGACCTTCTGGGGACCCTCTTATCAGAAAAAAAGTTCAAAAGGTCCCATATGGACCACTGTCTGGAGGACCTGACTTGAATTTTAAACATCAGTAAGAGTCTATGATGACATCATGTAGCTTTTAGACCTTCTGGGGACCCTCTCAGGAGAAAAAAAGTTCAAAAGGTCCCATATGGACCACTGTCTTGAGGTCCTGACTTGACTTTTTAACATCAGAAAGAGTCTATGAGGACATCATGTAGCTTTTAGACCTTCTGGGGACCCTCTGAGAAGAAAAAAAGTTCAAAAGGTCCCATATGGACCACTGTCTGGAGGATTTGACTTGACTTTTTAACATCAGAAAGAGTCTATGAGGACATCATGTAGCTTTTAGACCTTCTGGGGACCCTCTGAGGAGAAAGAAAGTTCAAAAGGATCCATATGGACCACTGTCTGGAGGTCCTAACTTGACTTTTTAACATCAGAAAGAGTCTATGTGGACATCATGTAGCTTTTAGACCTTCTGGGGACCCTCTGAGGAGAAAAAAAGTTCAAAAGGTCCCATATGGACCACTGTCTGGAGGTCCTGACTTGACTTTTTAACATCAGAAAGAGTCTATGAGGACATCATGTAGCTTTTAGACCTTCTGGGGACCCTCTGAGTAGAAAAAAAGTTCAAAAGGTCCCATATGGACCACTGTCTGGAGGTCCTGACTTGACTTTTAAACATCAGAAAGAGTCTATGATGACATCATGTAGCTTTTAGACCTTCTGGGGAAACTCTGAGGAGAAAAAAAGTTCAAAAGGTCCCATATGGACCACTCTCTGGAGGTCCTGACTTGACTTTTTAACATCAGAAAGAGTCTATGAGGACATTAGTAGCTTTTAGACCTTCTGGGATCCCTCTGAGCAGAAAAACGTTCAAAAGGTCCCATATGGACCACTGTCTGGAGGACCTGACTTGACTTTTTAACATCAGAAAGAGTCTATGAGGACATCATGTAGCTTTTAGACCTTCTGGGGACCCTCTGAGAAGAAAAAAAGTTCAAAAGGTCCCATATGGACCACTGTCTGGAGGAATTGACTTGACTTTTTAACATCAGAAAGAGTCTATGAGGACATCATGTAGCTTTTAGACCTTCTGGGGACCCTCTGAGGAGAAAGAAAGTTCAAAATGATCCATATGGACCACTGTCTGGAGGTCCTAACTTTACTTTTTAACATCAGAAAGAGTCTATGTGGACATCAGGTAGCTTTTAGACCTTCTGGGGACCCTCTGAGCAGAAAAAAAGTTCAAAAGGTCCCATATGGACCACTGTCTGGAGGTCCTGACTTGACTTTTTAACATCAGAAAGAATCTTTGAGGACATCATGTAGCTTTTAGACCTTCTGGGGACCCTCTGAGAAGAAAAAAAGTTCAAAAGGTCCCATATGGACCACTGTCTGGAGGTCCTGACTTGACTTTTTAACATCAGAAAGAGTCTACGAGGACATCAGGTAGCTTTTAGACCTTCTGGGGACCCCCTGAGAAGAAAAATAGTTCAAAAGTTCCCATATGGACCAATGTCTGGAGGACTTGACTTGACTTTTTAACATCAGAAAGAGTCTATGAGGACATCATGTAGCTTTTAGACCTTCTGGGGACCCTCTGAGGAGAAAAAAAGTTCAAAAGGTCCCATATGGACCACTGTCTGAAGGTCCTGACTTGACTTTTTAACATCAGAAAGAGTCTATGAGTACATCATATAGCTTTTAGACCTTCTGGGCACCATCTGAGCAGAAGAAAAGTTCAAAAGGTCCCATATGGACCACTGCCTGGAGGACCTGACTTGACTTTTTAACATCAGAAAGAGTCTATGAGGACATCATGTAGCTTTTAGACCTTCTGGGGACCCCCGGAGGAGAAAAAAGTTCAAAAAGTCCCATATGGACCACTGTCTGGAGGACCTGACTTGACTTTTTAACATCAGAAAGAGTCTATGAGGACATAATGTAGCTTTTAGACCTTCTGGGGACCCTCTTATCAGAAAAAAAGTTCAAAAGGTCCCATATGGACCACTGTCTGGAGGACCTGACTTGAATTTTAAACATCAGTAAGAGTCTATGATGACATCATGTAGCTTTTAGACCTTCTGGGGACCCTCTGAGCAGAAAAAAAGTTCAAAAGGTCCCATATGGACCACTGTCTGGAGGTCCTGACTTGACTTTTTAACTTCAGAAAGAGTCTATGAGGACATCATGTAGCTTTTAGACCTTCTGGGGACCCTCTGAGGAGAAAAAAAGTTCAAAACGTCCCATATGGACCACTGTCTGGAGGTCCTGACTTGACTTTTTAACATCAGAAAGAGTCTATGTGGACATCAGGTAGCTTTTAGTCCTTCTGGGGACCCTCTGAGGAGAAAAAAAGTTTAAAAGGTCCCATATGGACCACTGTCTGTAGGTCCTGACTTGACTTTTTAACATCAGAAAGAGTCTACGAGGACATCAGGTAGCTTTTAGACCTTCTGGGGACCCCCTGAGAAGAAAAATAGTTCAAAAGTTCCCATATGGACCAATGTCTGGAGGACTTGACTTGACTTTTTAACATCAGAAAGAGTCTATGAGGACATCATGTAGCTTTTAGACCTTCTGGGGACCCTCTGAGGAGAAAAAAAGTTCAAAAAGTCCCATATGGACCACTGTCTGAAGGTCCTGACTTGACTTTTTAACATCAGAAAGAGTCTATGAGTACATCATATAGCTTTTAGACCTTCTGGGGACCCTCTGAGGAGAAAAAAAGTTCAAAAGGTCCCATATGGACTACTGTCTGGAGGTCCTGACTTGACTTTTTAACATGAGAAATAGTCTATGAGGACATCATGTAGCTTTTAGACCTTCTGGGCACCATCTGAGCAGAAGAAAAGTTCAAAAGGTCCCATATGGACCACTGCCTGGAGGACCTGACTTGACTTTTTAACATCAGAAAGAGTCTATGAGGACATCATGTAGCTTTTAGACCTTCTGGGGACCCCCGGAGGAGAAAAAAGTTCAAAAAGTCCCATATGGACCACTGTCTGGAGGACCTGACTTGACTTTTTAACATCAGAAAGAGTCTATGAGTACATAATGTAGCTTTTAGACCTTCTGGGGACCCTCTGAGAAGAAAAAAATTCAAAAGGTCCCATATGGACCACTGTCTGGAGGATTTGACTTGACTTTTTAACATCAGAAAGAGTCTATGAGGACATCATGTAGCTTTTAGACCTTCTGGGGACCCTCTGAGGAGAAAGAAAGTTCAAAAGGATCCATATGGACCACTGTCTGGAGGTCCTAACTTGACTTTTTAACATCAGAAAGAGTCTATGTGGACATCATGTAGCTTTTAGATCTTCTGGGGACCCTCTGAGTAGAAAAAAAGTTCAAAAGGTCCCATATGGACCACTGTCTGGAGGTCCTGACTTGACTTTTTAACATCAGAAAGAAACTATGAGGACATCATGTAGCTTTTAGACCTTCTGGGGACCCCCGGAGGAGAAAAAAGTTCAAAAAGTCCCATATGGACCACTGTCTGGAGGACCTGACTTGACTTTTTAACATCAGAAAGAGTCTATGAGGACATAATGTAGCTTTTAGACCTTCTGGGGACCCTCTTATCAGAAAAAAAGTTCAAAAGGTCCCATATGGACCACTGTCTGGAGGACCTGACTTGAATTTTAAACATCAGTAAGAGTCTATGATGACATCATGTAGCTTTTAGACCTTCTGGGGACCCTCTGAGCAGAAAAAAAGTTCAAAAGGTCCCATATGGACCACTGTCTGGAGGTCCTGACTTGACTTTTTAACTTCAGAAAGAGTCTATGAGGACATCATGTAGCTTTTAGACCTTCTGGGGACCCTCTGAGGAGAAAAAAAGTTCAAAACGTCCCATATGGACCACTGTCTGGAGGTCCTGACTTGACTTTTTAACATCAGAAAGAGTCTATGTGGACATCAGGTAGCTTTTAGTCCTTCTGGGGACCCTCTGAGGAGAAAAAAAGTTTAAAAGGTCCCATATGGACCACTGTCTGTAGGTCCTGACTTGACTTTTTAACATCAGAAAGAGTCTACGAGGACATCAGGTAGCTTTTAGACCTTCTGGGGACCCCCTGAGAAGAAAAATAGTTCAAAAGTTCCCATATGGACCAATGTCTGGAGGACTTGACTTGACTTTTTAACATCAGAAAGAGTCTATGAGGACATCATGTAGCTTTTAGACCTTCTGGGGACCCTCTGAGGAGAAAAAAAGTTCAAAAAGTCCCATATGGACCACTGTCTGAAGGTCCTGACTTGACTTTTTAACATCAGAAAGAGTCTATGAGTACATCATATAGCTTTTAGACCTTCTGGGGACCCTCTGAGGAGAAAAAAAGTTCAAAAGGTCCCATATGGACTACTGTCTGGAGGTCCTGACTTGACTTTTTAACATGAGAAATAGTCTATGAGGACATCATGTAGCTTTTAGACCTTCTGGGCACCATCTGAGCAGAAGAAAAGTTCAAAAGGTCCCATATGGACCACTGCCTGGAGGACCTGACTTGACTTTTTAACATCAGAAAGAGTCTATGAGGACATCATGTAGCTTTTAGACCTTCTGGGGACCCCCGGAGGAGAAAAAAGTTCAAAAAGTCCCATATGGACCACTGTCTGGAGGACCTGACTTGACTTTTTAACATCAGAAAGAGTCTATGAGTACATAATGTAGCTTTTAGACCTTCTGGGGACCCTCTGAGAAGAAAAAAATTCAAAAGGTCCCATATGGACCAC
This sequence comes from Gila orcuttii, assembly GCA_026230005.1. NCBI lineage: Eukaryota > Metazoa > Chordata > Actinopteri > Cypriniformes > Leuciscidae > Gila > Gila orcuttii. The sequence continues at coordinate 8,855,926 of JAPDVR010000003.1, forward strand.
TGTCTGGAGGATTTGACTTGACTTTTTAACATCAGAAAGAGTCTATGAGGACATCATGTAGCTTTTAGACCTTCTGGGGACCCTCTGAGGAGAAAGAAAGTTCAAAAGGATCCATATGGACCACTGTCTGGAGGTCCTAACTTGACTTTTTAACATCAGAAAGAGTCTATGTGGACATCATGTAGCTTTTAGATCTTCTGGGGACCCTCTGAGTAGAAAAAAAGTTCAAAAGGTCCCATATGGACCACTGTCTGGAGGTCCTGACTTGACTTTTTAACATCAGAAAGAAACTATGAGGACATCATGTAGCTTTTAGACCTTCTGGGGACCCTCTGAGTAGAAAAAAGTTCAAAAGGTCCCATATGGACCACTGTCTGGAGGACCTGACTTGACTTTTAAACATCAGAAAGAGTCTATGATGACATCATGTAGCTTTTAGACCTTCTGGGGAAACTCTGAGGAGAAAAAAAGTTCAAAAGGTCCCATATGGACCACTCTCTGGAGGTCCTGACTTGACTTTTTAACATCAGAAAGAGTCTATGAGGACATTAGTAGCTTTTAGACCTTCTGGGATCCCTCTGAGCAGAAAAACGTTCAAAAGGTCCCATATGGACCACTGCCTGGAGGACCTGACTTGACTTTTTAACATCAGAAAGAGTCTATGAGGACATCATGTAGCTTTTAGACCTTCTGGGGACCCTCTGAGAAGAAAAAAAGTTCAAAAGGTCCCATATGGACCACTGTCTGGAGGAATTGACTTGACTTTTTAACATCAGAAAGAGTCTATGAGGACATCATGTAGCTTTTAGACCTTCTGGGGACCCTCTGAGGAGAAAGAAAGTTCAAAATGATCCATATGGACCACTGTCTGGAGGTCCTAACTTTACTTTTTAACATCAGAAAGAGTCTATGTGGACATCAGGTAGCTTTTAGACCTTCTGGGGACCCTCTGAGCAGAAAAAAAGTTCAAAAGGTCCCATATGGACCACTGTCTGGAGGTCCTGACTTGACTTTTTAACATCAGAAAGAATCTTTGAGGACATCATGTAGCTTTTAGACCTTCTGGGGACCCTCTGAGAAGAAAAAAAGTTCAAAAGGTCCCATATGGACCACTGTCTGGAGGTCCTGACTTGACTTTTTAACATCAGAAAGAGTCTACGAGGACATCAGGTAGCTTTTAGACCTTCTGGGGACCCCCTGAGAAGAAAAATAGTTCAAAAGTTCCCATATGGACCAATGTCTGGAGGACTTGACTTGACTTTTTAACATCAGAAAGAGTCTATGAGGACATCATGTAGCTTTTAGACCTTCTGGGGACCCTCTGAGGAGAAAAAAAGTTCAAAAGGTCCCATATGGACCACTGTCTGAAGGTCCTGACTTGACTTTTTAACATCAGAAAGAGTCTATGAGTACATCATATAGCTTTTAGACCTTCTGGGCACCATCTGAGCAGAAGAAAAGTTCAAAAGGTCCCATATGGACCACTGCCTGGAGGACCTGACTTGACTTTTTAACATCAGAAAGAGTCTATGAGGACATCATGTAGCTTTTAGACCTTCTGGGGACCCCCGGAGGAGAAAAAAGTTCAAAAAGTCCCATATGGACCACTGTCTGGAGGACCTGACTTGACTTTTTAACATCAGAAAGAGTCTATGAGGACATAATGTAGCTTTTAGACCTTCTGGGGACCCTCTTATCAGAAAAAAAGTTCAAAAGGTCCCATATGGACCACTGTCTGGAGGACCTGACTTGAATTTTAAACATCAGTAAGAGTCTATGATGACATCATGTAGCTTTTAGACCTTCTGGGGACCCTCTGAGCAGAAAAAAAGTTCAAAAGGTCCCATATGGACCACTGTCTGGAGGACCTGACTTGACTTTTTAACTTCAGAAAGAGTCTATGAGGACATCATGTAGCTTTTAGACCTTCTGGGGACCCTCTGAGGAGAAAAAAAGTTCAAAACGTCCCATATGGACCACTGTCTGGAGGTCCTGACTTGACTTTTTAACATCAGAAAGAGTCTATGTGGACATCAGGTAGCTTTTAGTCCTTCTGGGGACCCTCTGAGGAGAAAAAAAGTTTAAAAGGTCCCATATGGACCACTGTCTGTAGGTCCTGACTTGACTTTTTAACATCAGAAAGAGTCTACGAGGACATCAGGTAGCTTTTAGACCTTCTGGGGACCCCCTGAGAAGAAAAATAGTTCAAAAGTTCCCATATGGACCAATGTCTGGAGGACTTGACTTGACTTTTTAACATCAGAAAGAGTCTATGAGGACATCATGTAGCTTTTAGACCTTCTGGGGACCCTCTGAGGAGAAAAAAAGTTCAAAAAGTCCCATATGGACCACTGTCTGAAGGTCCTGACTTGACTTTTTAACATCAGAAAGAGTCTATGAGTACATCATATAGCTTTTAGACCTTCTGGGGACCCTCTGAGGAGAAAAAAAGTTCAAAAGGTCCCATATGGACTACTGTCTGGAGGTCCTGACTTGACTTTTTAACATGAGAAATAGTCTATGAGGACATCATGTAGCTTTTAGACCTTCTGGGCACCATCTGAGCAGAAGAAAAGTTCAAAAGGTCCCATATGGACCACTGCCTGGAGGACCTGACTTGACTTTTTAACATCAGAAAGAGTCTATGAGGACATCATGTAGCTTTTAGACCTTCTGGGGACCCCCGGAGGAGAAAAAAGTTCAAAAAGTCCCATATGGACCACTGTCTGGAGGACCTGACTTGACTTTTTAACATCAGAAAGAGTCTATGAGGACATAATGTAGCTTTTAGACCTTCTGGGGACCCTCTGAGAAGAAAAAAATTCAAAAGGTCCCATATGGACCACTGTCTGGAGGATTTGACTTGACTTTTTAACATCAGAAAGAGTCTATGAGGACATCATGTAGCTTTTAGACCTTCTGGGGACCCTCTGAGGAGAAAAAAAGTTCAAAAGGTCCCATATGGACCACTGTCTGAAGGTCCTGACTTGACTTTTTAACATCAGAAAGAGTCTATGAGTACATCATATAGCTTTTAGACCTTCTGGGCACCATCTGAGCAGAAGAAAAGTTCAAAAGGTCCCATATGGACCACTGCCTGGAGGACCTGACTTGACTTTTTAACATCAGAAAGAGTCTATGAGGACATCATGTAGCTTTTAGACCTTCTGGGGACCCCCGGAGGAGAAAAAAGTTCAAAAAGTCCCATATGGACCACTGTCTGGAGGACCTGACTTGACTTTTTAACATCAGAAAGAGTCTATGAGGACATAATGTAGCTTTTAGACCTTCTGGGGACCCTCTTATCAGAAAAAAAGTTCAAAAGGTCCCATATGGACCACTGTCTGGAGGACCTGACTTGAATTTTAAACATCAGTAAGAGTCTATGATGACATCATGTAGCTTTTAGACCTTCTGGGGACCCTCTGAGCAGAAAAAAAGTTCAAAAGGTCCCATATGGACCACTGTCTGGAGGTCCTGACTTGACTTTTTAACCTCAGAAAGAGTCTATGAGGACATCATGTAGCTTTTAGACCTTCTGGGGACCCTCTGAGGAGAAAAAAAGTTCAAAACGTCCCATATGGACCACTGTCTGGAGGTCCTGACTTGACTTTTTAACATCAGAAAGAGTCTATGTGGACATCAGGTAGCTTTTAGTCCTTCTGGGGACCCTCTGAGGAGAAAAAAAGTTTAAAAGGTCCCATATGGACCACTGTCTGTAGGTCCTGACTTGACTTTTTAACATCAGAAAGAGTCTACGAGGACATCAGGTAGCTTTTAGACCTTCTGGGGACCCCCTGAGAAGAAAAATAGTTCAAAAGTTCCCATATGGACCAATGTCTGGAGGACTTGACTTGACTTTTTAACATCAGAAAGAGTCTATGAGGACATCATGTAGCTTTTAGACCTTCTGGGGACCCTCTGAGGAGAAAAAAAGTTCAAAAATTCCCATATGGACCACTGTCTGAAGGTCCTGACTTGACTTTTTAACATCAGAAAGAGTCTATGAGTACATCATATAGCTTTTAGACCTTCTGGGGACCCTCTGAGGAGAAAAAAAGTTCAAAAGGTCCCATATGGACTACTGTCTGGAGGTCCTGACTTGACTTTTTAACATGAGAAATAGTCTATGAGGACATCATGTAGCTTTTAGACCTTCTGGGCACCATCTGAGCAGAAGAAAAGTTCAAAAGGTCCCATATGGACCACTGCCTGGAGGACCTGACTTGACTTTTTAACATCAGAAAGAGTCTATGAGGACATCATGTAGCTTTTAGACCTTCTGGGGACCCCCGGAGGAGAAAAAAGTTCAAAAAGTCCCATATGGACCACTGTCTGGAGGACCTGACTTGACTTTTTAACATCAGAAAGAGTCTATGAGGACATAATGTAGCTTTTAGACCTTCTGGGGACCCTCTGAGAAGAAAAAAATTCAAAAGGTCCCATATGGACCACTGTCTGGAGGATTTGACTTGACTTTTTAACATCAGAAAGAGTCTATGAGGACATCATGTAGCTTTTAGACCTTCTGGGGACCCTCTGAGGAGAAAGAAAGTTCAAAAGGATCCATATGGACCACTGTCTGGAGGTCCTAACTTGACTTTTTAACATCAGAAAGAGTCTATGTGGACATCATGTAGCTTTTAGATCTTCTGGGGACCCTCTGAGTAGAAAAAAAGTTCAAAAGGTCCCATATGGACCACTGTCTGGAGGTCCTGACTTGACTTTTTAACATCAGAAAGAAACTATGAGGACATCATGTAGCTTTTAGACCTTCTGGGGACCCTCTGAGTAGAAAAAAAGTTCAAAAGGTCCCATATGGACCACTGTCTGGAGGACCTGACTTGACTTTTAAACATCAGAAAGAGTCTATGATGACATCATGTAGCTTTTAGACCTTCTGGGGAAACTCTGAGGAGAAAAAAAGTTCAAAAGGTCCCATATGGACCACTCTCTGGAGGTCCTGACTTGACTTTTTAACATCAGAAAGAGTCTATGAGGACATTAGTAGCTTTTAGACCTTCTGGGATCCCTCTGAGCAGAAAAACGTTCAAAAGGTCCCATATGGACCACTGCCTGGAGGACCTGACTTGACTTTTTAACATCAGAAAGAGTCTATGAGGACATAATGTAGCTTTTAGACCTTCTGGGGACCCTCTGAGAAGAAAAAAATTCAAAAGGTCCCATATGGACCACTGTCTGGAGGATTTGACTTGACTTTTTAACATCAGAAAGAGTCTATGAGGACATCATGTAGCTTTTAGACCTTCTGGGGACCCTCTGAGGAGAAAGAAAGTTCAAAAGGATCCATATGGACCACTGTCTGGAGGTCCTAACTTGACTTTTTAACATCAGAAAGAGTCTATGTGGACATCATGTAGCTTTTAGATCTTCTGGGGACCCTCTGAGTAGAAAAAAAGTTCAAAAGGTCCCATATGGACCACTGTCTGGAGGTCCTGACTTGACTTTTTAACATCAGAAAGAAACTATGAGGACATCATGTAGCTTTTAGACCTTCTGGGGACCCTCTGAGTAGAAAAAAAGTTCAAAAGGTCCCATATGGACCACTGTCTGGAGGACCTGACTTGACTTTTAAACATCAGAAAGAGTCTATGATGACATCATGTAGCTTTTAGACCTTCTGGGGAAACTCTGAGGAGAAAAAAAGTTCAAAAGGTCCCATATGGACCACTCTCTGGAGGTCCTGACTTGACTTTTTAACATCAGAAAGAGTCTATGAGGACATTAGTAGCTTTTAGACCTTCTGGGATCCCTCTGAGCAGAAAAACGTTCAAAAGGTCCCATATGGACCACTGTCTGGAGGACCTGACTTGACTTTTTTAACATCAGAAAGAGTCTATGAGGACATCATGTAGCTTTTAGACCTTCTGGGGAAGCTCTGAGGAGAAAAAAAGTTCAAAAGGTCCCATATGGACCACTGTCTGGAGGTCCTGACTTGACTTTTTAACATCAGAAAGAGTCTATGTGGACATCAGGTAGCTTTTAGTCCTTCTGGGGACCCTCTTATCAGAAAAAAAGTTCAAAAGATCCCCTATGGACCACTGTCTGGAGGACCTGACTTGACTTTTTAACATCAGAAAGAGTCTATGAGGACATCATGTAGCTTTTAGACCTTCTGGGGACCCTCTGAGCAGAAAAAAAGTTCAAAAGGTCCCATATGGACCACTGTCTGGAGGTCCTGACTTGACTTTTTAACTTCAGAAAGAGTCTATGAGGACATCATGTAGCTTTTAGACCTTCTGGGGACCCTCTGAGGAGAAAAAAAGTTCAAAACGTCCCATATGGACCACTGTCTGGAGGTCCTGACTTGACTTTTTAACTTCAGAAAGAGTCTATGAGGACATCATGTACCCTTTAGACCTTCTGGGGACCCTCTGAGGAGAAAAAAAGTTCAAAAGGTCCCATATGGACCAATGTCTGGAGGTCCTTACTTGACTTTTTAACATCAAAAAGAGTCTATGAGGACATCACGTAGCTTTTAGACCTTCTGGGGACCCTCTAAGGAGAAAAAAAGTTCAAAAGGTCCCATATGGACCACTGTCTGGAGGATTTGACTTGACTTTTTAACATCAGAAAGAGTCTATGAGGACATCATGTAGCTTTTAGACCTTCTGGGGGACCCTCTGAGGAGAAAGAAAGTTCAAAATGATCCATATGGACCACTGTCTGGAGGTCCTAACTTGACTTTTTAACATCAGAAAGAGTCTATGTGGACATCAGGTAGCTTTTAGACCTTCTGGGTACCCTCTGAGCAGAAAAAAAGTTCAAAAGGTCCCATATGGACCACTGTCTGTAGGTCCTGACTTGACTTTTTAACATCAGAAAGAATCTTTGAGGACATCATGTAGCTTTTAGACCTTCTGGGGACCCTCTGAGAAGAAAAAAAGTTCAAAAGGTCCCATATGGACCACTGTCTGTAGGTCCTGACTTGACTTTTTAACATCAGAAAGAGTCTATGAGGACATCCGGTAGCTTTTAGACTTTCTGGGGACCCTCTGAGCAGAAAAAAAGTTCAAAAGGTCCCATATGGACCAATGTCTGGAGGACCTGACTTGTTTTTTTAACATCAGAAAGAGTCTATGAGGACATCATGTAGCTTTTAGACCTTCTGGGGACCCTCTGAGCAGAAAAAAAGTTCAAAAGGTCCCATATGAACCACTGTCTGGAGATCCTGACTTGACTTTTTAACATCAGAAAGAGTCTATGAGGACATCATGTAGCTTTTAGACCTTCTGGGGACCCTCTGAGCTGAAAAACGTGCAAAAGGTCCCATATGGACCACTGTCTGGAGGACCTGACTTGACTTTTTAACATCAGAAAGAGTCTATAAGGACATCATGTAGCTTGTAGACCTTCTGGGGAAGCTCAGAGGAGAAAAAAAGTTCAAAAGGTCCCATATGGACCACTGTCTGGAGGTCCTGACTTGACTTTTTAACATCAGAAAGAGTCTATGTGGACATCAGGTAGCTTTTAGTCCTTCTGGGGACCCTCTGAGGAGAAAAAAAGTTTAAAAGGTCCCATATGGACCACTGTCTGTAGGTCCTGACTTGACTTTTTAACATCAGAAAGAGTCTATGAGGACATCATGTAGCTTTTAGACCTTCTGGGGACCCTCTGTGGAGAAAAAAAGTTCAAAAGGTCCCATATGGACCACTGTCTGGAGGTCCTGACTTGACTTTTTAACATCAGAAAGAGTCTATGAGGACATCATGTAGCTTTTAGACCTTCTGGGGACCCTCTGAGTAGAAAAGAAGTTCAAAAGGTCCCATATGCACTACTGTCTGGAGGACCTGACTTCAATTTTAAACATCAGTAAGAGTCTATGATGACATCATGTAGCTTTAGACCTTCTGGGGACCCTCTGAGGAGAAAAAAAGTTCAAAAGGTCCCATATGGACCACTGTCTGGAGGTCCTGACTTGACTTTTTAACATCAGAAAGAGTCTTTGAGGACATCAGGTAGCTTTTAGACCTTCTGGGGACCCTCTGAGGAAAAAAAAGTTCAAAAGGTCCCATATGGACCACTGTCTGGAGGACCTGACTTGACTTTTTAACATCAGAAAGAGTCTATGAGGACATCATGTAGCTTTTAGACCTTCTGGGGACCTTCTCAGGAGAAAAAAAGTTCAAAAGGTCCCATATGGACCACTGTCTGGAGGTCCTGACTTGACTTTTTAACATCAGAAAGAGTCTATGAGGACATCATGTAGCTTTTAGACCTTCTGGGGACCCTCTGAGGAGAAAAAAAGTTCAAAAGGTCCCATATGGACTACTGTCTGGAGGTTCTGACTTGACTTTTTAACATCTGAAAGAGTCTATGAGGACATCATGTAGCTTTTAGACCTTCTGGGGACCCTCTGATCAGAAAAAAGTTCAAAAGGTCCCATATGGACCACTGTGTGGAGGACCTGACTTGACTTTTTAACATCAGAAAGAGTCTATGAGGACATCATGTAGCTTTTAGACCTTCTGGGCACCATCTGAGCAGAAAAAAGTTCAAAAGGTCCCATATGGACCACTGCCTGGAGGACCTGACTTGACTTTTTAACATCAGAAAGAGTCTATGAGGACGTCATATAGCTTTTACACCTTCTGGGGACCCTCTGAGCAGAAAAAAAGTTCAATAGGTCCCATATTGACTAGTGTCTGGAGGACCTGACTTGCCTATTTAACATCAGAAATAGTCTATGAGGACATCATGTAGCTTTTAGACCTTCTGGGCACCCTCTGAGGAGAAAAAAAGTTCAAAAGGTCCCATATGGACCTCTGTAAGCATGTGTAGCCTACTCATTTCACATGAAAAGAAAGAGACAGAATTGAGAGAAGAATTTACTGACTAAATTAGCAGGGCAATAGCAATGATTAAAAGCATGTCGGTTTAAGAGTACGATATGGGCTACCTTAAAAATGTTTTTAGTTTTATTATGAAAAAAACGGAATGAGTTTTATTTCTTGAATCTTGAATGCATTGCAATCAACAAAGTGCATATTAGTTTCAAATGTTATTCTTCCATGCAAAACGCTTGTGCAATGTAATGAAACGCATTAGTGCTTGAATGCATTTTAGTGCAACAGAGTGCATATTACTTTTAAATGTTAATCTTCCATGCAAAACGCTGTTGCAATGTAATGAAACGCTTTAGTTCTTGAATGCATTGCAATGCAACAGAGTGCATATTACTTTTAAATGTTATTCTTCCATGCAAAACGCTTGTGCAATGCAACAGCACGCTGTTGCAAACGTATTAGTTCTTGAATGCATTGCAATGCAACAGAGTGCATATTACTTTTAAATGTTATTCTTCCATACAAAACGCTTGTGCAATGCAACAGCACGCTGTTGCAATGTAATGAAACGCATTAGTTCTATAATGCATTGCAATGCAACAGAGTGCATATTACTTTTAAATGTTATTCTTCCATGCAAAACGCTTGTGCAATGCAACAGCACGCTGTTGCAATGTAATGAAACGCATTAGTTCTTGAATGCATTGCAATGCAACAGAGTGCATATTACTTTTAAATGTTATTCTTCCATGCAAAACGCTTGTGCAATGCAACAGCACGCTGTTGCAATGTAATGAAACGCATTAGTTCTTGAATGCATTTGCAATGCAACAGAGTGCATATTACTTTTAAATTTTATTCTTCCATGCAAAACGCTTGTGCAATGCAACAGCACGCTGTTGCAATGTAATGAAACGCATTAGTTCTTGAATGCATTTGCAATGCAACAGAGTGCATATTACTTTTAAATGTTATTCTTCCATGCAAAACGCTTGTGCAATGCAACAGCACGCTGTTGCAATGTAATGAAACGCATTAGTTCTTGAATGCATTTGCAATGCAACAGAGTGCATATTACTTTTAAATGTTATTCTTCCATGCAAAACGCTTGTGCAATGCAACAGCACGCTGTTGCAATGTAATGAAACGCATTAGTTGAATGCATTTGCAATGCAACAGAGTGCATATTACTTTTAAATGTTATTCTTCCATGCAAAACGCTTGTGCAATGCAACAGCACGCTGTTGCAATGTACAGAAACGCATTAGTTTTTGAATGCATTGCAATGTAACAGTGCATATTACTTTTAAATGTTACTCTTCCATGCAAAACGCATTAGTTCTTAAATGCATTGCAATGCAACAGAGTGCATATTAGTTTTAAATGTTATTCTTCCATGCAAAACGCTTGTGCAATGTACAGAAACGGTTTAGTTCTTGAATGCATTGCAATGTAACAGAGTGCATATTACTTTTAAATGTTAATCTTCCATGCAAAACGCTTGTGCAATGCAACAGCACGCTGTTGCAATAGAATGAATCGCATTAGTTCCTGAATGCATTTGCAATGCAACAAGGTGCATACTACTTTTAAATGTTATTCTTCCATGCAAAACGCTTGTGCAATGCAACAGCACGCTGCATTGGAAAGCGACAGCTTTGTGATGTTTTGTCGTGAGTACACACATTAATTAGCTGTATGCAATGCGGAAAACAATATGCTGTGAGTTGTCTTTTCAACAGCTGATGCAATGATTTTCCTTCATACACAAATGATTATGGTTAGTTTGTTCATTGCACAAAGGAATAAGTTAGACCTTTTATGCAATGGAATGAAACAACAAAAATGTTATTAAAACAGCAGATTGCTTTGCCCATCTCTTTAATGCACTACGGAATGAGCTAGTTCTTGAATGCATTGCAATGCAATAAAGTGCATATTGCTTATAGGTCATTCTTCGATGCTTTTCGTTGGTATTCTTCGTTACGCTTGATCGTATGTGCAATGCAATGCAACAGCAGATTGCATTGCAGATCTCTTAATGCACTACGGAATGAGTTAGTTCTTGAACGCATTGCAATGCAAAAAAAGTTCATATCACTTATATGTCATTCTATGATCTATGATCACTTATATGTCATATGGCTTTATCATATGTGCAATGCAACAGCAGTTTTTTTAAGCGTTAGTTTTTTCCATTGCACAAAGGAATAAGTTAGTCCTTTTATGCAATGGAATGAAACAACAAAATGTTTTTAAAACAGCAGATTGCGTTGCCCATCTCTTTAATGCACTACAAAAAGAGTTAGTTCTTGAGTGCATGGCAAAAAAAGTGCATATTGCTTATGCACAACTCTTTAAGTTATGTGCAATGCAATTCAATCTCTTCAATGCACTACTGAATGAGTTAGTTCTTGAATGCTTTGCAATGCAAAAAAGTGCATATCGCTTATATGTTATTCTCCTTCTTTATCATATGTGCAATGCAAAAGCAGTTTTTAAGCGTTAGTTTTTTTCATTGCACAAAGGAATAAGTTAGTCATTTTATGCAATGGAATGAAACAACAAAACTGTTATTAAAACAAAAGATTGCATTGCCCATCTCTTTAATGCACTACAAAATGAGTTAGTTCTTGAATGCATTGCAATTCAACAATGCCTTTTGACTTTTTAACATCAGAAAGAGTCTATGAGGACATCATGTAGCTTTTAGACCTTCTGGGGACCCTCTGACCAGAAAAAAAGTTCAAAAGGTCCCATATGGACCAATGTCTGGAGGACCTGACTTGACTTTTTAACATCAGAAAGAGTCTATGAGGACATCATCTAGCTTTTAGACCTTCTGGGGACCCTCTGACCAGAAAAAGAGTTCAAAAGGTCCCATATGGACCACTGTCTGGAGGACCTGACTTGACTTTTTAACATCAGAAAGAGTCTAAGAGGACATCGTGTAGCTTTTAGACCTTCTGGGCACCCTCTGAGTGGAAAAAAAGTTCAAAAGGTTCCATATGGACCACTGACTGGAGGACCTGACTTGACTTTTTAACATCAGAAAGAGTCTATGAGGACATCATGTAGCTTTTAGACCTTCTGGGGACCCTCTGAGTAGAAAAAAAGTTCAAAACTCCCATATGGACTACTGTCTGGAGGACCTGACTTGAATTTTAAACATCAGTAAGAGTCTATGATGACATCATGTAGCTTTTAGACCTTCTGGGGACCCTCTCAGGAGAAAAAAAGTTCAAAAGGTCCCATATGTACCACTGTCTGGAGGTCCTGACTTGACTTTTTAACATCAGAAAGAGTCTATGAGGACATCATGTAGCTTTTAGACCTTCTGGGGACCCTCTGAGAAGAAAAAAGTTCAAAAGGTCCAATATGGACCACTGTCTGGAGGAATTGACTTGACTTTTTAACATCAGAAAGAGTCTATGTGGACATCAGGTAGCTTTTAGACCTTCTGGGGACCCTCTGAGCAGAAAAAAAGTTCAAAAGGTCACATATGGACCACTGTCTATAGGTCCTGACTTGACTTTTTAACATCAGAAAGAATCTTTGAGGACATCATGTAGCTTTTAGACCTTCTGGGGACCCTCTGAGAAGAAAAAAAGTTCAAAAGGTCCCATATGGACCACTGTCTGTAGGTCCTGACTTGACTTTTTAACATCAGAAAGAGTCTATGAGGACATCCGGTAGCTTTTAGACTTTCTGGGGACCCTCTGAGCAGAAAAAAAGTTCAAAAGGTCCCATATGGACCAATGTCTGGAGGACCTGACTTGACTTTTTAACATCAGAAAGAGTCTATGAGGACATCATGTAGCTTTTAGACCTTCTGGGGACCCTCTGAGCAGAAAAAAAGTTCAAAAGGTCCCATATGAACCACTGTCTGGAGGTCCTGACTTGACTTTTTAACATCAGAAAGAGTCTATGAGGACATCATGTAGCTTTTAGACCTTCTGGGGACCCTCTGAGGAGAAAAAAAGTTCAAAAGGTCCCATATGGACCACTGTATGGAGGTCCTGACTTGACTTTTTAACATCAGAAAGAGTCTATGAGTACATCATATAGCTTTTAGACCTTCTGGGGACCCTCTGAGGAGAAAAAAAGTTCAAAAGGTCCCATATGGACCACTGTCTGGAGGTCCTGACTTGACTTTTTAACATCAGAAATAGTCTATGAGGACATCATGTAGCTTTTAGACCTTCTGGGCACCATCTGAGCAGAAGAAAAGTTCAAAAGGTCCCATATGGACCACTGCCTGGAGGACCTGACTTGACTTTTTAACATCAGAAAGAGTCTATGAGGACATCATGTAGCTTTTAGACCTTCTGGGGACCACCGGAGGAGAAAAAAGTTCAAAAAGTCCCATATGGACCACTGTCTGGAGGACCTGACTTGACTTTTTAACATCAGAAAGAGTCTATGAGGACATAATGTAGCTTTTAGACCTTCTGGGGACCCTCTTATCAGAAAAAAAGTTCAAAAGGTCCCATATGGACCACTGTCTGGAGGACCTGACTTGAATTTTAAACATCAGTAAGAGTCTATGATGACATCATGTAGCTTTAAGACCTTCTGGGGACCCTCTCAGGAGAAAAAAAGTTCAAAAGGTCCCATATGGACCACTGTCTTGAGGTCCTGACTTGACTTTTTAACATCAGAAAGAGTCTATGAGGACATCATGTAGCTTTTAGACCTTCTGGGGACCCTCTGAGAAGAAAAAAAGTTCAAAAGGTCCCATATGGACCACTGTCTGGAGGATTTGACTTGACTTTTTAACATCAGAAAGAGTCTATGAGGACATCATGTAGCTTTTAGACCTTCTGGGGACCCTCTGAGGAGAAAGAAAGTTCAAAAGGATCCATATGGACCACTGTCTGGAGGTCCTAACTTGACTTTTTAACATCAGAAAGAGTCTATGTGGACATCATGTAGCTTTTAGACCTTCTGGGGACCCTCTGAGGAGAAAAAAAGTTCAAAAGGTCCCATATGGACCACTGTCTGGAGGTCCTGACTTGACTTTTTAACATCAGAAAGGGTCTATGAGGACATCATGTAGCTTTTAGACCTTCTGGGGACCCTCTGAGTAGAAAAAAAGTTCAAAAGGTCCCATATGGACCACTGTCTGGAGGTCCTGACTTGACTTTTAAACATCAGAAAGAGTCTATGATGACATCATGTAGCTTTTAGACCTTCTGGGGAAACTCTGAGGAGAAAAAAAGTTCAAAAGGTCCCATATGGACCACTCTCTGGAGGTCCTGACTTGACTTTTTAACATCAGAAAGAGTCTATGAGGACATTAGTAGCTTTTAGACCTTCTGGGATCCCTCTGAGCAGAAAAACGTTCAAAAGGTCCCATATGGACCACTGTCTGGAGGACCTGACTTGACTTTTTAACATCAGAAAGAGTCTATGAGGACATCATGTAGCTTTTAGACCTTCTGGGGACCCTCTGAGAAGAAAAAAAGTTCAAAAGGTCCCATATGGACCACTGTCTGGAGGAATTGACTTGACTTTTTAACATCAGAAAGAGTCTATGAGGACATCATGTAGCTTTTAGACCTTCTGGGGACCCTCTGAGGAGAAAGAAAGTTCAAAATGATCCATATGGACCACTGTCTGGAGGTCCTAACTTTACTTTTTAACATCAGAAAGAGTCTATGTGGACATCAGGTAGCTTTTAGACCTTCTGGGGACCCTCTGAGCAGAAAAAAAGTTCAAAAGGTCCCATATGGACCACTGTCTGGAGGTCCTGACTTGACTTTTTAACATCAGAAAGAATCTTTGAGAACATCATGTAGCTTTTAGACCTTCTGGGGACCCTCTGAGAAGAAAAAAAGTTCAAAAGGTCCCATATGGACCACTGTCTGGAGGTCCTGACTTGACTTTTTAACATCAGAAAGAGTCTATGTGGACATCAGGTAGCTTTTAGTCCTTCTGGGGACCCTCTGAGGAGAAAAAAAGTTTAAAAGGTCCCATATGGACCACTGTCTGGAGGTCCTGACTTGACTTTTTAACATCAGAAAGAGTCTATGAGGACATCAGGTAGCTTTTAGACCTTCTGGGGACCCCCTGAGAAGAAAAATAGTTCAAAAGTTCCCATATGGACCAATGTCTGGAGGACTTGACTTGACTTTTTAACATCAGAAAGAGTCTTTGAGGACATCATGTAGCTTTTAGACCTTCTGGGGACCCTCTGAGGAGAAAAAAAGTTCAAAAGGTCCCATATGGACCACTGTCTGAAGGTCCTGACTTGACTTTTTAACATCAGAAAGAGTCTATGAGTACATCATATAGCTTTTAGACTTTCTGGGGACCCTCTGAGGAGAAAAAAAGTTCAAAAGGTCCCATATGGACCACTGTCTGGAGGTCCTGACTTGACTTTTTAACATCAGAAATAGTCTATGAGGACATCATGTAGCTTTTAGACCTTCTGGGCACCATCTGAGCAGAAGAAAAGTTCAAAAGGTCCCATATGGACCACTGCCTGGAGGACCTGACTTGACTTTTTAACATCAGAAAGAGTCTATGAGGACATCATGTAGCTTTTAGACCTTCTGGGGACCCCCGGAGGAGAAAAAAGTTCAAAAAGTCCCATATGGACCACTGTCTGGAGGACCTGACTTGACTTTTTAACATCAGAAAGAGTCTATGAGGACATAATGTAGCTTTTAGACCTTCTGGGGACCCTCTTATCAGAAAAAAAGTTCAAAAGGTCCCATATGGACCACTGTCTGGAGGACCTGACTTGAATTTTAAACATCAGTAAGAGTCTATGATGACATCATGTAGCTTTTAGACCTTCTGGGGACCCTCTCAGGAGAAAAAAAGTTCAAAAGGTCCCATATGGACCACTGTCTTGAGGTCCTGACTTGACTTTTTAACATCAGAAAGAGTCTATGAGGACATCATGTAGCTTTTAGACCTTCTGGGGACCCTCTGAGAAGAAAAAAAGTTCAAAAGGTCCCATATGGACCACTGTCTGGAGGATTTGACTTGACTTTTTAACATCAGAAAGAGTCTATGAGGACATCATGTAGCTTTTAGACCTTCTGGGGACCCTCTGAGGAGAAAGAAAGTTCAAAAGGATCCATATGGACCACTGTCTGGAGGTCCTAACTTGACTTTTTAACATCAGAAAGAGTCTATGTGGACATCATGTAGCTTTTAGACCTTCTGGGGACCCTCTGAGGAGAAAAAAAGTTCAAAAGGTCCCATATGGACCACTGTCTGGAGGTCCTGACTTGACTTTTTAACATCAGAAAGAAACTATGAGGACATCATGTAGCTTTTAGACCTTCTGGGGACCCTCTGAGTAGAAAAAAAGTTCAAAAGGTCCCATATGGACCACTGTCTTGAGGTCCTGACTTGACTTTTTAACATCAGAAAGAGTCTATGAGGACATCATGTAGCTTTTAGACCTTCTGGGGACCCTCTGAGAAGAAAAAAATTCAAAAGGTCCCATATGGACCACTGTCTGGAGGATTTGACTTGACTTTTTAACATCAGAAAGAGTCTATGAGGACATCATGTAGCTTTTAGACCTTCTGGGGACCCTCTGAGGAGAAAGAAAGTTCAAAAGGATCCATATGGACCACTGTCTGGAGGTCCTGACTTGACTTTTTAACATCAGAAAGAGTCTATGTGGACATCAGGTAGCTTTTAGTCCTTCTGGGGACCCTCTGAGGAGAAAAAAAGTTTAAAAGGTCCCATATGGACCACTGTCTGGAGGTCCTGACTTGACTTTTTAACATCAGAAAGAGTCTATGAGGACATCAGGTAGCTTTTAGACCTTCTGGGGACCCCCTGAGAAGAAAAATAGTTCAAAAGTTCCCATATGGACCAATGTCTGGAGGACTTGACTTGACTTTTTAACATCAGAAAGAGTCTATGAGGACATCATGTAGCTTTTAGACCTTCTGGGGACCCTCTGAGGAGAAAAAAGTTCAAAAGGTCCCATATGGACCACTGTCTGAAGGTCCTGACTTGACTTTTTAACATCAGAAAGAGTCTATGAGTACATCATATAGCTTTTAGACCTTCTGGGGACCCTCTGAGGAGAAAAAAAGTTCAAAAGGTCCCATATGGACCACTGTCTGGAGGTCCTGACTTGACTTTTTAACATCAGAAATAGTCTATGAGGACATCATGTAGCTTTTAGACCTTCTGGGCACCATCTGAGCAGAAGAAAAGTTCAAAAGGTCCCATATGGACCACTGCCTGGAGGACCTGACTTGACTTTTTAACATCAGAAAGAGTCTATGAGGACATCATGTAGCTTTTAGACCTTCTGGGGACCCCCGGAGGAGAAAAAAGTTCAAAAAGTACCATATGGACCACTGTCTGGAGGACCTGACTTGACTTTTTAACATCAGAAAGAGTCTATGAGGACATAATGTAGCTTTTAGACCTTCTGGGGACCCTCTTATCAGAAAAAAAGTTCAAAAGGTCCCATATGGACCACTGTCTGGAGGACCTGACTTGAATTTTAAACATCAGTAAGAGTCTATGATGACATCATGTAGCTTTTAGACCTTCTGGGGACCCTCTCAGGAGAAAAAAAGTTCAAAAGGTCCCATATGGACCACTGTCTTGAGGTCCTGACTTGACTTTTTAACATCAGAAAGAGTCTATGAGGACATCATGTAGCTTTTAGACCTTCTGGGGACCCTCTGAGAAGAAAAAAAGTTCAAAAGGTCCCATATGGACCACTGTCTGGAGGATTTGACTTGACTTTTTAACATCAGAAAGAGTCTATGAGGACATCATGTAGCTTTTAGACCTTCTGGGGACCCTCTGAGGAGAAAGAAAGTTCAAAAGGATCCATATGGACCACTGTCTGGAGGTCCTAACTTGACTTTTTAACATCAGAAAGAGTCTATGTGGACATCATGTGACCTTAGACCTTCTGGGGACCCTCTGAGGAGAAAAAAAGTTCAAAAAGTCCCATATGGACCACTGTCTGAAGGTCCTGACTTGACTTTTTAACATCAGAAAGAGTCTATGAGTACATCATATAGCTTTTAGACCTTCTGGGGACCCTCTGAGGAGAAAAAAAGTTCAAAAGGTCCCATATGGACTACTGTCTGGAGGTCCTGACTTGACTTTTTAACATGAGAAATAGTCTATGAGGACATCATGTAGCTTTTAGACCTTCTGGGCACCATCTGAGCAGAAGAAAAGTTCAAAAGGTCCCATATGGACCACTGCCTGGAGGACCTGACTTGACTTTTTAACATCAGAAAGAGTCTATGAGGACATCATGTAGCTTTTAGACCTTCTGGGGACCCCCGGAGGAGAAAAAAGTTCAAAAAGTCCCATATGGACCACTGTCTGGAGGACCTGACTTGACTTTTTAACATCAGAAAGAGTCTATGAGGACATAATGTAGCTTTTAGACCTTCTGGGGACCCTCTGAGAAGAAAAAAATTCAAAAGGTCCCATATGGACCACTGTCTGGAGGATTTGACTTGACTTTTTAACATCAGAAAGAGTCTATGAGGACATCATGTAGCTTTTAGACCTTCTGGGGACCCTCTGAGGAGAAAGAAAGTTCAAAAGGATCCATATGGACCACTGTCTGGAGGTCCTAACTTGACTTTTTAACATCAGAAAGAGTCTATGTGGACATCATGTAGCTTTTAGATCTTCTGGGGACCCTCTGAGTAGAAAAAAAGTTCAAAAGGTCCCATATGGACCACTGTCTGGAGGTCCTGACTTGACTTTTTAACATCAGAAAGAAACTATGAGGACATCATGTAGCTTTTAGACCTTCTGGGGACCCTCTGAGTAGAAAAAAAGTTCAAAAGGTCCCATATGGACCACTGTCTGGAGGACCTGACTTGACTTTTAAACATCAGAAAGAGTCTATGATGACATCATGTAGCTTTTAGACCTTCTGGGGAAACTCTGAGGAGAAAAAAAGTTCAAAAGGTCCCATATGGACCACTCTCTGGAGGTCCTGACTTGACTTTTTAACATCAGAAAGAGTCTATGAGGACATTAGTAGCTTTTAGACCTTCTGGGATCCCTCTGAGCAGAAAAACGTCCAAAAGGTCCCATATGGACCACTGCCTGGAGGACCTGACTTGACTTTTTAACATCAGAAAGAGTCTATGAGGACATCATGTAGCTTTTAGACCTTCTGGGGACCCCCGGAGGAGAAAAAAGTTCAAAAAGTCCCATATGGACCACTGTCTGGAGGACCTGACTTGACTTTTTAACATCAGAAAGAGTCTATGAGGACATAATGTAGCTTTTAGACCTTCTGGGGACCCTCTGAGAAGAAAAAAATTCAAAAGGTCCCATATGGACCACTGTCTGGAGGATTTGACTTGACTTTTTAACATCAGAAAGAGTCTATGAGGACATCATGTAGCTTTTAGACCTTCTGGGGACCCTCTGAGGAGAAAGAAAGTTCAAAAGGATCCATATGGACCACTGTCTGGAGGTCCTAACTTGACTTTTTAACATCAGAAAGAGTCTATGTGGACATCATGTAGCTTTTAGATCTTCTGGGGACCCTCTGAGTAGAAAAAAAGTTCAAAAGGTCCCATATGGACCACTGTCTGGAGGTCCTGACTTGACTTTTTAACATCAGAAAGAAACTATGAGGACATCATGTAGCTTTTAGACCTTCTGGGGACCCTCTGAGTAGAAAAAAAGTTCAAAAGGTCCCATATGGACCACTGTCTGGAGGACCTGACTTGACTTTTAAACATCAGAAAGAGTCTATGATGACATCATGTAGCTTTTAGACCTTCTGGGGAAACTCTGAGGAGAAAAAAAGTTCAAAAGGTCCCATATGGACCACTCTCTGGAGGTCCTGACTTGACTTTTTAACATCAGAAAGAGTCTATGAGGACATTAGTAGCTTTTAGACCTTCTGGGATCCCTCTGAGCAGAAAAACGTTCAAAAGGTCCCATATGGACCACTGTCTGGAGGACCTGACTTGACTTTTTTAACATCAGAAAGAGTCTATGTGGACATCAGGTAGCTTTTAGTCCTTCTGGGGACCCTCTTATCAGAAAAAAAGTTCAAAAGATCCCCTATGGACCACTGTCTGGAGGACCTGACTTGACTTTTTAACATCAGAAAGAGTCTATGAGGACATCATGTAGCTTTTAGACCTTCTGGGGACCCTCTGAGCAGAAAAAAAGTTCAAAAGGTCCCATATGGACCACTGTCTGGAGGTCCTGACTTGACTTTTTAACTTCAGAAAGAGTCTATGAGGACATCATGTAGCTTTTAGACCTTCTGGGGACCCTCTGAGGAGAAAAAAAGTTCAAAACGTCCCATATGGACCACTGTCTGGAGGTCCTGACTTGACTTTTTAACTTCAGAAAGAGTCTATGAGGACATCATGTACCCTTTGGACCTTCTGGGGACCCTCTGAGGAGAAAAAAAGTTCAAAAGGTCCCATATGGACCAATGTCTGGAGGTCCTGACTTGACTTTTTAACATCAAAAAGAGTCTATGAGGACATCACGTAGCTTTTAGACCTTCTGGGGACCCTCTAAGGAGAAAAAAAGTTCAAAAGGTCCCATATGGACCACTGTCTGGAGGATTTGACTTGACTTTTTAACATCAGAAAGAGTCTATGAGGACATCATGTAGCTTTTAGACCTTCTGGGGACCCTCTGAGGAGAAAGAAAGTTCAAAATGATCCATATGGACCACTGTCTGGAGGTCCTAACTTGACTTTTTAACATCAGAAAGAGTCTATGTGGACATCAGGTAGCTTTTAGACCTTCTGGGGACCCTCTGAGCAGAAAAAAAGTTCAAAAGGTCCCATATGGACCACTGTCTGTAGGTCCTGACTTGACTTTTTAACATCAGAAAGAATCTTTGAGGACATCATGTAGCTTTTAGACCTTCTGGGGACCCTCTGAGCAGAAAAAAAGTTCAAAAGGTCCCATATGAACCACTGTCTGGAGATCCTGACTTGACTTTTTAACATCAGAAAGAGTCTATGAGGACATCATGTAGCTTTTAGACCTTCTGGGGACCCTCTGAGCTGAAAAACGTGCAAAAGGTCCCATATGGACCACTGTCTGGAGGACCTGACTTGACTTTTTAACATCAGAAAGAGTCTATAAGGACATCATGTAGCTTGTAGACCTTCTGGGGAAGCTCAGAGGAGAAAAAAAGTTCAAAAGGTCCCATATGGACCACTGTCTGGAGGTCCTGACTTGACTTTTTAACATCAGAAAGAGTCTATGTGGACATCAGGTAGCTTTTAGTCCTTCTGGGGACCCTCTGAGGAGAAAAAAAGTTTAAAAGGTCCCATATGGACCACTGTCTGTAGGTCCTGACTTGACTTTTTAACATCAGAAAGAGTCTATGAGGACATCATGTAGCTTTTAGACCTTCTGGGGACCCTCTGTGGAGAAAAAAAGTTCAAAAGGTCCCATATGGACCACTGTCTGGAGGTCCTGACTTGACTTTTTAACATCAGAAAGAGTCTATGAGGACATCATGTAGCTTTTAGACCTTCTGGGGACCCTCTGAGTAGAAAAGAAGTTCAAAAGGTCCCATATGCACTACTGTCTGGAGGACCTGACTTCAATTTTAAACATCAGTAAGAGTCTATGATGACATCATGTAGCTTTAGACCTTCTGGGGACCCTCTGAGGAGAAAAAAAGTTCAAAAGGTCCCATTTGGACCACTGTCTGGAGGTCCTGACTTGACTTTTTAACATCAGAAAGAGTCTTTGAGGACATCAGGTAGCTTTTAGACCTTCTGGGGACCCTCTGAGGAAAAAAAAGTTCAAAAGGTCCCATATGGACGACTGTCTGGAGGACCTGACTTGACTTTTTAACATCAGAAAGAGTCTATGAGGACATCATGTAGCTTTTAGACCTTCTGGGGACCTTCTCAGGAGAAAAAAAGTTCAAAAGGTCCCATATGGACCACTGTCTGGAGGTCCTGACTTGACTTTTTAACATCAGAAAGAGTCTATGAGGACATCATGTAGCTTTTAGACCTTCTGGGGACCCTCTGAGGAGAAAAAAAGTTCAAAAGGTCCCATATGGACTACTGTCTGGAGGTTCTGACTTGACTTTTTAACATCTGAAAGAGTCTATGAGGACATCATGTAGCTTTTAGACCTTCTGGGGACCCTCTGATCAGAAAAAAGTTCAAAAGGTCCCATATGGACCACTGTGTGGAGGACCTGACTTGACTTTTTAACATCAGAAAGAGTCTATGAGGACATCATGTAGCTTTTAGACCTTCTGGGCACCATCTGAGCAGAAAAAAGTTCAAAAGGTCCCATATGGACCACTGCCTGGAGGACCTGACTTGACTTTTTAACATCAGAAAGAGTCTATGAGGACGTCATATAGCTTTTACACCTTCTGGGGACCCTCTGAGCAGAAAAAAAGTTCAAAAGGTCCCATATTGACTAGTGTCTGGAGGACCTGACTTGCCTATTTAACATCAGAAATAGTCTATGAGGACATCATGTAGCTTTTAGACCTTCTGGGCACCCTCTGAGGAGAAAAAAAGTTCAAAAGGTCCCATATGGACCTCTGTAAGCATGTGTAGCCTACTCATTTCACATGAAAAGAAAGAGACAGAATTGAGAGAAGAATTTACTGACTAAATTAGCAGGGCAATAGCAATGATTAAAAGCATGTCGGTTTAAGAGTACGATATGGGCTACCTTAAAAATGTTTTTAGTTTTATTATGAAAAAAACGGAATGAGTTTTATTTCTTGAATCTTGAATGCATTGCAATCAACAAAGTGCATATTAGTTTCAAATGTTATTCTTCCATGCAAAACGCTTGTGCAATGTAATGAAACGCATTAGTGCTTGAATGCATTTTAGTGCAACAGAGTGCATATTACTTTTAAATGTTAATCTTCCATGCAAAACGCTGTTGCAATGTAATGAAACGCTTTAGTTCTTGAATGCATTGCAATGCAACAGAGTGCATATTACTTTTAAATGTTATTCTTCCATGCAAAACGCTTGTGCAATGCAACAGCACGCTGTTGCAAACGTATTAGTTCTTGAATGCATTGCAATGCAACAGAGTGCATATTACTTTTAAATGTTATTCTTCCATGCAAAACGCTTGTGCAATGCAACAGCACGCTGTTGCAATGTAATGAAACGCATTAGTTCTTGAATGCATTGCAATGCAACAGAGTGCATATTACTTTTAAATGTTATTCTTCCATGCAAAACGCTTGTGCAATGCAACAGCACGCTGTTGCAATGTAATGAAACGCATTAGTTCTTGAATGCATTGCAATGCAACAGAGTGCATATTACTTTTAAATGTTATTCTTCCATGCAAAACGCTTGTGCAATGCAACAGCACGCTGTTGCAATGTAATGAAACGCATTAGTTCTTGAATGCATTTGCAATGCAACAGAGTGCATATTACTTTTAAATTTTATTCTTCCATGCAAAACGCTTGTGCAATGCAACAGCACGCTGTTGCAATGTAATGAAACGCATTAGTTCTTGAATGCATTTGCAATGCAACAGAGTGCATATTACTTTTAAATGTTATTCTTCCATGCAAAACGCTTGTGCAATGCAACAGCACGCTGTTGCAATGTAATGAAACGCATTAGTTCTTGAATGCATTTGCAATGCAACAGAGTGCATATTACTTTTAAATGTTATTCTTCCATGCAAAACGCTTGTGCAATGCAACAGCACGCTGTTGCAATGTAATGAAACGCATTAGTTGAATGCATTTGCAATGCAACAGAGTGCATATTACTTTTAAATGTTATTCTTCCATGCAAAACGCTTGTGCAATGCAACAGCACGCTGTTGCAATGTACAGAAACGCATTAGTTTTTGAATGCATTGCAATGTAACAGTGCATATTACTTTTAAATGTTACTCTTCCATGCAAAACGCATTAGTTCTTAAATGCATTGCAATGCAACAGAGTGCATATTAGTTTTAAATGTTATTCTTCCATGCAAAACGCTTGTGCAATGTACAGAAACGGTTTAGTTCTTGAATGCATTGCAATGTAACAGAGTGCATATTACTTTTAAATGTTAATCTTCCATGCAAAACGCTTGTGCAATGCAACAGCACGCTGTTGCAATAGAATGAATCGCATTAGTTCCTGAATGCATTTGCAATGCAACAAGGTGCATACTACTTTTAAATGTTATTCTTCCATGCAAAACGCTTGTGCAATGCAACAGCACGCTGCATTGGAAAGCGACAGCTTTGTGATGTTTTGTCGTGAGTACACACATTAATTAGCTGTATGCAATGCGGAAAACAATATGCTGTGAGTTGTCTTTTCAACAGCTGATGCAATGATTTTCCTTCATACACAAATGATTATGGTTAGTTTGTTCATTGCACAAAGGAATAAGTTAGACCTTTTATGCAATGGAATGAAACAACAAAAATGTTATTAAAACAGCAGATTGCTTTGCCCATCTCTTTAATGCACTACGGAATGAGCTAGTTCTTGAATGCATTGCAATGCAATAAAGTGCATATTGCTTATAGGTCATTCTTCGATGCTTTTCGTTGGTATTCTTCGTTACGCTTGATCGTATGTGCAATGCAATGCAACAGCAGATTGCATTGCAGATCTCTTAATGCACTACGGAATGAGTTAGTTCTTGAACGCATTGCAATGCAAAAAAAGTTCATATCACTTATATGTCATTCTATGATCTATGATCACTTATATGTCATATGGCTTTATCATATGTGCAATGCAACAGCAGTTTTTTTAAGCGTTAGTTTTTTCCATTGCACAAAGGAATAAGTTAGTCCTTTTATGCAATGGAATGAAACAACAAAATGTTTTTAAAACAGCAGATTGCGTTGCCCATCTCTTTAATGCACTACAAAAAGAGTTAGTTCTTGAGTGCATTGCAAAAAAAGTGCATATTGCTTATGCACAACTCTTTAAGTTATGTGCAATGCAATTCAATCTCTTCAATGCACTACTGAATGAGTTAGTTCTTGAATGCTTTGCAATGCAAAAAAGTGCATATCGCTTATATGTTATTCTCCTTCTTTATCATATGTGCAATGCAAAAGCAGTTTTTAAGCGTTAGTTTTTTTCATTGCACAAAGGAATAAGTTAGTCATTTTATGCAATGGAATGAAACAACAAAACTGTTATTAAAACAAAAGATTGCATTGCCCATCTCTTTAATGCACTACAAAATGAGTTAGTTCTTGAATGCATTGCAATTCAACAATGCCTTTTGACTTTTTAACATCAGAAAGAGTCTATGAGGACATCATGTAGCTTTTAGACCTTCTGGGGACCCTCTGACCAGAAAAAAAGTTCAAAAGGTCCCATATGGACCAATGTCTGGAGGACCTGACTTGACTTTTTAACATCAGAAAGAGTCTATGAGGACATCATCTAGCTTTTAGACCTTCTGGGGACCCTCTGACCAGAAAAAGAGTTCAAAAGGTCCCATATGGACCACTGTCTGGAGGACCTGACTTGACTTTTTAACATCAGAAAGAGTCTAAGAGGACATCGTGTAGCTTTTAGACCTTCTGGGCACCCTCTGAGTGGAAAAAAAGTTCAAAAGGTTCCATATGGACCACTGACTGGAGGACCTGACTTGACTTTTTAACATCAGAAAGAGTCTATGAGGACATCATGTAGCTTTTAGACCTTCTGGGGACCCTCTGAGTAGAAAAAAAGTTCAAAACTCCCATATGGACTACTGTCTGGAGGACCTGACTTGAATTTTAAACATCAGTAAGAGTCTATGATGACATCATGTAGCTTTTAGACCTTCTGGGGACCCTCTCAGGAGAAAAAAAGTTCAAAAGGTCCCATATGTACCACTGTCTGGAGGTCCTGACTTGACTTTTTAACATCAGAAAGAGTCTATGAGGACATCATGTAGCTTTTAGACCTTCTGGGGACCCTCTGAGAAGAAAAAAGTTCAAAAGGTCCAATATGGACCACTGTCTGGAGGAATTGACTTGACTTTTTAACATCAGAAAGAGTCTATGTGGACATCAGGTAGCTTTTAGACCTTCTGGGGACCCTCTGAGCAGAAAAAAAGTTCAAAAGGTCACATATGGACCACTGTCTATAGGTCCTGACTTGACTTTTTAACATCAGAAAGAATCTTTGAGGACATCATGTAGCTTTTAGACCTTCTGGGGACCCTCTGAGAAGAAAAAAAGTTCAAAAGGTCCCATATGGACCACTGTCTGTAGGTCCTGACTTGACTTTTTAACATCAGAAAGAGTCTATGAGGACATCCGGTAGCTTTTAGACTTTCTGGGGACCCTCTGAGCAGAAAAAAAGTTCAAAAGGTCCCATATGGACCAATGTCTGGAGGACCTGACTTGACTTTTTAACATCAGAAAGAGTCTATGAGGACATCATGTAGCTTTTAGACCTTCTGGGGACCCTCTGAGCAGAAAAAAAGTTCAAAAGGTCCCATATGAACCACTGTCTGGAGGTCCTGACTTGACTTTTTAACATCAGAAAGAGTCTATGAGGACATCATGTAGCTTTTAGACCTTCTGGGGACCCTCTGAGGAGAAAAAAAGTTCAAAAGGTCCCATATGGACCACTGTATGGAGGTCCTGACTTGACTTTTTAACATCAGAAAGAGTCTATGAGTACATCATATAGCTTTTAGACCTTCTGGGGACCCTCTGAGGAGAAAAAAAGTTCAAAAGGTCCCATATGGACCACTGTCTGGAGGTCCTGACTTGACTTTTTAACATCAGAAAGAGTCTATGTGGACATCAGGTAGCTTTTAGTCCTTCTGGGGACCCTCTGAGGAGAAAAAAAGTTTAAAAGGTCCCATATGGACCACTGTCTGGAGGTCCTGACTTGACTTTTTAACATCAGAAAGAGTCTATGAGGACATCAGGTAGCTTTTAGACCTTCTGGGGACCCCCTGAGAAGAAAAATAGTTCAAAAGTTCCCATATGGACCAATGTCTGGAGGACTTGACTTGACTTTTTAACATCAGAAAGAGTCTTTGAGGACATCATGTAGCTTTTAGACCTTCTGGGGACCCTCTGAGGAGAAAAAAAGTTCAAAAGGTCCCATATGGACCACTGTCTGAAGGTCCTGACTTGACTTTTTAACATCAGAAAGAGTCTATGAGTACATCATATAGCTTTTAGACTTTCTGGGGACCCTCTGAGGAGAAAAAAAGTTCAAAAGGTCCCATATGGACCACTGTCTGGAGGTCCTGACTTGACTTTTTAACATCAGAAATAGTCTATGAGGACATCATGTAGCTTTTAGACCTTCTGGGCACCATCTGAGCAGAAGAAAAGTTCAAAAGGTCCCATATGGACCACTGCCTGGAGGACCTGACTTGACTTTTTAACATCAGAAAGAGTCTATGAGGACATCATGTAGCTTTTAGACCTTCTGGGGACCCCCGGAGGAGAAAAAAGTTCAAAAAGTCCCATATGGACCACTGTCTGGAGGACCTGACTTGACTTTTTAACATCAGAAAGAGTCTATGAGGACATAATGTAGCTTTTAGACCTTCTGGGGACCCTCTTATCAGAAAAAAAGTTCAAAAGGTCCCATATGGACCACTGTCTGGAGGACCTGACTTGAATTTTAAACATCAGTAAGAGTCTATGATGACATCATGTAGCTTTTAGACCTTCTGGGGACCCTCTCAGGAGAAAAAAAGTTCAAAAGGTCCCATATGGACCACTGTCTTGAGGTCCTGACTTGACTTTTTAACATCAGAAAGAGTCTATGAGGACATCATGTAGCTTTTAGACCTTCTGGGGACCCTCTGAGAAGAAAAAAAGTTCAAAAGGTCCCATATGGACCACTGTCTGGAGGATTTGACTTGACTTTTTAACATCAGAAAGAGTCTATGAGGACATCATGTAGCTTTTAGACCTTCTGGGGACCCTCTGAGGAGAAAGAAAGTTCAAAAGGATCCATATGGACCACTGTCTGGAGGTCCTAACTTGACTTTTTAACATCAGAAAGAGTCTATGTGGACATCATGTAGCTTTTAGACCTTCTGGGGACCCTCTGAGGAGAAAAAAAGTTCAAAAGGTCCCATATGGACCACTGTCTGGAGGTCCTGACTTGACTTTTTAACATCAGAAAGAAACTATGAGGACATCATGTAGCTTTTAGACCTTCTGGGGACCCTCTGAGTAGAAAAAAAGTTCAAAAGGTCCCATATGGACCACTGTCTTGAGGTCCTGACTTGACTTTTTAACATCAGAAAGAGTCTATGAGGACATCATGTAGCTTTTAGACCTTCTGGGGACCCTCTGAGAAGAAAAAAATTCAAAAGGTCCCATATGGACCACTGTCTGGAGGATTTGACTTGACTTTTTAACATCAGAAAGAGTCTATGAGGACATCATGTAGCTTTTAGACCTTCTGGGGACCCTCTGAGGAGAAAGAAAGTTCAAAAGGATCCATATGGACCACTGTCTGGAGGTCCTGACTTGACTTTTTAACATCAGAAAGAGTCTATGTGGACATCAGGTAGCTTTTAGTCCTTCTGGGGACCCTCTGAGGAGAAAAAAAGTTTAAAAGGTCCCATATGGACCACTGTCTGGAGGTCCTGACTTGACTTTTTAACATCAGAAAGAGTCTATGAGGACATCAGGTAGCTTTTAGACCTTCTGGGGACCCCCTGAGAAGAAAAATAGTTCAAAAGTTCCCATATGGACCAATGTCTGGAGGACTTGACTTGACTTTTTAACATCAGAAAGAGTCTATGAGGACATCATGTAGCTTTTAGACCTTCTGGGGACCCTCTGAGGAGAAAAAAGTTCAAAAGGTCCCATATGGACCACTGTCTGAAGGTCCTGACTTGACTTTTTAACATCAGAAAGAGTCTATGAGTACATCATATAGCTTTTAGACCTTCTGGGGACCCTCTGAGGAGAAAAAAAGTTCAAAAGGTCCCATATGGACCACTGTCTGGAGGTCCTGACTTGACTTTTTAACATCAGAAATAGTCTATGAGGACATCATGTAGCTTTTAGACCTTCTGGGCACCATCTGAGCAGAAGAAAAGTTCAAAAGGTCCCATATGGACCACTGCCTGGAGGACCTGACTTGACTTTTTAACATCAGAAAGAGTCTATGAGGACATCATGTAGCTTTTAGACCTTCTGGGGACCCCCGGAGGAGAAAAAAGTTCAAAAAGTACCATATGGACCACTGTCTGGAGGACCTGACTTGACTTTTTAACATCAGAAAGAGTCTATGAGGACATAATGTAGCTTTTAGACCTTCTGGGGACCCTCTTATCAGAAAAAAAGTTCAAAAGGTCCCATATGGACCACTGTCTGGAGGACCTGACTTGAATTTTAAACATCAGTAAGAGTCTATGATGACATCATGTAGCTTTTAGACCTTCTGGGGACCCTCTCAGGAGAAAAAAAGTTCAAAAGGTCCCATATGGACCACTGTCTTGAGGTCCTGACTTGACTTTTTAACATCAGAAAGAGTCTATGAGGACATCATGTAGCTTTTAGACCTTCTGGGGACCCTCTGAGAAGAAAAAAAGTTCAAAAGGTCCCATATGGACCACTGTCTGGAGGATTTGACTTGACTTTTTAACATCAGAAAGAGTCTATGAGGACATCATGTAGCTTTTAGACCTTCTGGGGACCCTCTGAGGAGAAAGAAAGTTCAAAAGGATCCATATGGACCACTGTCTGGAGGTCCTAACTTGACTTTTTAACATCAGAAAGAGTCTATGTGGACATCATGTAGCTTTTAGACCTTCTGGGGACCCTCTGAGGAGAAAAAAAGTTCAAAAAGTCCCATATGGACCACTGTCTGAAGGTCCTGACTTGACTTTTTAACATCAGAAAGAGTCTATGAGTACATCATATAGCTTTTAGACCTTCTGGGGACCCTCTGAGGAGAAAAAAAGTTCAAAAGGTCCCATATGGACTACTGTCTGGAGGTCCTGACTTGACTTTTTAACATGAGAAATAGTCTATGAGGACATCATGTAGCTTTTAGACCTTCTGGGCACCATCTGAGCAGAAGAAAAGTTCAAAAGGTCCCATATGGACCACTGCCTGGAGGACCTGACTTGACTTTTTAACATCAGAAAGAGTCTATGAGGACATCATGTAGCTTTTAGACCTTCTGGGGACCCCCGGAGGAGAAAAAAGTTCAAAAAGTCCCATATGGACCACTGTCTGGAGGACCTGACTTGA
This sequence comes from Gila orcuttii, assembly GCA_026230005.1. NCBI lineage: Eukaryota > Metazoa > Chordata > Actinopteri > Cypriniformes > Leuciscidae > Gila > Gila orcuttii. The sequence goes on from JAPDVR010000003.1 coordinate 8,885,907, forward strand.
CTTTTTAACATCAGAAAGAGTCTATGAGGACATAATGTAGCTTTTAGACCTTCTGGGGACCCTCTGAGAAGAAAAAAATTCAAAAGGTCCCATATGGACCACTGTCTGGAGGATTTGACTTGACTTTTTAACATCAGAAAGAGTCTATGAGGACATCATGTAGCTTTTAGACCTTCTGGGGACCCTCTGAGGAGAAAGAAAGTTCAAAAGGATCCATATGGACCACTGTCTGGAGGTCCTAACTTGACTTTTTAACATCAGAAAGAGTCTATGTGGACATCATGTAGCTTTTAGATCTTCTGGGGACCCTCTGAGTAGAAAAAAAGTTCAAAAGGTCCCATATGGACCACTGTCTGGAGGTCCTGACTTGACTTTTTAACATCAGAAAGAAACTATGAGGACATCATGTAGCTTTTAGACCTTCTGGGGACCCTCTGAGTAGAAAAAAAGTTCAAAAGGTCCCATATGGACCACTGTCTGGAGGACCTGACTTGACTTTTAAACATCAGAAAGAGTCTATGATGACATCATGTAGCTTTTAGACCTTCTGGGGAAACTCTGAGGAGAAAAAAAGTTCAAAAGGTCCCATATGGACCACTCTCTGGAGGTCCTGACTTGACTTTTTAACATCAGAAAGAGTCTATGAGGACATTAGTAGCTTTTAGACCTTCTGGGATCCCTCTGAGCAGAAAAACGTCCAAAAGGTCCCATATGGACCACTGCCTGGAGGACCTGACTTGACTTTTTAACATCAGAAAGAGTCTATGAGGACATCATGTAGCTTTTAGACCTTCTGGGGACCCCCGGAGGAGAAAAAAGTTCAAAAAGTCCCATATGGACCACTGTCTGGAGGACCTGACTTGACTTTTTAACATCAGAAAGAGTCTATGAGGACATAATGTAGCTTTTAGACCTTCTGGGGACCCTCTGAGAAGAAAAAAATTCAAAAGGTCCCATATGGACCACTGTCTGGAGGATTTGACTTGACTTTTTAACATCAGAAAGAGTCTATGAGGACATCATGTAGCTTTTAGACCTTCTGGGGACCCTCTGAGGAGAAAGAAAGTTCAAAAGGATCCATATGGACCACTGTCTGGAGGTCCTAACTTGACTTTTTAACATCAGAAAGAGTCTATGTGGACATCATGTAGCTTTTAGATCTTCTGGGGACCCTCTGAGTAGAAAAAAAGTTCAAAAGGTCCCATATGGACCACTGTCTGGAGGTCCTGACTTGACTTTTTAACATCAGAAAGAAACTATGAGGACATCATGTAGCTTTTAGACCTTCTGGGGACCCTCTGAGTAGAAAAAAAGTTCAAAAGGTCCCATATGGACCACTGTCTGGAGGACCTGACTTGACTTTTAAACATCAGAAAGAGTCTATGATGACATCATGTAGCTTTTAGACCTTCTGGGGAAACTCTGAGGAGAAAAAAAGTTCAAAAGGTCCCATATGGACCACTCTCTGGAGGTCCTGACTTGACTTTTTAACATCAGAAAGAGTCTATGAGGACATTAGTAGCTTTTAGACCTTCTGGGATCCCTCTGAGCAGAAAAACGTTCAAAAGGTCCCATATGGACCACTGTCTGGAGGACCTGACTTGACTTTTTTAACATCAGAAAGAGTCTATGTGGACATCAGGTAGCTTTTAGTCCTTCTGGGGACCCTCTTATCAGAAAAAAAGTTCAAAAGATCCCCTATGGACCACTGTCTGGAGGACCTGACTTGACTTTTTAACATCAGAAAGAGTCTATGAGGACATCATGTAGCTTTTAGACCTTCTGGGGACCCTCTGAGCAGAAAAAAAGTTCAAAAGGTCCCATATGGACCACTGTCTGGAGGTCCTGACTTGACTTTTTAACTTCAGAAAGAGTCTATGAGGACATCATGTAGCTTTTAGACCTTCTGGGGACCCTCTGAGGAGAAAAAAAGTTCAAAACGTCCCATATGGACCACTGTCTGGAGGTCCTGACTTGACTTTTTAACTTCAGAAAGAGTCTATGAGGACATCATGTACCCTTTGGACCTTCTGGGGACCCTCTGAGGAGAAAAAAAGTTCAAAAGGTCCCATATGGACCAATGTCTGGAGGTCCTGACTTGACTTTTTAACATCAAAAAGAGTCTATGAGGACATCACGTAGCTTTTAGACCTTCTGGGGACCCTCTAAGGAGAAAAAAAGTTCAAAAGGTCCCATATGGACCACTGTCTGGAGGATTTGACTTGACTTTTTAACATCAGAAAGAGTCTATGAGGACATCATGTAGCTTTTAGACCTTCTGGGGACCCTCTGAGGAGAAAGAAAGTTCAAAATGATCCATATGGACCACTGTCTGGAGGTCCTAACTTGACTTTTTAACATCAGAAAGAGTCTATGTGGACATCAGGTAGCTTTTAGACCTTCTGGGGACCCTCTGAGCAGAAAAAAAGTTCAAAAGGTCCCATATGGACCACTGTCTGTAGGTCCTGACTTGACTTTTTAACATCAGAAAGAATCTTTGAGGACATCATGTAGCTTTTAGACCTTCTGGGGACCCTCTGAGCAGAAAAAAAGTTCAAAAGGTCCCATATGAACCACTGTCTGGAGATCCTGACTTGACTTTTTAACATCAGAAAGAGTCTATGAGGACATCATGTAGCTTTTAGACCTTCTGGGGACCCTCTGAGCTGAAAAACGTGCAAAAGGTCCCATATGGACCACTGTCTGGAGGACCTGACTTGACTTTTTAACATCAGAAAGAGTCTATAAGGACATCATGTAGCTTGTAGACCTTCTGGGGAAGCTCAGAGGAGAAAAAAAGTTCAAAAGGTCCCATATGGACCACTGTCTGGAGGTCCTGACTTGACTTTTTAACATCAGAAAGAGTCTATGTGGACATCAGGTAGCTTTTAGTCCTTCTGGGGACCCTCTGAGGAGAAAAAAAGTTTAAAAGGTCCCATATGGACCACTGTCTGTAGGTCCTGACTTGACTTTTTAACATCAGAAAGAGTCTATGAGGACATCATGTAGCTTTTAGACCTTCTGGGGACCCTCTGTGGAGAAAAAAAGTTCAAAAGGTCCCATATGGACCACTGTCTGGAGGTCCTGACTTGACTTTTTAACATCAGAAAGAGTCTATGAGGACATCATGTAGCTTTTAGACCTTCTGGGGACCCTCTGAGTAGAAAAGAAGTTCAAAAGGTCCCATATGCACTACTGTCTGGAGGACCTGACTTCAATTTTAAACATCAGTAAGAGTCTATGATGACATCATGTAGCTTTAGACCTTCTGGGGACCCTCTGAGGAGAAAAAAAGTTCAAAAGGTCCCATATGGACCACTGTCTGGAGGTCCTGACTTGACTTTTTAACATCAGAAAGAGTCTTTGAGGACATCAGGTAGCTTTTAGACCTTCTGGGGACCCTCTGAGGAAAAAAAAGTTCAAAAGGTCCCATATGGACGACTGTCTGGAGGACCTGACTTGACTTTTTAACATCAGAAAGAGTCTATGAGGACATCATGTAGCTTTTAGACCTTCTGGGGACCTTCTCAGGAGAAAAAAAGTTCAAAAGGTCCCACATGGACCACTGTCTGGAGGTCCTGACTTGTCTTTTTAACATCAGAAAGAGTCTATGAGGACATCATGTAGCTTTTAGACCTTCTGGGGACCCTCTGAGGAGAAAAAAAGTTCAAAAGGTCCCATATGGACTACTGTCTGGAGGTTCTGACTTGACTTTTTAACATCTGAAAGAGTCTATGAGGACATCATGTAGCTTTTAGACCTTCTGGGGACCCTCTGATCAGAAAAAAGTTCAAAAGGTCCCATATGGACCACTGTGTGGAGGACCTGACTTGACTTTTTAACATCAGAAAGAGTCTATGAGGACGTCATATAGCTTTTACACCTTCTGGGGACCCTCTGAGCAGAAAAAAAGTTCAAAAGGTCCCATATTGACTAGTGTCTGGAGGACCTGACTTGCCTATTTAACATCAGAAATAGTCTATGAGGACATCATGTAGCTTTTAGACCTTCTGGGCACCCTCTGAGGAGAAAAAAAGTTCAAAAGGTCCCATATGGACCTCTGTAAGCATGTGTAGCCTACTCATTTCACATGAAAAGAAAGAGACAGAATTGAGAGAAGAATTTACTGACTAAATTAGCAGGGCAATAGCAATGATTAAAAGCATGTCGGTTTAAGAGTACGATATGGGCTACCTTAAAAATGTTTTTAGTTTTATTATGAAAAAAACGGAATGAGTTTTATTTCTTGAATCTTGAATGCATTGCAATCAACAAAGTGCATATTAGTTTCAAATGTTATTCTTCCATGCAAAACGCTTGTGCAATGTAATGAAACGCATTAGTGCTTGAATGCATTTTAGTGCAACAGAGTGCATATTACTTTTAAATGTTAATCTTCCATGCAAAACGCTGTTGCAATGTAATGAAACGCTTTAGTTCTTGAATGCATTGCAATGCAACAGAGTGCATATTACTTTTAAATGTTATTCTTCCATGCAAAACGCTTGTGCAATGCAACAGCACGCTGTTGCAAACGTATTAGTTCTTGAATGCATTGCAATGCAACAGAGTGCATATTACTTTTAAATGTTATTCTTCCATGCAAAACGCTTGTGCAATGCAACAGCACGCTGTTGCAATGTAATGAAACGCATTAGTTCTTGAATGCATTGCAATGCAACAGAGTGCATATTACTTTTAAATGTTATTCTTCCATGCAAAACGCTTGTGCAATGCAACAGCACGCTGTTGCAATGTAATGAAACGCATTAGTTCTTGAATGCATTGCAATGCAACAGAGTGCATATTACTTTTAAATGTTATTCTTCCATGCAAAACGCTTGTGCAATGCAACAGCACGCTGTTGCAATGTAATGAAACGCATTAGTTCTTGAATGCATTTGCAATGCAACAGAGTGCATATTACTTTTAAATTTTATTCTTCCATGCAAAACGCTTGTGCAATGCAACAGCACGCTGTTGCAATGTAATGAAACGCATTAGTTCTTGAATGCATTTGCAATGCAACAGAGTGCATATTACTTTTAAATGTTATTCTTCCATGCAAAACGCTTGTGCAATGCAACAGCACGCTGTTGCAATGTAATGAAACGCATTAGTTCTTGAATGCATTTGCAATGCAACAGAGTGCATATTACTTTTAAATGTTATTCTTCCATGCAAAACGCTTGTGCAATGCAACAGCACGCTGTTGCAATGTAATGAAACGCATTAGTTGAATGCATTTGCAATGCAACAGAGTGCATATTACTTTTAAATGTTATTCTTCCATGCAAAACGCTTGTGCAATGCAACAGCACGCTGTTGCAATGTACAGAAACGCATTAGTTTTTGAATGCATTGCAATGTAACAGTGCATATTACTTTTAAATGTTACTCTTCCATGCAAAACGCATTAGTTCTTAAATGCATTGCAATGCAACAGAGTGCATATTAGTTTTAAATGTTATTCTTCCATGCAAAACGCTTGTGCAATGTACAGAAACGGTTTAGTTCTTGAATGCATTGCAATGTAACAGAGTGCATATTACTTTTAAATGTTAATCTTCCATGCAAAACGCTTGTGCAATGCAACAGCACGCTGTTGCAATAGAATGAATCGCATTAGTTCCTGAATGCATTTGCAATGCAACAAGGTGCATACTACTTTTAAATGTTATTCTTCCATGCAAAACGCTTGTGCAATGCAACAGCACGCTGCATTGGAAAGCGACAGCTTTGTGATGTTTTGTCGTGAGTACACACATTAATTAGCTGTATGCAATGCGGAAAACAATATGCTGTGAGTTGTCTTTTCAACAGCTGATGCAATGATTTTCCTTCATACACAAATGATTATGGTTAGTTTGTTCATTGCACAAAGGAATAAGTTAGACCTTTTATGCAATGGAATGAAACAACAAAAATGTTATTAAAACAGCAGATTGCTTTGCCCATCTCTTTAATGCACTACGGAATGAGCTAGTTCTTGAATGCATTGCAATGCAATAAAGTGCATATTGCTTATAGGTCATTCTTCGATGCTTTTCGTTGGTATTCTTCGTTACGCTTGATCGTATGTGCAATGCAATGCAACAGCAGATTGCATTGCAGATCTCTTAATGCACTACGGAATGAGTTAGTTCTTGAACGCATTGCAATGCAAAAAAAGTTCATATCACTTATATGTCATTCTATGATCTATGATCACTTATATGTCATATGGCTTTATCATATGTGCAATGCAACAGCAGTTTTTTTAAGCGTTAGTTTTTTCCATTGCACAAAGGAATAAGTTAGTCCTTTTATGCAATGGAATGAAACAACAAAATGTTTTTAAAACAGCAGATTGCGTTGCCCATCTCTTTAATGCACTACAAAAAGAGTTAGTTCTTGAGTGCATTGCAAAAAAAGTGCATATTGCTTATGCACAACTCTTTAAGTTATGTGCAATGCAATTCAATCTCTTCAATGCACTACTGAATGAGTTAGTTCTTGAATGCTTTGCAATGCAAAAAAGTGCATATCGCTTATATGTTATTCTCCTTCTTTATCATATGTGCAATGCAAAAGCAGTTTTTAAGCGTTAGTTTTTTTCATTGCACAAAGGAATAAGTTAGTCATTTTATGCAATGGAATGAAACAACAAAACTGTTATTAAAACAAAAGATTGCATTGCCCATCTCTTTAATGCACTACAAAATGAGTTAGTTCTTGAATGCATTGCAATTCAACAATGCCTTTTGACTTTTTAACATCAGAAAGAGTCTATGAGGACATCATGTAGCTTTTAGACCTTCTGGGGACCCTCTGACCAGAAAAAAAGTTCAAAAGGTCCCATATGGACCAATGTCTGGAGGACCTGACTTGACTTTTTAACATCAGAAAGAGTCTATGAGGACATCATCTAGCTTTTAGACCTTCTGGGGACCCTCTGACCAGAAAAAGAGTTCAAAAGGTCCCATATGGACCACTGTCTGGAGGACCTGACTTGACTTTTTAACATCAGAAAGAGTCTAAGAGGACATCGTGTAGCTTTTAGACCTTCTGGGCACCCTCTGAGTGGAAAAAAAGTTCAAAAGGTTCCATATGGACCACTGACTGGAGGACCTGACTTGACTTTTTAACATCAGAAAGAGTCTATGAGGACATCATGTAGCTTTTAGACCTTCTGGGGACCCTCTGAGTAGAAAAAAAGTTCAAAACTCCCATATGGACTACTGTCTGGAGGACCTGACTTGAATTTTAAACATCAGTAAGAGTCTATGATGACATCATGTAGCTTTTAGACCTTCTGGGGACCCTCTCAGGAGAAAAAAAGTTCAAAAGGTCCCATATGTACCACTGTCTGGAGGTCCTGACTTGACTTTTTAACATCAGAAAGAGTCTATGAGGACATCATGTAGCTTTTAGACCTTCTGGGGACCCTCTGAGAAGAAAAAAGTTCAAAAGGTCCAATATGGACCACTGTCTGGAGGAATTGACTTGACTTTTTAACATCAGAAAGAGTCTATGTGGACATCAGGTAGCTTTTAGACCTTCTGGGGACCCTCTGAGCAGAAAAAAAGTTCAAAAGGTCACATATGGACCACTGTCTATAGGTCCTGACTTGACTTTTTAACATCAGAAAGAATCTTTGAGGACATCATGTAGCTTTTAGACCTTCTGGGGACCCTCTGAGAAGAAAAAAAGTTCAAAAGGTCCCATATGGACCACTGTCTGTAGGTCCTGACTTGACTTTTTAACATCAGAAAGAGTCTATGAGGACATCCGGTAGCTTTTAGACTTTCTGGGGACCCTCTGAGCAGAAAAAAAGTTCAAAAGGTCCCATATGGACCAATGTCTGGAGGACCTGACTTGACTTTTTAACATCAGAAAGAGTCTATGAGGACATCATGTAGCTTTTAGACCTTCTGGGGACCCTCTGAGCAGAAAAAAAGTTCAAAAGGTCCCATATGAACCACTGTCTGGAGGTCCTGACTTGACTTTTTAACATCAGAAAGAGTCTATGAGGACATCATGTAGCTTTTAGACCTTCTGGGGACCCTCTGAGGAGAAAAAAAGTTCAAAAGGTCCCATATGGACCACTGTATGGAGGTCCTGACTTGACTTTTTAACATCAGAAAGAGTCTATGAGTACATCATATAGCTTTTAGACCTTCTGGGGACCCTCTGAGGAGAAAAAAAGTTCAAAAGGTCCCATATGGACCACTGTCTGGAGGTCCTGACTTGACTTTTTAACATCAGAAAGAGTCTATGTGGACATCAGGTAGCTTTTAGTCCTTCTGGGGACCCTCTGAGGAGAAAAAAAGTTTAAAAGGTCCCATATGGACCACTGTCTGGAGGTCCTGACTTGACTTTTTAACATCAGAAAGAGTCTATGAGGACATCAGGTAGCTTTTAGACCTTCTGGGGACCCCCTGAGAAGAAAAATAGTTCAAAAGTTCCCATATGGACCAATGTCTGGAGGACTTGACTTGACTTTTTAACATCAGAAAGAGTCTTTGAGGACATCATGTAGCTTTTAGACCTTCTGGGGACCCTCTGAGGAGAAAAAAAGTTCAAAAGGTCCCATATGGACCACTGTCTGAAGGTCCTGACTTGACTTTTTAACATCAGAAAGAGTCTATGAGTACATCATATAGCTTTTAGACTTTCTGGGGACCCTCTGAGGAGAAAAAAAGTTCAAAAGGTCCCATATGGACCACTGTCTGGAGGTCCTGACTTGACTTTTTAACATCAGAAATAGTCTATGAGGACATCATGTAGCTTTTAGACCTTCTGGGCACCATCTGAGCAGAAGAAAAGTTCAAAAGGTCCCATATGGACCACTGCCTGGAGGACCTGACTTGACTTTTTAACATCAGAAAGAGTCTATGAGGACATCATGTAGCTTTTAGACCTTCTGGGGACCCCCGGAGGAGAAAAAAGTTCAAAAAGTCCCATATGGACCACTGTCTGGAGGACCTGACTTGACTTTTTAACATCAGAAAGAGTCTATGAGGACATAATGTAGCTTTTAGACCTTCTGGGGACCCTCTTATCAGAAAAAAAGTTCAAAAGGTCCCATATGGACCACTGTCTGGAGGACCTGACTTGAATTTTAAACATCAGTAAGAGTCTATGATGACATCATGTAGCTTTTAGACCTTCTGGGGACCCTCTCAGGAGAAAAAAAGTTCAAAAGGTCCCATATGGACCACTGTCTTGAGGTCCTGACTTGACTTTTTAACATCAGAAAGAGTCTATGAGGACATCATGTAGCTTTTAGACCTTCTGGGGACCCTCTGAGAAGAAAAAAAGTTCAAAAGGTCCCATATGGACCACTGTCTGGAGGATTTGACTTGACTTTTTAACATCAGAAAGAGTCTATGAGGACATCATGTAGCTTTTAGACCTTCTGGGGACCCTCTGAGGAGAAAGAAAGTTCAAAAGGATCCATATGGACCACTGTCTGGAGGTCCTAACTTGACTTTTTAACATCAGAAAGAGTCTATGTGGACATCATGTAGCTTTTAGACCTTCTGGGGACCCTCTGAGGAGAAAAAAAGTTCAAAAGGTCCCATATGGACCACTGTCTGGAGGTCCTGACTTGACTTTTTAACATCAGAAAGAAACTATGAGGACATCATGTAGCTTTTAGACCTTCTGGGGACCCTCTGAGTAGAAAAAAAGTTCAAAAGGTCCCATATGGACCACTGTCTTGAGGTCCTGACTTGACTTTTTAACATCAGAAAGAGTCTATGAGGACATCATGTAGCTTTTAGACCTTCTGGGGACCCTCTGAGAAGAAAAAAATTCAAAAGGTCCCATATGGACCACTGTCTGGAGGATTTGACTTGACTTTTTAACATCAGAAAGAGTCTATGAGGACATCATGTAGCTTTTAGACCTTCTGGGGACCCTCTGAGGAGAAAGAAAGTTCAAAAGGATCCATATGGACCACTGTCTGGAGGTCCTAACTTGACTTTTTAACATCAGAAAGAGTCTATGTGGACATCATGTAGCTTTTAGATCTTCTGGGGACCCTCTGAGTAGAAAAAAAGTTCAAAAGGTCCCATATGGACCACTGTCTGGAGGTCCTGACTTGACTTTTTAACATCAGAAAGAAACTATGAGGACATCATGTAGCTTTTAGACCTTCTGGGGACCCTCTGAGTAGAAAAAAAGTTCAAAAGGTCCCATATGGACCACTGTCTGGAGGACCTGACTTGACTTTTAAACATCAGAAAGAGTCTATGATGACATCATGTAGCTTTTAGACCTTCTGGGGAAACTCTGAGGAGAAAAAAAGTTCAAAAGGTCCCATATGGACCACTCTCTGGAGGTCCTGACTTGACTTTTTAACATCAGAAAGAGTCTATGAGGACATTAGTAGCTTTTAGACCTTCTGGGATCCCTCTGAGCAGAAAAACGTTCAAAAGGTCCCATATGGACCACTGTCTGGAGGACCTGACTTGACTTTTTTAACATCAGAAAGAGTCTATGTGGACATCAGGTAGCTTTTAGTCCTTCTGGGGACCCTCTTATCAGAAAAAAAGTTCAAAAGATCCCCTATGGACCACTGTCTGGAGGACCTGACTTGACTTTTTAACATCAGAAAGAGTCTATGAGGACATCATGTAGCTTTTAGACCTTCTGGGGACCCTCTGAGCAGAAAAAAAGTTCAAAAGGTCCCATATGGACCACTGTCTGGAGGTCCTGACTTGACTTTTTAACTTCAGAAAGAGTCTATGAGGACATCATGTAGCTTTTAGACCTTCTGGGGACCCTCTGAGGAGAAAAAAAGTTCAAAACGTCCCATATGGACCACTGTCTGGAGGTCCTGACTTGACTTTTTAACTTCAGAAAGAGTCTATGAGGACATCATGTACCCTTTGGACCTTCTGGGGACCCTCTGAGGAGAAAAAAAGTTCAAAAGGTCCCATATGGACCAATGTCTGGAGGTCCTGACTTGACTTTTTAACATCAAAAAGAGTCTATGAGGACATCACGTAGCTTTTAGACCTTCTGGGGACCCTCTAAGGAGAAAAAAAGTTCAAAAGGTCCCATATGGACCACTGTCTGGAGGATTTGACTTGACTTTTTAACATCAGAAAGAGTCTATGAGGACATCATGTAGCTTTTAGACCTTCTGGGGACCCTCTGAGGAGAAAGAAAGTTCAAAATGATCCATATGGACCACTGTCTGGAGGTCCTAACTTGACTTTTTAACATCAAAAAGAGTCTATGTGGACATCAGGTAGCTTTTAGACCTTCTGGGGACCCTCTGAGCAGAAAAAAAGTTCAAAAGGTCCCATATGGACCACTGTCTGTAGGTCCTGACTTGACTTTTTAACATCAGAAAGAATCTTTGAGGACATCATGTAGCTTTTAGACCTTCTGGGGACCCTCTGAGCAGAAAAAAAGTTCAAAAGGTCCCATATGAACCACTGTCTGGAGATCCTGACTTGACTTTTTAACATCAGAAAGAGTCTATGAGGACATCATGTAGCTTTTAGACCTTCTGGGGACCCTCTGAGCTGAAAAACGTGCAAAAGGTCCCATATGGACCACTGTCTGGAGGACCTGACTTGACTTTTTAACATCAGAAAGAGTCTATAAGGACATCATGTAGCTTGTAGACCTTCTGGGGAAGCTCAGAGGAGAAAAAAAGTTCAAAAGGTCCCATATGGACCACTGTCTGGAGGTCCTGACTTGACTTTTTAACATCAGAAAGAGTCTATGTGGACATCAGGTAGCTTTTAGTCCTTCTGGGGACCCTCTGAGGAGAAAAAAAGTTTAAAAGGTCCCATATGGACCACTGTCTGTAGGTCCTGACTTGACTTTTTAACATCAGAAAGAGTCTATGAGGACATCATGTAGCTTTTAGACCTTCTGGGGACCCTCTGTGGAGAAAAAAAGTTCAAAAGGTCCCATATGGACCACTGTCTGGAGGTCCTGACTTGACTTTTTAACATCAGAAAGAGTCTATGAGGACATCATGTAGCTTTTAGACCTTCTGGGGACCCTCTGAGTAGAAAAGAAGTTCAAAAGGTCCCATATGCACTACTGTCTGGAGGACCTGACTTCAATTTTAAACATCAGTAAGAGTCTATGATGACATCATGTAGCTTTAGACCTTCTGGGGACCCTCTGAGGAGAAAAAAAGTTCAAAAGGTCCCATATGGACCACTGTCTGGAGGTCCTGACTTGACTTTTTAACATCAGAAAGAGTCTTTGAGGACATCAGGTAGCTTTTAGACCTTCTGGGGACCCTCTGAGGAAAAAAAAGTTCAAAAGGTCCCATATGGACGACTGTCTGGAGGACCTGACTTGACTTTTTAACATCAGAAAGAGTCTATGAGGACATCATGTAGCTTTTAGACCTTCTGGGGACCTTCTCAGGAGAAAAAAAGTTCAAAAGGTCCCATATGGACCACTGTCTGGAGGTCCTGACTTGACTTTTTAACATCAGAAAGAGTCTATGAGGACATCATGTAGCTTTTAGACCTTCTGGGGACCCTCTGAGGAGAAAAAAAGTTCAAAAGGTCCCATATGGACTACTGTCTGGAGGTTCTGACTTGACTTTTTAACATCTGAAAGAGTCTATGAGGACATCATGTAGCTTTTAGACCTTCTGGGGACCCTCTGATCAGAAAAAAGTTCAAAAGGTCCCATATGGACCACTGTGTGGAGGACCTGACTTGACTTTTTAACATCAGAAAGAGTCTATGAGGACATCATGTAGCTTTTAGACCTTCTGGGCACCATCTGAGCAGAAAAAAGTTCAAAAGGTCCCATATGGACCACTGCCTGGAGGACCTGACTTGACTTTTTAACATCAGAAAGAGTCTATGAGGACGTCATATAGCTTTTACACCTTCTGGGGACCCTCTGAGCAGAAAAAAAGTTCAAAAGGTCCCATATTGACTAGTGTCTGGAGGACCTGACTTGCCTATTTAACATCAGAAATAGTCTATGAGGACATCATGTAGCTTTTAGACCTTCTGGGCACCCTCTGAGGAGAAAAAAAGTTCAAAAGGTCCCATATGGACCTCTGTAAGCATGTGTAGCCTACTCATTTCACATGAAAAGAAAGAGACAGAATTGAGAGAAGAATTTACTGACTAAATTAGCAGGGCAATAGCAATGATTAAAAGCATGTCGGTTTAAGAGTACGATATGGGCTACCTTAAAAATGTTTTTAGTTTTATTATGAAAAAAACGGAATGAGTTTTATTTCTTGAATCTTGAATGCATTGCAATCAACAAAGTGCATATTAGTTTCAAATGTTATTCTTCCATGCAAAACGCTTGTGCAATGTAATGAAACGCATTAGTGCTTGAATGCATTTTAGTGCAACAGAGTGCATATTACTTTTAAATGTTAATCTTCCATGCAAAACGCTGTTGCAATGTAATGAAACGCTTTAGTTCTTGAATGCATTGCAATGCAACAGAGTGCATATTACTTTTAAATGTTATTCTTCCATGCAAAACGCTTGTGCAATGCAACAGCACGCTGTTGCAAACGTATTAGTTCTTGAATGCATTGCAATGCAACAGAGTGCATATTACTTTTAAATGTTATTCTTCCATGCAAAACGCTTGTGCAATGCAACAGCACGCTGTTGCAATGTAATGAAACGCATTAGTTCTTGAATGCATTGCAATGCAACAGAGTGCATATTACTTTTAAATGTTATTCTTCCATGCAAAACGCTTGTGCAATGCAACAGCACGCTGTTGCAATGTAATGAAACGCATTAGTTCTTGAATGCATTGCAATGCAACAGAGTGCATATTACTTTTAAATGTTATTCTTCCATGCAAAACGCTTGTGCAATGCAACAGCACGCTGTTGCAATGTAATGAAACGCATTAGTTCTTGAATGCATTTGCAATGCAACAGAGTGCATATTACTTTTAAATTTTATTCTTCCATGCAAAACGCTTGTGCAATGCAACAGCACGCTGTTGCAATGTAATGAAACGCATTAGTTCTTGAATGCATTTGCAATGCAACAGAGTGCATATTACTTTTAAATGTTATTCTTCCATGCAAAACGCTTGTGCAATGCAACAGCACGCTGTTGCAATGTAATGAAACGCATTAGTTCTTGAATGCATTTGCAATGCAACAGAGTGCATATTACTTTTAAATGTTATTCTTCCATGCAAAACGCTTGTGCAATGCAACAGCACGCTGTTGCAATGTAATGAAACGCATTAGTTGAATGCATTTGCAATGCAACAGAGTGCATATTACTTTTAAATGTTATTCTTCCATGCAAAACGCTTGTGCAATGCAACAGCACGCTGTTGCAATGTACAGAAACGCATTAGTTTTTGAATGCATTGCAATGTAACAGTGCATATTACTTTTAAATGTTACTCTTCCATGCAAAACGCATTAGTTCTTAAATGCATTGCAATGCAACAGAGTGCATATTAGTTTTAAATGTTATTCTTCCATGCAAAACGCTTGTGCAATGTACAGAAACGGTTTAGTTCTTGAATGCATTGCAATGTAACAGAGTGCATATTACTTTTAAATGTTAATCTTCCATGCAAAACGCTTGTGCAATGCAACAGCACGCTGTTGCAATAGAATGAATCGCATTAGTTCCTGAATGCATTTGCAATGCAACAAGGTGCATACTACTTTTAAATGTTATTCTTCCATGCAAAACGCTTGTGCAATGCAACAGCACGCTGCATTGGAAAGCGACAGCTTTGTGATGTTTTGTCGTGAGTACACACATTAATTAGCTGTATGCAATGCGGAAAACAATATGCTGTGAGTTGTCTTTTCAACAGCTGATGCAATGATTTTCCTTCATACACAAATGATTATGGTTAGTTTGTTCATTGCACAAAGGAATAAGTTAGACCTTTTATGCAATGGAATGAAACAACAAAAATGTTATTAAAACAGCAGATTGCTTTGCCCATCTCTTTAATGCACTACGGAATGAGCTAGTTCTTGAATGCATTGCAATGCAATAAAGTGCATATTGCTTATAGGTCATTCTTCGATGCTTTTCGTTGGTATTCTTCGTTACGCTTGATCGTATGTGCAATGCAATGCAACAGCAGATTGCATTGCAGATCTCTTAATGCACTACGGAATGAGTTAGTTCTTGAACGCATTGCAATGCAAAAAAAGTTCATATCACTTATATGTCATTCTATGATCTATGATCACTTATATGTCATATGGCTTTATCATATGTGCAATGCAACAGCAGTTTTTTTAAGCGTTAGTTTTTTCCATTGCACAAAGGAATAAGTTAGTCCTTTTATGCAATGGAATGAAACAACAAAATGTTTTTAAAACAGCAGATTGCGTTGCCCATCTCTTTAATGCACTACAAAAAGAGTTAGTTCTTGAGTGCATTGCAAAAAAAGTGCATATTGCTTATGCACAACTCTTTAAGTTATGTGCAATGCAATTCAATCTCTTCAATGCACTACTGAATGAGTTAGTTCTTGAATGCTTTGCAATGCAAAAAAGTGCATATCGCTTATATGTTATTCTCCTTCTTTATCATATGTGCAATGCAAAAGCAGTTTTTAAGCGTTAGTTTTTTTCATTGCACAAAGGAATAAGTTAGTCATTTTATGCAATGGAATGAAACAACAAAACTGTTATTAAAACAAAAGATTGCATTGCCCATCTCTTTAATGCACTACAAAATGAGTTAGTTCTTGAATGCATTGCAATTCAACAATGCCTTTTGACTTTTTAACATCAGAAAGAGTCTATGAGGACATCATGTAGCTTTTAGACCTTCTGGGGACCCTCTGACCAGAAAAAAAGTTCAAAAGGTCCCATATGGACCAATGTCTGGAGGACCTGACTTGACTTTTTAACATCAGAAAGAGTCTATGAGGACATCATCTAGCTTTTAGACCTTCTGGGGACCCTCTGACCAGAAAAAGAGTTCAAAAGGTCCCATATGGACCACTGTCTGGAGGACCTGACTTGACTTTTTAACATCAGAAAGAGTCTAAGAGGACATCGTGTAGCTTTTAGACCTTCTGGGCACCCTCTGAGTGGAAAAAAAGTTCAAAAGGTTCCATATGGACCACTGACTGGAGGACCTGACTTGACTTTTTAACATCAGAAAGAGTCTATGAGGACATCATGTAGCTTTTAGACCTTCTGGGGACCCTCTGAGTAGAAAAAAAGTTCAAAACTCCCATATGGACTACTGTCTGGAGGACCTGACTTGAATTTTAAACATCAGTAAGAGTCTATGATGACATCATGTAGCTTTTAGACCTTCTGGGGACCCTCTCAGGAGAAAAAAAGTTCAAAAGGTCCCATATGTACCACTGTCTGGAGGTCCTGACTTGACTTTTTAACATCAGAAAGAGTCTATGAGGACATCATGTAGCTTTTAGACCTTCTGGGGACCCTCTGAGAAGAAAAAAGTTCAAAAGGTCCAATATGGACCACTGTCTGGAGGAATTGACTTGACTTTTTAACATCAGAAAGAGTCTATGTGGACATCAGGTAGCTTTTAGACCTTCTGGGGACCCTCTGAGCAGAAAAAAAGTTCAAAAGGTCACATATGGACCACTGTCTATAGGTCCTGACTTGACTTTTTAACATCAGAAAGAATCTTTGAGGACATCATGTAGCTTTTAGACCTTCTGGGGACCCTCTGAGAAGAAAAAAAGTTCAAAAGGTCCCATATGGACCACTGTCTGTAGGTCCTGACTTGACTTTTTAACATCAGAAAGAGTCTATGAGGACATCCGGTAGCTTTTAGACTTTCTGGGGACCCTCTGAGCAGAAAAAAAGTTCAAAAGGTCCCATATGGACCAATGTCTGGAGGACCTGACTTGACTTTTTAACATCAGAAAGAGTCTATGAGGACATCATGTAGCTTTTAGACCTTCTGGGGACCCTCTGAGCAGAAAAAAAGTTCAAAAGGTCCCATATGAACCACTGTCTGGAGGTCCTGACTTGACTTTTTAACATCAGAAAGAGTCTATGAGGACATCATGTAGCTTTTAGACCTTCTGGGGACCCTCTGAGGAGAAAAAAAGTTCAAAAGGTCCCATATGGACCACTGTATGGAGGTCCTGACTTGACTTTTTAACATCAGAAAGAGTCTATGAGTACATCATATAGCTTTTAGACCTTCTGGGGACCCTCTGAGGAGAAAAAAAGTTCAAAAGGTCCCATATGGACCACTGTCTGGAGGTCCTGACTTGACTTTTTAACATCAGAAATAGTCTATGAGGACATCATGTAGCTTTTAGACCTTCTGGGCACCATCTGAGCAGAAGAAAAGTTCAAAAGGTCCCATATGGACCACTGCCTGGAGGACCTGACTTGACTTTTTAACATCAGAAAGAGTCTATGAGGACATCATGTAGCTTTTAGACCTTCTGGGGACCACCGGAGGAGAAAAAAGTTCAAAAAGTCCCATATGGACCACTGTCTGGAGGACCTGACTTGACTTTTTAACATCAGAAAGAGTCTATGAGGACATAATGTAGCTTTTAGACCTTCTGGGGACCCTCTTATCAGAAAAAAAGTTCAAAAGGTCCCATATGGACCACTGTCTGGAGGACCTGACTTGAATTTTAAACATCAGTAAGAGTCTATGATGACATCATGTAGCTTTAAGACCTTCTGGGGACCCTCTCAGGAGAAAAAAAGTTCAAAAGGTCCCATATGGACCACTGTCTTGAGGTCCTGACTTGACTTTTTAACATCAGAAAGAGTCTATGAGGACATCATGTAGCTTTTAGACCTTCTGGGGACCCTCTGAGAAGAAAAAAAGTTCAAAAGGTCCCATATGGACCACTGTCTGGAGGATTTGACTTGACTTTTTAACATCAGAAAGAGTCTATGAGGACATCATGTAGCTTTTAGACCTTCTGGGGACCCTCTGAGGAGAAAAAAAGTTCAAAAGGTCCCATATGGACCACTGTCTGGAGGATTTGACTTGACTTTTTAACATCAGAAAGAGTCTATGAGGACATCATGTAGCTTTTAGACCTTCTGGGGACCCTCTGAGGAGAAAGAAAGTTCAAAAGGATCCATATGGACCACTGTCTGGAGGTCCTAACTTGACTTTTTAACATCAGAAAGAGTCTATGTGGACATCATGTAGCTTTTAGACCTTCTGGGGACCCTCTGAGGAGAAAAAAAGTTCAAAAGGTCCCATATGGACCACTGTCTGGAGGTCCTGACTTGACTTTTTAACATCAGAAAGAGTCTATGAGGACATCATGTAGCTTTTAGACCTTCTGGGGACCCTCTGAGTAGAAAAAAAGTTCAAAAGGTCCCATATGGACCACTGTCTGGAGGTCCTGACTTGACTTTTAAACATCAGGAAGAGTCTATGATGACATCATGTAGCTTTTAGACCTTCTGGGGAAACTCTGAGGAGAAAAAAAGTTCAAAAGGTCCCATATGGACCACTCTCTGGAGGTCCTGACTTGACTTTTTAACATCAGAAAGAGTCTATGAGGACATTAGTAGCTTTTAGACCTTCTGGGATCCCTCTGAGCAGAAAAACGTTCAAAAGGTCCCATATGGACCACTGTCTGGAGGACCTGACTTGACTTTTTAACATCAGAAAGAGTCTATGAGGACATCATGTAGCTTTTAGACCTTCTGGGGACCCTCTGAGAAGAAAAAAAGTTCAAAAGGTCCCATATGGACCACTGTCTGGAGGAATTGACTTGACTTTTTAACAACAGAAAGAGTCTATGAGGACATCATGTAGCTTTTAGACCTTCTGGGGACCCTCTGAGGAGAAAGAAAGTTCAAAATGATCCATATGGACCACTGTCTGGAGGTCCTAACTTTACTTTTTAACATCAGAAAGAGTCTATGTGGACATCAGGTAGCTTTTAGACCTTCTGGGGACCCTCTGAGCAGAAAAAAAGTTCAAAAGGTCCCATATGGACCACTGCCTGGAGGACCTGACTTGACTTTTTAACATCAGAAAGAGTCTATGAGGACATCATGTAGCTTTTAGACCTTCTGGGGACCCCCGGAGGAGAAAAAAGTTCAAAAAGTCCCATATGGACCACTGTCTGGAGGACCTGACTTGACTTTTTAACATCAGAAAGAGTCTATGAGGACATAATGTAGCTTTTAGACCTTCTGGGGACCCTCTTATCAGAAAAAAAGTTCAAAAGGTCCCATATGGACCACTGTCTGGAGGACCTGACTTGAATTTTAAACATCAGTAAGAGTCTATGATGACATCATGTAGCTTTTAGACCTTCTGGGGACCCTCTCAGGAGAAAAAAAGTTCAAAAGGTCCCATATGGACCACTGTCTTGAGGTCCTGACTTGACTTTTTAACATCAGAAAGAGTCTATGAGGACATCATGTAGCTTTTAGACCTTCTGGGGACCCTCTGAGAAGAAAAAAAGTTCAAAAGGTCCCATATGGACCACTGTCTGGAGGATTTGACTTGACTTTTTAACATCAGAAAGAGTCTATGAGGACATCATGTAGCTTTTAGACCTTCTGGGGACCCTCTGAGGAGAAAGAAAGTTCAAAAGGATCCATATGGACCACTGTCTGGAGGTCCTAACTTGACTTTTTAACATCAGAAAGAGTCTATGTGGACATCATGTAGCTTTTAGACCTTCTGGGGACCCTCTGAGGAGAAAAAAAGTTCAAAAGGTCCCATATGGACCACTGTCTGGAGGTCCTGACTTGACTTTTTAACATCAGAAAGAAACTATGAGGACATCATGTAGCTTTTAGACCTTCTGGGGACCCTCTGAGTAGAAAAAAAGTTCAAAAGGTCCCATATGGACCACTGTCTTGAGGTCCTGACTTGACTTTTTAACATCAGAAAGAGTCTATGAGGACATCATGTAGCTTTTAGACCTTCTGGGGACCCTCTGAGAAGAAAAAAATTCAAAAGGTCCCATATGGACCACTGTCTGGAGGATTTGACTTGACTTTTTAACATCAGAGAAAGTTCAAAAGGATCCATATGGACCACTGTCTGGAGGTCCTGACTTGACTTTTTAACATCAGAAAGAGTCTATGTGGACATCAGGTAGCTTTTAGTCCTTCTGGGGACCCTCTGAGGAGAAAAAAAGTTTAAAAGGTCCCATATGGACCACTGTCTGGAGGTCCTGACTTGACTTTTTAACATCAGAAAGAGTCTATGAGGACATCAGGTAGCTTTTAGACCTTCTGGGGACCCCCTGAGAAGAAAAATAGTTCAAAAGTTCCCATATGGACCAATGTCTGGAGGACTTGACTTGACTTTTTAACATCAGAAAGAGTCTATGAGGACATCATGTAGCTTTTAGACCTTCTGGGGACCCTCTGAGGAGAAAAAAAGTTCAAAAGGTCCCATATGGACCACTGTCTGAAGGTCCTGACTTGACTTTTTAACATCAGAAAGAGTCTATGAGTACATCATATAGCTTTTAGACCTTCTGGGGACCCTCTGAGGAGAAAAAAAGTTCAAAAGGTCCCATATGGACCACTGTCTGGAGGTCCTGACTTGACTTTTTAACATCAGAAATAGTCTATGAGGACATCATGTAGCTTTTAGACCTTCTGGGCACCATCTGAGCAGAAGAAAAGTTCAAAAGGTCCCATATGGACCACTGCCTGGAGGACCTGACTTGACTTTTTAACATCAGAAAGAGTCTATGAGGACATCATGTAGCTTTTAGACCTTCTGGGGACCCCCGGAGGAGAAAAAAGTTCAAAAAGTCCCATATGGACCACTGTCTGGAGGACCTGACTTGACTTTTTAACATCAGAAAGAGTCTATGAGGACATAATGTAGCTTTTAGACCTTCTGGGGACCCTCTTATCAGAAAAAAAGTTCAAAAGGTCCCATATGGACCACTGTCTGGAGGACCTGACTTGAATTTTAAACATCAGTAAGAGTCTATGATGACATCATGTAGCTTTTAGACCTTCTGGGGACCCTCTCAGGAGAAAAAAAGTTCAAAAGGTCCCATATGGACCACTGTCTTGAGGTCCTGACTTGACTTTTTAACATCAGAAAGAGTCTATGATGACATCATGTAGCTTTTAGACCTTCTGGGGACCCTCTCAGGAGAAAAAAAGTTCAAAAGGTCCCATATGGACCACTGCCTGGAGGACCTGACTTGACTTTTTAACATCAGAAAGAGTCTATGAGGACATCATGTAGCTTTTAGACCTTCTGGGGACCCCCGGAGGAGAAAAAAGTTCAAAAAGTCCCATATGGACCACTGTCTGGAGGACCTGACTTGACTTTTTAACATCAGAAAGAGTCTATGAGGACATAATGTAGCTTTTAGACCTTCTGGGGACCCTCTGAGAAGAAAAAAATTCAAAAGGTCCCATATGGACCACTGTCTGGAGGATTTGACTTGACTTTTTAACATCAGAAAGAGTCTATGAGGACATCATGTAGCTTTTAGACCTTCTGGGGACCCTCTGAGGAGAAAGAAAGTTCAAAAGGATCCATATGGACCACTGTCTGGAGGTCCTAACTTGACTTTTTAACATCAGAAAGAGTCTATGTGGACATCATGTAGCTTTTAGATCTTCTGGGGACCCTCTGAGTAGAAAAAAAGTTCAAAAGGTCCCATATGGACCACTGTCTGGAGGTCCTGACTTGACTTTTTAACATCAGAAAGAAACTATGAGGACATCATGTAGCTTTTAGACCTTCTGGGGACCCTCTGAGTAGAAAAAAAGTTCAAAAGGTCCCATATGGACCACTGTCTGGAGGACCTGACTTGACTTTTAAACATCAGAAAGAGTCTATGATGACATCATGTAGCTTTTAGACCTTCTGGGGAAACTCTGAGGAGAAAAAAAGTTCAAAAGGTCCCATATGGACCACTCTCTGGAGGTCCTGACTTGACTTTTTAACATCAGAAAGAGTCTATGAGGACATTAGTAGCTTTTAGACCTTCTGGGATCCCTCTGAGCAGAAAAACGTTCAAAAGGTCCCATATGGACCACTGCCTGGAGGACCTGACTTGACTTTTTAACATCAGAAAGAGTCTATGAGGACATCATGTAGCTTTTAGACCTTCTGGGGACCCCCGGAGGAGAAAAAAGTTCAAAAAGTCCCATATGGACCACTGTCTGGAGGACCTGACTTGACTTTTTAACATCAGAAAGAGTCTATGAGGACATAATGTAGCTTTTAGACCTTCTGGGGACCCTCTGAGAAGAAAAAAATTCAAAAGGTCCCATATGGACCACTGTCTGGAGGATTTGACTTGACTTTTTAACATCAGAAAGAGTCTATGAGGACATCATGTAGCTTTTAGACCTTCTGGGGACCCTCTGAGGAGAAAGAAAGTTCAAAAGGATCCATATGGACCACTGTCTGGAGGTCCTAACTTGACTTTTTAACATCAGAAAGAGTCTATGTGGACATCATGTAGCTTTTAGATCTTCTGGGGACCCTCTGAGTAGAAAAAAAGTTCAAAAGGTCCCATATGGACCACTGTCTGGAGGTCCTGACTTGACTTTTTAACATCAGAAAGAAACTATGAGGACATCATGTAGCTTTTAGACCTTCTGGGGACCCTCTGAGTAGAAAAAAAGTTCAAAAGGTCCCATATGGACCACTGTCTGGAGGACCTGACTTGACTTTTAAACATCAGAAAGAGTCTATGATGACATCATGTAGCTTTTAGACCTTCTGGGGAAACTCTGAGGAGAAAAAAAGTTCAAAAGGTCCCATATGGACCACTCTCTGGAGGTCCTGACTTGACTTTTTAACATCAGAAAGAGTCTATGAGGACATTAGTAGCTTTTAGACCTTCTGGGATCCCTCTGAGCAGAAAAACGTTCAAAAGGTCCCATATGGACCACTGTCTGGAGGACCTGACTTGACTTTTTTAACATCAGAAAGAGTCTATGAGGACATCATGTAGCTTTTAGACCTTCTGGGGAAGCTCTGAGGAGAAAAAAAGTTCAAAAGGTCCCATATGGACCACTGTCTGGAGGTCCTGACTTGACTTTTTAACATCAGAAAGAGTCTATGTGGACATCAGGTAGCTTTTAGTCCTTCTGGGGACCCTCTTATCAGAAAAAAAGTTCAAAAGATCCCCTATGGACCACTGTCTGGAGGACCTGACTTGACTTTTTAACATCAGAAAGAGTCTATGAGGACATCATGTAGCTTTTAGACCTTCTGGGGACCCTCTGAGCAGAAAAAAAGTTCAAAAGGTCCCATATGGACCACTGTCTGGAGGTCCTGACTTGACTTTTTAACTTCAGAAAGAGTCTATGAGGACATCATGTAGCTTTTAGACCTTCTGGGGACCCTCTGAGGAGAAAAAAAGTTCAAAACGTCCCATATGGACCACTGTCTGGAGGTCCTGACTTGACTTTTTAACTTCAGAAAGAGTCTATGAGGACATCATGTACCCTTTAGACCTTCTGGGGACCCTCTGAGGAGAAAAAAAGTTCAAAAGGTCCCATATGGACCACTGTCTGGAGGTCCTGACTTGACTTTTTAACATCAGAAAGAGTCTATGAGAACATCTTGTAGCTTCTAGACCTTCTGGGGACCCTCTGAGAAGAAAAAAAGTTCAAAAGGTCCCATATGGACCACTGTCTGGAGGTCCTGACTTTACTTTTTAACATCAGAAAGAGTCTTTGAGGACATCAGGTAGCTTTTAGACCTTCTGGGGACCCTCTGAGCGGAAAAAAGTTCAAAAGGTCCCATATGGACCACTGTCTGGAGGACCTGACTTGACTTTTTAACATCAGAAAGAGTCTATGAGGACATCATGTAGCTTTTAGACCTTCTGGGGACCTTCTCAGGAGAAAAAAAGTTCAAAAGGTCCCATATGGACCACTGTCTGGAGGTCCTGACTTGACTTTTTAACATCAGAAAGAGTCTATGAGGACATCATGTAGCTTTTAGACCTTCTGGGGACCCTCTGAGAAGAAAAAAGTTCAAAAGGTCCCATATGGACCACTGTCTGGAGGACCTGACTTGACTTTTTAACATCAGAAAGAGTCTATGAGGACATCATGTAGCTTTTAGACCTTCTGGGGACCCTCTGAGAAGAAAAAAGTTCAAAAGGTCCCATATGGACCACTGTCTGGAGGATTTGACTTGACTTTTTAACATCAGAAAGAGTCTATGAGGACATCATGTAGCTTTTAGACCTTCTGGGGACCCTCTGAGGAGAAAGAAAGTTCGAAATGATCCATATGGACCACTGTCTGGAGGTCCTAACTTGACTTTTTAACATCAGAAAGAGTCTATGTGGACATCAGGTAGCTTTTAGACCTTCTGGGGACCCTCTGAGCAGAAAAAAAGTTCAAAAGGTCCCATATGGACCACTGTCTGTAGGTCCTGACTTGACTTTTTAACATCAGAAAGAATCTTTGAGGACATCATGTAGCTTTTAGACCTTCTGGGGACCCTCTGAGAAGAAAAAAAGTTCAAAAGGTCCCATATGGACCACTGTCTGTAGGTCCTGACTTGACTTTTTAACATCAGAAAGAGTCTATGAGGACATCCGGTAGCTTTTAGACTTTCTGGGGACCCTCTGAGCAGAAAAAAAGTTCAAAAGGTCCCATATGGACCAATGTCTGGAGGACCTGACTTGTTTTTTTAACATCAGAAAGAGTCTATGAGGACATCATGTAGCTTTTAGACCTTCTGGGGACCCTCTGAGCAGAAAAAAAGTTCAAAAGGTCCCATATGAACCACTGTCTGGAGATCCTGACTTGACTTTTTAACATCAGAAAGAGTCTATGAGGACATCATGTAGCTTTTAGACCTTCTGGGGACCCTCTGAGCAGAAAAAAAGTTCAAAAGGTCCCATATGAACCACTGTCTGGAGATCCTGACTTGACTTTTTAACATCAGAAAGAGTCTATGAGGACATCATGTAGCTTTTAGACCTTCTGGGGACCCTCTGAGCTGAAAAACGTGCAAAAGGTCCCATATGGACCACTGTCTGGAGGACCTGACTTGACTTTTTAACATCAGAAAGAGTCTATAAGGACATCATGTAGCTTGTAGACCTTCTGGGGAAGCTCAGAGGAGAAAAAAAGTTCAAAAGGTCCCATATGGACCACTGTCTGGAGGTCCTGACTTGACTTTTTAACATCAGAAAGAGTCTATGTGGACATCAGGTAGCTTTTAGTCCTTCTGGGGACCCTCTGAGGAGAAAAAAAGTTTAAAAGGTCCCATATGGACCACTGTCTGTAGGTCCTGACTTGACTTTTTAACATCAGAAAGAGTCTATGAGGACATCATGTAGCTTTTAGACCTTCTGGGGACCCTCTGTGGAGAAAAAAAGTTCAAAAGGTCCCATATGGACCACTGTCTGGAGGTCCTGACTTGACTTTTTAACATCAGAAAGAGTCTATGAGGACATCATGTAGCTTTTAGACCTTCTGGGGACCCTCTGAGTAGAAAAGAAGTTCAAAAGGTCCCATATGCACTACTGTCTGGAGGACCTGACTTCAATTTTAAACATCAGTAAGAGTCTATGATTACATCATGTAGCTTTAGACCTTCTGGGGACCCTCTGAGGAGAAAAAAAGTTCAAAAGGTCCCATATGGACCACTGTCTGGAGGTCCTGACTTGACTTTTTAACATCAGAAAGAGTCTTTGAGGACATCAGGTAGCTTTTAGACCTTCTGGGGACCCTCTGAGGAAAAAAAAGTTCAAAAGGTCCCATATGGACCACTGTCTGGAGGACCTGACTTGACTTTTTAACATCAGAAAGAGTCTATGAGGACATCATGTAGCTTTTAGACCTTCTGGGGACCTTCTCAGGAGAAAAAAAGTTCAAAAGGTCCCATATGGACCACTGTCTGGAGGTCCTGACTTGACTTTTTAACATCAGAAAGAGTCTATGAGGACATCATGTAGCTTTTAGACCTTCTGGGGACCCTCTGAGGAGAAAAAAAGTTCAAAAGGTCCCATATGGACTACTGTCTGGAGGTTCTGACTTGACTTTTTAACATCTGAAAGAGTCTATGAGGACATCATGTAGCTTTTAGACCTTCTGGGGACCCTCTGATCAGAAAAAAGTTCAAAAGGTCCCATATGGACCACTGTGTGGAGGACCTGACTTGACTTTTTAACATCAGAAAGAGTCTATGAGGACATCATGTAGCTTTTAGACCTTCTGGGCACCATCTGAGCAGAAAAAAGTTCAAAAGGTCCCATATGGACCACTGCCTGGAGGACCTGACTTGACTTTTTAACATCAGAAAGAGTCTATGAGGACGTCATATAGCTTTTACACCTTCTGGGGACCCTCTGAGCAGAAAAAAAGTTCAAAAGGTCCCATATTGACTAGTGTCTGGAGGACCTGACTTGCCTATTTAACATCAGAAATAGTCTATGAGGACATCATGTAGCTTTTAGACCTTCTGGGCACCCTCTGAGGAGAAAAAAAGTTCAAAAGGTCCCATATGGACCTCTGTAAGCATGTGTAGCCTACTCATTTCACATGAAAAGAAAGAGACAGAATTGAGAGAAGAATTTACTGACTAAATTAGCAGGGCAATAGCAATGATTAAAAGCATGTCGGTTTAAGAGTACGATATGGGCTACCTTAAAAATGTTTTTAGTTTTATTATGAAAAAAACGGAATGAGTTTTATTTCTTGAATCTTGAATGCATTGCAATTAACAAAGTGCATATTAGTTTCAAATGTTATTCTTCCATGCAAAACGCTTGTGCAATGTAATGAAACGCATTAGTGCTTGAATGCATTTTAGTGCAACAGAGTGCATATTACTTTTAAATGTTAATCTTCCATGCAAAACGCTGTTGCAATGTAATGAAACGCTTTAGTTCTTGAATGCATTGCAATGCAACAGAGTGCATATTACTTTTAAATGTTATTCTTCCATGCAAAACGCTTGTGCAATGCAACAGCACGCTGTTGCAAACGTATTAGTTCTTGAATGCATTGCAATGCAACAGAGTGCATATTACTTTTAAATGTTATTCTTCCATGCAAAACGCTTGTGCAATGCAACAGCACGCTGTTGCAATGTAATGAAACGCATTAGTTCTTGAATGCATTGCAATGCAACAGAGTGCATATTACTTTTAAATGTTATTCTTCCATGCAAAACGCTTGTGCAATGCAACAGCACGCTGTTGCAATGTAATGAAACGCATTAGTTCTTGAATGCATTGCAATGCAACAGAGTGCATATTACTTTTAAATGTTATTCTTCCATGCAAAACGCTTGTGCAATGCAACAGCACGCTGTTGCAATGTAATGAAACGCATTAGTTCTTGAATGCATTGCAATGCAACAGAGTGCATATTACTTTTAAATGTTATTCTTCCATGCAAAACGCTTGTGCAATGCAACAGCACGCTGTTGCAATGTAATGAAACGCATTAGTTCTTGAATGCATTTGCAATGCAACAGAGTGCATATTACTTTTAAATTTTATTCTTCCATGCAAAACGCTTGTGCAATGCAACAGCACGCTGTTGCAATGTAATGAAACGCATTAGTTCTTGAATGCATTTGCAATGCAACAGAGTGCATATTAC
Source organism: Gila orcuttii (assembly GCA_026230005.1). Lineage (NCBI taxonomy): Eukaryota > Metazoa > Chordata > Actinopteri > Cypriniformes > Leuciscidae > Gila > Gila orcuttii. Next base: position 8,913,415 of record JAPDVR010000003.1, read on the forward strand.
TTTTAAATGTTATTCTTCCATGCAAAACGCTTGTGCAATGCAACAGCACGCTGTTGCAATGTAATGAAACGCATTAGTTCTTGAATGCATTTGCAATGCAACAGAGTGCATATTACTTTTAAATGTTATTCTTCCATGCAAAACGCTTGTGCAATGCAACAGCACGCTGTTGCAATGTAATGAAACGCATTAGTTGAATGCATTTGCAATGCAACAGAGTGCATATTACTTTTAAATGTTATTCTTCCATGCAAAACGCTTGTGCAATGCAACAGCACGCTGTTGCAATGTACAGAAACGCATTAGTTTTTGAATGCATTGCAATGTAACAGTGCATATTACTTTTAAATGTTACTCTTCCATGCAAAACGCATTAGTTCTTAAATGCATTGCAATGCAACAGAGTGCATATTAGTTTTAAATGTTATTCTTCCATGCAAAACGCTTGTGCAATGTACAGAAACGGTTTAGTTCTTGAATGCATTGCAATGTAACAGAGTGCATATTACTTTTAAATGTTAATCTTCCATGCAAAACGCTTGTGCAATGCAACAGCACGCTGTTGCAATAGAATGAATCGCATTAGTTCCTGAATGCATTTGCAATGCAACAAGGTGCATACTACTTTTAAATGTTATTCTTCCATGCAAAACGCTTGTGCAATGCAACAGCACGCTGCATTGGAAAGCGACAGCTTTGTGATGTTTTGTCGTGAGTACACACATTAATTAGCTGTATGCAATGCGGAAAACAATATGCTGTGAGTTGTCTTTTCAACAGCTGATGCAATGATTTTCCTTCATACACAAATGATTATGGTTAGTTTGTTCATTGCACAAAGGAATAAGTTAGACCTTTTATGCAATGGAATGAAACAACAAAAATGTTATTAAAACAGCAGATTGCTTTGCCCATCTCTTTAATGCACTACGGAATGAGCTAGTTCTTGAATGCATTGCAATGCAATAAAGTGCATATTGCTTATAGGTCATTCTTCGATGCTTTTCGTTGGTATTCTTCGTTACGCTTGATCGTATGTGCAATGCAATGCAACAGCAGATTGCATTGCAGATCTCTTAATGCACTACGGAATGAGTTAGTTCTTGAACGCATTGCAATGCAAAAAAAGTTCATATCACTTATATGTCATTCTATGATCTATGATCACTTATATGTCATATGGCTTTATCATATGTGCAATGCAACAGCAGTTTTTTTAAGCGTTAGTTTTTTCCATTGCACAAAGGAATAAGTTAGTCCTTTTATGCAATGGAATGAAACAACAAAATGTTTTTAAAACAGCAGATTGCGTTGCCCATCTCTTTAATGCACTACAAAAAGAGTTAGTTCTTGAGTGCATTGCAAAAAAAGTGCATATTGCTTATGCACAACTCTTTAACTTATGTGCAATGCAATTCAATCTCTTCAATGCACTACTGAATGAGTTAGTTCTTGAATGCTTTGCAATGCAAAAAAGTGCATATCGCTTATATGTTATTCTCCTTCTTTATCATATGTGCAATGCAAAAGCAGTTTTTAAGCGTTAGTTTTTTTCATTGCACAAAGGAATAAGTTAGTCATTTTATGCAATGGAATGAAACAACAAAACTGTTATTAAAACAAAAGATTGCATTGCCCATCTCTTTAATGCACTACAAAATGAGTTAGTTCTTGAATGCATTGCAATTCAACAATGCCTTTTGACTTTTTAACATCAGAAAGAGTCTATGAGGACATCATGTAGCTTTTAGACCTTCTGGGGACCCTCTGACCAGAAAAAAAGTTCAAAAGGTCCCATATGGACCAATGTCTGGAGGACCTGACTTGACTTTTTAACATCAGAAAGAGTCTATGAGGACATCATCTAGCTTTTAGACCTTCTGGGGACCCTCTGACCAGAAAAAGAGTTCAAAAGGTCCCATATGGACCACTGTCTGGAGGACCTGACTTGACTTTTTAACATCAGAAAGAGTCTAAGAGGACATCGTGTAGCTTTTAGACCTTCTGGGCACCCTCTGAGTGGAAAAAAAGTTCAAAAGGTTCCATATGGACCACTGACTGGAGGACCTGACTTGACTTTTTAACATCAGAAAGAGTCTATGAGGACATCATGTAGCTTTTAGACCTTCTGGGGACCCTCTGAGTAGAAAAAAAGTTCAAAACTCCCATATGGACTACTGTCTGGAGGACCTGACTTGAATTTTAAACATCAGTAAGAGTCTATGATGACATCATGTAGCTTTTAGACCTTCTGGGGACCCTCTCAGGAGAAAAAAAGTTCAAAAGGTCCCATATGTACCACTGTCTGGAGGTCCTGACTTGACTTTTTAACATCAGAAAGAGTCTATGAGGACATCATGTAGCTTTTAGACCTTCTGGGGACCCTCTGAGAAGAAAAAAGTTCAAAAGGTCCAATATGGACCACTGTCTGGAGGAATTGACTTGACTTTTTAACATCAGAAAGAGTCTATGTGGACATCAGGTAGCTTTTAGACCTTCTGGGGACCCTCTGAGCAGAAAAAAAGTTCAAAAGGTCACATATGGACCACTGTCTATAGGTCCTGACTTGACTTTTTAACATCAGAAAGAATCTTTGAGGACATCATGTAGCTTTTAGACCTTCTGGGGACCCTCTGAGAAGAAAAAAAGTTCAAAAGGTCCCATATGGACCACTGTCTGTAGGTCCTGACTTGACTTTTTAACATCAGAAAGAGTCTATGAGGACATCCGGTAGCTTTTAGACTTTCTGGGGACCCTCTGAGCAGAAAAAAAGTTCAAAAGGTCCCATATGGACCAATGTCTGGAGGACCTGACTTGACTTTTTAACATCAGAAAGAGTCTATGAGGACATCATGTAGCTTTTAGACCTTCTGGGGACCCTCTGAGCAGAAAAAAAGTTCAAAAGGTCCCATATGAACCACTGTCTGGAGGTCCTGACTTGACTTTTTAACATCAGAAAGAGTCTATGAGGACATCATGTAGCTTTTAGACCTTCTGGGGACCCTCTGAGGAGAAAAAAAGTTCAAAAGGTCCCATATGGACCACTGTATGGAGGTCCTGACTTGACTTTTTAACATCAGAAAGAGTCTATGAGTACATCATATAGCTTTTAGACCTTCTGGGGACCCTCTGAGGAGAAAGAAAGTTCAAAAGGTCCCATATGGACCACTGTCTGGAGGTCCTGACTTGACTTTTTAACATCAGAAATAGTCTATGAGGACATCATGTAGCTTTTAGACCTTCTGGACACCATCTGAGCAGAAGAAAAGTTCAAAAGGTCCCATATGGACCACTGCCTGGAGGACCTGACTTGACTTTTTAACATCAGAAAGAGTCTATGAGGACATCATGTAGCTTTTAGACCTTCTGGGGACCACCGGAGGAGAAAAAAGTTCAAAAAGTCCCATATGGACCACTGTCTGGAGGACCTGACTTGACTTTTTAACATCAGAAAGAGTCTATGAGGACATAATGTAGCTTTTAGACCTTCTGGGGACCCTCTTATCAGAAAAAAAGTTCAAAAGGTCCCATATGGACCACTGTCTGGAGGACCTGACTTGAATTTTAAACATCAGTAAGAGTCTATGATGACATCATGTAGCTTTAAGACCTTCTGGGGACCCTCTCAGGAGAAAAAAAGTTCAAAAGGTCCCATATGGACCACTGTCTTGAGGTCCTGACTTGACTTTTTAACATCAGAAAGAGTCTATGAGGACATCATGTAGCTTTTAGACCTTCTGGGGACCCTCTGAGAAGAAAAAAAGTTCAAAAGGTCCCATATGGACCACTGTCTGGAGGATTTGACTTGACTTTTTAACATCAGAAAGAGTCTATGAGGACATCATGTAGCTTTTAGACCTTCTGGGGACCCTCTGAGGAGAAAGAAAGTTCAAAAGGATCCATATGGACCACTGTCTGGAGGTCCTAACTTGACTTTTTAACATCAGAAAGAGTCTATGTGGACATCATGTAGCTTTTAGACCTTCTGGGGACCCTCTGAGGAGAAAAAAAGTTCAAAAGGTCCCATATGGACCACTGTCTGGAGGTCCTGACTTGACTTTTTAACATCAGAAAGAGTCTATGAGGACATCATGTAGCTTTTAGACCTTCTGGGGACCCTCTGAGTAGAAAAAAAGTTCAAAAGGTCCCATATGGACCACTGTCTGGAGGTCCTGACTTGACTTTTAAACATCAGAAAGAGTCTATGATGACATCATGTAGCTTTTAGACCTTCTGGGGAAACTCTGAGGAGAAAAAAAGTTCAAAAGGTCCCATATGGACCACTCTCTGGAGGTCCTGACTTGACTTTTTAACATCAGAAAGAGTCTATGAGGACATTAGTAGCTTTTAGACCTTCTGGGATCCCTCTGAGCAGAAAAACGTTCAAAAGGTCCCATATGGACCACTGTCTGGAGGACCTGACTTGACTTTTTAACATCAGAAAGAGTCTATGAGGACATCATGTAGCTTTTAGACCTTCTGGGGACCCTCTGAGAAGAAAAAAAGTTCAAAAGGTCCCATATGGACCACTGTCTGGAGGAATTGACTTGACTTTTTAACATCAGAAAGAGTCTATGAGGACATCATGTAGCTTTTAGACCTTCTGGGGACCCTCTGAGGAGAAAGAAAGTTCAAAATGATCCATATGGACCACTGTCTGGAGGTCCTAACTTTACTTTTTAACATCAGAAAGAGTCTATGTGGACATCAGGTAGCTTTTAGACCTTCTGGGGACCCTCTGAGCAGAAAAAAAGTTCAAAAGGTCCCATATGGACCACTGTCTGGAGGTCCTGACTTGACTTTTTAACATCAGAAAGAATCTTTGAGGACATCATGTAGCTTTTAGACCTTCTGGGGACCCTCTGAGAAGAAAAAAAGTTCAAAAGGTCCCAAATGGACCACTGTCTGGAGGTCCTGACTTGACTTTTTAACATCAGAAAGAGTCTATGTGGACATCAGGTAGCTTTTAGTCCTTCTGGGGACCCTCTGAGGAGAAAAAAAGTTTAAAAGGTCCCATATGGACCACTGTCTGGAGGTCCTGACTTGACTTTTTAACATCAGAAAGAGTCTATGAGGACATCAGGTAGCTTTTAGACCTTCTGGGGACCCCCTGAGAAGAAAAATAGTTCAAAAGTTCCCATATGGACCAATGTCTGGAGGACTTGACTTGACTTTTTAACATCAGAAAGAGTCTATGAGGACATCATGTAGCTTTTAGACCTTCTGGGGACCCTCTGAGGAGAAAAAAAGTTCAAAAGGTCCCATATGGACCACTGTCTGAAGGTCCTGACTTGACTTTTTAACATCAGAAAGAGTCTATGAGTACATCATATAGCTTTTAGACCTTCTGGGGACCCTCTGAGGAGAAAAAAAGTTCAAAAGGTCCCATATGGACCACTGTCTGGAGGTCCTGACTTGACTTTTTAACATCAGAAATAGTCTATGAGGACATCATGTAGCTTTTAGACCTTCTGGGCACCATCTGAGCAGAAGAAAAGTTCAAAAGGTCCCATATGGACCACTGCCTGGAGGACCTGACTTGACTTTTTAACATCAGAAAGAGTCTATGAGGACATCATGTAGCTTTTAGACCTTCTGGGGACCCCCGGAGGAGAAAAAAGTTCAAAAAGTCCCATATGGACCACTGTCTGGAGGACCTGACTTGACTTTTTAACATCAGAAAGAGTCTATGAGGACATAATGTAGCTTTTAGACCTTCTGGGGACCCTCTTATCAGAAAAAAAGTTCAAAAGGTCCCATATGGACCACTGTCTGGAGGACCTGACTTGAATTTTAAACATCAGTAAGAGTCTATGATGACATCATGTAGCTTTTAGACCTTCTGGGGACCCTCTCAGGAGAAAAAAAGTTCAAAAGGTCCCATATGGACCACTGTCTTGAGGTCCTGACTTGACTTTTTAACATCAGAAAGAGTCTATGAGGACATCATGTAGCTTTTAGACCTTCTGGGGACCCTCTGAGAAGAAAAAAAGTTCAAAAGGTCCCATATGGACCACTGTCTGGAGGATTTGACTTGACTTTTTAACATCAGAAAGAGTCTATGAGGACATCATGTAGCTTTTAGACCTTCTGGGGACCCTCTGAGGAGAAAGAAAGTTCAAAAGGATCCATATGGACCACTGTCTGGAGGTCCTGACTTGACTTTTTAACATCAGAAAGAGTCTATGTGGACATCAGGTAGCTTTTAGTCCTTCTGGGGACCCTCTGAGGAGAAAAAAAGTTTAAAAGGTCCCATATGGACCACTGTCTGGAGGTCCTGACTTGACTTTTTAACATCAGAAAGAGTCTATGAGGACATCAGGTAGCTTTTAGACCTTCTGGGGACCCCCTGAGAAGAAAAATAGTTCAAAAGTTCCCATATGGACCAATGTCTGGAGGACTTGACTTGACTTTTTAACATCAGAAAGAGTCTATGAGGACATCATGTAGCTTTTAGACCTTCTGGGGACCCTCTGAGGAGAAAAAAAGTTCAAAGGTCCCATATGGACCACTGTCTGAAGGTCCTGACTTGACTTTTTAACATCAGAAAGAGTCTATGAGTACATCATATAGCTTTTAGACCTTCTGGGGACCCTCTGAGGAGAAAAAAAGTTCAAAAGGTCCCATATGGACCACTGTCTGGAGGTCCTGACTTGACTTTTTAACATCAGAAATAGTCTATGAGGACATCATGTAGCTTTTAGACCTTCTGGGCACCATCTGAGCAGAAGAAAAGTTCAAAAGGTCCCATATGGACCACTGCCTGGAGGACCTGACTTGACTTTTTAACATCAGAAAGAGTCTATGAGGACATCATGTAGCTTTTAGACCTTCTGGGGACCCCCGGAGGAGAAAAAAGTTCAAAAAGTCCCATATGGACCACTGTCTGGAGGACCTGACTTGACTTTTTAACATCAGAAAGAGTCTATGAGGACATAATGTAGCTTTTAGACCTTCTGGGGACCCTCTTATCAGAAAAAAAGTTCAAAAGGTCCCATATGGACCACTGTCTGGAGGACCTGACTTGAATTTTAAACATCAGTAAGAGTCTATTATGACATCATGTAGCTTTTAGACCTTCTGGGGACCCTCTCAGGAGAAAAAAAGTTCAAAAGGTCCCATATGGACCACTGTCTTGAGGTCCTGACTTGACTTTTTAACATCAGAAAGAGTCTATGAGGACATCATGTAGCTTTTAGACCTTCTGGGGACCCTCTGAGAAGAAAAAAAGTTCAAAAGGTCCCATATGGACCACTGTCTGGAGGATTTGACTTGACTTTTTAACATCAGAAAGAGTCTATGAGGACATCATGTAGCTTTTAGACCTTCTGGGGACCCTCTGAGGAGAAAGAAAGTTCAAAAGGATCCATATGGACCACTGTCTGGAGGTCCTAACTTGACTTTTTAACATCAGAAAGAGTCTATGTGGACATCATGTAGCTTTTAGACCTTCTGGGGACCCTCTGAGGAGAAAAAAAGTTCAAAAGGTCCCATATGGACCACTGTCTGGAGGTCCTGACTTGACTTTTTAACATCAGAAAGAAACTATGAGGACATCATGTAGCTTTTAGACCTTCTGGGGACCCTCTGAGTAGAAAAAAAGTTCAAAAGGTCCCATATGGACCACTGTCTTGAGGTCCTGACTTGACTTTTTAACATCAGAAAGAGTCTATGAGGACATCATGTAGCTTTTAGACCTTCTGGGGACCCTCTGAGAAGAAAAAAATTCAAAAGGTCCCATATGGACCACTGTCTGGAGGATTTGACTTGACTTTTTAACATCAGAAAGAGTCTATGAGGACATCATGTAGCTTTTAGACCTTCTGGGGACCCTCTGAGGAGAAAGAAAGTTCAAAAGGATCCATATGGACCACTGTCTGGAGGTCCTGACTTGACTTTTTAACATCAGAAAGAGTCTATGTGGACATCAGGTAGCTTTTAGTCCTTCTGGGGACCCTCTGAGGAGAAAAAAAGTTTAAAAGGTCCCATATGGACCACTGTCTGGAGGTCCTGACTTGACTTTTTAACATCAGAAAGAGTCTATGAGGACATCAGGTAGCTTTTAGACCTTCTGGGGACCCCCTGAGAAGAAAAATAGTTCAAAAGTTCCCATATGGACCAATGTCTGGAGGGCTTGACTTGACTTTTTAACATCAGAAAGAGTCTATGAGGACATCATGTAGCTTTTAGACCTTCTGGGGACCCTCTGAGGAGAAAAAAAGTTCAAAAGGTCCCATATGGACCACTGTCTGAAGGTCCTGACTTGACTTTTTAACATCAGAAAGAGTCTATGAGTACATCATATAGCTTTTAGACCTTCTGGGGACCCTCTGAGGAGAAAAAAAGTTCAAAAGGTCCCATATGGACCACTGTCTGGAGGTCCTGACTTGACTTTTTAACATCAGAAATAGTCTATGAGGACATCATGTAGCTTTTAGACCTTCTGGGCACCATCTGAGCAGAAGAAAAGTTCAAAAGGTCCCATATGGACCACTGCCTGGAGGACCTGACTTGACTTTTTAACATCAGAAAGAGTCTATGAGGACATCATGTAGCTTTTAGACCTTCTGGGGACCCCCGGAGGAGAAAAAAGTTCAAAAAGTCCCATATGGACCACTGTCTGGAGGACCTGACTTGACTTTTTAACATCAGAAAGAGTCTATGAGGACATAATGTAGCTTTTAGACCTTCTGGGGACCCTCTTATCAGAAAAAAAGTTCAAAAGGTCCCATATGGACCACTGTCTGGAGGACCTGACTTGAATTTTAAACATCAGTAAGAGTCTATGATGACATCATGTAGCTTTTAGACCTTCTGGGGACCCTCTCAGGAGAAAAAAAGTTCAAAAGGTCCCATATGGACCACTGTCTTGAGGTCCTGACTTGACTTTTTAACATCAGAAAGAGTCTATGAGGACATCATGTAGCTTTTAGACCTTCTGGGGACCCTCTGAGAAGAAAAAAAGTTCAAAAGGTCCCATATGGACCACTGTCTGGAGGATTTGACTTGACTTTTTAACATCAGAAAGAGTCTATGAGGACATCATGTAGCTTTTAGACCTTCTGGGGACCCTCTGAGGAGAAAGAAAGTTCAAAAGGATCCATATGGACCACTGTCTGGAGGTCCTAACTTGACTTTTTAACATCAGAAAGAGTCTATGTGGACATCATGTAGCTTTTAGACCTTCTGGGGACCCTCTGAGGAGAAAAAAAGTTCAAAAGGTCCCATATGGACCACTGTCTGGAGGTCCTGACTTGACTTTTTAACATCAGAAAGAAACTATGAGGACATCATGTAGCTTTTAGACCTTCTGGGGACCCTCTGAGTAGAAAAAAAGTTCAAAAGGTCCCATATGGACCACTGTCTTGAGGTCCTGACTTGACTTTTTAACATCAGAAAGAGTCTATGAGGACATCATGTAGCTTTTAGACCTTCTGGGGACCCTCTGAGAAGAAAAAAATTCAAAAGGTCCCATATGGACCACTGTCTGGAGGATTTGACTTGACTTTTTAACATCAGAAAGAGTCTATGAGGACATCATGTAGCTTTTAGACCTTCTGGGGACCCTCTGAGGAGAAAGAAAGTTCAAAAGGATCCATATGGACCACTGTCTGGAGGTCCTAACTTGACTTTTTAACATCAGAAAGAGTCTATGTGGACATCATGTAGCTTTTAGATCTTCTGGGGACCCTCTGAGTAGAAAAAAAGTTCAAAAGGTCCCATATGGACCACTGTCTGGAGGTCCTGACTTGACTTTTTAACATCAGAAAGAAACTATGAGGACATCATGTAGCTTTTAGACCTTCTGGGGACCCTCTGAGTAGAAAAAAAGTTCAAAAGGTCCCATATGGACCACTGTCTGGAGGACCTGACTTGACTTTTAAACATCAGAAAGAGTCTATGATGACATCATGTAGCTTTTAGACCTTCTGGGGAAACTCTGAGGAGAAAAAAAGTTCAAAAGGTCCCATATGGACCACTCTCTGGAGGTCCTGACTTGACTTTTTAACATCAGAAAGAGTCTATGAGGACATTAGTAGCTTTTAGACCTTCTGGGATCCCTCTGAGCAGAAAAACGTTCAAAAGGTCCCATATGGACCACTGTCTGGAGGACCTGACTTGACTTTTTTAACATCAGAAAGAGTCTATGAGGACATCATGTAGCTTTTAGACCTTCTGGGGAAGCTCTGAGGAGAAAAAAAGTTCAAAAGGTCCCATATGGACCACTGTCTGGAGGTCCTGACTTGACTTTTTAACATCAGAAAGAGTCTATGTGGACATCAGGTAGCTTTTAGTCCTTCTGGGGACCCTCTTATCAGAAAAAAAGTTCAAAAGATCCCCTATGGACCACTGTCTGGAGGACCTGACTTGACTTTTTAACATCAGAAAGAGTCTATGAGGACATCATGTAGCTTTTAGACCTTCTGGGGACCCTCTGAGCAGAAAAAAAGTTCAAAAGGTCCCATATGGACCACTGTCTGGAGGTCCTGACTTGACTTTTTAACTTCAGAAAGAGTCTATGAGGACATCATGTAGCTTTTAGACCTTCTGGGGACCCTCTGAGGAGAAAAAAAGTTCAAAACGTCCCATATGGACCACTGTCTGGAGGTCCTGACTTGACTTTTTAACTTCAGAAAGAGTCTATGAGGACATCATGTACCCTTTAGACCTTCTGGGGACCCTCTGAGGAGAAAAAAAGTTCAAAAGGTCCCATATGGACCAATGTCTGGAGGTCCTGACTTGACTTTTTAACATCAAAAAGAGTCTATGAGGACATCACGTAGCTTTTAGACCTTCTGGGGACCCTCTAAGGAGAAAAAAAGTTCAAAAGGTCCCATATGGACCACTGTCTGGAGGATTTGACTTGACTTTTTAACATCAGAAAGAGTCTATGAGGACATCATGTAGCTTTTAGACCTTCTGGGGACCCTCTGAGGAGAAAGAAAGTTCAAAATGATCCATATGGACCACTGTCTGGAGGTCCTAACTTGACTTTTTAACATCAGAAAGAGTCTATGTGGACATCAGGTAGCTTTTAGACCTTCTGGGGACCCTCTGAGCAGAAAAAAAGTTCAAAAGGTCCCATATGGACCACTGTCTGTAGGTCCTGACTTGACTTTTTAACATCAGAAAGAATCTTTGAGGACATCATGTAGCTTTTAGACCTTCTGAGGACCCTCTGAGAAGAAAAAAAGTTCAAAAAGTCCCATATGGACCACTGTCTGTAGGTCCTGACTTGACTTTTTAACATCAGAAAGAGTCTATGAGGACATCCGGTAGCTTTTAGACTTTCTGGGGACCCTCTGAGCAGAAAAAAAGTTCAAAAGGTCCCATATGGACCAATGTCTGGAGGACCTGACTTGTTTTTTTAACATCAGAAAGAGTCTATGAGGACATCATGTAGCTTTTAGACCTTCTGGGGACCCTCTGAGCAGAACAAAAGTTCAAAAGGTCCCATATGAACCACTGTCTGGAGATCCTGACTTGACTTTTTAACATCAGAAAGAGTCTATGAGGACATCATGTAGCTTTTAGACCTTCTGGGGACCCTCTGAGCTGAAAAACGTGCAAAAGGTCCCATATGGACCACTGTCTGGAGGACCTGACTTGACTTTTTAACATCAGAAAGAGTCTATGAGGACATCATGTAGCTTTTAGACCTTCTGGGGACCCTCTGAGGAGAAAGAAAGTTCAAAAGGATCCATATGGACCACTGTCTGGAGGTCCTAACTTGAGTTTTTAACATCAGAAAGAGTCTATGTGGACATCTTGTAGCTTTTAGACCTTCTGGGGACCCTCTGAGGAGAAAAAAAGTTCAAAAGGTCCCATATGGACCACTGTCTGGAGGACCTGACTTTAATTTTTAACATCAGAAAGAGTCTATGAGGATATCATGTAGCTTTTAGACCTTCTGGGGAACCCCTTATCAGAAAAAAAATTCAAAAGGTCCCATATGGACCACTGTCTGGAGGACCTGACTTGACTTTTTAACATCAGAAAGAGTCTAAGAGGACATCATGTAGCTTTTAGACCTTCTGGGGACCCTCTTATCAGGAAAAAAGTTCAAAAGGTCCCATATGGACCACTGTCTGGACGACCTGACTTGACTTTTAACATCAGAAAGAGTCTATGAGGACATCATGTAGCTTTTAGACCTTCTGGGGACCCTCTTATCAGAAAAAAAGTTCAAAAGATCACCTATGGACCAATGTCTGGAGGACCTGACTTGACTTTTTAACATCACAAAGAGTCTTTGAGGACATCATGTAGCTTTTAGACCTTCTGGGGACCCTCTGAGGAGAAAAAAAGTTCAAAGGTCCCATATGGACCACTGTCTGGAGGTCCTGACTTGACTTTTTAAAATCAGAAAGAGTCTATGAGGACATCATGTAGCTTTTAGACCTTCTGGGGACCCTCTGAGGAGAAAAAAAGTTCAAAAGGTCCCTTATGGACCACCGTCTGGAGGATTTGACTTGACTTTTTAACATCAGAAAGAGTCTATGAGTACATCATGTAGCTTTTAGACCTTCTGGGGACCCTCTGAGCAGAAAAAAGTTCATACGGTCCCATATGGACCACTGTGTGGAGGACCTGACTTGACTTTTTAACATCAGAAAGAGTCTATGAGGACATCATGTAGCTTTTAGACCTTCTGGGCACCATCTGAGCAGAAAAAAGTTCAAAAGGTCCCATATGGACCACTGCCTGGAGGACCTGACTTGACTTTTTAACATCAGAAAGAGTCTATGAGGACGTCATATAGCTTTTACACCTTCTGGGGACCCTCTGAGCAGAAAAAAAGTTCAAAAGGTCCCATATTGACTAGTGTCTGGAGGACCTGACTTGCCTATTTAACATCAGAAATAGTCTATGAGGACATCATGTAGCTTTTAGACCTTCTGGGCACCCTCTGAGGAGAAAAAAAGTTCAAAAGGTCCCATATGGACCTCTGTAAGCATGTGTAGCCTACTCATTTCACATGAAAAGAAAGAGACAGAATTGAGAGAAGCTAGATTCAGTGAACGTACATCAATACTGACTAAATTAGCAGGGCAATAGCAATGATTAAAAGCATGTCGGTTTAAGAGTACGATATAGGCTACCTTAAAAATGTTTTTAGTTTTATTATGAAAAAAACGGAATGAGTTTTATTTCTTGAATCTTGAATGCATTGCAATCAACAAAGTGCATATTAGTTTCAAATGTTATTCTTCCATGCAAAACGCTTGTGCAATGTAATGAAACGCATTAGTGCTTGAATGCATTTTAGTGCAACAGAGTGCATATTACTTTTAAATGTTAATCTTCCATGCAAAACGCTGTTGCAATGTAATGAAACGCTTTAGTTCTTGAATGCATTGCAATGCAACAGAGTGCATATTACTTTTAAATGTTATTCTTCCATGCAAAACGCTTGTGCAATGCAACAGCACGCTGTTGCAAACGTATTAGTTCTTGAATGCATTGCAATGCAACAGAGTGCATATTACTTTTAAATGTTATTCTTCCATGCAAAACGCTTGTGCAATGCAACAGCACGCTGTTGCAATGTAATGAAACGCATTAGTTCTTGAATGCATTGCAATGCAACAGAGTGCATATTACTTTTAAATGTTATTCTTCCATGCAAAACGCTTGTGCAATGCAACAGCACGCTGTTGCAATGTAATGAAACGCATTAGTTCTTGAATGCATTGCAATGCAACAGAGTGCATATTACTTTTAAATGTTATTCTTCCATGCAAAACGCTTGTGCAATGCAACAGCACGCTGTTGCAATTTAATGAAACGCATTAGTTCTTGAATGCATTTGCAATGCAACAGAGTGCATATTACTTTTAAATTTTATTCTTCCATGCAAAACGCTTGTGCAATGCAACAGCACGCTGTTGCAATGTAATGAAACGCATTAGTTCTTGAATGCATTTGCAATTCAACAGAGTGCATATTACTTTTAAATGTTATTCTTCCATGCAAAACGCTTGTGCAATGCAACAGCACGCTGTTGCAATGTAATGAAACGCATTAGTTCTTGAATGCATTGCAATGCAACAGAGTGCATATTACTTTTAAATGTTATTCTTCCATGCAAAACGCTTGTGCAATGCAACAGCACGCTGTTGCAATGTAATGAAACGCATTAGTTCTTGAATGCATTTGCAATGCAACAGAGTGCATATTACTTTTAAATGTTATTCTTCCATGCAAAACGCTTGTGCAATGCAACAGCACGCTGTTGCAATGTAATGAAACGCATTAGTTGAATGCATTTGCAATGCAACAGAGTGCATATTACTTTTAAATGTTATTCTTCCATGCAAAACGCTTGTGCAATGCAACAGCACGCTGTTGCAATGTACAGAAACGCATTAGTTTTTGAATGCATTGCAATGTAACAGTGCATATTACTTTTAAATGTTACTCTTCCATGCAAAACGCATTAGTTCTTAAATGCATTACAATGCAACAGAGTGCATATTAGTTTTAAATGTTATTCTTCCATGCAAAACGCTTGTGCAATGTACAGAAACGGTTTAGTTCTTGAATGCATTGCAATGTAACAGAGTGCATATTACTTTTAAATGTTAATCTTCCATGCAAAACGCTTGTGCAATGCAACAGCACGCTGTTGCAATAGAATGAATCGCATTAGTTCCTGAATGCATTTGCAATGCAACAAGGTGCATACTACTTTTAAATGTTATTCTTCCATGCAAAACGCTTGTGCAATGCAACAGCACGCTGCATTGGAAAGCGACAGCTTTGTGATGTTTTGTCGTGAGTACACACATTAATGAGCTGTATGCAATGCGGAAAACAATATGCTGTGAGTTGTCTTTTCAACAGCTGATGCAATGATTTTCCTTCATACACAAATGATTATGGTTAGTTTGTTCATTGCACAAAGGAATAAGTTAGACCTTTTATGCAATGGAATGAAACAACAAAAATGTTATTAAAACAGCAGATTGCTTTGCCCATCTCTTTAATGCACTACGGAATGAGCTAGTTCTTGAATGCATTGCAATGCAATAAAGTGCATATTGCTTATAGGTCATTCTTCGATGCTTTTCGTTGGTATTCTTCGTTACGCTTGATCGTATGTGCAATGCAATGCAACAGCAGATTGCATTGCAGATCTCTTAATGCACTACGGAATGAGTTAGTTCTTGAACGCATTGCAATGCAAAAAAAGTTCATATCACTTATATGTCATTCTATGATCTATGATCACTTATATGTCATATGGCTTTATCATATGTGCAATGCAACAGCAGTTTTTTTAAGCGTTAGTTTTTTCCATTGCACAAAGGAATAAGTTAGTCCTTTTATGCAATGGAATGAAACAACAAAATGTTTTTAAAACAGCAGATTGCGTTGCCCATCTCTTTAATGCACTACAAAAAGAGTTAGTTCTTGAGTGCATTGCAAAAAAAGTGCATATTGCTTATGCACAACTCTTTAACTTATGTGCAATGCAATTCAATCTCTTCAATGCACTACTGAATGAGTTAGTTCTTGAATGCTTTGCAATGCAAAAAAGTGCATATCGCTTATATGTTATTCTCCTTCTTTATCATATGTGCAATGCAAAAGCAGTTTTTAAGCGTTAGTTTTTTTCATTGCACAAAGGAATAAGTTAGTCATTTTATGCAATGGAATGAAACAACAAAACTGTTATTAAAACAAAAGATTGCATTGCCCATCTCTTTAATGCACTACAAAATGAGTTAGTTCTTGAATGCATTGCAATTCAACAATGCCTTTTGACTTTTTAACATCAGAAAGAGTCTATGAGGACATCATGTAGCTTTTAGACCTTCTGGGGACCCTCTGACCAGAAAAAAAGTTCAAAAGGTCCCATATGGACCAATGTCTGGAGGACCTGACTTGACTTTTTAACATCAGAAAGAGTCTATGAGGACATCATCTAGCTTTTAGACCTTCTGGGGACCCTCTGACCAGAAAAAGAGTTCAAAAGGTCCCATATGGACCACTGTCTGGAGGACCTGACTTGACTTTTTAACATCAGAAAGAGTCTAAGAGGACATCGTGTAGCTTTTAGACCTTCTGGGCACCCTCTGAGTGGAAAAAAAGTTCAAAAGGTTCCATATGGACCACTGACTGGAGGACCTGACTTGACTTTTTAACATCAGAAAGAGTCTATGAGGACATCATGTAGCTTTTAGACCTTCTGGGGACCCCCTGAGGAGAAAAAAAGTTCAAAAAGTCCCATATGGACCACTGTCTGGAGGACCTGACTTGACTTTTTAACATCAGAAAGAGGCTATGAGGACATCATGTAGCTTTTAGACCTTCTGGGGACCCTCTGAGCAGAAAAAAAGTTCAAAAGGTCCCATATGGACCACTGTCTGGAGGTCCTGACTTTACTTTTTAACATCAGAAAGAGTCTATGAGGACATCAGGTAGCTTTTAGACCTTCTGGGTACCCCCTGACCAGAAAAAAAGTTCAAAAGGTCCCATATGGACCACTGTCTTTAGGTCCTGACTTTACTTTTTAACATCAGAAAGAGTCTATGAGGACATCATGTAGCTTTTAGACCTTCTGGGCACCCTCTGAGAAGAAAAAAAGTTCAAAAGGTCCCATATGGACCACTGTCTGGAGGACCTGACTTGACTTTTTAACATCAGAAAGAGTCTATGAGGACATCATGTAGCTTTTAGACCTTCTGGGGACCCTCTGAGAAGAAAAAAAGTTCAAAAGGTCCCATATGGACCACTGTCTGGAGGACCTGACTTGACTTTTTAACATCAGAAAGAGTCTATGAGGACATCATGTAGCTTTTAGACCTTCTGGGGACCCTCTGAGGAGAGAAAAATTTCAAAAGGTCCCATATGGACCACTGTCTGGAGGACCTGACTTGACTTTTTAACATCTGAAAGAGTCTATGAGGACATCATGTAGCTTTTAGACCTTCTGGGCACTCTCTGAGGAGAAAAAAAGTTCAAAAGGTCCCAAATGGACCACTGACTGGAGGACCTGACTTGACTTTTTAACATCAGAAAGAGTCTATGAGGACATCATGTAGCTTTAAGACCTTCTGGGGACCCCTTGAGGAGAAAAAAAGTTCAAAAGGTCCCATATGGACCACTGTCTGGAGGTCCTGACTTGACTTTTTAACATCAGAAAGAGTCTATGAGGACATCAGGTAGCTTTTAGACCTTCTGGGTACCCCCTGACAAGAAAAAAAGTTCAAAAGGTCCCATATGGACCACTGTCTGGAGGTCCTGACTTGACTTTTTAACATCAGAAAGAGTCTATGAGGACATCAGGTAGCTTTTAGACCTTCTGGGTACCCCCTGACCAGAAAAAAAGTTCAAAAGGTCCCATATGGACCACTGTCTTTAGGTCCTGACTTTACTTTTTAACATCAGAAAGAGTCTATGAGGACATCATGTAGCTTTTAGACCTTCTGGGGACCCTCTGAGAAGAAAAAAAGTTCAAAAGGTCCCATATGGACCACTGTCTGGAGGACCTGACTTGACTTTTTAACATCAGAAAGAGTCTATGAGGACATCATGTAGCTTTTAGACCTTCTGGGGACCCTCTGAGAAGAAAAAAAGTTCAAAAGGTCCCATATGGACCACTGTCTGGAGGACCTGACTTGACTTTTTAACATCAGAAAGAGTCTATGAGGACATCATGTAGCTTTTAGACCTTCTGGGCACCCTCTGAGGAGAAAAAAAGTTCAAAAGGTCCCAAATGGACCACTGACTGGAGGACCTGACTTGACTTTTTAACATCAGAAAGAGTCTATGAGGACATCATGTAGCTTTAAGACCTTCTGGGGACCCCTTGAGGAGAAAAAAAGTTCAAAAGGTCCCATATGGACCACTGTCTGGAGGACCTGACTGGACTTTTTAACATCAGAAAGAGTCTATGAGGATATCATGTAGCTTTTAGACCTTCTGGGGACCCTCTGAGGAGAAAAAAAGTTCAAAAGGTCCCATATGGACCACTGTCTGGAGGTCCTGACTTTACTTTTTAACATCAGAAAGAGTCTATGAGGACATCATGTAGCTTTTAGACCTTCTGGGGACCCTCTGAGAAGAAAAAAAGTTCAAAAGGTCCCATATGGACCAATGTCTGGAGGATTTGACTTGACTTTTTAACATCAGAAAGAGTCCATGAGGACATCATGTAGCTTTTAGACCTTCTGGGGACCCCCTGAGCAGAAAAAAAGTTCAAAAGGTCCCATATGGACCACTGTCTGGAGGACCTGACTTGACTTTTTAACATCAGAAAGAGTCTATGAGGACATCAGGTAGCTTTTAGAACTTCTGGGGACACTCTGAGGAGAAAAAAAGTTCAAAAGGTCCCATATGGACCACTGTCTGGAGGTCCTGACTTGACTTTTTAACATCAGAAAGAGTCTATGAGGACATCAGGTAGCTTTTAGACCTTCTGGGTACCCCCTGACCAGAAAAAAAGTTCAAAAGGTCCCATATGGACCACTGTCTGGAGGTCCTGACTTTACTTTTTAACATCAGAAAGAGTCTATGAGGACATCATGTAGCTTTTAGACCTTCTGGGGACCCTCTGAGAAGAAAAAAAGTTCAAAAGGTCCCATATGGACCACTGTCTGGAGGACCTGACTTGACTTTTTAACATCAGAAAGAGTCTATGAGGACATCATGTAGCTTTTAGACCTTCTGGGGACCCTCTGAGGAGAGAAAAATTTCAAAAGGTCCCATATGGACCACTGTCTGGAGGACCTGACTTGACTTTTTAACATCAGAAAGAGTCTATGAGGACATCATGTAGCTTTTAGACCTTCTGGGCACCCTCTGAGGAGAAAAAAAGTTCAAAAGGTCCCAAATGGACCACTGACTGGAGGACCTGACTTTACTTTTTAACATCAGAAAGAGTCTATGAGGACATCATGTAGCTTTTAGACCTTCTGGGGACCCTCTGAGAAGAAAAAAAGTTTCAAAAGGTCCCATATGGACCACTGTCTGGAGGATTTGACTTGACTTTTTAACATCAGAACGAGTCTATGAGGACATCATGTAGCTTTTAGACCTTCTGGGGACACTCTGAGGAGAAAAAAAAGTTCAAAAGGTCCCATATGGACCACTGTCTGGAGGTCCTGACTTGACTTTTTAACATCAGAAAGAGACTATGAGGACATCAGGTAGCTTTTAGACCTTCTGTGGACCCCTGACCAGAAAAAAAGTTCAAAAGGTCCCATATGGACCACTGTCTGGAGGACCTGACTTGACTTTTTAACATCAGAAAGAGTCTATGAGGACATCAGGTAGCTTTTAGAACTTCTGGGGACACTCTGAGGAGAAAAAAAGTTCAAAAGGTCCCATTTGGACCACTGTCTGGAGGTCCTGACTTGACTTTTTAACATCAGAAAGAGTCTATGAGGACATCAGGTAGCTTTTAGACCTTCTGGGGACCCCCTGACCAGAAAAAAAGTTCAAAAGGTCCCATATGGACCACTGTCTGGAGGTCCTGACTTTACTTTTTAACATCAGAAAGAGTCTATGAGGACATCATGTAGCTTTTAGACCTTCTGGGGACCCTCTGAGAAGAAAAAAAGTTAAAAAGGTCCCATATGGACCAATGTCTGGAGGATTTGACTTGACTTTTTAACATCAGAAAGAGTCTATGAGGACATCATGTAGCTTTTAGACCTTCTGGGGACCCCCTGAGCAGAAAAAAAGTTCAAAAGGTCCACTATGGACCACTGTCTGGAGGTCCTGACTTGACTTTTTAACATCAGAAAGAGTCTATGAGGACATCAGGTAGCTTTTAGACCTTCTGGGGACCCCCTGACCAGAAAAAAAGTTCAAAAGGTCCCATATGGACCACTGTCTGGAGGTCCTGACTTGACTTTTTAACATCAGAAAGAGTCTATGAGGACATCATGTAGCTTTTAGACCTTCTGGGGACACTCTGAGGAGAAAAAAAGTTCAAAAGGTCCCATATGGACCACTGTCTGGAGGTCCTGACTTGACTTTTTAACATCAGAAAGAGACTATGAGGACATCAGGTAGCTTTTAGACCTTCTGTGGAACCCCTGACCAGAAAAAAAGTTCAAAAGGTCCCATATGGACCACTGTCTGGAGGACCTGACTTGACTTTTTAACATCAGAAAGAGTCTATGAGGACATCAGGTAGCTTTTAGAACTTCTGGGGACACTCTGAGGAGAAAAAAAGTTCAAAAGGTCCCATTTGGACCACTGTCTGGAGGTCCTGACTTGACTTTTTAACATCAGAAAGAGTCTATGAGGACATCAGGTAGCTTTTAGACCTTCTGGGGACCCCCTGACCAGAAAAAAAGTTCAAAAGGTCCCATATGGACCACTGTCTGGAGGTCCTGACTTTACTTTTTAACATCAGAAAGAGTCTATGAGGACATCATGTAGCTTTTAGAACTTCTGGGGACACTCTGAGGAGAAAAAAAGTTCAAAAGGTCCCATATAGACCACTGTCTGGAGGTCCTGACTTGACTTTTTAACATCAGAAAGAGTCTATGTGGACATCAGGTAGCTTTTAGACCATCTGGGGACCCTCTGAGCAGAAAAAAAGTTCAAAAGGTCCCATATGGACTACTGTCTGGAGGTCCTGACTTTACTTTTTAACATCAGAAAGAGTCTTTGAGTACATCAGGTAGCTTTTAGACTTTCTGGGGACCCTCTGAGGAGAAAAAAGTTCAAAAGGTCCCATATGGACCACTGTCTGGAGGACCTGACTTGACTTTTTAACATCAGAAAGAGTCTATGAGGACATCATGTAGCTTTTAGACCTTCTGGGGACCCTCTGAGCAGAAAAAAAGTTCAAAAGGTCCCATATGGACAACTGTCTGGAGGTCCTGACTTTACTTTCTAACATCAGAAAGAGTCTATGAGGACATCATGTAGCTTTTAGACCTTCTGGGCACCCTCTGAGGAGAAAAAAAGTTCAAAAGGTCCCAAATGGACCACTGACTGGAGGTCCTGACTTGACTTTTTAACATCAGAAAGAGTCTATGAGGACATCATGTAGCTTTTAGACCTTCTGGGGACACTCTGAGGAGAAAAAAAGTTCAAAAGGTCCCATATGGACCACTGTCTGGAGGTCCTGACTTGACTTTTTAACATCAGAAAGAGTCTATGAGGACATCATGTAGCTTTTAGACCTTCTGGGGACACTCTGAGGAGAAAAAAAGTTCAAAAGGTCCCATATGGACCACTGTCTGGAGGTCCTGACCTGACTTTTTAACATCAGAAAGAGACTATGAGGACATCAGGTAGCTTTTAGACCTTCTGTGGAACCCCTGACCAGAAAAAAAGTTCAAAA
Source organism: Gila orcuttii (assembly GCA_026230005.1). Lineage (NCBI taxonomy): Eukaryota > Metazoa > Chordata > Actinopteri > Cypriniformes > Leuciscidae > Gila > Gila orcuttii. The sequence goes on from JAPDVR010000003.1 coordinate 8,934,728, forward strand.
GGTCCCATATGGACCACTGTCTGGAGGACCTGACTTGACTTTTTAACATCAGAAAGAGTCTATGAGGACATCAGGTAGCTTTTAGAACTTCTGGGGACATTCTGAGGAGAAAAAAAGTTCAAAAGGTCCCATTTGGACCACTGTCTGGAGGTCCTGACTTGACTTTTTAACATCAGAAAGAGTCTATGAGGACATCAGGTAGCTTTTAGACCTTCTGGGGACCCCCTGACCAGAAAAAAAGTTCAAAAGGTCCCATATGGACCACTGTCTGGAGGTCCTGACTTTACTTTTTAACATCAGAAAGAGTCTATGAGGACATCATGTAGCTTTTAGACCTTCTGGGGACCCTCTGAGAAGAAAAAAAGTTCAAAAGGTCCCATATGGACCAATGTCTGGAGGATTTGACTTGACTTTTTAACATCAGAAAGAGTCTATGAGGACATCATGTAGCTTTTAGACCTTCTGGGGACCCCCTGAGCAGAAAAAAGTTCAAAAGGTCCCATATGGACCACTGTCTGGAGGACCTGACTTGACTTTTTAACATCAGAAAGAGTCTATGAGGACATCAGGTAGCTTTTAGAACTTCTGGGGACACTCTGAGGAGAAAAAAAGTTCAAAAGGTCCCATATGGACCACTGTCTGGAGGTCCTGACTTGACTTTTTAACATCAGAAAGAGTCTATGAGGACATCAGGTAGCTTTTAGACCTTCTGGGGACCCCCTGACCAGAAAAAAAGTTCAAAAGGTCCCATATGGACCACTGTCTGGAGGTCCTGACTTTACTTTTTAACATCAGAAAGAGTCTATGAGGACATCATGTAGCTTTTAGACCTTCTGGGGACCCTCTGAGAAGAAAAAAATTTCAAAAGGTCCCATATGGACCAATGTGTGGAGGACCTGACTTGACTTTTTAACATCAGAAAGAGTCTATGTGGACATCAGGTAGCTTTTAGACCATCTGGGGACCCTCTGAGCAGAAAAAAAGTTCAAAAGGTCCCATATGGACTACTGTCTGGAGGTCCTGACTTTACTTTTTAACATCAGAAAGAGTCTTTGAGTACATCAGGTAGCTTTTAGACTTTCTGGGGACCCTCTGAGGAGAAAAAAGTTCAAAAGGTCCCATATGGACCACTGTCTGGAGGACCTGACTTGACTTTTTAACATCAGAAAGAGTCTATGAGGACATCATGTAGCTTTTAGACCTTCTGGGGACACTCTGAGCAGAAAAAAAGTTCAAAAGGTCCCATATGGACCACTGTCTGGAGGTCCTGACTTGACTTTTTAACATCAGAAAGAGTCTATGAGGACATCAGGTAGCTTTTAGACCTTCTGGGGACCCCCTGACCAGAAAAAAAGTTCAAAAGGTCCCATATGGACCACTGTCTGGAGGTCCTGACTTTACTTTTTAACATCAGAAAGAGTCTATGAGGACATCATGTAGCTTTTAGACCTTCTGGGGACCCTCTGAGAAGAAAAAAAGTTCAAAAGGTCCCATATGGACCACTGTCTGGAGGATTTGACTTGACTTTTTAACATCAGAAAGAGTCTATGAGGACATCATGTAGCTTTTAGACCTTCTGGGGACCCCCTGAGCAGAAAAAAAGTTCAAAAGGTCCCATATGGACCACTGTTTGGAGGACCTGACTTGACTTTTTAACATCAGAAAGAGTCTATGAGGACATCAGGTAGCTTTTAGAACTTCTGGGGACACTCTGAGGAGAAAAAAAGTTCAAAAGGTCCCATATGGACCACTGTCTGGAGGTCCTGACTTGACTTTTTAACATCAGAAAGAGTCTATGAGGACATCAGGTAGCTTTTAGACCTTCTGGGTACCCCCTGACCAGAAAAAAAGTTCAAAAGGTCCCATATGGACCACTGTCTTTAGGTCCTGACTTTACTTTTTAACATCAGAAAGAGTCTATGAGGACATCATGTAGCTTTTAGACCTTCTGGGGACCCTCTGAGAAGAAAAAAAGTTCAAAAGGTCCCATATGGACCACTGTCTGGAGGACCTGACTTGACTTTTTAACATCAGAAAGAGTCTATGAGGACATCATGTAGCTTTTAGACCTTCTGGGGACCCTCTGAGAAGAAAAAAAGTTCAAAAGGTCCCATATGGACCACTGTCTGGAGGACCTGACTTGACTTTTTAACATCAGAAAGAGTCTATGAGGACATCATGTAGCTTTTAGACCTTCTGGGGACCCTCTGAGGAGAGAAAAATTTCAAAAGGTCCCATATGGACCACTGTCTGGAGGACCTGACTTGACTTTTTAACATCTGAAAGAGTCTATGAGGACATCATGTAGCTTTTAGACCTTCTGGGCACTCTCTGAGGAGAAAAAAAGTTCAAAAGGTCCCAAATGGACCACTGACTGGAGGACCTGACTTGACTTTTTAACATCAGAAAGAGTCTATGAGGACATCATGTAGCTTTAAGACCTTCTGGGGACCCCTTGAGGAGAAAAAAAGTTCAAAAGGTCCCATATGGACCACTGTCTGGAGGTCCTGACTTGACTTTTTAACATCAGAAAGAGTCTATGAGGACATCAGGTAGCTTTTAGACCTTCTGGGTACCCCCTGACAAGAAAAAAAGTTCAAAAGGTCCCATATGGACCACTGTCTGGAGGTCCTGACTTGACTTTTTAACATCAGAAAGAGTCTATGAGGACATCAGGTAGCTTTTAGACCTTCTGGGTACCCCCTGACCAGAAAAAAAGTTCAAAAGGTCCCATATGGACCACTGTCTTTAGGTCCTGACTTTACTTTTTAACATCAGAAAGAGTCTATGAGGACATCATGTAGCTTTTAGACCTTCTGGGGACCCTCTGAGAAGAAAAAAAGTTCAAAAGGTCCCATATGGACCACTGTCTGGAGGACCTGACTTGACTTTTTAACATCAGAAAGAGTCTATGAGGACATCATGTAGCTTTTAGACCTTCTGGGGACCCTCTGAGAAGAAAAAAAGTTCAAAAGGTCCCATATGGACCACTGTCTGGAGGACCTGACTTGACTTTTTAACATCAGAAAGAGTCTATGAGGACATCATGTAGCTTTTAGACCTTCTGGGGACCCTCTGAGGAGAGAAAAATTTCAAAAGGTCCCATATGGACCACTGTCTGGAGGACCTGACTTGACTTTTTAACATCAGAAAGAGTCTATGAGGACATCATGTAGCTTTTAGACCTTCTGGGCACCCTCTGAGGAGAAAAAAAGTTCAAAAGGTCCCAAATGGACCACTGACTGGAGGACCTGACTTGACTTTTTAACATCAGAAAGAGTCTATGAGGACATCATGTAGCTTTAAGACCTTCTGGGGACCCCTTGAGGAGAAAAAAAGTTCAAAAGGTCCCATATGGACCACTGTCTGGAGGACCTGACTGGACTTTTTAACATCAGAAAGAGTCTATGAGGATATCATGTAGCTTTTAGACCTTCTGGGGACCCTCTGAGGAGAAAAAAAGTTCAAAAGGTCCCATATGGACCACTGTCTGGAGGTCCTGACTTTACTTTTTAACATCAGAAAGAGTCTATGAGGACATCATGTAGCTTTTAGACCTTCTGGGGACCCTCTGAGAAGAAAAAAAGTTCAAAAGGTCCCATATGGACCAATGTCTGGAGGATTTGACTTGACTTTTTAACATCAGAAAGAGTCCATGAGGACATCATGTAGCTTTTAGACCTTCTGGGGACCCCCTGAGCAGAAAAAAAGTTCAAAAGGTCCCATATGGACCACTGTCTGGAGGACCTGACTTGACTTTTTAACATCAGAAAGAGTCTATGAGGACATCAGGTAGCTTTTAGAACTTCTGGGGACACTCTGAGGAGAAAAAAAGTTCAAAAGGTCCCATATGGACCACTGTCTGGAGGTCCTGACTTGACTTTTTAACATCAGAAAGAGTCTATGAGGACATCAGGTAGCTTTTAGACCTTCTGGGTACCCCCTGACCAGAAAAAAAGTTCAAAAGGTCCCATATGGACCACTGTCTGGAGGTCCTGACTTTACTTTTTAACATCAGAAAGAGTCTATGAGGACATCATGTAGCTTTTAGACCTTCTGGGGACCCTCTGAGAAGAAAAAAAGTTCAAAAGGTCCCATATGGACCACTGTCTGGAGGACCTGACTTGACTTTTTAACATCAGAAAGAGTCTATGAGGACATCATGTAGCTTTTAGACCTTCTGGGGACCCTCTGAGGAGAGAAAAATTTCAAAAGGTCCCATATGGACCACTGTCTGGAGGACCTGACTTGACTTTTTAACATCAGAAAGAGTCTATGAGGACATCATGTAGCTTTTAGACCTTCTGGGCACCCTCTGAGGAGAAAAAAAGTTCAAAAGGTCCCAAATGGACCACTGACTGGAGGACCTGACTTTACTTTTTAACATCAGAAAGAGTCTATGAGGACATCATGTAGCTTTTAGACCTTCTGGGGACCCTCTGAGAAGAAAAAAAGTTTCAAAAGGTCCCATATGGACCACTGTCTGGAGGATTTGACTTGACTTTTTAACATCAGAACGAGTCTATGAGGACATCATGTAGCTTTTAGACCTTCTGGGGACACTCTGAGGAGAAAAAAAAGTTCAAAAGGTCCCATATGGACCACTGTCTGGAGGTCCTGACTTGACTTTTTAACATCAGAAAGAGACTATGAGGACATCAGGTAGCTTTTAGACCTTCTGTGGACCCCTGACCAGAAAAAAAGTTCAAAAGGTCCCATATGGACCACTGTCTGGAGGACCTGACTTGACTTTTTAACATCAGAAAGAGTCTATGAGGACATCAGGTAGCTTTTAGAACTTCTGGGGACACTCTGAGGAGAAAAAAAGTTCAAAAGGTCCCATTTGGACCACTGTCTGGAGGTCCTGACTTGACTTTTTAACATCAGAAAGAGTCTATGAGGACATCAGGTAGCTTTTAGACCTTCTGGGGACCCCCTGACCAGAAAAAAAGTTCAAAAGGTCCCATATGGACCACTGTCTGGAGGTCCTGACTTTACTTTTTAACATCAGAAAGAGTCTATGAGGACATCATGTAGCTTTTAGACCTTCTGGGGACCCTCTGAGAAGAAAAAAAGTTAAAAAGGTCCCATATGGACCAATGTCTGGAGGATTTGACTTGACTTTTTAACATCAGAAAGAGTCTATGAGGACATCATGTAGCTTTTAGACCTTCTGGGGACCCCCTGAGCAGAAAAAAAGTTCAAAAGGTCCCATATGGACCACTGTCTGGAGGTCCTGACTTGACTTTTTAACATCAGAAAGAGTCTATGAGGACATCAGGTAGCTTTTAGACCTTCTGGGGACCCCCTGACCAGAAAAAAAGTTCAAAAGGTCCCATATGGACCACTGTCTGGAGGTCCTGACTTGACTTTTTAACATCAGAAAGAGTCTATGAGGACATCATGTAGCTTTTAGACCTTCTGGGGACACTCTGAGGAGAAAAAAAGTTCAAAAGGTCCCATATGGACCACTGTCTGGAGGTCCTGACTTGACTTTTTAACATCAGAAAGAGACTATGAGGACATCAGGTAGCTTTTAGACCTTCTGTGGAACCCCTGACCAGAAAAAAAGTTCAAAAGGTCCCATATGGACCACTGTCTGGAGGACCTGACTTGACTTTTTAACATCAGAAAGAGTCTATGAGGACATCAGGTAGCTTTTAGAACTTCTGGGGACACTCTGAGGAGAAAAAAAGTTCAAAAGGTCCCATTTGGACCACTGTCTGGAGGTCCTGACTTGACTTTTTAACATCAGAAAGAGTCTATGAGGACATCAGGTAGCTTTTAGACCTTCTGGGGACCCCCTGACCAGAAAAAAAGTTCAAAAGGTCCCATATGGACCACTGTCTGGAGGTCCTGACTTTACTTTTTAACATCAGAAAGAGTCTATGAGGACATCATGTAGCTTTTAGAACTTCTGGGGACACTCTGAGGAGAAAAAAAGTTCAAAAGGTCCCATATAGACCACTGTCTGGAGGTCCTGACTTGACTTTTTAACATCAGAAAGAGTCTATGTGGACATCAGGTAGCTTTTAGACCATCTGGGGACCCTCTGAGCAGAAAAAAAGTTCAAAAGGTCCCATATGGACTACTGTCTGGAGGTCCTGACTTTACTTTTTAACATCAGAAAGAGTCTTTGAGTACATCAGGTAGCTTTTAGACTTTCTGGGGACCCTCTGAGGAGAAAAAAGTTCAAAAGGTCCCATATGGACCACTGTCTGGAGGACCTGACTTGACTTTTTAACATCAGAAAGAGTCTATGAGGACATCATGTAGCTTTTAGACCTTCTGGGGACCCTCTGAGCAGAAAAAAAGTTCAAAAGGTCCCATATGGACAACTGTCTGGAGGTCCTGACTTTACTTTCTAACATCAGAAAGAGTCTATGAGGACATCATGTAGCTTTTAGACCTTCTGGGCACCCTCTGAGGAGAAAAAAAGTTCAAAAGGTCCCAAATGGACCACTGACTGGAGGTCCTGACTTGACTTTTTAACATCAGAAAGAGTCTATGAGGACATCATGTAGCTTTTAGACCTTCTGGGGACACTCTGAGGAGAAAAAAAGTTCAAAAGGTCCCATATGGACCACTGTCTGGAGGTCCTGACTTGACTTTTTAACATCAGAAAGAGTCTATGAGGACATCATGTAGCTTTTAGACCTTCTGGGGACACTCTGAGGAGAAAAAAAGTTCAAAAGGTCCCATATGGACCACTGTCTGGAGGTCCTGACTTGACTTTTTAACATCAGAAAGAGACTATGAGGACATCAGGTAGCTTTTAGACCTTCTGTGGAACCCCTGACCAGAAAAAAAGTTCAAAAGGTCCCATATGGACCACTGTCTGGAGGACCTGACTTGACTTTTTAACATCAGAAAGAGTCTATGAGGACATCAGGTAGCTTTTAGAACTTCTGGGGACATTCTGAGGAGAAAAAAAGTTCAAAAGGTCCCATTTGGACCACTGTCTGGAGGTCCTGACTTGACTTTTTAACATCAGAAAGAGTCTATGAGGACATCAGGTAGCTTTTAGACCTTCTGGGGACCCCCTGACCAGAAAAAAAGTTCAAAAGGTCCCATATGGACCACTGTCTGGAGGTCCTGACTTTACTTTTTAACATCAGAAAGAGTCTATGAGGACATCATGTAGCTTTTAGACCTTCTGGGGACCCTCTGAGAAGAAAAAAAGTTCAAAAGGTCCCATATGGACCAATGTCTGGAGGATTTGACTTGACTTTTTAACATCAGAAAGAGTCTATGAGGACATCATGTAGCTTTTAGACCTTCTGGGGACCCCCTGAGCAGAAAAAAGTTCAAAAGGTCCCATATGGACCACTGTCTGGAGGACCTGACTTGACTTTTTAACATCAGAAAGAGTCTATGAGGACATCAGGTAGCTTTTAGAACTTCTGGGGACACTCTGAGGAGAAAAAAAGTTCAAAAGGTCCCATATGGACCACTGTCTGGAGGTCCTGACTTGACTTTTTAACATCAGAAAGAGTCTATGAGGACATCAGGTAGCTTTTAGACCTTCTGGGGACCCCCTGACCAGAAAAAAAGTTCAAAAGGTCCCATATGGACCACTGTCTGGAGGTCCTGACTTTACTTTTTAACATCAGAAAGAGTCTATGAGGACATCATGTAGCTTTTAGACCTTCTGGGGACCCTCTGAGAAGAAAAAAATTTCAAAAGGTCCCATATGGACCAATGTGTGGAGGACCTGACTTGACTTTTTAACATCAGAAAGAGTCTATGTGGACATCAGGTAGCTTTTAGACCATCTGGGGACCCTCTGAGCAGAAAAAAAGTTCAAAAGGTCCCATATGGACTACTGTCTGGAGGTCCTGACTTTACTTTTTAACATCAGAAAGAGTCTTTGAGTACATCAGGTAGCTTTTAGACTTTCTGGGGACCCTCTGAGGAGAAAAAAGTTCAAAAGGTCCCATATGGACCACTGTCTGGAGGACCTGACTTGACTTTTTAACATCAGAAAGAGTCTATGAGGACATCATGTAGCTTTTAGACCTTCTGGGGACACTCTGAGCAGAAAAAAAGTTCAAAAGGTCCCATATGGACCACTGTCTGGAGGTCCTGACTTGACTTTTTAACATCAGAAAGAGTCTATGAGGACATCAGGTAGCTTTTAGACCTTCTGGGGACCCCCTGACCAGAAAAAAAGTTCAAAAGGTCCCATATGGACCACTGTCTGGAGGTCCTGACTTTACTTTTTAACATCAGAAAGAGTCTATGAGGACATCATGTAGCTTTTAGACCTTCTGGGGACCCTCTGAGAAGAAAAAAAGTTCAAAAGGTCCCATATGGACCACTGTCTGGAGGATTTGACTTGACTTTTTAACATCAGAAAGAGTCTATGAGGACATCATGTAGCTTTTAGACCTTCTGGGGACCCTCTGAGGAGAGAAAAATTTCAAAAGGTCCCATATGGACCACTGTCTGGCGGACTTGACGACTTTTTAACATCAGAAAGAGTCTATGAGGTCATCATGTAGCTTTTAGGCCTTCTGGGGACACTCTGAGCAGAAAAAAAGTTCAAAAGGTCCCATATGGACCACTGTCTGGAGGTCCTGACTTGACTTTTTAACATCAGAAAGAGTCTATGAGGACATCAGGTAGCTTTTAGACCTTCTGGGGACCCCCTGACCAGAAAAAAAGTTCAAAAGGTCCCATATGGACCACTGTCTGGAGGTCCTGACTTTACTTTTTAACATCAGAAAGAGTCTATGAGGACATCATGTAGCTTTTAGACCTTCTGGGGACCCTCTGAGAAGAAAAAAAGTTCAAAAGGTCCCATATGGATCACTGTCTGGAGGTCCTGACTTGACTTTTTAACATCAGAAAGAGTCTATGAGGACATCATGTAGCTTTTAGACCTTCTGGGGACCCTCTGAGGAGAAAAAAAGTTCAAAAGGTCCCATATGGACCACTGTCTGGCGGACTTGACGACTTTTTAACATCAGAAAGAGTCTATGAGGTCATCATGTAGCTTTTAGGCCTTCTGGGGACCCTCTGAGGAGAAAAAAAGTTCAAAAGGTCCCATATGGACCACTGTCTGGAGGTCCTAACTTGACTTTTTAACATCAGAAAGAGTCTATGAGGACATCATGTAGTTTTTAGACCTTCTGGGGACCCTCTGAGGAGAAAAAAAGTTCAAAAGGTCCCATATGGACCACTGTCTGGCGGACTTGACGACTTTTTAACATCAGAAAGAGTCTATGAGGTCATCATGTAGCTTTTAGGCCTTCTGGGGACCCTCTGAGGAGAAAAAAAGTTCAAAAGGTTCATATGGACTACTGTCTGGCGGTCTTAACACCTTTATGTGACACATGTATAAATAGTTTTGAAAAATTTAATAGAAATAAAGTGTGAATGTTTATACATATTTATGTACATATTTATGAATGTAAGCATGTGTAGCCTACTCATTTCACATGAAAAGAAAGAGACAGAATTGAGAGAAGCTAGAATCAGTGAACGTACATCAATACTGACTAAATCAGCAGGGCAATAGCAATGATTAAAATCATGTCGGTTTAAGAGTACGACATAGAAAATGTTAAAAAATGTTTTTAGTTTTATTATGAAAAAAACGGAATGAGTTTTATTTCTTGAATCTTGAATGCATTGCAATCAACAAAGTGCATATTACTTTCAAATGTTATTTTTCCATGCAAAACGCTTGTGCAATGTAATGAAACGCATTAGTGCTTGAATGCATTTTAATGCAAAAGAGTGCATATTACTTTTAAATGTTAATCTTCCATGCAAAACGCTGTTGCAATGTAATGAAACGCATTAGTGCTTGAATGCATTTTAATGCAACAAAGTGCATATTACTTTTAAATGTTATTCTTCCATGCAAAACGCTTGTGCAATCCAACAGCACGCTGTTGCAATGTAATGAAACGCATTAGTTCTTAAATGCATTGCAATGCAACAGAGTGCATATTAGTTTTAAATGTTATTCTTCCATGCAAAACGCTTGTGCAATGTACAGAAACGCATTAGTTCTTGAATGCATTGCATTGTAACAGAGTGCATATTACTTTTAAATGTTATTCTTCCATGCAAAACGCTTGTGCAATGCAACAGCACGCTGTTGCAATGTAATGAAACGCATTAGTTCTTAAATGCATTGGAATGCAACAGAGTGCATATTACTTTTAAATGTTATTCTTCCATGCAAAACGCTTGTGCAATGCAACAGCACGCTGTTGCAATGTAATGAAACGCATTAGTCCTTAAATGCATTTGCAATGCAACAAAGTGCATATTACTTTTAAATGTTATTCTTCCATGCAAAACGCTTGTGCAATGCAATAGCACGCTGCAACAGAGTGCATATTACTTTTAAATGTTATTCTTCCATGCAAAACGCTTGTGCAATGCAACAGCACGCTGTTGCAATGTAATGAAACGCATTAGTTCTTAAATGCATTGCAATGCAAGAGTGCATATTACTTTTAAATGTTATTCTTCCATGCAAAACGCTTGTGCAATGCAACAGCACGCTGTTGCAATGTAATGAAACGCATTAGTTCTTAAATGCATTGCAATGCAACAGAGTGCATATTACTATTAAATGTTATTCTTCCATGCAAAACGCTTGTGCAATGCAACAGCACGCTGTTGCAATGTACAGAAACGCATTAGTTCTTGAATGCATTGCAATGTAACAGTGCATATTACTTTTAAATGTTATTCTTCCATGCAAAACGCTTGTGCAATGCAACAGCACGCTGTTGCAATAGAATGAATCGCATTAGTTCTTGAATGCATTTGCAATGCAACAAAGTGCATATTACTTTTAAATGTTATTCTTCCATGCAAAACGCTTGTGCAATGCAACAGCACGCTGTTGCAATGTAATGAAACGCATTAGTTCTTAAATGCATTGCAATGCAACAGAGTGCATATTAGTTTTAAATATTATTCTTCCATGCAAAACGCTTGTGCGTTACAGAAACGTATTAGTTCTTGAATGCATTGCAATGCAACAGAGTGCATATTTCTTTTAAATGTTTTTCTTCCATGCAAAACGCTTGTGCAATGCAACAGCACGCTGTTGCAATGTAATGAAACGCATTAGTTCTTAAATGCATTGCAATGCAACAGAGTGCATATTAGTTTTAAATGTTATTCTTCCATGCAAAACGCTTCTGCAAACGCATTAGTTTTTAAATGCATTGCAATGCAAGAGTGCATATTACTTTTCAATGAAATTCTTCCATGCAAAACGCCTGTGCAATGCAACAGCACGCTGTTGCAATGTAATGAAACGCATTAGTTCTTAAATGCATTGCAATGCAACAGAGTGCATATTTCTTTTAAATGTTATTCTTCCATGCAAAACGCTTGTGCAATGCAACACAGCACGCTGTTGCAATTTAATGAAACGCATTAGTTCTTAAATGCATTGCAATGCAACAGAGTGCATATTAGATGCATATAATAGTAATAATTAGTTGCATATAATATGCAACAGAGTGCATATTACTTTTAAATGTTTTTCTTCCATGCAAAACGCTTGTGCAATGCAACAGCACGCTGTTGCAATGTAATGAAACGCATTAGTTCTTAAATGCATTGCAATGCAACAGAGTGCATATTACTTTTAAATTTTATTCTTCCATGCAAAACGCTTGTGCAATGCAAAAGCACGCTGTTGCAATGGAATGAATCTCATTAGTTCTTTAATGCATTTGCAATGCAACAAAGTGCATACTACTTTTAATGTTATTCTCCTATGCAAAACGCTTGTGCAATGCAACAGCACGCTGTTGCAATGGAATGAATGGCATTAGTTCTTGAATGCATTTGTAATGCAATAAATTGCATACTACTTTTAAATGTTATTCTTCCATGCAAAACGCTTGTGCAATGCAACAGCACGCTTTTGCAATGGAATGAATCGCATTAGTTCTTGAATGCATTTGCAATGCAACAAAGTGCATACTATTAAATGTTATTCTTCCATGCAAAACGCTTGTGCAATGCAACAGCACGCTGTTGCAATGGAATGAATCACATTAGTTCTTGAATGCATTTGCAATGCAACAAAGTGCATACTACTTTTAAATGTTATTCTTCCATGCAAAACGCTTGTGCAATGCAACAGCACTGTTGCAATGGAATGAATCGCATTCGTTCTTGAATGCATTTGCAATGCAACAAAGTGCATACTACTTTTAAATGTTATTGTTCCATGCAAAACGCTTGTGCAATGCAACAGCACGCTGTTGCAATGGAATGAATCGCATTCGTTCTTGAATGCATTTGCAATGCAACAAAGTGCATACTACTTTGTAAATGTTATTCTTTCATGCAAAACGCTTGTGTAATGCAACAGCACGCTGCATTGCACATCTCTTCTTTGAACAATGGAAATAGTTAGTTATTGTTTGCATTGGAAAGCGACAGCTTTGTGATGTTTTCTCGTGAGTACACAAATTAAGTTGTCTTTTCAACATCTGATGCAATGATTTTCCTTCATACACAAATGATTATGGTTAGGTTGTTCATTGCACAAAGGAATAAGTGGAATAAAATGTATTAAAACAGCAGATTGCTTTGCCCATCTCTTTAATACACTACGGAATGAGCTAGTTCTTGAATGCATTGCAATGCAATAAAGTGCATATTGCTTATAGGTCATTCTTCGATGCTTTTCGTTGGTATTCTTCGTTACACTTGATCACTTGTGTAATGCAATGCAACAGCAGAGTGCCCTTTAATGCACTACGGAATGAGTTAGTTCTTGAATGCATTGCAATGCAAAAAAAGTGCATATCGCTTATATGTCATTCTAACGCTTTATCATATGTGCAATGCAACAGCAGTTTTTTTAAGCGTTCGTTTTTTTCATTGCACAAAGGAATAAGTTAGTCCTTTTATGCAATGGAATGAAACAACAAAAATGTTATTAAAACAACAGATTGCATTGCCCATCTCTTTAATGCACTAAGTAAATGCATTGCAATGCAACAGAGTGCATATTAGATGCATATAATAGTAATAATTAGTTGCATATAATATGCAACAGAGTGCATATTACTTTTAAATGTTTTTCTTCCATGCAAAACGCTTGTGCAATGCAACTGCAATGCATAAGTTAGTTCTTGAATGCATTGCAATTCAACAATGCCTTTTGACTTTTTAACATCATAAAGACTCTATGAGGACATCATGTAGCTTTTAGACCTTCTGGGGACCCTCTGACCAAAAAAAAAGTTCAAAAGGTCCCATATGGACAACTGTCTGGAGGACCTGACTTGACTTTTTAACATCAGAAAGAGTCTATGAGGACATCATGTAGCTTTTAGACCTTCTGGGGACCCTCTGAGCAGAAAAAAAGTTCAAAAGGTCCCATATGAACCACTGTCTGGAGGTCCTGACTTGACTTTTTAACATCAGAAAGAGTCTATGAGGCCATCATGTAGCTTTTAGACCTTCTAGGGACCCTCTGAGCAGAAAAAAAGTTCAAAAGGTCCCATATGGACTATTGTCTGGAGGACCTGACTTGACTTTTTAATATCAGAAAGAGTCTATGAGGACATCATGTAGCTTTTAGACCTTCTGGGGACCCTCTGAGCAGAAAAAAAGTTCAAAAGGTCCCAGTCTGGCGGACTTGACTTGACTTTTTAACATCAGAAAGTTTCTATAAGGACATCATGTAGCTTTTAGACCTTCTCTGGACACTCTGATCAGAAAAAAAGTTCAAAAGGTCCGTTATGGACCTTTTGGCTTACTTGACTTGATTTTTTAACAACAGAAAGAGTCAATAAGGACATCATGTAGCTTTTAGACCATCTGGGGACCCTCTGAGGAGAAAAAAAGTTCAAAAGGTCCCATATGGACTATTGTCTGGAGGTCCTGACTTGACTTTTTAACTTCAGAAAGAGTCTATGAGGACATCATGTAGCTTTTAGACCTTCTTTTAACAGGAAAAAGATCAATAGTTTAGATATGGACTTTTATATGGCCTCTGAAGCATCAGAAGCATGAGAAGTCAATCTCTATGAAAAGTTAGTATTGTTCAAGAACTCTATCTCCCGAAATATGTTCAATAGGTCAAAAAGGGCCCTCTGTATGGCTGATTTAACATCAGACGGAGTCTAAGTTTATATTGTTTAAAACGTTTTGAGGTCCCTTTGACCAAAAATAAGTTCAATAGGTCAGGTATGGACTTATATATGGCTTATGAAGCATCAGAAGGAATCTATTATAGAAAGTTCAAGATCAAGTACTCTTGGACCAAAAATATGTTCAAAAAAGTTGAAGTCCCAAAAAGGGACCTCTCTGGTTTAACATCAGAAGGAGTTTATATAGTTTTTAAACCTTTTGAGGACCCTTTGACCAAAAAAAAGTTCAAATGGTCCGACATGGACTACGATCTGGTGGACTGGACATCAGAAAGCGTCTATAAGGATATAAAGCTATATCCTTTTAGGACCCTTTTAACGGGAAAAAGATCAATAGGTCAGATATGGACTTCTAAAGGTCATATATCACTTCTACATTGACTTCTGCATATTCTGTATGGCTGATTAAATAACTCTTTCCTTTGTACAACGAAGAGATGTGCAATGCAGCGTGCTATTGCACTGCATTGCACAAGCGTTGTGCATGGAACAATAACATATAATAGCATTTGTTGCATTCTACTGCAAATAAGTATTTGTTGATGGGTTTGGGAGGGTAACTCACTCATTCCGAAGTGCATTGAAGAGATTGCAATGCAAACTGCTGTTGCATCGTATACATCGCATTTAATAACATGTAAAAGGAATAGGCACTTTGTTGCATTGCATTGCATTCAAGAAACAAAACTCATACGAACTGCATTGAAGAGATTGTTGCATCGCATTGCACATACGATCAAGAGTTGTGCATTGAAGAATAGCATGTAAAAGCAATATGCAATTTGTTGCATTGCAATGCATTCAAGAAACAAAACTCATTCCGGAGTGCATTGAAGAGATTGCAATGCAATCTGCTATTGCATCGCATTGCACATACGATCAAGCGTTGTGCATTGAAGAATAGCATATAAAAGCAATAGGCACTTTGTTGCATTGCAATGCATTCAAGAAACAAAACTCATTCCGAACTGCATTGAAGAGATTGCAATGCAATCTGCTGTTGCATCGCATTGCACATATGATCAAACGTTGTGCATTGAAGAATAGCATGTAAAAGCAATATGCACTTTGTTGCATTGCAATGCATTCAAGAAACAAAACTCATTCCGTGGTGGATTGAAGAGATTGCAATGCAATCTGCTGTTGCATTGCATTGCACATACGATCAAGCGTTGTGCTTTGAAGAATAACATCGTAGTGAATAAAATAGATGTGCAATGCAATCTGCTGTTTATTAAAACATTTTTGTTGTTTCATTCCATTGTATTAGAAGGTCTAACTTCTCTTACATTGCTCGTTTGTGTAATAAAAAAACTAACTCTTTCCTTTGTACAACGAAGATATGTGCAAAGCAGCGTGCTGTTGCATTACACAAGCGTTTTGCATGGAAGAATAACATTAATATGCGCTTTGTTGCAATGCAATGCATTCAAGAACTAACTCATTTCGAAAGTGTATTGAAGAGATTGCAGAGATTGTGTATTGATCTGTTGTTGCATATTAAGAATAATATATAAGCGACATGCACTTTGTTGCATTGCAATGCATTCAAGAACTAACTAATTCCGTAGTGCTTTAAGAGATGTGCAATGCAATTTGCTGTGTATTGCACATATGATAAAGCGTTGTGAATAACATATAATAAATAAGCACTTTTTTGCATTGCAATGCCCTCAAGAACTAAATCATTCCGTAGTGCATTGAGAATATATGCAATGCAATCTGCTAATGCAATGCATTGCACATACGATCGTATGTGCAATGCATTGCATTAGCAGATTGCATCTGCACAAAGCATCTGCACAAAGCAATGCACAAAAGCATTGTGCATTGAGAATAACATATAAGCAATATGCACTTTGTTGCATTGCAATGCATTCAAGAACTAACTAATTTTGTAGTGCATTAAAGAGATGGGCAATGCAATCTGCTGTTTTAATAACATTATTGTTGTTTCATTCCATTGCATAAAATGTCTTATTCATTTGTGCAATGAAAAAACTAACCATAATCATTTGTGAACGAAGGAAAATTCATAACATTAGCTGTGAAAAGACAACTCACAGCATATTGTTTTTCGCATTGCATAAGGCTCATTCACGAGAAAACATCACAGAGCTGTCGCTTTCCAATATGCATGCAATAACTAACTCTTTCCTTTGTACAACGTAGCAATGCAGCGTGCTGTTGCATTGCATTGCACAAGCGTTTTGCATGGAAACATAACATTGCACTTATGCACTTTATAGTGCTTAATATGCACTTTGTTGCATTGCAATGCGTTCAAGAACTAACTCATTCCAAAGTGCATTCAACTGCTGTTGAATTGCCCAGAATAATGCTGATAAAATAATACAAATAAAAGTTCCAGATGGACGAACATTAAATGCAAAAAATAATATCTTCAAATAAACCAGAGAGAGGCAAACTTTGAAAGTAGGGTTCAAGTTTTAATTAGTTGTACAGCTTGAAGTGTAAAGCTTATTCCATACACAGATATGGCCTATTTATGAATGAAATTCATGCATTTATTTGTCATTTAAACTGATGCAAACAGGGAAAGAGAGTAGAAAAGACTTATTATCCTGTTGCCCCCTCTAGTGGACAGCGTTAAGTATTACGGCCTTCATTGCTCAGATTACGCAAATCAATGGGATTTTTTTGGGAAATAAATCTGAAAAGATATAAACGAGTCAGACCAGTCTGAAGGTCTGGGACGAGTTTGGTGAAGCATTAAAGTTTTAGGCGGAGTCAATTTCTCATAATAATAATAAATACTAATAATCTTTAAATATATGCTGGCTTTCTCAAGCCAACATAATAAAGAAGACTCAGAGAAACATCGACCAATTCAGTATATAATAAAATTGTATTAGTTTTATAATAAAACTAATAACATTTGAAAGGTATGTCGTGCTCTTAAACCGACAATATTTTTAATTAATCCCAAACCCTGCTAATTTCGTCAGTATTAATGTACGTTCACTGATTCTAGATTCTCTCTTTTCTGTCTCTTTCTTTTCATGTGAAATGTGTAGGCTACACATGTTTACATTCATAAATTTCTATTCAATTTTCAAAAGTATTTATACATGTCAATGCTGTCCTTACGTGACCAGCAAAATATTTCTGCTCCAAATACTTGAAATACGTAGTTAACAGTGAGTGGAGGACTCTTATTCTGCTGTGCGGAATTGAGGAAGAACTGATGACGGAACCATATGGACGGAACAGTTAGATCTTCTGCTGACAAATCAGAGGAAAGGGGCGTTTTATTCCCGCCCACGTGTAGAAATCGAATATCAGAAATTCTCTGCGAATATTCAAGCTGTTTATTAATTTTTCTACCTCAGAATGAAAAACGAAAAATCAAACTGAATTCTTTTTTTTTTTTTTTTTTGGAAATAAAGAAGGGTGTATCTTTTGGTCATTTGATTTCCTGTTTGGAATGGAATAACGAGAAATGAAAACCAGCTCGTTTATTCGTTTTTTTGTTTAGTTTAAAAAACGAAAAATTTGATTTTGGCTCGATTTTTCATTTTTCATTTGTGGTTTACAAATCGGTTTATGGGTTTGATATTTCATTTGCACACGTGGGCGGTGCTGAAACGCCCCTTTCATCTGATTGGTCAAACCGCACCGCCTTCAATACGAGCTTTTCTTTCTGTCAGGCAGAATAAGAGTCACGAGTGCGGCACTGACAAATGCAATTTAATAAAATAATATCTGAAACCACCACTCACTGTTAACTACGCACAATATTTGAAGCAGAAATATGTTGCTGGTCACGTAACGCGTGCTGCTGCGATTTGCAAGTGACCCCAGTAATGTGAGCCACAGTTATAACGTCACATATGACAGATTATTTTAGCATGATGTATTTCCCATTGATATACAGTGCAAATAGTTCCGTATCTTTGGATAAAAGGGAAGTGGAAATAAAAATCAATAATAGGCTGAACTGTATGTTCATAACATTTACCACTCTCGTCTTTTATTTACATCAAAAGGTGTGTGTGACACATGTACAGTATAGGCCTAAATAATTTTGAAAATTGAATAGAAATAAAGTTTATATTTATAAATGTAAGCATGTGTAGCCTACTCAGTTCACATGAAAATAAAGAGACAGAAAAGAGAGAAGCTAGAATCAGTGAACGTACAGAACGTATTTACAAAATTAGCAGGGTTTGGGATTAATTCAAATCATGTCAGTTGTAGAGCACGGCATACCTTTAAAATCTTATTAGTTTTATTATAAAACTAATACAATTTTATTACATACTGAATCGGTCGATGTTTCTCTGAGTTCTGTTTATTATGTTGGCTTGAGAAAGCCAGCATATATTTAAACATTATTATTATTTATTATTATTATGAGAAATTGACTCCGCCTAGAACTTTAATGCTTCCCCAAACTCTGCTCAGACCTTCAGACTGGTCTGACTTGCTTATATCTTTTCTAACTGGTCAGACTTACTTTCCCCAAAAAAATCCCATTGACTTGCGTTATCTGAGCAATGAAGGCGTAATACTTAATGCTGTCCACTAGAGGGGGCGACAGGATAATACGTCTTTCTACTCTCTTTTCCTGTTTGCATCAGTTTAAATGACAAATAAAAGCATGAATTTCATTCATAAATAGGCCATATCTGTATATGAGAATAAGCTTTACACTTCAAGCTGTACAACTCATTAAAACTTGAACCCTACTTCAAAGTTTGCCACTCTCTAGTTTATTTTAAGATATTGTTAGTTTTTGCGTTTAATTTTTGTCCATCTGGAACTTTTATTTGTCATGAGCTCTATATTTTAAGATGTACTAGAAAAAATATGATTCAACAACAAAAACTCTGTTTTAACTCGGCAAATTTGTTTTCCTTTCAAGTCTATAGCCTACATGTTAGCCTGCTTTTTGCCATGGCTTCCATACTGGCCAAAATAAACTATAGGCCTATATTTCTCCACACGAGATGTTTAAAAACCCTGCATGTAGTTTTTGTGAAGACGAGCACATATCTTACAATATCTTACAAAGGTTCTATCTATCTATCTATCTATAGATGAAAGGGGCGTTTCAGCGCCGCCCACGTGTGCAAATGAAATATCGAACCCATAAACCTATTTGTAAACCACAAACGAAAAATGAAAAATCGAGCCAAAATCAAATTTTTCGTTTTTTAAACTAAACAAAAAAACGAATAAACGAGCTGTTTTTCATTTCTCGTTCCAAACAGGAAATCAAATTACCAAAAGATACACGTTTTTTTCGTTTTTTTTTTTTTTAGATTTAGTTTAAAACAAGAAAAATTAGATTTTTTTCTCGATTTTTCATTTTTCGTTTGTGGTTTACAGATCAGTTTATGGGTTCGATATTTCATTCGCACACGTGGGCGGCGCTGACACGCCCCTTTCATCTTATTGGTCAAACCGCACCGCCTTTGGGCAGAATAAGAGTCAGTACGAGTGCGGCACTGACAAATGCACTGAAATAATGTCTGAAACCACCACTCACTGTTGATTGCGCACAATATTTGAAGCAGAAATATGTTGCTGGTCACGTAAATTCGTGCTGTTGCGACTTGCAAGCGACCCCTTTAATGTGAGCCACAGTAGGCTATAGCCTACGACAGATTATTTTAGCATGATGTATTTCCCATTAAGAAATACAGTGCAAATAGTTCCCTCTCTTTGGATAAAAGGGAAGAGGAAATAAAAATCAATAATAGGCTGAACTGTACCATGATAATAATATGTCCGTAACATTTCTCGTCTTTTATTTACATCAAAAGGCAGGTAGGCGTGTGTGACACATGTATAAATAATTTTGAAAATTGAACAAATAAATGCATGAATTTCATTCATAAATAGACCATATTTGTGTATGAGAACAAGCTTTACAACTAATTAAAACTTGAACCCTACTTCAAAGTTTGCCACTCTCTGGTTTATTTTAAGATATTGTTATTCACACTGGTTTTTGCATTTAATGTTTGACCATCTGGAACTTTTATTTGTCATGAGCTCTATATTTTAAGATGTACTAGCTGTTGATAAATCACATTCAATTAATGTAACAAGCTAATGTCAGGGCAAATGTCAGGATATCTAGAAATGTCCAGGAAAGTGTGTTTAGCTGAACTCTGCAGAACAAGATCCGCAGGGTCAGGGCTGATTGTTAAATCTATAAATGAAGTAGGGTGTCTGCATGCAGATTTGTAGGTCAGTCAGTACAAATTTGAATCTGCAAAAACTTTATTCTGTTCTCACAACACATGCAAACAAAACTGCAATGTTTTTGAACTTTTGAAGATGTCTTTATCACATTTTTGTCTTTATCACATACCCTGCTTGAACCTACTAACTGAACAAATGTTACTGCAGGAAGTGGAGAAAAAAAAATGAATACTGTTTTACACAAAACTCTAATGAGTTAGACTAACTTGCTTGAAGTCACTAAGAGTTAGTTGTTGTATGCATTGATTATATTTTATTATTTATTGCACATATGTTATCTCTTCATTGCACAAGTTAGTTGTTGGATGCACCCATACAGATGTCCATATTTGACCTACTGAATATTTTTCTGGCCCAAGAGTCCTCTATATTGATCTTTCCATTGCCTCCCTCTAATGTTATATCAGCCCTACAGAAGTTCATATTTGTCCTCTATCGGGAAATTTCTATACATACTTATTGACTATTTCTGATGTTACATTAGCCAAGATGGTAGTTCCTATTTGACCAACTGAACATATTGCTGGCTAAAGAGTCGTCACAACTTAACTTACAATACATACTCAAAGACTCCATCAGCCATACATTGTCAACATTTGACCTATTGAACATAATTCTAGCCAAACAGTCCTGGATCTTGAACTTTCTATACATATTTATGTATAGAATAATGCATGATGCATGATGCGTGGGTTAATAATGCATAATGACCCATTGAACTGTATTTCTCGCCAAAGAGTCCCTGAAGAAAACTTACTATGCATACTCACTGACTCCTCCAAATATTACATCAGAGAGTAGATCATTTCACATATTGAACATATTGCTGGCCAAAGAGTCCTCAAATATTATTTTATTACAATGAGTATCGATGCCTTCTGGTGTTAGGTCCCCCATACTTTATATATTTCTGGCTAGAGAATCCTCGGTCTTGAACTTATTTTCCATATTCACTGACTCCTGATGTAACATCAGCCACAAAGAGTTCATTATTGACCCACTGAACATATTTCTGGCCAAATAGTCCTCGATCTTGACTTTTTTGTACATACTGATAGACTCCTTCTGATGTTTCATCAGCCATATAGTAGTCTTTCTTTGACCAATTGAACATCTTTCTGGCCAGAGAGTCCTCGATCTTGAACTTTGTGGACATTCTCATAGTCTCCTCCTGCTTTTTCATCAGCCATACAGTCAAATTTGACAAATTGAAGTCAAATTTTTGACATAGAGAACATATTTCTGGCCAAAGAGCCATCAATGATACTTCTTTTGATGTTTCATCAACAATACATTAATCCATATTTGACCAATTGAACATGTCTGATGAAATAGTCCTCGATCTTGAACTTTCTATAGAATCTCATAGACTCTTTCTGATGATTCATTTAGACAGTAGTCCAAATTTGACCTTTTGAACATACTTCTGGACAAAGAGTCCTTGATCTTGACTTTTTTGTACACATAGACTCCTTCTGATGTTTCATCAGCCAAGATAGTAGTCTTTATTTGACCAATTGAACATGTCTGATGAAATAGTCCTCGATCTTGAACTCTCTGGAAATTCTCATTGTCTCCTCCTGCTGTTTCATT
Source organism: Gila orcuttii (assembly GCA_026230005.1). Taxonomy (NCBI): domain Eukaryota; kingdom Metazoa; phylum Chordata; class Actinopteri; order Cypriniformes; family Leuciscidae; genus Gila; species Gila orcuttii. The sequence goes on from JAPDVR010000003.1 coordinate 8,956,711, forward strand.
AGCCATACATTAGTCCATATATGACCAATTGAAGTCATATTTTTGACCTAAAGAACATATTTCTGGCCAAAGAGCCATCAATGATACTTCTTTTGATGTTTCATCAACAATACATTAATCCATATTTGACCAATTGAACATGTCTGATGAAATAGTCCTCGATCTTGAACTTTCTGTAGAATCTCATAGACTCTTTCTGATGATTCATTTACTAGACAGTAGTCCAAATTTGACCTTTTGAACATACTTCTGGACAAAGAGTCCTTGATCTTGACTTTTTTGTACACATAGACTCCTTCTGATGTTTCATCAGCCAATATAGTAGTCTTTATTTGACCAATTGAACATGTCTGATGAAATAGTCCTCGATCTTGAACTCTCTGGAAATTCTCATTGTCTCCTCCTGCTGTTTCATTAGCCATACATTAGTCCATATTTGACCAATTGAAGTCATATTTTTGACCTAAAGAACATATTTCTGGCCAAAGAGCCATCAATGATACTTCTTTTGATGTTTCATCAACAATACATTAATCCATATTTGACCAATTGAACATGTCTGATGAAATAGTCCTCGACCTTGAACTTTCTATAGAATCTCATAGACCCCTTCTGATGATTAATTTGCCAGACAGTAGTCCAAATTTGACCTTTTGAACATACTTCTGGCCAAAGAGTCCTCGATCTTGACTTTTTTGTACATACTCATAGACTCCTTCTGATGTTTCATCAGCCATACAGTGGTCTTTCTTTGACCAATTGAACATATTTCTGCCAGAGAGTCCTCTATCTTGAACTTTATGTATATTTTCATTGTCTTCTCCTGCTGTTTCATCAGCCATACATTCATATTTGACAAATTGAAGTCAAATTTTTGACCTAGAGAACATATTTCTGGCCAAAGAGCCATCAATGATACTTCTTTTGATGATTCATCAACAATACATTAATCCATATTTGACCAATTAAACATATCTGATGAAATAGTCCTCAATCTTGAACTTTCTATAGAATCTCATAGACTCCTTCTGATGATTCATTTGCCAGACAGTAGTCCAAATTTGACCTTTTGAACATACTTCTGGCCAAAGAGTCCTCGATCTTGACTTTTTTGTACATACTCATACCTTCAGCCATATAGTAGTCTTTCTTTGACCAATTGAACATATTTCTGGCCAGAGAGTCCTCGATCTTGAACTTTGTGGACATTCTCATTGTCTCCTCCTGCTGTTTCATCAGCCATACATTCATATTGGACACATAGAAGTCAAATTTTTCACGTAGAGAACATATTTCAGGCCAAAGAGCCATCAATGATACTTTTGATGTTTCATCAACAATACATTTATCCATATTTGACCAATTGAACATGTCTGATGAAATAGTCCTCGATCTTGACTTTTTTGTACATTCGCATAGACTTCTTCTGATGTTTCATCAGCCATATAGTAGTCTTTCTTTGCCATATTTCTGGCCAGAGAGTCCTCGATCTTGAACTTTGTGGACATTCTCATTGTCTTCTCCTGCTGTTTCATCAGCTATACAGTCATATTTGACAAATTGAAGTCAAATTTTTGAGCTAGAGAACATATTTCTGGCCAAAGAGTCCTCGATCTTGACTTTTTTTTACATATAGACTCCTTCTGATGTTTCATCAGCCATATAGTAGTCTTTATTTGACCAATTGAATATATTTCTGCCAGAGAGTCCTCGATCTTGAACTTTATGTATATTTTCATTGTCCTCTCCTGCTGTTTCATCAGCCATATTTGACAAACTGAAGTAAAATTTTTGACCTAGAGAACATATTTCTGGCCAAAGAGCCATCGATGATACTTCTTTTGATGTTTCATCAACAATACATTAATCCATATTTGACCAATGGTAAATGGACTGCATTTATATAGCGCTTTCACAGACCCAATGGCCACCAAAGCGCTTTACATATTGCCTCACATTCACCCATTCACTCAGTCATTCATACACCGACGGCGGTGTCAGCCATGCAAGGCGCCATCCAGCTCGTCGGGAGCGGCTGGGGTTAGGTGTCTTGCTCAAGGACACCTCGACACTTGGTCAGGTGGAACCGGGGATCGAACCACCAACCTTTCGGTTTGTAGACAACCTACATGAACCACTGAGCCACTGCCGCCCCCTGCTGACCAATTGAACATGTCTGATGAAATAGTCCTCGATCTTGAACTTGCTTGAATAAAGAGTATATTCTTAATAAAGAGTTCTCTTACGAGAGGTTCTCTCGTATTGCGTAAGCTAGCTTACGCTACAGGAAAGATTCATCTTTGCTGAGAGTTTGAAGCCAAAAATTATTTCATAATTTGTATCCATTGACAATGCAGTTCCTCTGCGGCAGACCTAGAGCGGGCTAGCTAGCAGCTCATTGGTTCGCTCAGAGAGAACTGCTTAAGCCTATGGGAGAGCGGGGCTGAACCCGCTACCAATGGGAAGCGCCCGCGCACTCATTGCATCATAGCCCGCCAGAGTGGGCGTGGCTATGGTGTATAAAACAGTCTCTCCCAGGCTTATATGTTGATTCATTTCATCTTCAGCAAGCTACACGCTTCTGCTGTTTCTGAGAAGAGGAAAGCCGTCGCCGTCGAGAAGGCATCACTCTAGCGAGCTCACGGACCCTGAAGAAGCCGGCCGTCTTCGCCACCTTCAGCCGCCCTGCAAGCTAGTGCCATCCGACGACTGTATCCTTCTCTGTTTTAAAAGAGCTGAGCGTCTTTTTAAAGATGTCTCGAATTTCCTGCGGCTCTTGCCGCGCTCCTCTCGAGGACGGAGACCGCCATATCGTCTGCGCTCTCTGCCTGGGACTCGAGCACGCAGAACTCGCCCTCGCGGATGGAGGTTGCGACTTCTGTGAAAGCCTGCCATTGTCGTCCCTGCGGGCACGACTCCTAGCGGCTCAATCCGCTCCCGCGCCGCCTCTCTCTTCGCCGCGTAAGAAGAAACGCCGCGCCCAGAGGCCGCCGGAGCCCCCTGCGGAAACATGCGGGCCGCCGCCGCCACCGCCGCCGCTTCCCGCTTCCCGCTCTCCCTCCCCGCCCCAGCCGGACTTACAGTTGCCGCCGAGTGGCCGCTCTGTCGCTTCCGAGGACGCCGCGGAGGAGAAGGACTCATGTTCACTGCTCGCTTCAGACAGTGAAGACTGGTCATCTCTCGGTTCCACGAGAGAGTCAGCGGGGATTCGCGCTGGCATAGAGGAAGAACTAATGCGCCTCCTCTCACAGGCCGTTGAACGCCTCGGTCTCGAGTGGGCTCCTCCACCCGAGCAGCCCCCGAACCGGATGGACGGCAGCTTCTTTCACCGGCGCTCGACTCCCGCATGCAACCGGGCCGCCCCATTTCTGCCTGAACTTCACGCAGAACTGACGAAGTCCTGGAATGCTCCACTTTCGGCTAGAAACCGCTCCGACATTTCCGCCTGCTGCGCTCAGTGGACGGAGCCGCTGAAAAGGGCTACTCTTCCATGCCACCTGTCGAGGACTTGGTCGCCGCACACCTCTGCCCGCCCTCTGCTAGATGGCGTTCTTCTCCCACGCTTCCTTCGAAAGCTTGCAGAGCGACCTCGAGTTTTCACGCTCGCGCTTATGCCGCCGCTGGTCAAGCCGCCGCAGCGCTTCACTCTATGTCTGTCCTCCAAGTACTACAGAGCGATATTCTCCGTGAATGGGCCTCAGCTCTCAAGCGGTAGGAACCCCTCCCCCGCTGTCACGGATCTAAGAAGTGCTACGGACCTCGCCCTTCGCGCCACTAAAGCCGCCGCACAAGCTCTGGGGAGATGCATGGCTAGTCTGTGTGTAGCTGAAAGACATTTATGGCTAACACTCGCGGACATGGGAGATTCCGAGCGCGCCGCGTTTCTTAACGCGCCTCTCTCCCCGACGGGTCTTTTTGGATCTGCTGTCACGGGAATTGTTGATCGCTTTTCCGAAGTCCAGAAAGCTACCCAGGCCATGAACTTTTTTCTGCCCCGCCGCGCTAGCTCTTCCGCAGGCCGCTCTCGTGAGCCTCCTGTCAGAGCCCCACCGCAGCGCCCTTCTCAGCAGACTCAAACAGCCCAGCGCAGACAGGGTGGCCGCCCTCGCTCTCGCTCTGACAGCCGCCGCAGACCGCCGCCCCCAAGGGGTCCGCGACCCAAAATCACGCTGAAGCCTGATCATCAGAAGTCTGCCTAGCAAAGTTAAGAAAACGACGGCGTTCTCCCGCTGCGGCCGGACCGCCGTCAAAGCTTCGCCCTCTGCCAGTCCCCGTTGTTTCGCCGACTGCTGTAGTGTTTACCGCCATAAACAAGCCGGAGTCCCTACCCGCTTGCGAGCGACAAAAAGCCGTTTTTACGGCTACCCAGAAATATCTCAAAAAGAGAAAATTTGCCGGTTGTGTAGAAAATGTGCCCACAAACATGTGTTCACCCATACACACAAGCATAACATATCCCGTGTCTCTCTCAGAGCCCCTTCACATGAGACGGACACAGCCCGCTCTAACATCAGAGAAAATAAACACGCCCATGAATTCATGCACGTGTCCCCTCTCTGCTCGCTCTGCTTCACGGCCCATAGACTCCTCTCTGAGTGCAAGTCCCGTTGCAACACACATTCAAAGCGCGCCCACACTCTGTGTTCAGCCCGCTATGTACAGCAATCAGGGCGTGATAACCACTCGGCCACTAGCCGCATGCTCCAAAGCGTGGGAAGCCATTCCAGGCATTTCCCCGTGGGTGCTAAGCATTATAAAGAACGGCTATCTGTTACAGTTTCGCCGCCGCCCGCCTCGTGCACGCGCTCGGCTCGAATCCACTGTCAGCCCGCTGGCCGCCGGCACGCTTCGCTCAGAAATAGCGACGTTGCTACAAAAAGGCGCTATAGAGAGAGTCCCGCCATCTATGACCGAGTCGGGGTTTTACGGCCGTTATTTTCTGGTTCCCAAGAAAGACGGCGGCCTCAGACCGATTTTAGATCTCAGGTCTTTGAACAAAGCGCTCATGAAGAGACCGTTCAAGATGCTCACTACCAGGAAACTCCTCGCGCAAGTGCGCCAGGGGGACTGGTTCATCTCTCTAGACCTGAAAGACGCCTATTTTCAGATCCAGATAAATCCCCGTCACAGGCCATTCTTACGTTTCGCCTTCGAGGGTCATGTATATCAATATGCCGTTCTCCCGTTCGGCTTATCCCTGGCGCCCCGTACATTCACGAAGTGCATGGATACGGCGCTCGCCCCCCTGCGGAGTCAGGGGCTGCGTATACTGAATTATCTGGACGACTGGCTGATTTTGGCTCAATCACAGACGGAGCTTCTGTCGCACCGCGCAGTTCTCCTCGACCATCTGAAAACACTGGGCCTCTCTGTCAATTGGACAAAGAGCTCCCTTCAACCCAGTCAATCGATTTCCTTCCTAGGAATAGATTTGAACTCGGTTTCAATGACGGCTCGCCTGTCCTCACAGCGCGCACGCAGTATTCAGTGTCTAGCCGCTTCGTTTCAGATGGGCACCCGCATACCCCTGAAAACCTTTCAGAGGATGCTGGGTTACATGGCCTCAGCCTCCGCTGTGCTTCAGCTGGGCCTTCTGCACATGCGCCCGCTTCAGCTCTGGTTAAACAGCCGTGTACCCCACCACGCGTGGAACACAGGCCGCCAGCTGGTCAGGGTTACGCAGACATGTCTCAAGGCACTGCAGCCATGGACAGTAGCAGAATGGTTTCGGCAGGGCGTCACGATGGGGACCTTTTTCCCGTCGAAAAGTCATCTCGACAGATGCATCCAACAGGGGTTGGGGTGCAGTCTGCGAGGGCTCACCGGCCTTCGGCCTCTGGTCGACTCAGGAAAGCCCCTTACACATAAACTGTCTGGAAATGCTCGCGGTCGAGAACGCGCTCTCACGCTTCCTCCCGCTCATTCGGGGACACCACGTCCTGATCCGTTCGGACAACATGGCTGTGGTCTCCTATATCAACCGTCAGGGCGGTGTCAGATCCAAGAATCTCTTTCTTCTGACGCACCGCATTCTAGTTTGGTCCCAGAGCCGCCTGCTTTCGCTCAGAGCGACGCATGTGCCGGGCCATCTGAACGACGGTCCAGACATACTATCCAGGAACCTCATCTCCATAGGAGAATGGTCCCTGAACACACAGACGGTCCAAATACTGTGGCGGCTATTCGGCAGAGCAGAAGTAGACCTCTTCGCGTCAGAAGAGAACGCTCACTGCCCAATATATTTTACGAGGAGCGAGGACGCGCTAGCCCAGGAATGGCCTCGCCGCCCGCTCTATGCATTCCCTCCGATCGCTCTGTTACATCAGGTAATTCAGAGGATCAGGGACACACGCCACTCGGTGCTCCTCATAGCTCCGCGTTGGGAGAGTCAAAGCTGGGTTCCGGAGCTCACTCAGCTGTCACAGACAGCCCCGTGGCCCATCCCAGTCAGAGCAGATCTCCTCTCTCAGGCTCGCGGCACGATCTGGCACCCCCATCCACAGCGCTGGGCGCTTCATGCATGGGTGATCAACGACTATTCGTCGATTTGCCAGAGGGAGTAAGAAACACTATCATACAGGCTAGAGCACCTTCAACGAGAAGGCTCTATGCGTCTAAATGGTCTGTGTTCTCAAAGTGGTGCACCGAAAAACATCTGGACCCACGGTCATGCGAGGTACCGTCTTTGCTAATTTTCCTTCAAGAGATGCTGGACAAGGGCAGGTCCCCCTCCACTCTCAAGGTTTACGTGGCGGCCGTCGCGGCGTTCTCTGAACCCCGGTGCGCTCAGTCCCTGGGCAAAGACGAGTTAGTCATCCGCTTCCTCAGGGGAGCTAAAAGGATGAATCCTCCGCGGCCCCCGTCGGTTCCTATCTGGGATCTTTCTATAGTCCTCGAAGCTATGAAAGCACCCCCGTTCGAACCGCTCGAGTCTGTGGACCTAAAATACCTCTCGCTCAAAACCGTTTTTCTGACGGCTCTGTCCTCAGTAAAACGCGTGGGGGATCTTCACGCGCTCTCATCCAGCGCCGCGTGTCTCGAGTTTGGACCGAATGATTCAGTCGTCATTCTCAAACCTAGGCATGGCTATGTCCCGAAGGCGATTGGTACAGGGCTCAGATTATTTCTCTATCGGCTCTGCCTCCATCCGATAGTGAGCGCGACGCTAATCTCCTCTGCCCGGTTCGGGCTCTGAGATTATACACTAGCCGCGCTGCCGCGTTCAGACGCGCTGAGCAGCTTTTCGTGTCGTTTGGGGGGCGCACCAAAGGTCTGGCCGCCTCTAAACAGACACTGTCTAGATGGATAGTGGACGCGATCACCTCTGCTTACGCATCAAAAGGCCTGCCCTGCCCTTTGGGCATCAGGGCGCACTCCACCAGAGGCATGGCCTCATCGTGGGCATGGTCCTGTGGAGTTTCCATTCATGACATTTGTGTGGCCGCGGGATGGGCCTCCCCGTCCACTTTTGTCAGATTTTACAATTTGGAAGTTCCCGCCTTGCAGGCAAAACTACTAGCTGTCTAAAAACCAGCTCCCTAAGAAGCTGCATCACTGGGAATCCCTCACACAACCGGTTCGCCCCTTGTGTTCCCCTAAGATGCTTATGTATACACTATGTGCCCGCTCTGCCGGCTTCATTGTACATTCACTCCACATTTTATTATTCCCCCGGTATCACCCTGGGATTCATGAGTGTTTTTCTTAGCGCGCACGGCGTTGACCAGGTGTTCCCGTAGCGTAAGCTAGCTTACGCAATACGAGAGAACCTCTCGTAAGAGAACGAATCGGTTACCTAACGTAACCTCGGTTCTCTCTAGAAGAGGGAACGAGTATTGCGTTCCCGGCCGTGCTTGCGCTACTAGCGTTTCGCTTCACGCTGAAATAAATCAACATATAAGCCTGGGAGAGACTGTTTTATACACCATAGCCACGCCCACTCTGGCGGGCTATGATGCAATGAGTGCGCGGGCGCTTCCCATTGGTAGCGGGTTCAGCCCCGCTCTCCCATAGGCTTGGTTCGCTCTCTGAGCGAACCAATGAGCTGCTAGCTAGCCCGCTCTAGGTCTGCCGCAGAGGAACTGCGTTGTCAATGGATACAAATTATGAAATAATTTTTGGCTTCAAACTCTCAGCAAAGATGAATCTTTCCCGTAGCGTAAGCTAGCTTACGCAATACTCGTTCCCTCTTCTAGAGAGAACCGAGGTTACGTTAGGTAACCGATTCGTTATTCCTTATTGCACAATGCAATGCAACAGCAACAGACTAAGCTATGCACTTGTTGCATTCATATAAGAACTAACTCATTATTTGTGCAACGAGGAGATAATATTTGTTATCTCATTATTGCACAAGTTATTAGAGTGCAATGCGACTGCAAATGTTAATGGTGTCTTTTCGATGCACAAAGTTAGATATTTTATACAATGGAATACAGCAAAATGTTTTTTCTTTGTTGCACAAAGAATGAGTTAGTTCTTGTAAACATTACAATGCATCAAGCACGATCGTGTGTGCAATGCAATGCACAAACGTTATCTCTCCATTGCACAACAGAATGAGTTAGTTCTTGTATTCATAGCAATGCAACAAATGCAATACTTATATGTTATCATTCATTGCACAACGTTAGATCGTGTGTTACAATGCAATGCCAGAGCACAAATATTATCTCCTCGTTGCAAAAAGAATGAGTTCATTCTTAAATGCAATGCAACAAATGTATTAGCTTATATTCTTCATCATTGCACACACGATCTAACGTTGTGCAAGGATGTTGTTGCATTGAATTGCAATGCGTTGTGCAATAAAGAATAACATATAAACACAAATGCACTTGATGCATTGCAATGCATACAATAACTAACTTATGCAATGCACCAATGTTATCTCCTCGTTGCACAACTGAATGAGAAAGTTGTGCATTTGAGATAACACAGCTTGACTGCTATGCAAAGCATATGCACACATGTTATAACTTATTCTGTTGTGCGAGATATAACACAACATATGTGTTATGATTGCAATACATATGTTTAAACTTAATCCAATGTGCATTGAAAAGATGACACATAACATTTACTGTCTCAGGGACTAATCTAACTAAGCATAAATGACTTCTGTCAAAGGAATAATTAGTTAGTTTTGTTGCTCGCACTTATACATGTTTTTTTTTTTACATTTTGCAAATCAAAAAGCATTTTCTCAGGTGTCAGAGAAATTCTTTGCACAGCAGGAACGAAACAATAAAAAAACTGTATCTTATCACAGGGAGAATTACTAAGTTTATTCAATTAAATTAGAGCTTATTTGCAATGCATTTTATTGCATTCCTGCTGTGCATACATAGTACATGAGAAGAAAGGAAGATTGAAGATTGCCGCTATCTATTGGAAACCAAACAAAAATAAAATAATATGAAATTTTAGCTAAAGCCGCTGCAGAGATCCATTGGCTCATTGACCATTTCTGCACAGGTAGGGGAGACCGAGGGCAGTTGCAACACTTTTTGCATTTGGCTCTGTTACTCAGAGACGGTTTGGATTAGGCAAACCAATTGTTTATACAGTACAATAAACTTACATCTGTATGTTAATAGTCTAAACCATTTAAAGATAAGAATCTATATTTTTCACAATTTGCATTTGAATGTAAGGAGTCAGATGATGCAACTGTCCCCGGGCCCGGGGACAGTTGCAACATTGTTTGGGGATGGTTGCAACATGTTACAAATACAATATTACAATATATGTCAGTGTTAGCAAAATGATTATTATCAAAAATGTAAGTTATAATAAAATTACAGTGTTATTTATTCATCAGCTTTGATTAGATGACAATTATAGATTTGTCTAGATGAGTGATATATTGCATTGGCTTATGTGCAGATGTCAAATATTCAAATTGATATAAAATACAGTAGGCTTTTAGTGACATAGGAAGAATGGAACAATTTGTGAGGCAATTAACTTTTATTTAGCCTATTGTCATGTAAAACATTTTTTTAAAACTATATTTTATATTATCATTTATATTATCACAGTTGCAACTGTCCCCGTTCCTGTCAGCCATGATAAAACCTCCTGTGCTAGCTAAACAATTGACCTTGATACATGCTAACCATACTAGCTTAAAGTTAACATATCACTCATATAAACCATATAAGTTTGAGCATCCAATTGAGCACGTGCAGTGTGAGTGTCATTACTCTAGCTTGTTTCTGGTTGGAGAAAAATTACATGTTGCAACCATCCCCTGTTGCAACATTTTTTTCACGTTTTTCGTTTAAAAATTAGAATATGAGGGAAATAAATAAAATCCCATAAAAAAACCCAAAAAACTATGCAGGTATGCAAATAAATACATTTGAATACTTTTAATAAGAACATGTGTTAGTGGTCTATGCACAGCAGGAAGATAAAAAAGCACATGTTATGTCCATCCATTTTTTAAATTTTTTTTTTAATTTTTTTAATTGAATTTTAATAATCACAAAACAGTTTACACACAAGAGTACATATAACCATACATGTCAGGGGTAGAGAAGAAATGAAAAGAAAAAAAATAAAATAAATAAAAAATAATAATAAATAGGCTACTGAAAGACTTTTTACAAAAAAAGCTTGTACTTGTCAAACAGCTGTTTAGTTTTCAAGTGTTATGTCCATCCATCCATCTATCCATCTTCTTCCGCTTATCCGGGGCCGGGTCGCGGGGGCAGCAGTCTAAGGAGTCTAAACATGTTATGTGTAAGTGCGAATTAGTTCTCTTATGCAGTGGAAATGATTGAGATTGCTTGTGCAATGAAGTACTATTCTGCAATGCAAAAAAGCCATTTCTCATATGGTTGTTTTAGAGCTTTTAAAGCACAGCAATAAATCATCTTTGCTTGTTAGTTCTTGAAAGAAATCTTAACACAACATTATTTCATAATAGAAATGTATGAAATGTATGTTTTCGCTTCTGTTTAACAGTTATAATTCGAAAAAATTGTATGCAATTATGCATTGCTGTCATCGAAACAAAATAAAATTAAAATAATATGCAATTTCAGCTAAAGCCACTAGATGGCATCGATGGCATTTTCCATTTCCATAAAAGTATATATTTTTACACAAGTTTCCCATTTACATTTTTACTTTGACATTTCTTGCAAAGGAGAAATGTTTAAATTAGAATATTTAGTAGTGACATTTTTCTAATAATGTCGATTAAACATATTTTAAACAACACATTAACATCGTTCATTTCAAAAGCTAAATGTTGTGTAATGTGGTTGATCACGCAAACGGCCCATTCTAAAAAATAATAATAAAAAACCCTCAGAAAACAAAATGACTGTTGAAAGATCAAAGGAGTGTATTTTTTGTTTTGTTTTGTTTTTTGTGTGTGTTATTATTAGAGTACAGTACAGTACAAAAGCAAATAATCACATTCTGGTATAGGCTGATCCAAATAAATCATTCTGAATTATTGTAAATTGCTAAACTTAAGTTATTAATTTGGGAGAAATCTAAATGTTATAAAACATATTATCACTATGGTAACATTGTAATATGTTTACATTTATTTCCATTTTACATTGTTACATTCAAGTTGCTCTGTAATACACTGAAAAAATGTTTAGTCAGTTCAACTTAGCAAATGTACTGTATGTGGTAACATCTTACATCATTTATTTCATTTCAACAGATCCAGTTATTGTAGATTACTGATGTCACCATTGTTGAGATTCATACGCTGATTCTTGATGTCTTTCTGTGCAAAATACCTTTTTAATATGATTAATCTTATCACTGCTGGATCTCAAGAATCCTAGGTTTCTATGGTCCATGGGGACTTCAAACTGATCATTTTCAATAAAACATCAACATCTAAACCTGTTCATCTTCAAATAAAGATTTGTAGACGTATGACAGAATTGTTTCTGATTATCTTTTTTCTGTTCTTGTTTCTTTTTCCTTCAGTGATTCTGCTTGTTAACAGTAGGTGTTCATCACTAATGCTCATTCAGAACTTAATCCGTTTATTTACCTCAGGAAACATACAAAAATATGAAGTTCATGACGTCTTTAAATATGGAAAGGCTCAAATGAACCGGTGTAGAAACACCTTGATGGTTGGCTATTTTCCAGAATCCCACAACCCAACAAGTGAGGTTTGGAGAATAGATGGATGGAGATTATAATTATATTATTAAATGAGGAGAAGATGGTAAAACAATGGTTAGAGGAGAAAGCAGAAATGGGTTTGAGGACATTACAAGAAATATAGGGTTAATATAACAGCTAGAAGCAGAAGAGAAGAAACCATAATCTTCAGACATGCAGCTTTTAATATTAAACTAGCAGGACAAGACAGTAGAACATGTGACGATGATCTGACCCAAATATTATATAACATCTTTATTCAAACCCATGTTTATCATAGAAAAAGACAAATAAACAAACAGTTTTGCACACAGCATTCCAGCAAATGTGTTGGTACACAGAAACATTGTTTTAAGCATAGAACAAGATAAAGTGCAAAAAAACTTGAGGTTGGTAAGGACATAAGAGCGTCCGGTTCTGGGCTCATGGTGTGCAGTTTATATTTCAAAAGAGTTTACATCCTTAAATCAGTCTATACATCCTTAAATCAGTCTATACGTATTCTTAAGTAAACAAATAACGAAGGAATGGTAATACAATTGTTAGCAACTTCCCAAAACTGGAAGAAAAAAGTTACAGCACAAGTTTAGCAATGGATTCATGATTGTTTTGAAGTTTGAAAAGATTTTAAGCAAGTACATCACAACTTATATCGGTCTGTCAAAGTAATCTTTGATCTTTTGATTTTGATGTTCATATACAGCTCTGTGTACAGTCATATTACAGAGTAAATATACAGCAGAACACTGAACCTCATACACTGTAACTCAGGTGCATAAAAGGCACAGTTTTTGAAAGTCAGTAATGAGTATATGGGATTTGTAAATGAAAAGTAATCTTTCCCTGATACGAGTGATTAGGTAAGACAGCAGAAGCTCTTCATCTTTGGTTTCGTTCCTGTCTGACATGGACCGAGAACTTCCATGTGTCGGTGTATTGCGAGAGCAGGATCTCTTCAGGGAAGAACTCGTCCACCTCAGGAGGAACGTCCAGATCTTTACGCTCCATGTAGGACACAACTGTGTCTTTCAGACTGCAGACAGACACAACATGAGTTATTACAGATTTACAGAGTTCAGCAAGAGCTTCAGACAGCAGACAGACATGTGAGTGCTGTTGGATAACGGGTGAGGAATTAAATGAGTGGAGCTGTCGGATAACGGGTCAGTGTTCTGTTAAGTAGAACGGGTGAGGAATTAAATGAGTGATGCTGTCGGATAACGGGTGAGGAATTAAATGAGTGGTTCTGTCGGATAACGGGTCGGGAATTAAATAAGTGGTGCTGTCGGATAACGGGTGAGGAATTAAATGAGTGGTGCTGTCGGATAACGGGTGAGGAATTAAATGAGTGGTGCTGTCGGATAACGGGTGAGGAATTAAATGAGTGGTGCTGTCGGATAACGGGTGGGGAATTAAATGAGTGGTGCTGTCGGATTAACGGGTCGGGAATTAAATGAGTGGTGCTGTCGGATAACGGGTCAGTGTTCTGTTAAGTACAACGGGTAGGGGTTTACCAAACAGGACCCATGCATTTGTATTTATTTATTTATGAAGCTGTTTCATGTCAGTTATTCTTAATGCACTTTTTCAGAACACTTGACAGATTTGGTCCGATTTTGAAATTTATATGTTTTATAAATTTATATTTATATGTTATATATATAACATCTTTTATTTAGGTCTGCTACCCGACCCGAGCCCGATGGGTCCCGAAAAACTCACGGGTTTCAGTTGGGTTCGGGTTAATGTTTAATGAATAGCCTCAGGTTCGGGTCTGTAACTAAGAAAAATGATATAGGCTATACATATAGTTGTGATCGTAAATATGAGCACGTGAGAGAGAAAGTACGCTCGCAGTTTCAGCCTCCTCTCATTGCGGTGTTGTGACTGAAATACTGCGCGCGGGAGCACATGCGCAAAACCGTTTTGTAAAATGATATATTAATCATTTTTATTTGATCAAATATCATTTTACAAAACAATTTTGCGCACTATTTCAGTCACAACACCGCAATCAGAGGAGCTGAAACCATCAACTGTTGATGTTCTCTTCCTTCAAAACAAAGTTTTCATAGTTGCACAACTATTTACATAAATATATCCTTCTCAGAACGAGTTATGAAGTTTAATGTTTGAGATTTGTGACTGTGTTTCACCTGTTTAACCACATCAAAGTTTCGTAATTCCGTGCTTTTTCTCTTTTTTTATTGTGTGGTGAGCCTCGGTGAAACGGTGTTTGTACATGCGTTTAATGTGATTGCAAGCAATCATAAAATGCAGCTTATTACAAAAAAAAAAGGTATTTCTGTGAGAAACGGACCTCAGGTTGGGGCTTAAAACATAACCGTAAAGGTTGGGTCGGGTCAGGTTAAATGATTTTGGGTTCGGGCTTCAGTTTAAAGCCTGTACTGACTCTAATATCTCTAATCTATACACCTGTACTGACTCTAATATCTCTAATCTATACACCTGTGCTGACTCTAATATCTCTAATCTATACACCTGTACTGACTCTAATCTCTCTAATCTATACACCTGTGCTGACTCTAATATCTCTAATCTACACACCTGTGCTGACTCTAATATCTCTAATCTATACACCCGTACTGACTCTAATATCTCTAATCTATACACCTGTGCTGACTCTAATATCTCTAATCTATACACCTGTGCTGACTCTAATATCTCTAATCTATACACCTGTGCTGACTCTAATATCTCTAATCTATACACCCGTACTGACTCTAATATCTCTAATCTATACACCTGTACTGACTCTAATCTCTCTAATCTATACACCCGTACTGACTCTAATATCTCTAATCTACACACCTGTGCTGACTCTAATATCTCTAATCTACACACCTGTGCTGACTCTAATATCTCTAATCTACACACCTGTGCTGACTCTAATATCTCTAATCTATACACCTGTGCTGACTCTAATATCTCTAATCTATACACCTGTGCTGACTCTAATATCTTTAATCTATACACCTGTGCTGACTCTAATATCTCTAATCTATACACCCGTACTGACTCTAATATCTCTAATCTATACACCTGTACTGAGGCAAAACTGAACTACCTCAAAAAACTCATTAGTTCTGCACATCAGAAGAAAAGCAAATATTGGTAGAAAAGTTGCAGCAGAAAGCAAATATTGGTAGAAAAGTTGCAGCAGAGCATCTGTTATCATCATCAGATCTCACCCCCAGTCAGGCTTGAAGGTGTCCGTGGCTTTCGGGTTCTTCAGGACCAGAAGCAGAAACTCGTGCATCTCCAGCAGGAACGCATCAGCACTGGACTTGGTGAAGAAACTCGAGAGCAGTGTTTTCTGCTTCTCCTGCAGAGGACGTTTGTACTCTTTACCGATTCCCACAAACGGGTCCTGAAGTGCAGATGAAGAAAGTCACACACACACACACACACACACACAACACTCGAAGCAGAATACGGTTTAGTGTGTTGATTGTCTCACCCTCTTCAGACGAAGCATGGTCTCAGATTTGAGAGAGCTGAGCAGCTGCCACAGTGCCACGCAGTGTTTCAGACTGCACCTGCTCAATGCCTGCACACACACACACGCGACACATACACACACACACACACGGTCAGAGTCGTCAATTAGTTGAATTACATAAAAACGAGTAAACACTGCTGTTTCGGTAACACTTTACAATAAGGTTTCGTTAGTTAACAGTAGTTAATGTATTTACTAACATGAACTAACCATGGGCAATACATTTACAGTATTTGTTAACCTTTGTTTACGTTAGTTCATAAAAATACAGCTGTTCATTGCTAGTTTATGTTAGTTCACAGTGCATTAACTAATGGTAAATATTAGTAAATGTTGAAATTAACATTAACAGATTAATAAATGCTGTATACGTGCAGTTCATTATTAGTTCATGTTAACTAATGTTAACTAACAAACCTAATTGTAAAGTGTTACCACGACATTTATTGTTTGAATTTCATAATGAAATTGACAGAGCATAAAGCTTTTGTTCATTTATCAGCAGAGACTAAAAGATTTTAGATTTAAAAAACCATATGGTTAGCGTTTAAAATCGAGATATTAATATTGTCAAACAATCCAGAGCTACTGTCCACACAGCTTGTATATTTAACTGCTGTAGTTTATCCACGTAGTGCACGAAATATCGCATCTTTTATGACACATTTTGACTATGTTCAGCATCTAATTAAACATCAGTTTGGCCTTCAAAAACCATTTCGGCCCAAAACTGAAAATAGCTGTTTTGGCTGCAAATTTCCGACAGGCAAAATTTAGGTGCATCTCAAATCCTAGAAACACCACTGCTCTGGGCGGCATCTCCCAACAGCATCGTATGCCTAAGCTGACCGTAGAGACTAGGGGTGTCACAATACATTGTATCACAATATATCGCAATACAAAAATGCAAGAATATGTATATGATAGTGACAATGTTGTATTGTGTGTAGTTCACCCAAAATGAAAATTACTGTGAGAAAAAAAATGCAAGTTTTCAGAGTTTTAGTGTCAGTACTACATTAAACTACTATATATAATGTTGAATATAATGCATAATAATACAATGGGGGGATATTTGTGGGTCCTGATAATGCCAAATTTCTTGTTACTAGTGAAAAGTGGCCTACATTATTTTAAATATATCTAGTCAGTGAAAGAGTGCAAGCATATTCATCTAAAATAGTTCTGTATTTTCAGCTTCAGAATCATGAATATGTTTATTCTGGTGTCTCTATTGTCCTGTGCTTTGGGTTTCCAGCACCAAGTCCAAGCACATTTACACACACAATGTAATATCAAATTTAGCATTTTAATCAACAATAGCCTTTAACCTTAAATGTCTTGCAGTATCGCAATAATATCGTATGGTGAGTTCAGTATTGTGAGATGTATTGAATCGTGACATGAGGGCATCGGTACACCCCAGTAGAGACCATTGGTGGCAATGGTTCTACGATCAACTTATGCTTTTGGGAAACGCAGCTCAGCGCAGTCCAATAAGTGTGTGTTTACGACCAACCTTGTAGATGTGTGAGCCCATGTGGTCGGTCATCTGCAGCACGTCTTTGAGATAGGAGCTCAGCTGCATGTGTGGCTCGGCCCCGGTCATGGCGAGGAACCCCAGGGCCAGCTGGACGGTGGACAGCGCCTCACACACATCACTGTAGGACTGCAGATCCTTCACCAGGTCGTGCTGCGTTAGCGGCTGCAACGGCTCCTGCCACACACAACACATCTCACAGATATATCTCTGTATATTTAATGAAATCAGTGTTTCCACTGCAGTTTCAAAGGCGCATTTAAACAACAGAAATGTTCATTAAGAGCATTTTCACACCAAAGCTTATACTCTTAATGGTGTTCGGCCAATCATCAACCGAACCACAGGCTCTACTCGTCAGCACAATGACCCCAAAAACTCACACACACCAGAAAACCTTTTAAATGACAAAATAATAGAACATTAAACACTAACAGATCTCACCCTATATTAATATTGAGCAAAACACATAAAATAACACTTTATTTAAACATTTGCTCCCCTTTAACAGTCAGAAGCAAAGCATGCTGGGAACTAGAGATCTGTTGTAACTCATTCCGTGAATGTGTTGTATATTATATACATATGTGTGTGAACATACATACACATTTATATGGGAATATGTATGTGCAACACAATAAAGGATAAAACTTTGTGAATATTACATGTAATGCTAATTATGTCTTCATTTATAAATATTTTATATGTATTAATATATAGCCATACATGGTCAATGCATATATTGCAGTATATTGAAAAATATAAGCACTAGTTTCCCATATAAGTAGATGTATTATGTAATATATCGCATTATATTTTGCATTATTATATATTGCCACATATTTTGTTCCGTAAGGGACCACACCCCAAAAACTTTGTTCAGATGTTTTATTTAAAGACATATGACCTTTTTTTGTCCTTAAAACACTGTGTGATGGACTACTTTCTTACGCATCTCATCCCCGCAGACTACTGCTGTATTGCAGAGAGAATGATTCCTTTGATTGCTTTAGCATGTGTGAAATACTGGTGAAAAACTACATTACCCATTGAAGTGTTGAGGTCAGAATCCCTTGTCTCTTCAATTATATCTATATATATTCTTTTGAATTTACCTTCTTTAATAAAGTTATGAATCAAGTATATGCGTGATCACATAATCAATTTTACCTTCTATGAATACTAAAACATAATTTGAATCATATGTTTGATGTGAATGTTTAACCATTTTGTTTTAGGTACATTCCAATGTCTCTCTGTGTCAGTACACAGACTGGAAGTCCTTGGGGATAGCTTATCTCGTGAGATTCAGTGCATAAGTGCATGGATGACACCTTGAGTATATGTTCCAGATGTATACGAGCTCTTGCCTTCTGGCAGAAGGTACAGAATCCCAAAAGCCAAATTGAACTGTTTTATAGTTATAGTTCTCTTTCGTACCCACCTCCATCAAAATTTAAATCAATATTTAAAATAGATCTGTACACTGAGGCCTGGGAAGTGTGCAATAACTTGGTGTTCTGCTTGTGTTTTTTTTGTTTATTTATTGTTCTAATCTTTTATTGAATGTGTCATGAGTGTGTATGTAGCCTACGTGTATGTCTTTAGCTGTTGAGTATTTTACGTGTATTTATTGTCTGTAAGGGCAGCTATTACTATGCTGTGGCGAGGGGGGTGTGGTTTAGCGGAGTCTGTAGCGGAGAGCGAGGGCGGAGCCGAGCGGTGAGTAAATAGGTCAAGTGCAAAATGACGAACACCTGTTTCTGATTGCAGTAATTGGCGTGGGGAGACCGCATAAAAGCCGGCTGGTGCGAGAGAGCGGGGAGAGAGAAGGACTGGGGACTCGTACCAACACCCGCAACTTGCTGGCTGACACATCGGGAAGAGTTTTATCACAAATGGATTGAGTATTATCACAAGTGGACTGAGTATTATCGGAAAGAGTTTGATAAAAGTGGACTGAGAGCTGAGTCAGCGGGGAAGAGTATTTTTGATTTGTGCTGTAGACTTCTCTACGGTGAAGGCGCAAGTGGCGCACCTTTTCTTTTCGTTTTTTTTTTGGAGTTAATAAAGTGTACGAGTCCCAGTCACGCCGACCCTTGTCTTCTTTCCTCCCCACACACACTGAACCATCGTTACATATGCACTACGCACTTTTGAGTCCATGACAAATTTCCCCTAGGGGACAATAAAGTATATTCTATTCTATTCTATACGGCTTATTGCTTATTACTGCTCTAGGAAGTTAAGATCGTATATAATGTTACCTGAATAGCAGGACTGTGATTCTCTCTCGTTATTTTTAGATGGAAAAGGTGTATATTATCCTCACCCTCTTTTCTTCCTAAGGAGTGAGGGTTTTATCTCTCTGTTTTGGTTGACTGCTCTGATATGATGGGCTTCGGCTCTCTTTTGCCTTGAGAAGAAATGTTATTCGTTAGTGCTTTGTGTGTGCGTTTGACCTTCTACTCAGGTTTTGAACTTCGGGATGCACACCAGGCAGACCCAAAGACGCCTCTCTTCCATCTGCGAGGTCACTTCGGATGTAAATCTTGTGCTCGGACGACAATTACTTTGATTAATGTTGATAGGCCTTATATCTATCTGTATGTTATGACTTTATGTTCTTTTTAGCCAATCAGAAGCACAATAATGTAATGCATGCCCTTGCAAAATGGTATAATTGATGTAAGATTTTGTGTAAGGTAGAGTTGGCTTTCGACCTCCTCGTGAGACTTTGCCGCTGGCTCTACCAATAATACTGCAAACTATTCTTCAGTAAATTTTTGACTATTTGATTGAACTTCACGACTCCTGGTCTTCTTTAATCATATCTGGTCCTGGGTCCTAAGCTGTTAGCCCCCTAACACCATGATGCTATACAGAAAATTCCACCAATCATAGTCAAAACAAGCAAAATGCTGCAAAATATATTATTAGCTCCGCCCACACCCATGAATCACTGTGAATGACATGATCGAAGTGATCTCTCTACACTCTCAAAATAGGCCTGTCTTGATTAATGGCTGATAATGCTTAAAAAGGAGACTTTTTTTTTTTTTTAATTCCTATGGGAGAAATGAATGGAAAAAATACTTTCGGAACCAAACCAGCATTGCTGAAAACGGGTGATATTGCACACATTAGAAACGTCCGTCAACCAATCAGAATCCAGCATTCAATGAGATACAGATTAAACCTGTATTATGCTAAAACAAATAATGTGACTTACTTGTTGAACTTTGCCCTTCACATCTTTCAATATGATCTCATAATTTCTGTCCTGTCTGTTCACCAATGTGGGAATCCCCTGAGAAACAAAACGAGAATAAATAAATCAGCAAATACAACTTTTCTAATAGATCTGCAGAGTTGCACTATAACTGGCTCTGAGCAGAGGTGTGTCAGTGGCGCAGTGACGTACATTAATAGTGATGTGTGTCAGTGGTGCAGTGACGTACATTAATAGTGATGTGTGTCAGTGGTGCAGTGACGTACATTAATGGTGATGTGTGTCAGTGGTGCAGTGACGTACATTAATGGTGATGTGAGTCAGTGGTGCAGTGACGTACATTAATGGTGATGTGAGTCAGTGGTGCAGTGACGTACATTAATGGTGATGTGAGTCAGTGGTGCAGTGACGTACATTAATGGTGATGTGTGTCAGTGGTGCAGTGACATACATTAATGGTGATGTGTGTCAGTGGTGCAGTGACGTACATTAATGGTGATGTGTGTCAGTGGTGCAGTGACGTACATTAATGGTGATGTGAGTCTGGTGCAGTGACGTACATTAATGGTGATGTGAGTCAGTGGTGCAGTGACGTACATTAATGATAATGTGTGTCAGTGGTGCAGTGACGTCCATTAATGTTGATGTGTGTCAGTGTTGCAGTGACGTACATTAATGGTGTTCACTAATGGTGTACATTAATGGTGTTCACACGCAGTGACACGTACATCACTGCGTGTCAGTGAGTCAGTGACGTACATTAATGGTGATGTGTGTCAGTGGTGCAGTGACGTACATTAATGGTGATGTGTGTCAGTGGTGCAGTGACGTACATTAATGGTGATGTGTGTCAGTGGTGCAGTGACGTACATTAATGGTGATGTGTGTCAGTGGTGCAGTGACGTACATTAATGGTGATGTGAGTCAGTGTTGCAGTGACGTACATTAATGGTGATGCATGTCAGTGGTGCAGTGACGTACATTAATGGTGATGTGTGTCAGTGGTGCAGTGACGTACATTAATGGTGATGTGAGTCAGTGGTGCAGTGACGTACATTAATGGTGATGTTTGTCAGTGGTGCAGTGACGTACATTAATGGTGATGTGTGTCAGTGGTGCAGTGACGTACATTAATAGTGATGCATGTGAGTGGTGCAGTGACGTACATTAATGGTGATGTGTGTCAGTGGTGCAGTGACGTACATTAATGGTGATGTGTGTCAGTGGTGCAGTGACGTACATTAATGGTGATGTGTGTCAGTGGTGCAGTGACATACATTAATGGTGATGTGAGTCAGTGGTGCAGTGACGTACATTAATGGTGATGTGAGTCAGTGGTGCAGTGACGTACATTAATGGTGATGTGTGTCAGTGGTGCAGTGACGTACATTAATGGTGATGTGAGTCTGGTGCAGTGACGTACATTAATGGTGATGTGAGTCAGTGGTGCAGTGACGTACATTAATGATAATGTGTGTCAGTGGTGCAGTGACGTCCATTAATGTTGATGTGTGTCAGTGTTGCAGTGACGTACATTAATGGTGTTCACTAATGGTGTACATTAATGGTGTTCACACGCAGTGACACGTACATCACTGCGTGTCAGTGAGTCAGTGACGTACATTAATGGTGATGTGTGTCAGTGGTGCAGTGACGTACATTAATGGTGATGTGTGTCAGTGGTGCAGTGACGTACATTAATGGTGATGTGAGTCAGTGTTGCAGTGACGTACATTAATGGTGATGCGTGTCAGTGGTGCAGTGACGTACATTAATGGTGATGTGTGTCAGTGGTGCAGTGACGTACATTAATGGTGATGTGAGTCAGTGGTGCAGTGACGTACATTAATGGTGATGTTTGTCAGTGGTGCAGTGACGTACATTAATGGTGATGTGTGTCAGTGGTGCAGTGACGTACATTAATGGTGATGCATGTGAGTGGTGCAGTGACGTACATTAATGGTGATGTGTGTCAGTGGTGCAGTGACGTACATTAATGGTGATGTGTGTCAGTGGTGCAGTGACGTACATTAATGGTGATGTGTGTCAGTGGTGCAGTGACATACATTAATGGTGATGTGAGTCAGTGGTGCAGTGACGTACATTAATGGTGATGTGAGTCAGTGGTGCAGTGACGTACATTAATGGTGATGTGTGTCAGTGGTGCAGTGACATACATTAATGGTGATGTGTGTCAGTGGTGCAGTGACATACATTAATGGTGATGTGAGTCAGTGGTGCAGTGACGTACATTAATGGTGATGTGTGTCAGTGGTGCAGTGACGTACATTAATGGTGATGTGTGTCAGTGGTGCAGTGACGTACATTAATGGTGATGTGAGTCAGTGGTGCAGTGACGTACATTAATGGTGATGTGTGTCAGTGGTGCAGTGACGTACATTAATGGTGATGTGAGTCAGTGGTGCAGTGACGTACATTAATGGTGATGTGTGTCAGTGGTGCAGTGACATACATTAATGGTGATGTGAGTCAGTGGTGCAGTGACGTACATTAATGGTGATGTGTGTCAGTGGTGCAGTGACGTACATTAATGGTGATGTGAGTCAGTGGTGCAGTGACGTACATTAATGGTGATGTGAGTCAGTGGTGCAGTGACGTACATTAATGGTGATGTGTGTCAGTGGTGCAGTGACGTACATTAATGGTGATGTGAGTCAGTGGTGCAGTGACGTACATTAATGGTGATGTGAGTCAGTGGTGCAGTGACGTACATTAATGGTGATGTGTGTCAGTGGTGCAGTGACGTACATTAATGGTGATGTGTGTCAGTGGTGCAGTGACGTACATTAATGGTGATGTGTGTCAATGTTGCAGTGACGTACATTAATGGTGATGTGTGTCAGTGGTGCAGTGACGTACATTAATGGTGATGTGTGTCAGTGGTGCAGTGACGTACATTAATGGTGATGTGAGTCAGTGGTGCAGTGACGTACATTAATGGTGATGTGTGTCAGTGGTGCAGTGACGTACATTAATGGTGATGTGAGTCTGGTGCAGTGATGTACATTAATGGTGATGTGTGTCAGTGGTGCAGTGACGTGCATTAATGGTGATGTGAGTCAGTGGTGCAGTGACGTACATTAATGGTGATGTGAGTCAGTGGTGCAGTGACGTACATTAATGGTGATGTGTGTCAGTGGTGCAGTGACGTACATTAATGGTGATGTGAGTCTGGTGCAGTGATGTACATTAATGGTGATGTGTGTCAGTGGTGCAGTGACGTATGGTGATGTGTGTCAGTGGTGCAGTGACGTACATTAATGGTGATGTGAGTCAGTGGTGCAGTGACGTACATTAATGGTGATGTGTGTCAGTGGTGCAGTGACGTACATTAATGGTGATGTGTGTCAGTGGTGCAGTGACGTACATTAATGGTGATGTGAGTCAGTGGTGCAGTGACGTACATTAATGGTGATGTGTGTCAGTGGTGCAGTGACGTACATTAATGGTGATGTGTGTCAGTGGTGCAGTGACGTACATTAATGGTGATGTGAGTCAGTGTTGCAGTGACGTACATTAATGGTGATGCGTGTCAGTGGTGCAGTGACGTACATTAATGGTGATGTGTGTCAGTGGTGCAGTGACGTACATTAATGGTGATGTGAGTCAGTGGTGCAGTGACGTACATTAATGGTGATGTTTGTCAGTGGTGCAGTGACGTACATTAATGGTGATGTGTGTCAGTGGTGCAGTGACGTACATTAATGGTGATGCATGTGAGTGGTGCAGTGACGTACATTAATGGTGATGTGTGTCAGTGGTGCAGTGACGTACATTAATGGTGATGTGTGTCAGTGGTGCAGTGACGTACATTAATGGTGATGTGTGTCAGTGGTGCAGTGACATACATTAATGGTGATGTGAGTCAGTGGTGCAGTGACGTACATTAATGGTGATGTGAGTCAGTGGTGCAGTGACGTACATTAATGGTGATGTGTGTCAGTGGTGCAGTGACATACATTAATGGTGATGTGTGTCAGTGGTGCAGTGACATACATTAATGGTGATGTGAGTCAGTGGTGCAGTGACGTACATTAATGGTGATGTGTGTCAGTGGTGCAGTGACGTACATTAATGGTGATGTGTGTCAGTGGTGCAGTGACGTACATTAATGGTGATGTGAGTCAGTGGTGCAGTGACGTACATTAATGGTGATGTGTGTCAGTGGTGCAGTGACGTACATTAATGGTGATGTGAGTCAGTGGTGCAGTGACGTACATTAATGGTGATGTGTGTCAGTGGTGCAGTGACATACATTAATGGTGATGTGAGTCAGTGGTGCAGTGACGTACATTAATGGTGATGTGTGTCAGTGGTGCAGTGACGTACATTAATGGTGATGTGAGTCAGTGGTGCAGTGACGTACATTAATGGTGATGTGAGTCAGTGGTGCAGTGACGTACATTAATGGTGATGTGTGTCAGTGGTGCAGTGACGTACATTAATGGTGATGTGAGTCAGTGGTGCAGTGACGTACATTAATGGTGATGTGAGTCAGTGGTGCAGTGACGTACATTAATGGTGATGTGTGTCAGTGGTGCAGTGACGTACATTAATGGTGATGTGTGTCAGTGGTGCAGTGACGTACATTAATGGTGATGTGTGTCAATGTTGCAGTGACGTACATTAATGGTGATGTGTGTCAGTGGTGCAGTGACGTACATTAATGGTGATGTGTGTCAGTGGTGCAGTGACGTACATTAATGGTGATGTGAGTCAGTGGTGCAGTGACGTACATTAATGGTGATGTGTGTCAGTGGTGCAGTGACGTACATTAATGGTGATGTGAGTCTGGTGCAGTGATGTACATTAATGGTGATGTGTGTCAGTGGTGCAGTGACGTGCATTAATGGTGATGTGAGTCAGTGGTGCAGTGACGTACATTAATGGTGATGTGAGTCAGTGGTGCAGTGACGTACATTAATGGTGATGTGTGTCAGTGGTGCAGTGACGTACATTAATGGTGATGTGAGTCTGGTGCAGTGATGTACATTAATGGTGATGTGTGTCAGTGGTGCAGTGACGTATGGTGATGTGTGTCAGTGGTGCAGTGACGTACATTAATGGTGATGTGAGTCAGTGGTGCAGTGACGTACATTAATGGTGATGTGTGTCAGTGGTGCAGTGACGTACATTAATGGTGATGTGTGTCAGTGGTGCAGTGACGTACATTAATGGTGATGTGAGTCAGTGGTGCAGTGACGTACATTAATGGTGATGTGTGTCAGTGGTGCAGTGACGTACATTAATGGTGATGTGTGGTTTGCCCTGTAGGAAGCGGGTCAGGATCTGCTGCTGGATCTGGGGCAGGTCGTACTCCAGTAGGGTCTCCTGCCCGCGCTCCATGCTGTACTGGCAGTGGGACAGCACCAGCGGCAGCAGGTCCCGCTCATACTCGTAGCGGATCACGTGCAGATCCGTCAGGTCCGCTGGGCTCACCGTGTAACTGGAGGAAACAGGGCAGAGGATGAGCTGGAGAAACTGGGAAACTTTAACTGCTAGCTCTGACAGGGTTCAGACGTTCAGAGATCCGTGTGCTTTTTTGTGTGTGTTGCTATGTGGTCGCTAGGATTTTCTGGGTGGTTGTTTACTACCCCAAGTCAAAAGAGCACACCACTAATATTGTCTAGACCAGGGGTATTCAATTTAAGTTCAAAGAGGTCCGGTCTCTATATCTCCTACTTGTTGTCCGGACAACACTTTTTTAGTTACTTTTCCTTCGAGGTAGCCGTAGTACTTTGAAAAAGAAAACAAAAAACCTAATCACTCAAAATAGTCATCAAAGATGAGCATCTTTGGCCCAAAGAGCCAAAGCAGTGATGTCTAAGAATTTTTACCAAAAAAAAGTAAATACTTCTCCCAACCGGATATGAATATAAAAAGGTTAGATCAGATGTTTTAACAGGCTATTTTTTAATGTATTTATTTTACATTTAGACACCTTTATGGCACATGGGACTGAGAAACATACTGGGGTGCAGGTTTACCTCTTTAAGCCTTAACGACTGTAAGGCCGATTATGAATGAACTACTAATTTAAAAGTTTTTCTTGCCATCTCTAAATAATTTTCCAAATTCTAACATTGTTTATTAAGAAATGCTCTTCATATGCCGATTGATAATGCTAAATGTTTATTAAGAAATGCTCTTCATATGCCGATTGATAATGCTAAATGTATGAAAAAAAATGTCTAAAGATGCCACACATTAATTTGTTTAAGTTAGTTAGTTAAACGGTCAGTCATCTGTATGACAGATAAAAATAATTGTATTAACTGCATTCTCGTTTCCTGCAGTGTTTTAGAGAAAGTATCAGTTTTGCTGTTCACCTCGTTTCTGCCACTTTGTTAAAATAACCGCGTCTCCAGGTCTTAATGTGCCGCTTTAACGTTTTTATCGGAAGAAAGCAATGTGTATGGAGCGGAAAAAGCTTGAATGAAGCACTTTTGGCTCTAGACAAAAATATTATAGATATAGCTTCGAAAGATCATTACCATAATCAACCCTGAGTGCTTGTGGTGGGAACCACTCCGGTTGTTTTGACGTGCTGCTCACTTTAATCCATAGAAACGGTAAAATGCTTCAATTATGTCCTGCGGTCCGGATGGAACAAACTGTTATATATATCAATATGTCCGCCATTTGAATAACACTGGTCTAGACCAGCAAGTCTGTGGGTGGTTTTTCCTCGTATACATGCCAGATGGAAATCGTAAGTGCGATCATTCAGAAAAGTAATAGTTATTATCCACAAGCCACATGATTTTAAATATCTCCCATATCCACTAACGTTATAGGAAGATTGCACCATGAAGATTCAAACTTGGGTTATGGGTTACCCTACGTGAGCAGTGACTACTTTAGCAAACCCCAGAATGCCACGGGCCAGCGGCTGAAGCTCTTACCCAGACTCCTCTCCGGTGTGTTTCTCCACCGCATACACCAGGTCATTGTGAAGAGTGATGAGGTAGCTGACGAGGGCAGTGGAGCACAGGCCCAGACCGTGTCTCTGAGGCAGCAGAACCTGCAGGTCAGCGTCCAGACCCAGATCCTCCTGAGTGTATTCAGCCGGCAGCTTCAGCTCTCCTGACACACACAATTAAACATTACAATAAATCTGTGTCCATCAATTACTTTACAGTGGTCTAAAACAGGGACAATTTGAAATAAATTCAGATCCGACCTCATTCAGAAATCCATATGTCACAATTATAGACAAACACAATCTGACTAAACTAATAACGCACAAACAACTGTCTTTTTCACATTTTTACTGAATATATTAAGTAATCACTCACAGTGTATTGTGGAGAAATCAGTCTAGACTGTCTGGAAATAAAAATTCAGTCCAGAATTTTCTATATTTGTAGACAGGGTATCTAACCGTGGATTCATGAATAGCCAGGTCTTAAGCAATGCTTTTGTAGCCTTGTCCAGCTTTGTGCATGTCTTTAATGCATTTTTAAGGATTGTGTGCCTTTAATTTAAAGGGCAGAGCATCAACACTTCCAATTTCATCTCCTTAATTGACTCCATTTATCTTTTGGAGAAGTCATAACACAGAGGTTCACTTACTTTATCCAGCCTGCTCTGTCAATGATCTCTCAGTGTCTTCAATACAATTTGGAAAAAGTAAAACTTTTTGGGTCAGATTGTGTTTGTCTACAATTGTGACTTGGATAAACATCAGAACCCATTTTATGAGTAGTCAATGCAGAAATCCAGTTCTTTTCAAAGGGTTCACAGTTTTATTCTTGCCACTGTAAGTAGTAGTCGGCTTACCTGTGGTAGCCAGAGACACCCTGATTTGGTTCCATGTTGACAAAAAGATTTTTATGCGCTTTTCATACCAGGCAGAGAGGGAAGCTGTGGAATGAAAACATGCAATGTTTTGCAATGAACGTAATCTTTATTTATACAGAAATGGCATATTCTTGCATTATTACTCAGCACATTTGTGCTGAAATTGGTAAATCAACCATCAGCACGCTTCCTGAAATAATTAACAATTAATTTATCATAACTCAATCATGAATGACCCACACTGACCCGATGGCAAATGATCTCTTAAATGTGTGATATGGGCAGTACCTGCTCTCTGGCTGTGCAGGAACTCTCCTATGGTGCTGTAGGTCAGGTCTGTCACGTTCTGAAACTTCTTTACCAATTCCCTCTGGAGAGCCAAGATGTCGGGCAGGAACCTCACCAGCCGAAGCTCTGCTTCCTAAAATAAACATACAATACAATACAAATTTAATTTCTATAGCACATTTAAAACTGCTGTTGACCAAAGTGCTTACCAGCATATATAATACAACAAAAGCCATTACATAGTCACACAAACAAAATTAAATCCTGTTCACTCAATCAGCTCTAAAAGCCATACTTAAAAGATACGACTTCAAACTAGACTTAAAAGCATCCACAGATGGGGAAGATTTAATGTGCATTGGAAGAGGGTTTATAAGCTTTGGACTTAAATCTAGTATTAGGAACAAAGAATCATCTAACTAGAAGATCCCATATTTCTTGTGTTTTGATAAGGTGACAAGGTCAGTAGTCAACAATATATTTTGGAGCAATACCATGCAACGCTTTAAAAATCATAAAACTCAATTCTGAATTTTATTGGCAGCCAATTTAAAGAAACCAAAACTGGAGTAAATTCTCTCTCTCTCTTCTTTGTACGAGTCAAAAGTCTGGCCGCATCATTTTGCACTAATTGTAGATGAGATAATTGACCCTGTGAGATACCTATATATAAAGTACTACAGTAATTAATGCGTGATGCATGACTAACAGTGAATACATGACTAACAGTCTCCAGGTCCTTATATAATTGGTTTCACCTTAGAAATATTTCTGAGTTGATAAAAACCAGCCTTAACAACACTAGTGCCCTGTTTATCTAAAACCAAAGCCGAATCTATAATAACGGCCAAATTCTTGACATGATCTGAAACATTTATCGACATAGAGTCCAACCTACTTATAATTTCCTTTGAGTGTGTTGCCTTTGGACCCTCTTCTGCCTCTGTCTAATTGGTATTAAGATGTAGAAAATTGCTTGTCAACCATGCTTTAATCCCACTGTACAAGTGCATCAAAAGATTGAGAGCCTTTCAGATCTATTGGAATATATAACTGAGTGTTGTCTGCGTATAAATGATACATAATATTGTATTTACGATTGCCCAAAGGGGACATGTACAAAGAAAATTAAATAGGCCCAAGTATTGAACCCTGTGGCACACCACAATGTAAATTAGCTGATGTAGAATTAGTTTTTGTGTGTGTGTGTGTGTGTTTGTGTGTGCTTCGGGTGTGTATGATTGTACGCTCAGATAACAGTGCTAATTGAGTTCTCTTTCGCCTCTTCTTGTGCTTGAATGGTTTAAAATCGCTTCAATGAGTAAATTGTCAAGAAAAAACACGTGCAAATGATAAACTTTCACTGTGTCTATGATGGCTGAACATGCGTGCCGAACCGTCGGATCAACTGCAATCTGTTGCAACCCTACTGCTAAATTAATAGCCAAAAAACTGGCTACACAACATAAACAATCCATCTAGGAAGTAGCTGTAGTCTCTGGTTGTTCAACAGAGAGAGAAACACTCTAGTTGATGGATATCTTACCCGTTGAAGGAACCTCCAGAACACAGGCAAAGTGTCCCGGCCGTTGTTCTGCTCCACAATGTGTGTCAGACTCAGCATCGAGACCTTTCTCCGGCAGCTCCAGATGGATGAATTATGGATGAGGGATTTCTTTGGCAGAGAGCGCAGGAAAAGCCCTGGTTCCCCAAATGTCAACTTCATCACCGGATTGGAAGACACACGCTCATCTTCCCTGACGAATGCGTTCACTTCCTTTAGCTGATGCTCCAAAACCTGAGGGAAAAAGAAAAAATCAAATAATGGAAAGCATAGCTTCAACTAATAATCATTTCAAATAATCAGCTAATCTAGAGGTCACTAGAAGTACTCGACTAATGAGGTCATTAATGAAACAACTAATCAACGGCTCTGAATCGCCCACACAGCTTTTGCTTTATGTTATGTGATCAAACTACTCAACAAAGAAAAAAGCTTTTTTTTTAATTCTCAATAAATTTGTCAATTAGTTTTAGACAAAAGACAAAAATGATGGAAATAAAAGGAAAAATCAAGCATGATAAACACAACTAAATGAACCAAGAAATGAAGAGCTTGAAGTTGCATAATTCATTCTGGGTGCGGTGACTTACTAAAAGATGGCATGTTGCTTACCTTCAGCTGATGTGTGATGACATCAGTATTCATGGCAGTTTCCCATGCATTTCTTGCAACTTTAGTGGAAAGGGTTTGATCATAAAGAACAGGCCCTGTTTAGAATAACAAAACGTTACATTTCTTGAATTTCTGAAGCAAGAGCTCAATATGGCACGTGTCAAATGTAAGGCTCTTACACTGGCTGGTCTGATGGGGCTCCAGTAGACTGTGGATGGTCAAGTGGACAGTACTGACCGTATCATCCACTCCTTTACCCAGAGCTCTGCTCAGCTGCTCCATGTCCTTTAGAAGATGGGCCATCAGGAACGGACCAGGATCCAGCACTGCAGGCTTGATGATCTGCATGACACCCTAGACACAAACATGCAAAAATATGGGATGAGCAACTCCTCAGTTCTTCAAACGCATGTGTGTATCTGATCTGGATTGAGTTGTCTGAGAGATAACTCAATTCTGTATGCTTCACATGTACAGGGATACCAACTTTTGAGTTTAGCATCGAGTAAGAATTATGGATTGGGGGGGGTTGTAAAAAACTTGCATCATAATAAGTGTATTGTGATTGTTAAAACATTTGGTAACTAAACAATTTCATTAAGTTTAGGGACAACGTTACATTGTTTACATGGTACAATAACTGGTAGGCTACTGTTTTTATTAGTGCACAAATTTCACGATTTCAATTCATAAGCTTGCAATTTTGATTAAATATTGATTAATTTGGATAAATATCAGCTCCAGTAGCTACTTGTAAATTTTTCTCAAGGAGCAAATCTCTCAACTAATGCTGTGAACATATGGGAGCCATGTCAGCTGGTACTATTATTAGAGGTTTAAATGAACAACTCAAATTAATAAAATGCGGTTTCTATAATAATAATGTTATAATATTTGAATGATACAAGTAAAAATATAATAAACATGTAATTTAGCTCCTCTCCTCTCTATAGTTAATTTTCAAGCTAACTAATATGCAATGGTCATTAAATGGCTTTCCTGAGGTAAATGTAACAGTACGTGTTATAGACTGATTGCTCCAGCTGTTTTATTGATATCTTTCCACGTTTGAAACACTGATTGATCAATTACATGTGACGGGAAGTTGTACTGTATCTTTCAACATTTACCTTCCAACATTCACTATCTTTCACCTTCACAGTTCATTCATGTTTATTTTCCATTAACTAGTAGTAAAGAGGAAGGGATGATCAGTTCACGTGCCGCAACTGAGGCACTACAACGATCTGTCATGTTTAAGAGCGCCAAAACAGTATTTTTTGCTTGAATTTCGTAATAAAATTAACATAATTGGAAAACTGAGACGTTGTTTCATATCAAAACTACCCTCCTTTTCTGTCGGTGTCAGTGTCCTCTTTGCGTGAGAACGTGAGAAAAGTGTCAATTGCGTGAGTCTCATGTAAGAGTTAGCAGCCCTGCATGCATCGATACTCAAAACCAAAATAAGCATACTTTCGTAAATATTTAAAAATACATAAAAAAATGAACACCATGGCAGGCAGAAGGAATGTAACACCTGTGGGTTGTTTTGAGCTCCCAGCAGCATGGACATGTGTGTGAGCAGTCTGAGAAGAGCGAAGGGGGCCGGAGACATGTTCTTAGTGTCCTGCATGTCAGGGTGATCACGGCGTTGTGCGTCGCCCAGAATGTGTCCCGACTTAGTGCGGTCCCCTCTGCAAGAGCAAGAGCCTCAAATTAATGAAAAACGGCTTAAACAATTACCTCTAACACCCGGTTTCACAGACAAGGCTTAAGCTAGTTTAAGATGTTTTAACTGAAAGCAATTTGCACAGACAAATCTTAAAATGTCAGTGCCATTGTTTTGTCTCAAGATTCACACCAGTAATGTTTTATTCTAAGGCACGTTTATTAAAGCTACTTAAATGCTCTAATTGACCTAAAGCCTAATACTGGCTTAATCTTAATTCCTGTCTGTGAATCCAGGCCTAAAACTTTCAAGTTGTATACATTTGCATTAGTAAATGTATTATGAACAGACAAGAATAACAAAGAACAACAGTTTATTAATAAATTAATAACAACCTATATTAAGAAAAGATAGAAAAAAATTGTTGTCCATTGTTCATGATGCATGTTAACAAACTAAACTTAATTGTATAGTGTTACCAGAAATTCATACTAGGGCACAATTATATTTGCTATTTTATAATAACTATTAATAAATTAAATGATTGCAGTGGTGTATTAATTAAAGTAATAAATTATATTTACTAAAACTAGCAAGAATAAAAGAGGAACAACATGCATTCGCTGCAAAAAACAAAACAAACGTACTGTCTCTGCATGGTTAGGAAGCCCTGAACAGGGACGTGGTTGCTGCCACCTATTTCTGCATTACAGTCTGGACAGCGACCCAACTCCATGGGTTGACCACACTGGACAGATGCAGGAGGAAAATACATATATTTTTAATTTTAGGAAAAATAAATAAATAATGATTAGATGACTAAATGTAGTTCTGTGTCTTAATATATAGTTAATGCACAAGCCAAATCATAGGAATTAAGACATGACCCTACCTCACCAACAGTGCATGGATGACCATTAGGACAGACTGTCAAGATAAAAAGAACAACAGAGATTAGGAAATGTTTAAAAAAAAGTGATATCTAATCCTCCCAAATCAGAATGCCTTGTCAATGTCAAAGACCTGTCAAAATTTCCCCACCTTTAGAGATTAAATCAATTATATTGGCTCAAAGACATTTTTGGAGATTTAATTTGCCACCTGAGTACAAATCCTGCAATAATCACATGTTTGCACTCTTAACAGTCAAAATGTGTAAATCAAAAAGGTTTTCCCTTTTTACTTTATAAATACATGTTTCTGGTCAGTAAAAATGTTTTTTTCAAAATCCTGCCATACATTTTCGCCTCTTTTTTGAATATCCAATTTCACTCCAAACAATGTCACATACAGCAGTTGTATGGCTTGGAAAAACAGTTTTATGTTCTGCCAGAAGTAATTATACATAATCATAGGAAACTTTTGTGGAATTTCATTCTGTAATAACGCTGGCTTCACGTGCTGTCGGAAATGTCCTACTTCCCACTTCTGAAGTCGTGATTACGAGCTCGTCGCCTTCAACTGCTTTATTGTCGGACAGAACAGGAATCATGAAGGACACCAGAATTTATTCTTGCCTATTAATTGGGAAAATCTTATTAAAGACTAAATGATATTTAGCGTCCCATTCAATGACAACCATACAAACATTTTCCGCGTTATCTTTGTCTGGAATTTGGTCAAATACAGGCTATTTTTCACTGTGTATAAAACCGTTATATGTTCTCCTCAATTATAAAAGTTCTGATAATGAAGTTCTGTTTAATTATGATTACATTAACATGAGGTACAACAGGCTAACGCGTTTCTGATCAGGCATTAACATTAATTTTGACAGGTCTGTCTTGAGTCTTGCATGTGTGTTCTGTGGGGGTGCTACAGAATTTGCCACTTACAATACCAATGAAGTTGTCCCATGGCCTGCTGGGCAACAACCAACATGTCATCAGGCATAGTTGGGATGAATGAAGCCTGCGAGGAGAACATGACAGAAATATCACAACTCGGTCACATTCCTGTCACCATGTGACTCCATGATGTCATGGCGTGAAGGGTTCGTACCGTCATGTTGTTTGGGGACAGTGCCAGTTGCTGCAGTGGCTGCAGTAAAGGCAGATTTCCACACAGCAGGACTGCAGCCATATGAACAGTGACCTCCACCAGCACAAACTCTCTGCCTGACGTCTGCGCTTGAACACGCAGAGCATGCAGTCGGTTATTCACCAGCGCTTCAGCAAACACTCGCATTTCATTATTGACGAAGACGTCTGAGCCTCTGATAAAACCTCCAAGGCCAGCACATTGCTACACAAAACAAATGCAACATGAATATCAGGCATAGGGATATACATTTGTCAAAAAGTGACTCAAGTTTCTGATCATGCCTAAACAAAGAGGGTGGTCATGTGTCGAAGTATTTATCTGTGTAATACTGTAAATGCTTTTTGAACTGGGGTCCAAATTGGGACCAGAGTTTTGAATTCTGAAACTTACAGTATGTTTTCATCATGCTCTTTAATCTCAAAATATGAAACAATAATAATAAATAAAAAAAGTAATTCCCCATATGACATATTATGATAATTCCCCATATGACTTTTAATCATGGCTTTTTATTATTAATTATTATTCTCTTGTACTTTAAACTGTCCTTCCAAGATGATGAAGCAAAACTTTTACAGATTGTTGGTGTTTTTACCTCAGGTTTAGGGTGCATGTTTTTGTTTGCACTTCTGTACAGGGAGGTGACTTCTCTGAACAAAGCCATTAGCAGATAAACAGCTTTCTTCATGGGTGTGCAGTTGCAATCCTTCAAACAAAGATGTTTCGAAAGACATGTCAACGGATCAGCACTGATAAAGCAGTTTAACAAAGTGAGGTAGAGAAATGCCAAGAATTTGACTGCATAATAAGACATAATTGCTCCATTTCAATCCCTAGTGACCCGCCTCACTACTGTCTCATCCTATACTGGCATCCTAACCCAACTGGCACTTCACATGTTACTGAACTGTGTTACATTAACTCTGCAAGGGTCAGAAATAAACTTTTCTATTAAGGGCCAATCTGATATCCAGGGGCAGTTTTTATAATTACTGCATTAAATGTATCTGTGCTTTCTTTTACTTGAATTTAACCAATTACTTTAATCAATCAGAGAACTGTATGCTACCAATACAATTTTACCAACATCGACAAAAGCCATCATTACACTGCAAATGTGGAACAGAAACTGCAACTGACATGACATTTACAGCACCTGTCAAAAGTTTGGAAACAATAAAAATGTTTAATTTTGTTGAAAGAAGTCTCTTATATTCACAAAGGCTGCACTTATTTGGTCACAAATGCAGTATTCCTGTGGTGACAAATATTTTAAATTGATTAAAATTCTTTTAAATTGTAATAATATATCACAATGTTACTATTTTTACTGTATTTTTGATTAAATAAATGCAGCCTTGGAGTGCAGAAGAGACTTCTTTCAAAACCATTACAAAACTGTCACATTTCCAAACTTTTGACAGTATGTTTGACTGTATGATTGTTTAAAAGATTGTAAAAGGTGGTATAAATTTTTTAACACAACAACTGCATAATGTAAATAGCCTACATAACGTATATAAATGATCAAATAAAAAAACAGAAACTAATTACTGGGTAGGGCTGCAATAATATGATCATGATCAAAATCATGACAGTCGATTATTGCTCTTGATATTGATGGTGTTTTCAGCTGTGACTCATATGAACACCTCCAATTGGCCATTGCATTCATAAGCTCAACAGAAACGTGTGATTAGTTATAATGTTTACGATAAGAGAATTAAAATGACTGCAGAATTCAGCCAGTGAGCGCGAGTACCGAACAACATTTCATTCATAACAGAAACATCAACAGATATATGTGTGATTTGTTATAATGCTCAACGCGTTGTGTCTCACTGTTTGAGAGTGTGTGTGTGTAAAGAGTAAATAAATACCTCTATGGCTTTCTGTATTCCATTCATGTTGCAATCTAGCATGGCTTTGGCTACGGCATCTCTAATATTTTTGTAGTCCATTCCACATGCAAGATACTGGTCAATCTGGCTGCCATCTTGATCCTGAGAGAAATAAATGTATCGGTTAAAGCACAAAATAAGCACAAATACTCATATCAGCATTATGAAATGAATTCAACTAAAACCCACCGCCTCAAGGATCTCCTGAGGAAACAGCCACCTGAACCTGTCCTGTGGCAGAAGTTTCTGGACATACTCAACCCCATGAAGACTGCAGATCTTTCTGATGAGGTAAACCCTGTACCAGTCATTCCTGCTCCGGCAGCACAGGTCAACCACACTCTTCAAAAACTCATCATGTACACCTAAAACGAGAAATCCAATATCAATACCAACAGAAAAAATTATTTTCCTCAAGGTCGTAAAAGAAGGTTGATTGTCTTTATGCACATAAAGAATTTTATGCACTCTTTATGCATTAACTGTCGATTTTTGGGTGAAAAAATTGTGACTTATATATGTTCTTGACAGGGTTGGAGAGGCACTAAATGAATTAAAGGTGCAGTGTGTAATTTTAGTGGTATCTAGTGGTGAGGTTGTGAAATGCACCCAACAGAAGTTATGGCGGCCGACAGGAAGTGATAAAGACAGCAGAGAGAAGCCAGTTAAACAATGAGGTTTCTTTACAAAGATAAATTAAGAAATTAGGTTTACTTAATTATTCAGTAAAACGATATGTTATTGCAAATATTATTGTAACTTGTTCATCATTGTGTCAGTGTTTTATTCGCTTCTTTGCACGAAGAACAACGAAACGCGTTTGTCCCTTTAGGGCCACTGTAGAAACATGTCGATGTAATGGGACCCGCGGTGTGTGTATACAGAAACGGCTCATTCTAAGGTAATAAAAACATAACGGTTCATTATGTAAGGTCTTTATACACCACTCAAAACATAATTATGTATATGATATTGCATTTCTGTCAACAGATCCTCCTAAATATTACACAATGCACCTTTAATAGAAAGTTTAATGAACAGCATTTATTAAAATGATCATTAAAGCACAAGCACTAAAGACTTGCATTCAGCAGCACCGGCCCCTCTGTTGAGTAGCAGGTCAGCGGCCACATCCAGACCCAGTCGAACCCTGGCCACCCGCTGCAGGCGCTCCATAGACGCGGTGTGTGAAGACACAGAGTCAGAGCCAGCGAACTCCAGCAGAAAGTGTGTTTCCTCCTGCAAACAGGCCTGCTGCTCCGCCACAGAGTGCCACTGTGTGCGATCGTACATCGAGTCCTGCACACACAGGAGGAACTTACTGTACTTATAACCAAACTTATACCACATATCGGTGTTTTAATACAGATTCTTAAGAAAGTAACCAAAATGCTATGTAAGTTAATTGGTAACACTTTACAATAAGGTTCATTAGTTAATGTATTAACTAACATGAACTAACAATGAGCAATACATTTGTTACTGTATTTATTCAACTTTGTTAATGTTAGTAAAAATCCAGCTGTTCATTGTTTGTTCATGTTAGTTCACAGTGCATTAACTAATGCTAACAAATACAACCTTTGATTTTAAATATGTATTAGTAAATGTTGAAATTAATATTAAATAAGATTAATAAATACTGTAGAAGTATTGTTCATTCTTAGTATATGTTAACTAAGGTAGTTAATTAATGTTAAGTAATGAACCTTATTGTAAAGTGTTACCAGTTAAGTTTAATTGCATGCACTACCAAAAAAAAAAAAAAAAGTCTTAATCAGTAAAAATCAAACTTAAAAACATAAATTTTCTTTAGAACTTACATTCTCTTTACATTTTTACATCTTAAATCATAAACTTCACAAAATTTGGTTAGGGTTATACTTAAATTACAAATTACTAGGGGTGTAACGATATTCGAACCGAACCGAAAAACCGCGATACAGACCTCACGATTCGAATCGCGATACTCTCATTGCGTACCGAACACGCCCCGCCCCGCCCCCCGCTACCCCGGCCCCGCCCAGCCCGGCTCATTGGACCTCATGTCTTATGTGTACAGTACACAACGAATTCAGTTTTGTAGCCTAACCACCATTAACACCAAATAACAAGCTCCATGTTTTGTTACTTTCGATAATAAGCAAGGTGTAATCTTTCAAATTCTGTCTATTTGATCACGAAATTCAAACAATAAATGGCGTTTTGGCGCTCTTTGATGTGGCGTGACAGATCGCTGTAGGCCGACTAGGCTCCTCATTTCAAGCGGCAGCGCGGCGCGCGAGTAAACGCGATCATCTCTTCCTCAGTTACAGAATGGACATCTGAAGGTATGTTGAAAGATACAGTATACTTACTGAAAGGCATCATAACTCGTGTAATCGCTCAATCAGTGTTTCAGCAGCGGAAAGACGTCAATAAAACTGCATAGCTTGTCACTAGCATTATATTTACCTCAACAGGCAAGTGATTCAGTGTCCACAACTTTGGTTCCTATAAATGAACTCTTGCACTAAATAAATGCACTATGTTAGCCTATATATTATATTTTACTTAACCTGTTAATGATATCTTGATTATTTAATGTATGTTTAAAATATCTTTCATGAAAATGACAACTGTGTAAATTATTATATTTCAATAACAAATTAGAGTAAAAACACAAGTTAATGCAAAAACTGCCTTATGTTCAGTTTACATGTTTTCATACAATGTGTTGATTATTATATCTAAAAAATAAATAGCATCTGAATTTAGGTTAAAAGTCTAGGCTACAACCTTTAATGTTATAGTAATGTGCGGCTCCCTATATAGTTTACAGCATTAGCAGATTTTTTTTTAATCCTTGTGAAACGTTTAATTGTAATTGAATTAATTTAAAGACAAAGAAAATTTTTTCATTAAACCACTGTTTAAAAAACAAACAAAAAAAAAGCAATTTTAGTTTTCTAAACCGAACCGAACCGAGACGTCAAAACCGTGGGAAAACCGAACCGTCAGTTTTGTGTATCGTTACACCCCTACAAATTACACTTAACAGTCACACTAGACTGAATTTATTGTTTTATTAAGACTAAAAACATTTTGATCTAAATGTTGCTTGAATTTGAAATTAAATGAGTGAGCAAAACTCTTCTAATACCTCTTCTAAGAGAAAGCCTAGAATATGCAGAGAGAGAATCTAGAAAACTACAACTAAGCTGTAAAATATGGCCAGCGAACTGAGTTGGTGAGGGCAGTGATACACACCTCCAAACAGTTTATGTACAAGCAATAAAGCTCAGTTTTATCAGTCTCCTCGATGATGTTGCTTTGCTCAACCTCTGTCAGATGCTGCTGAAGATAGTGCTTCACATCATCAAAGCTGAAATAGGAAAAGACAATGATTATTATATACATATATATGTGTAAGAAGGGTAGCCTTATTCAAAGAAAATATATTTCCATCAGACAGTAATGACTGGATAAGAACTGTGAAAAGACCCGAATTACAAATCAACACTAATGACCATAAAATCAGAAGATCCTTTCATGAGACACCAGCCAGTTTAGGAAACGAACAGATTCCTCCATAACTTAGAATTATTAAAAATGTCAACTGTTACCAGGCAGTTTAACAAAGTCAAATGGCAGATGGCACATCTTGAGTCTCACAAGGAAAATCATGAGTTAACAGCAAAGGAGGGTGATTCCCAAGACAGGGACCTAGAACAGACCTTCACAGGCCTGAAATCCTCTCTAAAACACACAAAAACGGCCTTTAAATATCAAAATGCATCAGATCATTCCAAAACAATGCTAGAAGGACTTATAATCAAATATCATTTCATTGCATAATTCCAGATCATGTCCACAATATCATGTTGTAATCACTCATTGTTTATGTCCTTTTGAGGAACTGTTTAGTAGTTCGGTTGGTATCGGTGTGAACGGTTTTCCATTTCTCAAATTATGTTATGAATCAAATCTGTGTAAAATGTATCATATTCATATTGTCGAAATCATGTCGAAATTAACCCCTATTAGAATGGGAAAGTTAGAGATCATGTGAATAATATGATACCATGTTGATTTGTGTATGGGGA
Source organism: Gila orcuttii (assembly GCA_026230005.1). Lineage (NCBI taxonomy): Eukaryota > Metazoa > Chordata > Actinopteri > Cypriniformes > Leuciscidae > Gila > Gila orcuttii. The sequence continues at coordinate 8,997,142 of JAPDVR010000003.1, forward strand.
GGAGAAATAGTTACGCCAGAACTAAAGGCAATGTGTAATTGGTCAGCACTCCTCCAGGGTTTGGACAATCATCTGAGTTTAAAAACTTGACACGAACAAAGCATTAGTTTAGACTGAGTCTAAGACTAAGGTTAAGCCTGCCTCATTTCACTTCTTTTCTTCATTTTCTTAGTTTTGCCTTAAAGCTTCAGTCCATGACTCAATATAGTATTTCCTTGCCTTAAACTACAACTTCAAACTCCATTCATCAGACAACACAACAACTGATCGGCTTCCTAAGACGTCACTCCAGATGCGAAAAGACCTCCAGCGAATCAACAAACAACAAAGAAATGAATCCCTATTCAAAGACACAATCTAGGAAACACAAGTAATACCTCCAGATTCTCGCGGAACTGGTGCATTAAGAAAGTTATAGCCTCATTGAATACTCAATGCAAGGGCTGAATTAATGATTGATGGCTCGTTCAGGTCAAGTCCTAGTAATTGCATGCATTGCTAGAAACATGGGATTTCATAATTTCACTCTCTTAAACTTTCCTCACTTACTTTCTTTCTGCAACTGTTTGAATGCGTGAGTTAATGTGATATTAGTTTTTGTGTATTAGAATAGTTCAATAACTATATTTAAAAAGAAGTATCTTGTGTTTTGTGCTTATGAATTTAATGTCTTTAAACTGCTGATCCTGTTACCTAATAATAGTATTAATAATTATAATAACAATTGAGAAATTAAGGCAATATTTTTTACACTGAAACTGATTGCCTTAAGTGAAACTCAAAAAATTGAGGCAACTTCCAGCATCAGAATTGAGTATGTTGAACTCAACTAATTTGTGTTTGACCAATAATGTTTTCAACATGCACCTTCAGTAATACCAACAAAAATTTCCTTGTAAACTCAACTCAAATACTTTGTGTTGAAACATAACTCAATTGAGTTAAAGTAACTCATGTGAATACACATTAGCAGCAATTCCTTATGTATTATCAACATATTAACAAAATATATTATTCTGTATATTTTTCAATATAACAATTTAATATATTGACCATAAATATATGGAAATATATTCTCTTTGTAAGGGTGTGTCCTGCACTCACCTGTATTTGAGCAGGAGTTTCAGCACCACTGAACGCACCACTGGGTTTTTATCCACAGAGTCATCGAAGGGAGAAAGAGCCTTAGTCAAGAACCTGCGGTCTTGCCCTGAGAGCATGAGGAACAGCGTTCTGATCACTTATTCATTTATTCCTCCACACATACACATTAGTACCAGACGTACCTCTGATCTGAGGGAGCGAGCCGGCCTCGACCATCAGAAGAGACAACAGGTGGAGTATGATGTCTCTGCTGGGAGGAGTGTTGTCCTTGAAGCACACGCTGGACACCAGATCAATGAAGAAAGCATTACATCGCATTCTGAACGATGCGTTTTGATTGATGAGACCCCTAATGACCAAAATAAGCACACAATCTTTTAGACTGACAGAGAGAGACACAGGCAAACAGAAAGATAAAGCACAAGTCAAGTCACATTTATTTAAATAGCGCTTTTTACAATACAGATTGTTTCAAAGCAGCTTTACAGAGATAACAGGAAAATAATGCAGCAAAGTTTCCAGAAGAAAATAGCGTCACAGTCCAGCTTAAGTAAGTTCAGTGATGTTGTAAAAAAGTTATTAATTTAGTTAATTTATATATATAACCGCTCTGGAGAAAACCGTGATGTCATCGTCCAGCTCAGTCAGTTCTCATATAATGGTGTCAATGCAGGAGATCAATAATATTGTTGAATATTAAACACAGACAACTATTAGATTACCGTATTGTGTCAGAGGGCTTCAGCTCAAAGTCATCAGGCACTTCTTGTACACACAGAGGGCAGTGCATCTGACCGGGCACCAGCCACTGCTTGATGCAGGTCAGGCAATAGATGTGGTCACACGGCAGACTCAAAGGGTCCCGAGGGTCTCCCATACACACTGGACAAAGCTGAATGCCAAACCTGGGTAAACAGACAGAAGCTGTGTTTACATGGACACTAATAATCTGTTTGTAAGCACTGTACAAACAAAAGTTGCATGGAACCACGTCAATCAGAATGAATTGGCCAAATCCTAGATTGTTAAGGGGTGGTTACACTTTATTTTAAGGTGTCATTGTTACAGTGTAATTATATATTTAAGTACTGAGTAATAATAATTAACTACATGTACTTACTATAGGGTTAGGTTTTGGTTGAGGCTTAAAGGGTTAGTTCACCCAAAAATGAAAATTCTGTCAGTATTTACTCACCCTGATGTTGTTCAACCCCGTAAGACCTTCGTTCATCTTCGGAACACGAATTAAGATATTTTTGATTAAATCTGAGAGCTGGATCACTCCTCCATAGGCTTCTTCAGGGATTGAAACTTGCCAGCCCCGAAAAGTTATTACAGACATCGTTAAAATAGTCCAAGTGACTACAGTGGCTCAATCTTAAGTTTATCAAACAACGAGAATACTTTTTGTGCGCAAAAAACACACAAAAATAACGACTTTATTTCAACTATTCATTTCCTTCTCTCTGGGCCTCGAGTCAGTTCACTAGTGTAATGGCGTAAGCTTCTGTGTTGTACGTCACACGCATCACACACATGACCAGCGTCGGCCAATAGAGAGCCTACGTGTGACGTAGCTCTACGCAATCACACTACGTTAACTGACTAGAGGCCAACAGAAGCCTATGGAGGAGTGATCCAGCTTCCAGATCAACTATCCCTTTAATTTCATGTAATTATGCATAATTTACTGTTATTACTACAGTAAGTACATGTAACTTAGTTACAAAGGACACTGTAAAATAAAGTGTTACCAAACATTTCTCTGAATCTCTTCAGTGTACACATGCCAAAAGATCAAATCCCATTTGAAGCTTGTGACATATAAACACGCACATCACTTTATTCAGTGTTCATGTAAACACTACGTTTGGATTCATCAATGGAAATTATTTCATTCTGATTGAAACAAAGGGTGTCCATGTAAACGTTGCTAGAGACAAATCACCAAAATCCTGTAATAGCAGCCTCTTACTAAATCCTTTGACAAAAAAAAAAAGAAAGAACTAATATCAAATCAAACCTAAAAATGCTCTGAGATGCTTCATCTTTGCAGGCTTTGAGTACGGTGATCACTGCCTCAAACGGCTGCTTCTTCTTGAGGTCCGAGTTCTTCTCCAGGACCTTTAGCAAACAGATGAGTATTGATAAATAGTTCCTTCAGGAGTTTCACTTCAGCTTGAGGAAGGAGTATAAGTGGACTCACCTGTGCTAGGTGTCGAGTATGTTCCAGAACCAGTGGCCTGAGTTTCAATTGCAGCTCTCCAACACCCAGAAGCATGTGCTCCACAAACAAGGCCAGAGAGTAAATGCGCTGCCAGCCTTGTCTGAAAATTAATAATACAATGATGCAAATGATCATACATGATAATATTGATAATTACAATGATCTGAACTGAACTGAGAACGCCTTGGAAATTCCAATTCAATTCCCAAATGAGACAGCAAACAGGATACATAATTGTAATTCAATTTTGAATCTATGGAAGAATTTAAATAAGTGAAATTCGAAGAAAATTCATTATCATACACACAAAAACACAACACAAAATTATGTAACATTTACAGCAGGATCAAGTTAGATGGCCCTGGCCACTTTGACATATGCTTATGTATATGACCTGCTTCTTCATTAACTGAACTGCAAGTATATATAAATATTTAGTAGGCATGGGCCTACTAGAGGGCCTTATCAAACATGTAAGGGGGCCTTAAGATGACTTAAAATACAATAAAACAAGTATTACAATAAGCTAAAACAACAACACAAAAATCAAGATATTTCTTATTTTATTTCACCCCCTTAACAACAGTTTTTTTTTTTGTCCTTTGAAAAAACAGGGTTCCTACAGAAAACCGGCATATATGAGGCAAATTTTAAAAGTGTGATTTCTAGACCTGGAAAAGTCCTTTATTAAGTAAATTAATAAAATCATAAATGGAGTAAGAAATATTTTCATGGCCTAGGAGTATCGATAAATTAATTTTTAGATTAAAGTTTTCATTACAGCAGATGTACCAGAGGAAACACATTAGCCTACATTAGGGGAAAGTGGTCAAATAATGTTGTGGAAAACGGGAGTTTTCGAAGTCAAACCAATGATCTACAGCAGGGGTCAATGATCTACAGTATCTACTAAAGAGCTACAGAGCGACACAAGTCCCATGCAAATAGACTGAGAACAGCAATAGGTGCTATCATGCAATAAATATAACTAAAATATACAGATAACATGTTACTTGTAAAAACATTGATGATAGGACAACATATTTTATAGCTCATAATAACTCACTGGATGTGAGTGACCATCTGTTTGCTTTTCTCTCCGTAGTGGCGTACGCTCTCCTCACAGCAGACCAGCTCAATCGGCACCTGTAGCTTCTTCACACGCCTGAGCCAGGCCAGACTTTCAGCATCTCCATTTAGAGTCTGGGGCTCCAGGTATTCAATACAGGCCACAGCAGCATACGAATCTAACGCCTGAGAAACAGACGGTCAGAGGGAAGAAACCAAAGAAGAACATCAACATCCAATCACTGTAATACGTGTTTTCATGCAAACCTTTGAAGCAGAAGAAAGTTGCAATCACTTACAAGTTCTCTGCCCTCTCTTGCAGGTTTGTTATCTTGCAGCATCTGAGCTATCTGAGGCTGTATACTGATCATCCGGTAGAGGTTCTGGATTCGGTTCTTGAAGTGATGGTAGGCAGCATGAACCCACGGCAGAGAAATGACTTCACCCTCGTGTGCTTCCTCACCATCTCTAAGCTCATGTACACTGCAAGTAAGGGCTCCACACAAGAGCTAAAATGTAAAAACAGACACACATATCAACACATAAACAAGTGCATGGGCTTGGATGTGCAGATAATGGGTAACAAAAAGTATCTTTGAAAGGGTCTGACTCTCACCTCGAGGTCCACCTCCGATATTACATTCATGGTCATGGAGACGAAATCTTGGAGATACCTGTAGAAAAACTCCATCTGCATCTCTTGGGATGCTTCAGAGATGTACCTGCCCAAGGGGGTCTTCCCAAAAAAATCTTCAAACTGCTTTAGAGAGTGTCCTGGTGAAAGAAATGCAAAGAAAGCATTTATTGTTTACTTTTTTAATTTGAACTGTAAATAAAAGAGTTAAAGAAAGGGGAAAACTGTGAAAATGTTGTTGTTTTTTTCAAGAAAACTACCCACACTGATTTAAGCTTAATTGCTCAGGGGGAAAAAAACAGCATAAAAAAGAAAAGAAATTAAGCAAAAATACCTTCTCGCTGCAAAGCATGTACCCAGAGGTCCTCTAGACAATCTTTAATTCTCCAGCTGAAAGGCATGGTGCAGCCCATCTTCCTGTCAACTGCAATGTAGTTCTGAACCAAGATCGTCGAGCTGTTAAGATGGAGTGTTTTCAGTTATAATAATGACATTGTTTTAAAGTCAGAAATATACTGTACCATACACGTGTGCTAATGTAGACACCAAGGCATAAGCAATTCATTGTCAGTATGTGATCCTGTTTTACATTACATATTTAAAGGGGTCCTATAATGCCCTGTTACAAAGTCTTGATTTTGTTTTTGGGGTGTACTAGAATATGCGTTCATGTTTGATTGTTCTAAAAATATAATTTTTCACATATTTTACATTATTACAGCACCTCTCTCCCCAGTCTGCATCGAACACGCCGTTCATTTCTGTTTCAATGAAGCCCCTCCTTCTGAAATAAGCTGTGATTGGTTAGCAGGCCTAGTGTTGTGATTGGCACCGCTTAGGGCGTGTTCGGGAAAAATGTCACGCCTCTTACCATAACCGCGAGTTTCATCTGCTCAGATGTAAATATAAAGGATGGCGTCAATTTCAAACCAATTCAAGCCTGGTTCAGACTTAAGAATGTAAACAAACAAAAGGATCACACAGAACGGATTTCACGCACGGACTTTGCCAGCAAGGATTTAACAGGACGTTTCAGAGTGGTATGTTTTTTTTTTGTAATTTTCTAATACATTTTAGATATGAAGTTATACACCATTTAATCATGATATTTGTTGGAAAACTATGGGAATACAAAAACACTAATTGATCACAAAAACATGGCAAATTTTCCTAAGGGGTGATGAACAGCCTTACAAAAGCCAGAGCTTACAAAAGCTACAGTAAACACTACATCAATACTGTGATGTTACTGTAGGTAGCAGGCTAGCGAATGCCCTTTATTTACATCATAGATACTACATAAAATGTATTATTGTAGTTGTATTTTCTATTAACAGTTCCAATTATAAGACATACTAACAAGTTGTGATCCACAAACAACATATTGTCCTGATAAAGTGGGAACTGCTTCATTTAATGAGAAGCTTTTGTGCATAGCGCTGTCTTCTCTAGCACAGCTCAACCAGGCCTCACGCATTACATAGACGAAAATTATTTAAACGAGTAACATTGTGACTTCAGAAGATCCGGAAAAAACACGTTGTAGTCGTTTGTTGGAGTTCTTGAAAAGTGGATTCTGTTAAATAAAATATCTACCTTTGGAATGGACTTTGAGCTTTGTAACCTTGAAGATATTTTTTATGCTCAAACAGCAACATTACACACTAACTAAAGTTGAAAAGGTGAAAAAGCATAATAGGACCCCTTTAACGTGTTCTTGCTTTCCATTTGAGACTGTGATTTACATTGCGTTGAGAAAAGGTTCAGGTTAATGAAAGGTTAATGTTAACATTTAGGTATCTAGCTAAAAAACATAACTTTAACTTTCTGAGATGCCAATAATGATGAAAATGCAACGCATATTTGCCTTGCATAATGAATTTCTGTTGAAAACATTGTATAACAAAACATAATAAAGCTTGTGCAGGGTTTCTGCACACTTTTTAAAGTCAAATTTAAGGCTTTTTAAGACCCGAAGAAATCAAAATTAATACCTTACAATGGGAGTGCGCAATATTGACAAAAATTATGTCTCGATATTTTCACAGTTTTGTTGATAATAATTAGATGATATTTTACTGATTGTGTTTGTGTACTGGTACCATGGCTGGTTTAGGCCTGTTGTTGACAGCTGACTCATGAAGATATTCATATTTTTCATATTCTATGGAGTGGTCAGTTCACAGCAGTGACAGAAATTAACATTTTTTATTAACAGGCAATATTTGCAACCTTGAATTGAGTTCCAGGGGCATTTTAACCTATATATGGACTTTTTTTTTTAACTTAGAGGTATGCATCACCTTTTATGTCAAATTCTAACATTCACATTAAATTATATTAGAATAATAACACAATACCACTGTTACCAGTTAAATTAAATAATTAAATCAAAATCCATCTTTGCAGTGCAGAGGTGACACAGAAGTGGCATCAGAACTGGCATCAATATATTTACTCTCCATTTACAATTGCATAAATAAAGCTATGAGATAGGTTTTTTTAATTCAATATTTAAATATGAACTGATTTCTAATTGTAACATTTTAATTAAAGGGTACTTTAAATGTGAAACTAAATCCGCCAGTAGGTGGCGGCAAGTCACTGTGTTAATAAGTGAGTTAAGGGATTCATTCATTCAACCGATTTGTTCAAACCACTGATTCATTCAAGTGATTGTTCATTGAATCGTTAAAATGATTCGTTCAAAACGCGGATTTCAGCCAAAAAAACAATCATCGCTGTCTGTTGCATTGAGACTCTGCTACGGTTTCATTTTGAAATTCTCGTCAGCGAAATAAACAGACCTGCCAACTTTGACATTATTTTTTGAGTACTATGGGGGGGGGGGGGGGGGGGTAAAATTTTTTTTAGGCTACATAATTTATTATTCCAATATCCAAATATGATACTAAATCTCACAGGAAAAAAAGGCTTTTATTTGAGACGTGGTGTCTTTGCATTTGTACATTTTAAACAGGACACGCATTAGCTGAATAAACGTTAGCCAATACAAACATATTTATAGAAAATAGTTGACAATGAATAGACAGGAGTCCAATAATAGCAAAACGAACCACTTATTCTAAAGAGAATATCAAGTAGACAATAAGTTAGACGAATCCGACATATACTGAGGGCTGTGTTGACAGTAAAAGTGTTTGTCAGAGAGCGTCAGTGTTTGTGAGAGAGCTCGCGCAGCACTGATACAACGTACTTTTTAATCCATAAGTAACTAACGCGCTAGTTTTCATACAAAATAAATATGTAACATTGGTTTAGTTATTATTAACGCAATAACGTAACACATGCAGGCTACGTTTCTCAACACTGAGAATAAAATAAATAAACGCCTGTTTCTCCAGACTCGCGTTTTATCAGTAATCCACAAATCACAGAACTGTCATAATCACTAAGCCATAGCGATTTAAATTTTATTCAGATTTACTGTTAAGCATTACTTAAGCATTTTATAATTTGCATGGATGAATGATGTTTTCCTCTTATCTGAGTGACCATGATGAATTACGAGTATTTTAAGATAATACATGCGATTGCGATCACTCATGTGATCATCGAATCCAGATTTAGTTAACTCAATACAATATTTCAACTTTCCACATCCACCCCAGCCCGTTTACCTTCAGGAGTCAGAAGTACTGTGACTATTGTACTGTCCTCGTTGACGAACTCAGTCAGACGGCGGAAGAGGGATCGAGCGGGATTACTTTATTGCTGTCGATTTTCATTCTCTTTTTAATGATAGGTCTTACGCATCTGTCAATCTTCCTCCCTTGCTATTTGGGGAATGAACTCAGCGCTATGATTGGTCGAACTCTTCTTCTTTTGCTCTTGCTTGATTTGAGGACTGCGCGTGCACAGAGGTGCGTCACCAGGTTTTTGCGTAGTTTAGAGTGACAAATCGTACCAGCGTACTTTGAGGTCAAAACGCGTATCCCCTACGCAAAATGCGTACATGTTGGCAGGTCTGAATAAAGGGAAAACAAACAATATTGACAATATTGCAGTTTATAAAATGTAACTCACAATGTTCATTTAACTGTTATATAAAATAAATATCATATTTGCTATTGAGCACGGGAAAACATGCTGATGTGATATTTTATGATAACAACATAATATGATATATAATACAAAAACTCATTTAGGGACATAGCTATAACTGCACTGACACATCACGCAGTGAAAGCAAGCATGACAGACAATTGCGATGTCAGCTCGCAGTGCCTCGTGCATAGTTAAAAAGTAAAACAATTATTACAATATCATAATAGACAATACACATCGCACACCACTACGCACATAACTTACAATTGAACTGACATATATACCAACTTTCTTCTCCTTCTCTCCTCCTGTTTCGCGTGCAGGAGAAAGACGTAATGCTGCCGCGAATGTGACGCGAAATATCACGTGAACGAGCAAATCCACAAAGAAAGAATAATAAATAAAAAAAGTAGGCTACAGCAATTAGATATTAGATACATATATCTAAATGTTTTCCACATTAAAACTGAGTCAAATTGCCATCGAAAATTTAAGACCTTTCATAAGTAAAAATAAGACTTTTTATGGCCTTGAATTTTTAAAATCTAATTTAAGACTTTTTAAGGATCCGCGGACACCATGTTGTGTAGCTAACAGCATTAGTGTAATGGCATAGATTTTTTAGGCACAAAGGCTTACAAAATGCCTCTTGAAATCAAATTATCACATACTTGTTTTTCACATTTGTGTGAGGAACATTCAGTAACACGACATCTCCAAAAATATTCAACCACAGTTTCTTCAAGGATTCTTCAGAGTTTGTATCCAGCAAGAGGTCTAGATTGCAGTCACGGTCAATAACTGAAACAAGCTGAGCCAAGAAGGGAGTTACTACTGCTTGAACTCGCCTCCACAGGGCGTGCCTAAAAAACAAAAATGAACAAATATTTAAAGGAAAATTGTTTTAGGTATTAGGTATAGAGATTCACAAAGAGATTCACTAATAAGGCCTAGTCAAACCACAGAGGTTCCATGTCAACATCTGAATAACAATCCAAAATACGGTGTAATTTACCTAAAAGTTCCACCCTCTTGCAAGGCATCAATATTTAGTGCTTCCCTGGAGACCCAGCTCTTGGCAGAGATTGCGTTTTCATCGTGAGCCATCAATAGAGAATGAATTCGCTTCTTTAACGTTTTCAGAAATTCAGCTGGTAACATAAATATCTAAATATGAATAACCACTTACAGGACAATTAATGAAAGCATTGAATAATAACAGAAACAGCGTTAAATCTCACCTTGTAGAATTTCATTGTCAGCCAGGAGCATGAGCAGAATTTGTACTCTTTTGGTGCTGCGGGTGCCCGCCTCGGTCTGATCTCTTAGCATGCCGACTGCACTCTGAACACAGCTACGCACTAGCGCTGTGGTGTCCACAACATTCTCCATGCCCTAAAGAGCACAAGAGAATTACCTACTGAGTCAACCTAACTGAACTCAAAAGTATCACAAATATCTTGAACTGAAAATACATTGCTGTCATTGAGGTTGTGACTTGCAGTATTGTCTTCTACTTCCATCTTCTCTTCTTCTGCGTAAATTTCCTCAACCTCCATTGCTGCAAGCAGTAAAAATTATTTGGATTGTTTGAGAAAGTTGATAATCCCTTAAAGAGAACTCTCAATATTTGATTTTGAAAATAAACCGACTTCACCTTCAGGCTCAGGAACTTTCTCTGCTTTCTCTTCAAACAATTGACTGATGGTCAGACCCTGCAAGGCTTTTATATCAGAGGCGATATCTTTCGATTTTCTGAGGTCATCGATGTGGACTGACTTCCACGGGCCTGATTAAAATAATTTTAAATGAGATTTTCTATAAAACAAACAGTTTTGGTCTGTGATGAAATCAAACTCGTCTTACCGCCATGAAATCCAATGTAAGAAGTTCCACCATCCATTCTTGGCAGTTTAGTGACGAAGTACATAAAAGTCTTTACACAGCCTTCTTTACTGAATTTGTTGATCTCATTGATAGAAGAATACCTGGAAATATATTTCAGGATCAAATCATGCTGCTTTCATTGCATTTACTGAACAAACAAATGTGCCACCAGCCACATTCAACTCACTTCGCAGATGCAATGACATTTAAACTTGGGGAGCCTTCATCAAAATCGGTTTGGATGATAAGTATCTTGTCCCCGGTGGTGTTTTCCAAATAATTTCTGAATACAGAAAAAGGATTTTAATTAATTTAATTCATTTCTTCTTTAAGAATAAGTGTCCTATTTGTTGTGAAGTGATGTTGTGAACACAATACTTGATTTTCTTGAGGAATGACTGTTCTGTGTCAAACTGCTGTAGAGAGAGGAGCTCTACGTTTTGGACCACGTTCTGTAGCGGTTCAATTTCAGCTGCGGTCAGAAGCCTTGAGAAGGTGGTCACCTAAAGGATCAGGACAAAGATTGCAAGTTTAGTGTAAAATATTTTTTCTCACAAAGACTGAAATGTAATGGATTTTTCAAGAGCAGTGGTTCTTAACCTTATTGTCTCCAAAGCCCCATCGATCCCCCATGTAGACTTAAGACATTTCGGTTACTTCTGCTAAAGTAACAAAGCTGCCTGTTTCTTTTTTTAAATTACTTTTTTACTCACAAATAGCAAATTATCAGTAGTTTCTACCTAATAAAACATTTTACATCTTGACAGAGCTAAAATAAAAATGATAATATTATAAAAATTTTCATAACCTTTTAAAATGTTATATATTTTCATTACTTCATTATTTCCAGGTCTAGAAATTACGCTTTTAAAATTCTAGCATATATCCAGGTTTTCCAAGACCTTAAAAATGACAGTTGTTGAGGGTATTAATTAAAATAAGAAATATCGTTCTGATTTTTAGCTGGTTTGGCTTATTTTAAAGCTTGTTTTAAACCATCTTGTCGCCCCTGATGTAGAACCACTATTCTAGAGTAATAGTCAAAGTATTGCTTTACCTCTGTGAAAAAGGCATGGCTAGGCCCTGCTTGCTGTATGTGGGAAAGGATGAAGTCAGCAAGGGAGCTATGCTTCTGCTCTTCAAAGTACATCCTTGACAACTGATCAGTTTCTACACTGGAGAGGGAAGTGCAGTCTAGTCGAACCACGGCATCGGGTGTTGCACAGTTCAAAAGGATCATTTTGGCCTCATCTAAGATTCTAGGATCTGAGAGCTCCAATTTCCCTTTGAGCTGCTCTGTGACTTGCAGTACAACAGACGCACATGTGTCCGAGTGGTAGCCAATGAAAGCATCAGCTGGAAGATAATGACGTGCTTGGGGAGCAATTGGGAGTTTGCTTCTAGCAGAAATGAACGATTCAACCCACTGTTTAAGCTTCTCAACATGGTCCTTTTGCTCACTCTTTAGTACAGTATTGATGTCAAGATAATGTTTCTCCAATCTGTTGATCAGTGGAATGGGAAACTGCTTGTACACGATGTCCTTCTCCTCAATGACGATGAGCCTGAAGTTCTTGTGCACTCTGCATTTGACTCTATGGGTTCCAAGCCCCAAATCCACATATTTCTGACCTCCAAGGCTAACGTAATATTGGTTGAGAGCATCATACAAGCTTTCGTACAAGTTCTGCAAGTTCAGAAGCACGATGGTTTGACCAGTTTCCATACAAATCTTAACACGGTTAATGTTGCGGCATATCTGAGTATACTCCTGGTCTTTTGGAAAGCTTGAACCAAAGATAATCTCTGGTTGGCATTGGTCTCCAAAAAACGTCTGCTGTAGAATTCGAAGGGCTGCATAGTTTTTGGTCAGAACAAGCAGGTATCTGCATTCCTCATCTTGGCCAATGGCTGTGATGTTCTCTCTTACAAGCTCAATGGCACTGATATTCTCAAGCTTCGCTAGGATACCTAGTCTGCTGGTGAAAACTAAGACAGGATCCACATTATCCTTCCCACTGAAGTTCCTTAGCACAGCCTTCACAATCTGGTCTGCACTAGGCTTCTGATTAGAAGCTTTGACAACAGCAAACATCATCTTTATCAAGCTGTAATAGTCTCGCAGACCAAAGAAACCTCTTCCCTGTTTCCTACAGATGTTCAGGTAAGCACGGGCAAATGGCTGAAAGAAATCTCTCACCCTTTCAAGGATCATGGCATCCGAGGAACATATTCCTTTTGCACTCTCAATCAATTCCTTTTCATCGGGATCGCCACGTGAAACAAATATCCCTCTGTTCATCTTGGCTGGGTCCAAAGCCCAGTTCGAGATGCCGATGAATCCCACCTTCTTGTGGGGTACTGGCTGATCATCTATGCATCCCTCTTCCAGCAAAGGATGTAAAGTTTTCAGAGGCATTTTCTGGGAATCTTCAGCCAAGCCTATCTCATCTAGCACTACAACTGAGACATACTCCGTAAGATTCTTGCCTTCCTGAAAACGAGCACATTGCTTGAATGTATTGATGATCCCCTCTGGTGTAGAATGAGGACTGCACTGAAAGGAAACAAGATGGATCTGCTTCAGTTTTCTAAACAAATCTGAATGGGCTGCTTGGCCTTGCATGCCGTCTGCAACCAGAGTTTTAGACAAGGACTTGGAGCTCCCAGGTTTTCCAACCAAAAAGAGAGGTATTCGTAGCTCAATGCAAATCACCATCATGAAGACATTTTCCTTCAAGGCATTGTTTCGAGCAATGGTTTCACCCAATGGAACTCCACTCAGAAAAAGATCCTGAATAACTGAAATCTCCTGCAGCACTTTCACTGGGCTGTAGGTCTCTGGAAGGTACCTGCAAATTTTTTTTCTGTATTTCTCTTTATCCTCCAAGCAGGCATGGTAACACACACCAACAGCCATCAGTAATGACCAAACAATTGGGTTTTTTTCATCAGTATTCCTCTGATTTTGATCATTTCTCTCTGTCCGCTGAATTCTCTCAAACTGGTCAAGCTCTGAAAGTATCATTGGGTAGTTTTTGTAGAACCAGCCAAAAACTTGCATGCAGCGCTCTACATCCCTCAGACTCACAAAACTACACTCATCCTCTCTTGTTCGCATATACATCTGTGAAGCTGAAAGAACATCAGTGATGGTTGTGATGTAATCTGAACTAATGGAATTGGTTTTAACTACCCTTTCGACTATTTGATTGATGTACATTTTCTCAGTATCGTCATTGAGCTGTCCAAAGTCCCAAACTAGTGGAATCATGCTAGGTGGTAAAGCCTGCACTCTGTACACTAGCTGGCGAAGTGGAATGGATCCAAGTTTTTCATCTGTTTCCTCAGCACGAACTCTGTATCCCAAACCAGCGGACTCCAATCTCTTGATCATCACGTCTGTGTGTTTTCTGTATGGGTTGCAAGCAGCAATGATTTGCAAGCCAGTGTCACCTGTCAAATGCTGTCCATCAGCAGTGTTGTCACAGAGAATTTCCTTAATGCTGCTAATTGCCTCTGTTGTGTTTGCTTCATCAAAAAACAACACAGACTCAAACCCATAATCCACCTTGTTTCTTAACGCCATGGCCTCTGCTTCTCTTACTTTGGTGTAAATCATGTCTGAACTTGTCCCTCCATGAACCTTGACTAGTTTCATGTTGTCAGTGGCAACTCCACCTCTGTGCATCTCACAAAGGAATTTGATTAGCCTGGTCTTCCCACATCCTGTCTCACCCATGATTATAACAGGAATCCCACAGCGGAAGCGCATGTGAATTGCCAACATTTTCAATATGTTGTCTGTGGTGAGCTCGTACGTTTCATCTGGATCAAGAGGCCACTGTATTCCCAACACCCTGGAAAGCCTCTCAATTTTCTCCCATCTTGGGAGCTGGTCAAAATCGATGTTGAAAGGGACCCGCTGAAGTTTAAGGCCCTCATAGAGCTCTTTGGTCATGATGTTCTGCTTGATCACTCTTTTTGTTGATGGATCAATAGCATCAATCCCATTCTGTGCATTTGGCTGAAGATGAAAGCCAATGAATGTCATGGACTCATGGTCATCATTGAAGAAAATGTACGGATGTGGTTCTGACTCCCATCGTTTTCTTATCCTAAAGGGAGCTAGATCCTCCTCATTAGCAGAAGAAAGGTCATTGTACAGTCTTCCTGGACTCTGGTCAGAGATACTAAGTGAAGGAGTGGCAAAATCCTTTGCCATGAGAATCATGAAATCAACAACAAAGTTTTTGAATCCCATCAAAGTATCCCCAATGAAAGACACATCACAGAAAACTGTTCTCTCACAATCCCGAAGTTGTAAGTTCAGGAACCAGGCAAAATTACGCAACTCTGCCCAAGAGGGGTCTATGATGCCACAGTACACAAACAACATCTGCAGGCATTCAACATGAGTGCCCTCCACTCCTTGGTACATAAAGGCATCTAAATTGTCACCATTGTAGAAGCGTTGCAGGTACTGATAAGGCCGCTGGTAGGCCTCACTTTTGAACTCTTGGTCATCCATAAGGGGATCTACATCCTCCATTATTGATGGATCTTCCTGGGTTCTCATTTCCAACTCAAGTACCTCTTTGGGAGGACGACAATAGACACTTGGAAACACATCCAAGTAAGCTGATGGAACATTTGCACCCTACCAAGAAAAAGGCAAATACATGAGGCATTTGTCTGATTAATGACAAAAAATTCCTCTGTGATTTAATTAAATAATTTATATCCATTTACTTACAGCTCTTTGGTCATTTCGGGATGTGCTGGCATCAGGTCTCAGGATCTCGATGACATATAAGTGCTTATTACTGGTTTTCCACATGTTTCCTTCTGAGTCTTTGAGGTATCCAAGAATCAACAGCCTGAACAGAAATTCATGAAGTCCTTTTTTTACCTGTAAGAATACAAAATTTATTGAAAAACTGCAGCAACATATATTTCTATTTGTTCATCGAATTAAACAAATAAATAAAGTAACAACCATGGTGGTGACATCAAAATGATAGACTGAAAGCTCCCTTTTCTTGGGGCTGTTGAGCAAGGACTGAAGGATGACATTTTCATCAATTCTTGGGTCAATTAACCTGATGCACTTCAGCTGCGAAGGCTTCTTGGTGATCTTCTTCAAGTTCTCATACATTCTTTTAATGTAAAGTGATTTTCCTAAAATGAACCACATAGATTATAATTCTGCATCTTACACGTTTTGCTAAATATATTTATAACACAGTCTCTTTTTTTCCTGTAAGAGTCAGAAAATCTAAAGCTATATAGCCAACTGACATGAATTCTAAAAACTAACTAATTTAAATCTATTACTTGAATGTATACTCACCAACTCCTGATCTTTCTGAGGATACAATTCCCACACATTGTCTGTTTTTGAACACATCAGCAGCACTGGATATGTCAGCTGGGACTGTAAAATGCATAGCAAGGTATCGTTGAATACCGATTATTGGTTCTTGGGGAATCAAGTGCAATCTAAATTGACTAAAAGCTGAAGGAAGGTATGCATGTTCTCTATTAGAGGTGCAGACCAACACCAGCCTGTAATCATTTCTGCTCAGTGCATTCTGACGCTGAAAAAATTGCTCCACTTTGTAGCTCACTTCGTAGGTGAGTTGGTCCACATAGAGCATTGTGTATATCTTCTTTCCCTTGTAGCCAGCAGAAAGACAGCGCCTGAGGAAAAGTTCCACTTCTTCATAAGGAGTGGAAGAACTACAGAGGAGTACTTCATCATAGGTTGGTAGAGGCTCATTCTTGCTGCTCATGTAAATTGAAATGCATGATATGAGAATTTCCTCAGAAGGGCAGATGATTAGATTTGGTCTTCCAGTAGCCATTCCATTTGGAAGTTTCCTCTGAATGTTCCTTGTTCTCTCGTCCTGTAAATACCCATCACCCTCAATTTCACTGGGGCTGTTGGCCAAAATTTCAAGAAGATATCCAAAACTACTGACATCAAGGGAGTCTGGCAGAAAATTCTTCATGTCTCGCATGTAAGCATTCCAAATCACATCAAGCTTTTCCGACTCATTAGCATTCCCCAAGAGATTTTCCAAGTCGTCAAACGTTGGGCATGGCTCCTCAGTACTATCATTTCCAATCACACTGGGGACTTCAACAAAAGTTTGGAAGTCCAAGTCATCATTTTGCTCAGGACCCTTCTTAATTACTTCATACTGAAGCCTGTGCCGAGCCCGTCTTAAATCTGAAGTGGAGCAATCAGGTTTGATAAAGGAGAGCATCATAAGAACTTGATCTTTCATTTCGGTCACATTGTTCTGGCTGAGCTGACGGCACATGTAGACTACTTGTTCTGCAGTGTAATAGTTTAAGTAGTAATGCTGAGATCTCTGCTTGTCCATAAAAATCTTCCAGAAGTGTAGGCACCTCTCGATTTTCTTACAGACTTTAGGCAACTGTTCTGTGACATCACCTTCCACCACGATGGCACTGACAACACTCCCTAAGTTGAAGTCCATTATGATGCATGCATCTTTACTATTAGAGTTGACATTTGCCTCCCAATATCTGAACAATGGATTTCCAGCAACAAACAAATCAATAAAAGCAGAGGCCAACCTCTGTACATTGGCAAAGACCTGGGAACAAGGAAGAAGTTAATTCAGGGATAATTACAATAGCATGGTGAAATATAACAGAATATAACAGCTAAAAGCTGAAAGGTCACCTCTGCAAACTGATCGACTTCACACTGGCCTTGATCTCCTTTGCCAGACATAAGCATCAATTTATTCTGAAGATCCCTGAGGTCTTCAAGAGAATAAGTGCGTGTCTCATAGCCCTCATCGTGCTCTTCCATAATTTGAAGCTTCAGAATATTTTCCAAGCATAACTGAAAAAAAAAGCAATATTCATGGGTTAAAATTTCCGAAATATTATCTGTATCAATTAGGCTATTCGATGATAAAGACAGCTAAAAATAAGCATTGTGCTAATTCCCACGGCATTTCTCTTGAAGGAAACTTAGCTAAAATGTAGCTTAAGAACAGTGTTTTGGAACCTAATAACTGGTTTTGTAGCTGGTCCAAGTTAGTTAGTAAGTTGCTGGATTATCAGCCTGGGGTGCGTTGGCAAACAATGCTTTTGGGAAACGCACCCCTGGATGGGGACCGGGATAAGCTGGTAACCCATCTTTGTCAAGCTACTACTCAGCTGCCATTTTTGTCAAAAATCAGCATGACCACTTTTCATCCCACCTGATTTATTCGAGCTGGTAACCCATCTTTGTCAAGCTACTAATCAGCTGACATTTCTGTCCAAAATCAGCATGACCACTTTTCATCCCACCTGATTTATTCGAGCTGGTAACCCATCTTTGTCAAGCTACTAATCAGCTGACATTTCTGTCCAAAATCAGCATGACCACTTTTCATCCCACCTGATTTATTCAAGCAAAGACCTTGATCATAAAGACCAGGTCTCTATTTGCTGATAGCCTAGCTTGTCAATTGCCTAAACCTGCTTGGACTAACTAGAAACCTGATTTTCCTAGCAATGCCCCTGACAAAGAATGGTCAACCAGCTTGGACCAACTTGAAACCAGTTAGCATGTTTCAAAACACAAAACTTTGTGCTGGATTTTTGACTAAAATCAATTTATATTCAAGGGTATTTCAAATTGTCTGTGTGCATGATCTGTGCAACATGTATTTGAACTCAAACAGTAATGACAAACCTTCTTTTGGTTTTGTGCACTGATAATGTAGATGCCCTTTGTGTTGATAGCTGATGCCAGAGATAGAGAGGACAGTTCCACTGACCCATGGCTATCCTTGACTGTCTTCAACCATTCAATGTGTCTTGCAGAGTCACACTGAAACAAAGAAAATGTTGGTGAGCAAAAATATAAACAATCTTGTTTTCTTCTTTGTCAAAGCTGGCAGATACTCTTACCAATTTTTTGGGGAGGTTGGGGTCATTGTCAAGTGCCTTCCAAAGTTTTTTCAGCATATCTTTAAAAAGCCTGAAGTCAGTATCTGGCTTTAAATCATATAGCATTGAGGAGTATCCAAGAACTGCATCATGAAAACAGGCCACGCGATCCACATCCAAATCATTCTCTCCAGCAGAGATGGAAGCCAAATCCACGAAGACTTTCAACTCATTGATGTCTGAAGTGATAAATAGGAATAACTTTTGCTTACAAAAGAGCATTAAAATAATATAATCACATTCAATTACCAGTGCAAACACCTATTTGGTTACCTTCAAGAGCCTCTTTAACCCACATAACAAAATTCTTTCTGAGGCCAAGTTCGTGAAGGCACAGTCTACGGGAATCTGTGATGTCCACAAGCACAGTTTTTGCCTGCATCAACTCATTGTCAATGCTGTCAAGACGCTCTTGTTTAAAGTCCACCTGTGTCTAAAGGGAAGAAAGCATCATGGGTTTAACATATCCCTTACTTATTTTAATCAAAATTGAATTTATTTAACAACAAGAAGTATATTGGCAAAAATTAGATAACTTACAGTAATAAGCAACTTATCCAGGACTTGAAAGTCTCCTTGTAGGCAGAGCGTCTGTTTGACCTTCATGACCACCTGAGCAGACTCTACTGCCAGATAAAGCTCATGGTACTGCTCGATCTGCTGGATTCTTGTCTGGACCCAACGCTGGCCATCACTGAGATCCAGTTTGCTCATGATTGCAACTTCCGCTGCCAGTTCTTCATATTTTCCCTTGTAGGCCTTGAATGTTGAATCAACCTTTTCAAAAGTTATGCTACCATTTTTAAGGCTTGTGTATATTTTTCTGTAGGTATCATAACATTGTTCGAATATTTCTCTGTTAAGATCATCGAGTGTGATATCCTCATCTGCAAACTCTTCTGCCTCATTCACCCAACACGATTTGAAAATGTAGCTGTCTTTATAGGTATTTAGGACCTCCGCCATAGATCGAACATCATCATCAAGCTCAAAGTAGGTGACTGCTTGTGACACTGGAGAGGGAATTTGATTTAATGAATGAACATCCATGAATTCATCCAGGTCCATCTCATCTATGACAATATGGTGTTTTTCTTCCAACCCTTCAAAATCAACTGTAAATCACAACAAATATTATAGTATTAACATCTCTGTATAAAAACAATCTGTTATTTTCAGGTGTTGAATAGACAGCATTTACCAGTCACATGCTCCTCTAGACTGCGGCACATTGTAATGAGAGCATCCACCAATGCACTCTCATGATTGATAGCCTTCACCTCCTCTTGTCTACACTGAAAAAGTCTCTTCATGGCGTTGGTGTCCTTGTATTGTTCATTTTCACAAAAACACTCTGGAAAAATTGTAGGGTCATGACTCTTCACATTATAGTATATTAAAAGGGTCAAATCTTATGTATGAGGTATTTTACCTAAATTAAGCAGCTCAAAGAACGCATTCTTCTTCTGCAGGATGAGATTGAGTAGCTTTATCTTTATTTTCCCTGTTACAAGTTGATGTAAAATGCTTGTGAATAATGATGTTGCCATGGCTAATTTCTCTTTAGCTTCTTCAGAAAGCTGATCAATCAGTTTTTCATCAGCACCTGTAGCCAAAACATAAATAATATCTCTGTCATAATACTGTTTCTGTCTTTAAAAATAAAATGCCATGTGGATGGAAACCATATAATTACCATGAAGCTGAAAGATATTTTTGGCTGCGGTCCAGCCCAAAAGATGTTTGAGAAGAACTTCTTCCTCCAGAGAGGTTCCTTTGTCATCTCTTGGCCAGGACTTTAGGATGATGGTAGACACAAGCTTTCCAAATTTCCAGTTTATCCGTAATTTACTGAATCTCTCAAAAAGTTTACCCTCAGATTTAGTCTGTTAAAAAAAAAGTCTGTACAGTAAGATTATATTTGTACTGTATGTTTCCCATATGAAATCCTACACAAAAGCCAATATAACAACTGTTTATTGTCAACTTATTACATGATATGCATATGTATATTGTATTGTAGTGCTTTGAGTATGAGAAACGTCTCTATCTATGTGCTATAAACAAAACTCTCATGTCATTCCAAAACTTATTTTAAAAGTAAATGAAAGTTGATCAGGACTAGGTCTGATAAGCTCCTAAAAGCACCACAAAAAGTCATAAAACTGGTCCATATGATCTGTACTTTATATTTATAGTCTTCTGACGCTTCTGAGGCCAACATTCAAACCATTATTCTTTGAAAATCTTGACAGCTGCCTTAGCCTAACCAGTATATTATTTAAAATTGATCTTGTTGTGTTCCACAGAAGAAAATCATATGTTTTTATAATGAGATGAGGGTGAGTAAAATATGACATAATTTTGATTTATTTAGTGAACCATTTCTTTAAACACTTCAAGCCAGCATGTATTCACTAAATAAATTCTGTGGGCACAAATAATCCTCAGACTCGACTTTGGTCTTTGGTCCTAATTTCATTTTCAAATGTATGTTTACTCAGTGCAAGACGTGCTTACCTGGCATATTGTGGTAACAGCCTGGAGAGCACACTTCTCTACACTACCCACCAAAAAAGGCAGGGAGCCTTTAAGTTCCTCAATCTTTGAGCAATAAACCTCAATTTGATCGAGATGATCTTCCTAATAAGAGTAAAAACAAATAGTTTTGCATATTACCAATACAGAAAGACACACATTGAAATATGTCAGTGAAGGCTGTCAGTTGTACAGCTGTCTAGCCACATTTGTAGTAGTTTCACCAGAATCTCTGTTGCTTACGATGTTCTGTTCTGTCCTGGCCCCCTGAGCTGTCGGACGCCTCCCTGGCCCCCTGAGCTGTCGGACGCCTCCCTGGCCCCCTGAACTGTAGGATACCTCGCAGGCCCACTGAGCTGTCTGACGCCTCCCTGGCCCCCTGAACTGTTGGACGCCTCCCTTGCCCCCTGAGCTGTCGGACGCCTCCCTGGCCCCCTGAACTGTCGGACGCCTCCCTTGCCCCCTGAGCTGTCGGACGCCTCCCTAGCCCCCTGAGCTGTCGGACGCCTCCCTGGCCGTCAGACGCCTCCCTTGCCCCCTGAGCTGTCGGACGCCTCCCTGGCCCCCTGAGCTGTCGGACGCCTCCCTGGCCCCCTGAGCTGTCGGACGCCTCCCTGGCCCCCTGAGCTGTCGGACGCCTCCCTGGCCCCCTGAGCTGTCGGACGCCTCCCTGGCCCCCTGAGCTGTCGGACGCCTTCCTGGCCCCCTGAGCTGTCGGACGCCTTCCTGGCCCCCTGAGCTGTCGGACACCTCGCAGGCCCACTGAGCTGTCGGACGCCTCCCTGGCCCCCTGAACTGTCGGAAGCCTCCCTTGCCCCCTGAGCTGTCGGCCGCCTCCCTGGACCCCTGAGCTTTCGGATTTGCCCTGGCCCCCCTGAGCTGTCGGACGCCTCCCTGGCCCCCTGAGCTGTCGGGCGCCTCGCTGGCCCCGAGCTGTCGGACGCCTCACTGGCCCCCTGAGCTGTCGGAAGCCTCGCTGGCCCCCTGAACTGTCGGACGCCTCCCTTGCCCCCTGAGCTGTCGGACGCCTCCCTGGCCCCCTGAACTGTAGGATACCTCGCAGGCCCACTGAGCTGTCGGACGCCTCCCTGGCCCCCTGAACTGTTGGACGCCTCCCTTGCCCCCTGAGCTGTCGGACGCCTCCCTGGCCCCCTGAACTGTCGGACGCCTCCCTTGCCCCCTGAGCTGTCGGACGCCTCCCTGGCCCCCTGAGCTGTCGGACGCCTCCCTGGCCGTCAGACGCCTCCCTTGCCCCCTGAGCTGTCGGACGCCTCCCTGGCCCCCTAAGCTGTCGGACGCCTCCCTGGCCCCCTGAGCTGTCGGACGCCTCCCTGGCCCCCTGAGCTGTCGGACGCCTTCCTGGCCCCCTGAGCTGTCGGACACCTCGCAGGCCCACTGAGCTGTCGGACGCCTCCCTGGCCCCCTGAACTGTCGGAAGCCTCCCTTGCCCCCTGAGCTGTCGGCCGCCTCCCTGGACCCCTGAGCTTTCGGATTTGCCCTGGCCCCCCTGAGCTGTCGGACGCCTCCCTGGCCCCCTGAGCTGTCGGGCGCCTCGCTGGCCCCGAGCTGTCGGACGCCTCACTGGCCCCCTGAGCTGTCGGAAGCCTCGCTGGCCCCCTGAGCTGTTGGATTTGCCCTGGCCCCCTGGCCTGCCTCAGTCTCCGGGCCCTCTTCCTCTCCACGGACCTGGCCCCCCATCCCTCCCCCCGCCATCTCCCCCCCTCACTGGTAATATTACCTGTTGATATTTCCCCTCAAAGTCTCGTGTAAAGGTTTCTTTCCATTCTTTAGTGAAGTCCTTACTCATGAAATCTATGGCAATTATGTTATTCCACATCTGTAAAGCAGAACAAAAAACATAATTATAATGAACTATATAGATTCAGAGGGAATCTACCATTTTATATGATCATACTTATTCTGCTTACCTCAATCTCTTTAGTGAAGCTGATAGCCAATAGAGAAGATAGATAGTTATTGTTCAAAAGCCTGCCTTTGAAAGTTTGTCTGATCCATGCTCTCACAGTTTGCTTGGTATCATTGAGTAACGCAAGAGTCTTCTCAGGAAAAGCGTCTGTTTGTTGTGTTTTCTTAGGTTTGAACAAATATTCATGCATACTGAGTCAATTTTATGTCTTTATGTCTTTTATGTTTTTAATCAGTATTTAAAACATAGATTATATGATCTTAGGATGGAATACCTGGGCAAATCCTGATACAGAGGCCACAAGGTTCATGCAAGCAACAGGAGTATCAGTGAAATTTTGTGAATAGCCGTAGTAATTAACTCCTTTGCAGATCTTCTCTAGAAGTTTGCAAGTTGCTTGTATGCACTGAATGCCATAAGCCTCATTCAGACAGCTGCAACAGTAATGAAAGCAAGTTAATTTAGAGACCCCCTGAGAAAGTTTACCACATACAAGCCAATTAAATGTTTGAGAGTGGCCTGTTGATAATGAAACCAACATGAACTTATATTTTAACTCACTTTTTTACTCTAAGCGGACGTAACATCAACCATGATTTGCTAATTTACTCAATACTGGAAAAAATGGCAAAATAACCATTTTCACCATGAAACTGGTTCTGGACCATCACTTAAAAGCATATAGATAAAATAATAATAATAAAACATTATATTTAAGCAGAGGTTACAACAGTGATAATTTATTTTTGGAGGTCTATTTTCCCCCATTTGCTGCAAGGATTTTAGATATTAATAAGCTGATCAGTCACATGCCAATTACAGCTCAATTGATTGCCTCAAAAAAAAGGGGAAAAAAATTAAGAAAAAAAGAAAATCACAAAAACTCTTAAAACAGTGCATTTAGGGAAATGCAAACAAACCAGAACCCAAAGAATCCACAGATTATTTTTTTTTTTTTTTGATTTTTCAAATTTGGCAAATGTGTTCAAATTCTCTAATTTCAAATTTGCTTGGGTCCCAATTATTGCATTTGTGAAACATTTCAATACCAAATCATTAAAAAATATATTATTTATATAATTCCTGAGTTTATTCAGATATAAAAACAATTTCAGAAGGAAACAAACAGATTTTTCCTTAAATATTTGTAGAAGAACCTTACCTGTAACTTTGTTCGAGCAAGTGACTTTGAATGTGTGCCAGAGTCTCTGAAACACTCTAAGATAAAAATAATAATAATTAAATATACAAATCCCAAACTGCTGCTTTTTGTTCCTTTTGTTCGTCAAAGGTATATTGTATGCTAAAAATATCATCTGTTTTGGTTTGTACAATATATGGTTATTTCTGGTGATGGCTTGACACTCACTGTGGAAGTGCTGTAGGATATTTCATTGGGGCATTTCATGGTGAAAAGCTGCAGGATGTCCAGGAGATCTACATGTATGATGGAGCTGCACTCGACC
The DNA here is from genome assembly GCA_026230005.1 of Gila orcuttii. NCBI lineage: Eukaryota > Metazoa > Chordata > Actinopteri > Cypriniformes > Leuciscidae > Gila > Gila orcuttii. Next base: position 9,022,044 of record JAPDVR010000003.1, read on the forward strand.
AACTCATCTACAGTCATCAGATACATCCAAGACCGGGCCAGCAGTCTGTCTACCTCAACCAAATGTCCATGTGCCTTCATGAGTTTCAATATCGACCTAAATTAGAGGGATTCATTCAAAAATAAGAAACAAAAAATCATGTCACAACACTTTCCACTAAACCCTAAGTGAGTTAAACGTTTAATGGCAACATGTTCTAAAAGTTCAAACATTCAATTCAAAGAGTTGGAAAATTAAATTTGAACAGAGAGATTTAACACCTTCGATCTTGGGTTCCAATGGAAAGTACGTCAGCTTTGAGTCCCTGCAGTCCAGCCCAACTCAGCCCATATTGTGGGTTGATCTTGTTAAACACTGGCTCAAATGGTTTTGAAGATCCTTTGAGAAGGTGCAGTAGTGGAATTACGATGATCCATCTATGCATGCTGGCAGCTCTCACTCTGTTGATCAGCACTTCCACCATCTCAGACAAGCTGAAGAGGGAAGAAATGTTAGATCATGCAGAAATGTGAAGCTTGTATAATTGTTGGAGCATTTGCATGAAAAAAAATTCACATTTCACTGCTTTATAAGTGGACTTATATCTAACTGATTGTGAGTCTCAGTCTACTATTGTTTTTTTGCAACCCAGTTTAGGCTTAGTTGTGCTAGGTTTCCTGTCCTACTTCTTGTCTATAATTGAAAAAATAAAATCTCTTCTCCTTGGATCGCCACCTTACTGTGGTGGAGAGGCGTGTGTGTCAGCTATGGCGTCAGGAGCTTCACTCCTGCTAGGTTTCCTGACAAAATGCAATCCAACAACGAACAGCAGAACTGCTTCTGTCAGATTAGCGGCACCAGAGGATGGTCCCCAGCTGTCTTGATGCCACTGAACCCTGCTGATACTTGATGCAGAGAACTCAAATACAAATTTAAAACATCCTGGAGGCACCCTCACTCTAACCTCTGGCAACTCATTGACTACGTAATAGTCTGCACAAAAGACCACCGAAGGATCTTGCACCACAGCAATGTCCAGAGTGGATGACTGCTCCTCCCTGCTGGACTGACCATCGCCTTATTTATTCCATGCCATTAATTTGACACCACTTGCAAACAACAGTTCCAGGCAGTGTTCAGCACAGTACTGCCAAGAACATACTTGAACACACTTCTGTCAGGACCACTATCGTCAAATACGATTGACAATTAGCATACAGTTAGGATTGGCGGTATGGTTCTGTTCTGGTCAAGAACAGTGATGGGAATAGCAGCGTTATAAATAAACGGCGTTATCTTTTTCAGTAACGAGTAATCAAACGAATGACTGTTTCCCCCGTTACAACGCAGTTACCGTTACTGACAAAAAAAATGTGGCGTTACTATTGAACTCACTGAAGCGGTTTTCATCCGAGTAGCCTATGCTCTCTCTCCGCCATAGCAGGACCTGCAAAGTTTTTTCTCTGGTGTGTGTGTGTTTATGAGGCGCCGGAGTGGACAAAAGCGAAGCCGAACCCGGTGAGCGTGCTCAACAATGCGCGAGAGAGACCGAGTGTGTCCGAGAGCGCGCTCAACAGTTGCGCAAGAGAGACCGAGGGTGTCCGAGCATTATATAGTTTGTGTATAAATAAATGACAAATTTCAGCATTAGAATGATCTCTATAGCCTATTGGTATCATCTACAACGTTTTAATTAATTTACATGGTTATACCTCTTTAGGTTATAAAAAAACCCCTGAAAATAACCTGCAAGGAACATTCCCAGAAAACATCTTTGTTTGACCGGTTGTAAACATGTGCGGCAAAGAATTTCGCTTAAATAACCTCTGATGATGACGTCCTCTGTAAGTTATAAAAATAAACCCACAAAATATTATACTTTATTATTTATTTATTTATTTGGTAAATTGTTCAGTATTATATTGAGAGAGCACTTCATGTTAAACTGTTTACTTTTGTGAGGAAGAAAATACTTAGGCTACAGTATGTCTACTAGTTGTGAAGTTGTTTAATAGTTTTATCATTTTAATATGCACTACAAAGAGTATGTATATTTTTTTTTATTATTTATTAATTTTTGGTACATTTCTTAAGAAGCATGATTTATTTTTAAACTTATTTGTTGGCCAGTTGTGGTCTGTGCGATATTAAGTATAAACCATCTATTATGTTTTATTGTTCTACTATAGTAATGATAATATTTAGAATAATATATTGAATTTAATAGGTGTCTCTCACATTGTCCCACAGCAACATTAAAATAGTGTAGATTAGAGTTCAATGTTTTATAATAATAATTTATTAATAATTAATAAATAATAATTAAGTGTCCATTTCATTCATTTAACATATTTAATAATGGGGGCATCCACGTTATTTGACATAGGCCTATTTGAACATTCTTTTAAAAAGTAATGCAATAGTTACTTTCTCTGGTAATTAGTTACTTTTATAATGATGTAACTTAGTTACTAACTCAGTTACTATTTGTGAGAAGTAACTAGTAACTATTACTAATTACTTTTTTTAAGTAACATGCCCAACACTGGTCAAGCACTCCCTGGCATCCATGCAGTCTAGCATGGATAAGAGCAGCAATAACCCCACTCAGGGTAAACAGAACAGAACCAACATGAATGTAATGCAGATATCATTAATGTCAATATTTTAATGTACAACATAATTCGAGAATTTAGTCTGATTCAAGTTAAGCCAAGTCAAGTCACCTTTATTTAAATAGCGCTTTTAACAATATATATAGTTTCAAAGCAGCTTTACAGTCATAATAGGAAATTAAAGTAACAGAGATTGTTTGGGCTTTACAGCAGCTCTAGAACAAAGTTATTGTCCAGCTAAAGTTAGTTCTGATTGATTCACGCAAAGATTATCAGTTATTAACTTAGGGGGCGCTTATACGACACCGTTTTAACAGAAAACTTTTAATGCGCTTCGGCCCGCTCAACAACAGTGCCTGGTGGGGAGAGAACGCAAACCTTGAAATAGGTTTCAATGTGCAAGCCTTGAAAAAAAAAAAAAGAAGGTCTATAGGTATGCGCGTTTGAATATATATGTGCGCAGGCGAGTTCACAAGGGAGAGACTAGTTGACACTTCAGGACTGTGTTGTCGTTGTGTCCAGGCGCAGGTCCTTTATCAGATCCGGATACGGCTTGGATCTGCATGGACTGTTATGTGTATGCTAGGTCAAAGAGATGTGTTTTTAGTCTAGATTTGAACTGACAGAGTGTGTCTACTTCCCGGACAATGTTAGGAAGACTGTTCCAAAGTTTTGGAGCTAAATAGGAAATTTCGCTCAAGTACTGGGGAGCTAAACCATTTAGTGCTTTGTAAGTAAAGGGCGACCCCCTATAATAGCATTACAATAATCTAGCCTTAATGTCATGAACGCATTAACTAATTGTTCCGCATTTGTCATTGAGAGCATATGACGTAATCTAGATTATTAAGATGTTGTTATTTTTAAGATGAAAAAATGCGGTTTTACAGACACATGACTTTCAAATGAAAGACTGCTATCAAAGAGCACACCCAGGTTCCTAACCGACGACAAAGACTTGACAGAGCCTATCAGGTACAGTAAATAGCAAATTGGATGTACTGTACCATGTACGGGAGGGGGAGACTTTTTGGTGGTGTAAATATATTTATTCTGAAGCAATATTTTCAGATTTTACATACTTAAATCTTCATATTTGTGATATTTACCCCAGAGTGTTATTTATTTTTATAAAGAGAATTTTTATTACCTTATTAAATGTATGCATCATCTTTCATGTCAAATTCTTACATTTGATCAATAAATTCAGTTATAATAATAAGACACTATAGGGCTGTTACCCATCAAATTAAATAATTTTCACTGCAAAATTACAACTGCAATAAATAATCTTATGAGATTGATGTTTTAAATAAATGTTTGAATATACAAATAAAAAAAATGCAATACTTAAACATGAAACTAAACCGCCAATAGGTGGCGGCAAGTGACCGTCTTAATTAGTGAATCATTGAGTCATTCATACAAAAGATTCGTTCAAAATGCTGAATCATTCAGTAACAAAACACGCGCTGCTGTTGCTTCCCTTTGGAACTATTTTCGGCGGTGAAATAGAACAAAAACAACGCGACGTTGTTAGCAGAAATACACTACCCAGGCCATTATCAATCGCTGTTTACATTGAATGTAATAAAATCACAATCATTGTCCGGTTGGGCAAGTAAAATGATCTTTCACTTGCCCTTCACTTGACCAGAGTCTGGTGAAAATCTGGGTAGCCACTTAAACTGGCTTTGTAAAATAGGCCGTTGAAGTAAATAATCAGAAGGATTAAGTAAATTTACTTAATCCTTCCGATTAATTACTTCAAAGGCCTATCTTACAAATAAGGTAGTAAAGTAATGTACTTATACATGATTAGACATGATGATAAGATAACTGTACTCACGTTTTTATTTCTGAGAATGATTCTGTTAAGTCAGTCCAGAAGGACAGGAATTCATCCTTGGGTAATTTGGGCAGGCAGAGGGCAGTGCAGAGACGAGCAAGAGTTCCAATGTCTAATTCCAGACGATACTGACTCCACACATACAGCATGATGAGAGCAGCCTTCAGTGGCTCCTTGATGAAAGCACTCTTTCCCTTGCTGTCCTTCTGTAGCTCTGGGGTCACTCGCTCCAGCATGAACTGCATCAGAAGCCTGCTCACCTGACAGAATGAAAATGAGACCGTATGTAAAGAATACATATCCATTATGTACCGTGATATGCCTTTCATGGCGCATCACATCAAAAACAAATAGAACCCATTATTATCAATAACATATTTATAGTATTAGATGATTTGGTAAAAGAATTTAATATATTACACCTTCAATAAAACATTTGTAATTGGTTTGTAAAAGGTGTTTTAATGCACCTTTTTTGCTGCATTTGCATGTTTTGACACTGCGAGGTGTTTCGGGCGCTTCAAAATATTGAATAATTTTGCAAAGCAATTGGTTCAATAGATTCAAAGCTTCAAAAAGCTTTGTTTCTCCCATCACTACTGTAATTATGAATGTGTTCAGTATATGCTGAGATGCACATGGTTAACTTACATCTTTTTCACCGTAATTGAGTGAGTACCATTTTTTCTCTTTCTCTTCAAATACAAAAGGGTTTCCATAGACTTCATAAAACTGTCTGAGTTGACTGAAGAAGCTGCTGAGGTTGATTTTGCTCCAGTTTCTCAGGAGGTCAAAGATAGTTTCCAGCATGACTGTACCAGCGATTTCTCTTCCCTCTATTACACCTTTCCTTTGCTCAGGCCAAAAGGCTTCTTTCAACCGTTTCACCTTAGATGGTTCTGCACAGATTATATCGTCATACTGATGCCATTCCCCTGCAATATACCACAAGAACAAATTAGGTCAGGTTAAAATAAATAAATAAATAAATAAAAACTTGAATGTAGACTTTAAATGAGCTTCACCTACCTTCATCATTTAGGAGACGTGGTTTGACAAACAGGCATCTGTTGGTGGTTTCTTTTGAATCCAGTTTGTAGATGTATTCGTACTCATACTTCTGCTTTTTTTCTCTATTGATAACATACTTGTATGGGATGGACACAGTTTCTACACCGGTCTTTTTGCATACAAATTTCCCTTCAACAAGAAATCCATGCTCTTCAAGATCCCTGGAATGAAACCGTTTTTAAGCATCTGGGTATAGTAATGAATGATTAATAATTGGTCCAGAAAATCCTTACTTACCGTGACACAGACAGTTCAACCAGATTATTTTCCCAGTCTCCCATGCGACCACCAGCCCTTATGAAGATACGATCCTCTTCCAAGTTAAACTTGAAGTCTTTTGACAGGACTGCATGAAAGTAAATGGTAAGTCTGTCACTGGAACTTATATGCTGAGTTGATGTCGGATTTCTGCAATTCACAAATATTGATAAGATCAGTGTTGTCAAAGTATCAACATTTCAGTAGTCAGTACCAGTAAAACTGCATTATTTCCAGTACCAATTTCGATACCATAGCAAAAATATATACTGTACCTATATGAAAATAAAAAATATTCAATAAAAAAATAATGATAATGCTAACAATAATTATAAGTAAATAACAGATTAACACATTAGAATGTAGCCTAGCATGTAGTATTTTTAATTTATGTAAACATTGCTTTAAAAAGGTCAAGTGAAAAGGCATTTACTTAAACCTATTAGGCCAACAGATTTGTTTTTCTTTCTCCACAGTGTTGCTGTGACAGGTCTATCTGTCTGCATTTACACTTCGAGAATGTATTTTATTTATTAACATTAATGACACAGACAGCAGCAGGAATATTAGGCTGCTGTCACTTTAAGACCGAATGCACGGACAAAATATACTGACACAAATCCAGTTTCTTTCTCACTTATGACATAACCAAGAGAATACTTGCTGAGATGGGTATTTTGACAATTTTGAGTGTATTAAACTTAGCAGTTTATCCACGAATCACAAGCGTGCCGAACTGTGGGGCATGGCCTGTAATAATTAATGAACACACTTAACATCATGACTGCTATCTTACCAGATAAATCCAACTCCAGTAAGTGAATGTGTCCCAGTCCCCAAAAATGTTGGTACTCAAAAGTGCTTCCCTCCACATTTTCTAATGCATTTATTTTTACCACGTATGTGCACCTGCGCACCAGTTATTTACATTTACATTTAATCATTTAGCAGACGCTTTTATCCAAAGCGACTTACAAATGATGAGAGCAATAGAAGCAATTAAACTAAGAATAGGACAACAATATGCAAGTGCTGTGACCCTTCCCAGTTCAGTCTAACGCAGTCTACGTAACTGTTATGTGCACCCCTGATTATACTGTTTTTTAGTTTCTCGCCAATTGTACAGCTGACAAAAAATCTTTCCAAAAAACGTTTAAGCAGACAAAAACACCATAAAACAGTTGTGAAAGTTATCACAGCCTCATTTTCATCCGTGTAAAATTCAATACACCAGCTACCCTGACTAAGGTTGAATCTGCGTACCTTTTTGAAGGCGCTTCATTCTGACTTTTTGTATTGCCACTTTCATTGTTTTTGTGGTGGGCAGCAGAATTGTTCTTCCCATGGGGAGATTGCTGCTGGTTCAGCTCCGCCTTCACTGGTGAATCTCCACTCGATCCGTCATTCTTCTAAATGCAAAATAAACAGAAAGAGTCAACATTTCCTACCTACTTTGTGTAAACTCAATATTGGTAATTTCCCGTAACAGACCAATATGTCAGTTTGGCCTAAGAATTAAATTTGGGCTCTCTGAATATAGCGCCTAATTAGCCAATGATTTAGATCTTTCTTGGGCCAGTTCCCAAATTTACTGACACCCTTGTAAAAGGACTTAAGTATGTTACCTTAAGTACACTCTCTGAGCCAAACACCATTTTCTGTGATGACTCCTGTGGTTCATCATTTCTGTGATTGAAGTATAAAAGTACATTAAAATTATATTACTGTCATTTGAAAAAAAGGCATTTATCAAAATTTATTAAGTGATTTGGCATACTTTTTTGTATGCGATACATTCTGAATGTCTTTATTGGTTTCTGTTTCCCCACTTTCAGTTTGTTTCTCAGACTGTGTTTTCTTCTGGCCAGAACGAGTAGAACGCTGATTCTCACTCTGCTCAACCTTCACTGCTGAATCTCCACCGGAACCTTGATTCTTCTAAATGCAAAATAAACACAAAATGTCATCATTTCACTCCATTTATATACAGTCTGTATATAAATATAGATATAGAGCCTTATTACACGGCTCTGTGGAAAACTTGATTCTGATTGGTCAATTGTGCCATCCAGTGGTATGTTAAGTAAGGGATTAATGTACATCCAGCCGGTTGTTATCGCAGAATAAACCCGACAGGGTGATCAGGATGTGAAGCGCAGGGGTCCTGCATCACACTCAAGGGGCTTATTCTGCGATAACAACCGGCTGGATGTACATTATCCCGCTTATTACACGGCCACTTGCCACATAAGTAAATAATTAATATAGTTGAAATATTTTACTGATAAACTATTTTACTGATAAAATCGTCAGATCAGTGCTGACAACACGTTTCTGTGCAAGTGTGTGTATGTGTGTGCGTTTGAGTGGGAGAGAGAGCAGGAGACAGAGAGTATGTGCTTTTCCATATTAAATAATAAATACATAATAAAACATATTTTTGTGTTTTTATCTATTGTTTATTTATATTTATTTGCTTGTTTGGTTTTGGTTCTTTTGCTGTTGTCGGCTGTAAGGACCTGTGAAATACCTGAAATCATTTGGTGTAATATAATTTGGTGGAGCTGTAATAACAGAACAAACGGTTTAAAAACATATATTTATACTTTTTGTTTACCTTGGATTTACTCTGTGTGCCAGATACCGGTTCCTGTGATGATTTCTGTGGTTCATTCTTCTGATTTCTGTATTTTTTAAAGTGTAAGTACACATTATTATTTGACATTTTACAAAAAAATGACATGAAAAACCTATTTTAAAAAGGAGACAAAGAATCATTTATCAAAATACAAAGGCTTTGGCATACTTTTTGGCTTTAGATGAAACTTGCTGAACTCCTTTATTGGTTTCTGTTTCCCCACTTTCATTGTGTTTGTCAGATTCAGTTTTCTGGTCAGAACGAGCGGACTTCTGCGCCTCACTCTGCTCAACCTTCACTGCTGAATCTCCACTGGATCCGTCATTCTTCTAAACGCAAAATAAACACAATGTCATCGTTTAACTCCATGTTTGTAATTTCCAGTAACAGAACAATATATCAGTCTGGCCAAAGAATAAACTAACATTTGTGCTCTGAGGTTGACAATGTTAGCTGATAACCATGTCTGATTGGCTGAAGCTTTAGCTCTTTCTCATGCCAGTTCCAAAATTGACAGAGACCTTAGTGAAAGGACACATTTTCTATTTCCATATATATATATATATATATATATATATATATATATATATATATATATATATATATATTCTATATAAATATATATTTAATTTTTGTTTACCTTGGATTTACTCTGTGGGCCAAATACCATTTCCTGTGCTGGTTTCTGTGGTTCATTCTTCTGATTTCTGTAATTTTTAAAGTCAAAGTATACAGTATTATTTGACATTTCAATTAAAAAATACATTAAAAAATACTTTAAAAAAGTAGCATTTATCAAAATACAAAGGCTTTTCCATACTTTTTTGTTTTAATGCCTTTATTGGTTTCTGTTTCCCCACTTTCAGTGTGTTTCTCAGATCCTGTACTCTTCTGTTGACTGGACTGTCTCTCATCCTGACGATCCGTCTCCATTTGCCTGCTCTTTATGTTTGCATTCTGGTTCATATTAGCATTCTGATCGAGAGCAGTTTGTGCTCCTGTGGATTTACTCTTCTGTCTTGTTTTCTTCTGTTCAGCTTTCTCAGTTTGCTGATCTGCCTCTTCTGACACTGGTGGAGAGGTGCTGGTGCTGATCAGCTCTTCAGCCGCTCCAGGAGTTACATCAGACTGAGCTTTCCCAGCGTCTGAAGCCGAGACACCAGTGATTTCAGTCTCAGGCGGGCTCAGATGAGAGGAGGATTCGGCTGCTTCAGGCATGTCCTCTACAGTGCAGTAAGAGCCATCACTGTCAGAGGATTGGACTTCCTCCATTTTCTTCTCTTTATCAGTCAGAGATATATCAGAGAGTTCAGAGGTCAGAGACGAAGGCTCTTCTGCAACACCAGCTTTTTTCTTCTTTTTCTTTCTTTTCTGTAGGAGCAGGATACAGAAAAATAATATGCATTATTAAATCACCAACAATAGAACCTCAGAATAAAAAACATTAAAAAAAAAAAACTCAGAATAAAGGTCCTTGCACACTGATTCGGTGGCTCTGAATTGTCAAAACACCATTCAAAAGGCTTGCTACGGATGCGAAAACGCAGAAAATCGAACCCGATACAAATTTTTTTATCAGTTTCGGAGGCAGTGTGTAAACATAATTGACACAACGTGAGGTCGTATTTATTCGAAAATTTCGGACTCAGTGTGCAAGGACCTTAAGAAGAAAAAAAAAGTTAATCCAGGACTATTTAAATGTTAAATTGATTTTCATATCCAGCACCTTTTTCTTTGGGCTTGGCAAGGCATCTTCATTTGGACGCTTCGGAGAAACATTGGCATTCTGGAGATCCAGCGCTTCAGACTCGGGTCTGAGATCAGTTATTGCTGCATCTGTGTCAATGTTTGAGGATGATTGAGACTCGTCTTGTGCCTTAGCTGATAAACACAATAACAAAGGTCACACACACACACACACACACACACACACACACACACACACACACACACACACACACACACACACACACACACTGAAACTACTGATAACAAAGGCTTTGTTCAGATCTGTTAGAATGGTGAAGTAAATAACTTAGATATCAACATCGGTTAACAGTTAGCTTGCTTAGTAGGGGACATTTAATTAATATTCAACTATATTATTGATCTCCTGCATTGACACCATCATATGAGAACTGAACTGAGCTGGACGATGACATCACTGTTTTCTCCAGAGCGGCTATATATATATATATATATATATATATATATATATATATATAAATTAACTAAATGAATAACTTTTTTTACAACAAAAACGAACCATCACTGTGGAGACTGTGATGCAATTTTCTTCTGGAAAAAACTTTGTTGCATTATTTTCCTGTTATCTCTGTAAAGCTGCTTTGAAACGATCTGTATTGTAAAAAGCACTGTATAAATAAAGCTGACTTGACTACAGTAATGACTTAAAGTCAACATGAAACATCGTTCTCAACCCAGTTTGGTTCTGTAATGTGAAGTATTTCTAAGTGGAACTGGATGTTCAACAAGAAAACAAATGTAGGACAGGACTTGATTTCATTCATCTGGAATTCACGGAATGATAAAAAGTGTCTTGTTGGGTTGCCTCTAAATGCTTTGTATATTTTAAAGCACATTTTTGAAAATTTGACTAAATAAAATGCTAAATATTTTGCGTTTCCAGTTTCAAGCACCAAAAAGAACATACTGTATTTTTCAGACTACATCATCTGAAACCAAAGCGGCTTAATTTGACGTAAAGTAGCGTTAATTTGGTCACCTATTTTTCATTTAGTCTTAGTCTTGTGCCAAATGTCCTTGTTAGTTTTAGTCATATTTAGTCATTCACATATCTTTTTTTGTTAGTTAAGTTTTAGTCGACTAAAAGTCTCGTCATTTTAGTCTAGTTTTAGTCAAAAGAAAACTCAATATATCTTAGTCAAGTTTTAGTCAAAACATTTTAGTCTTTTTTTTAAATAAATTATTTCTGAGATTATTTCTGATAACCATTTCAGTCAAATAGTGTTTCACGCTTCTCAAATATTGGTTAAATGTCATAATTACCTGACAAAATACACTTGTTGAATGATTTTTGTGGAATGCAACTTTGTTAAACGTGTTTGGTTTTCTGAAGTTGTTCTGAAAAGTATGTTATTTTGAACTAACACAATTCAAAGTTGTGGGCCCAACAGACTCCGATTGACAAGTTACAACGGTTTTTAAAACTGTTTTTGGTTGCCTTGTGTCTCATTTTTCTGTTCAGAGCAGAAATAAAATAAGTATATACCCAGAAAAACTGAAAAGAATAGGCCTACTGTAGCCTACTGTAGGCCTAAAACACAACCTATTTACATTCTAGGTTGGTCTTGAGAAATAACAAACAAATTAGATTTTACAAGGCTTTAACAATTAATATTTCTGCTAGGTAACTGGTTGATTTACAGCGTAGATGTTTTCCCCCAATATTTTTTGTCCGCAGTGCTTCCCGTCAGTTATAATGACACATGATTTTGACCACTTTAAGTTTTGTTTTGTAGAAAGCCTTTCTTTAAAGTGAATTTCGTTTTGTATAAATTGTATCTTCATTTTAATCAATGTTTCATCAACAAATTGCCTGGATTAATAAACGAGAAACAAATATAGTACACAATATAATCCGGAAACAAAGGCGCGGGCGCGTGAACTGGAGCGCATCTCATAAATGAACCGAAACTCAGCGTATAAGATACTTGCCTCACAGACCTGAGAAGAATATCTATAGAAAGCCTGAAATGTGTACTTTTAAACAAAACAATTCAAAACGAAAAGAAATGGGCTGCTCTCTGCTTATGCAGGCTAATCTGTGTGAAGTGTGCATTTCTCTCTATAGGCGCGTTCACTACTGCGAAGATGGCGAGTCAGCATCGTCAACTTTATCTTTGCAGCCAACACTGACATAAAACACTAGTTTATTAATAAACAAATCAAATTTTTAATGCATAATCATTACTTTTGCCGTTTTTTTGTGGCAAGCTTTATGCGTGCGTTGAGATGCGGAATAGGCAATTTATAGCCTAACGAAAACGTTCATTATGGTTTATCATTCTCTCCCATATATATATATATTTAAGTAATTAAATCAATATAAGTATGTGATTAGACTAATGGCTTAAATTAACTAGGCTACTACTAGTTGACTAGAAAAAAAAAACCTTTAGTCATGCACGGGCAGCCCTACTTATTTCACATATTATCTAACCAGCCGCGCGTCACTGCGGGCGTTCTGAGCGAGCGGCGCGTAATCTTCAGAAATACGCTCTCCGCTCTAGAGTAAATATTACCAAAATATTACGCTCACATGCTCTGGTGTGAGACACTGTGTATCTTCTTCTGTTGTCTGAGAGTTGATTGACAGCTTTTAGATGCATTATTGGCATCGCCACCCTCTGATTACATGAACGTGTCACCGCATCAGAACCGAAAACATGGGGATTTTTTATAGACAATTGCACAACCTATTCAATATTCTATAATAAAATCAACTAATGGAATATTCGAAAATCGTGCCTCATCCCTAGTAACCACTGAATATTCTATCTCATGATGAAAAAGTAGAGACGATTGTAGACGAAAATGATTTTATCATTTGAGATTTTATCTTAGTTTTTATTTTATGCAAAACATTTTAGTCTCGTCTTTTTTCGTCAACAATAATGCATGTTAATTTAGTCTTAGTCAGCGTTCTTGGACATTGGTGCAGTCTCGTCATCGTCTCGTCTTAGTCATGGAAAAAAAGGTTGTTGACGAACATATTTAGTCTCGTCTCGTCTGACGAAGTTAACACTAACGTAAAGCACGTAAAAGAAAGTACACACACACATACACACCACTCAAAAAAATTATATGTTGGCTTTAATTAACTTTTTTATGTCAACAGGTCCCACATAACTGGGTTACGTTAAACAAACATAATTTGTTCATGTAACTTCAACATCATGGAATGAAGTCATTTTAAGCGACCCAATTAAACTCTGAGCAGAGTGTTAAATGAACACTGAAGCAGTGTTAAAGTTAATGAGATAATTAAGTGAATAATTGAGTGATGATTGAGCATTATTGAAGACACCTGATGGTAACAAGCAGAATTTGCTTCGGTGGAAAAAAACATTATACAGGTGCTGGTCATATAATTAGAATATCATCAAAAAGTTGATTTATTTCAGTAATTCCATTCAAGAAGTGAAATTTGGATATTATATTCATTCATTACACACAGACTGATATATTTCAAATGTTTATTTCATTTAATTGTGATGATTAAAACTGACAACTAATGAAAATCCCAAATTCAGTATCTCCGAAAATTAGAATATTACTTAAGACCAATACCAAAAAAGGATTTTTAGAAATGTTGGCCAACTGAAAAGTATGAACATGAAAAGTATGAGCATGTACAGCACTCAATACTTAGTTGTGGCTCCTTTTGCCTGAATTACTGCAGCAATGCGGCGTGGCATGGAATATTTTATGGAAATTACACAGAGATTTTTGTTTTAATGAATCATGCACAAGAAGACCAGAAACATGTGTATTGATGTCATGTTGACTTTAAGCATCAGCACAATGACAAGAGACTTTCTTCAACAACAACTGATAACAGCTGTGTGGAAGAGAAGATGGAAACTCTTGTTCTTCATGACATCATGAGGTGCATCAGACAACATGAGGACACCGCCGTTCAAAAGCTTTCGATCGGTCAGATTTGTAATGTTTTTATGAAAGAAGTCTCTTCTGCTCACCAAGGCTGCATTTATTTGATTAAAAATACAACAAAAAAATCTGTAATATTGTTAAACATTATGACAATTTAAAATAACTGTTTTCTATATTAATATATAGTTAAGTGTAATTTATTCCTGTGATCAAAGCTGAATTTTCAGCATCATTACTCCAGTCTTCAGTGTCACATGATCCTTCAGAAATCAGTATAATGTGATGATTTGATGCTCAAAAAACATTAACCCGTTTAAGCCAGTGTATAGTTGTCATTTTCCTTTTTTTAAGAATTTTTTTTAGATGTTTTGTTTCTCAATGACATGCAAGCAAACAACCAAATAAAGGATAAAAAAAAGGTATTTATTTCCTTCCTGTCACATGAGGCTGTCAACTTCTTACCTATTCTTCCAAGAAACATGGCGAAGGCAAACCCTCCCAAAGAAAGATATTTTTCAAAGTATTTTTGGTTGACATATATATTTATCTACATAATCATGAGGGTCTCTAGAATCATCCATACAAAACAAATCTTACAAGAGATCTATAGTTTTTTGTACACTTAGTCAAAAGTCCAAGCAGCAAGTATAGTTTCCGGTGGGCAAATGCCTTGTATGTATGTATATCATGGGGAAATAGGGTATACTGTGTTAATAGGTTAATAAATCATTCTATTTATTTATTTATATATTATTTTCATTAAATTTTTTTTTTTTTTAGATTTTTGATCCACAATGCCCTGTTGGGGCAACTCAATGGCTGCACTTTGTTCTGCACTATGTTCCACCACTTTAAGACAAATGTATTTGTTGTTTGTTTTGTTTATCACAAGAGATTATAAGCTAGATGCAGCTTTTTTTGGGTTTGCATCGAATGTTCTTTGCCTGTATACATAATAAATGTGTTTATGAATAAAGATTGATCTGTTGAAAGCAGTTATTTTGAGTTAGATGCCAAATGTTCTCCTCCTATTCAAATTGGACATTGAAGGGGTGCATACAACATATTTGCCCACCGCACATTCAAATACGATTTTCAAGAAAAGAAAAAAAAAAAAACGTGGGAAAATAAAAGCAGAACATGTTCAAAGAGGACACTGTTAACACAACTATATGCATGAAACCATTCAGAAAAATGTGGGCACAAATGGGTTAATTATTATTATCAATGTTGAAAAAAGTTGTGTACAATTTTTTTCAGGATTCTTTTGATGAATGTTCAAAAGAACAGCATTTCTCTGAAATAGAATCTTTAGTAACATTATAAATGTCTTTACTGTAACTTTTGATCAATTTAATTCATTCTTGATGAATAAAAGTATTGATTTCTTTTATTTCTATCCCCTCAAAAATAAACTTTTGAACGGTAGAGTTTGTGACAAAAGCTTCTATTTCAGATAAATGCTGTTCTTTTGAACTTTCTATTCATTAAAGAATCCTGAAATAAAAATGTAAATAACTGTATTCAACACTGACAATAATAATTAATGTTTTTTGATCATCAAATCATCATATTATACTGATTTCTGAAGGATCATGTGACACTGAAGACTGGAGTAATGATGCTGAAAATTCAGCTTTGATCACAGGAATAAATTACACTTTACTATATATTCACATAGAAAACCACTTTTTTAAATTGTAATAATGTTTCACAATATTAAAGTTTTTTGATGTATTTTTAAATCAAATAAATGCAGCCTTGGTGAACAGAATAGACTTCTTTTAAAAACATTAAAAATGGTATATGATGCTGTGTCCGAAACAGCTCATTCATTCACTATATAGAGCAGGATTCGACACGACAGAGAACCATTGAGGTTATCATTCCTCATCAAATAAGCAAGTTTGTGATTGATCAAGTAATGTTTGTGATTAAAATGTGTTAATCTTTCAATTAAGACGTTACTTTTGAGGCGGGGAACTTCATGATAACAAGGTTGCGAAGTGAATTCAGACACTTTTGTACATCATACTGTGAGTGTGCACTGCATTAGATCTTACATGCATGTTAAATGTCCTGTCTAAATGTCTTCATTTAATTAAACTTGTCTTGAACAGAAATAAAAATGAAAGTTAATTAAAATACGCATAAATAATCTTCAAAATAAGGAAATAAATAATTGTAAGAAACAATTGCAAGAACAAACGGTATCAGTTTACAATAAGGTTCATTAGTTAATGTATTAACGAACATGAACTAACAATGAGCAATACATTTGTTACTGTATTTTATAATCTCTGTTAATATTAGTTAATAAAAATCAAGCGGTTCATTGTGTGTTCATGTTAGTTCACACTGCATTAACTAATGTTAAAAAATACAACCTTTGATTTTAATAAAGTAAATGTTGAAATTAATATTGACTAAGATTAATAAATGCTGTAGAAGTATTGTTCATTCTTAGTTCATGTTAACTAATGTAGTTAACTAATGTTATCTAATAAACCTCATTGTAAAGTGTTACTGAACAAACAACAGAATGTAAAATGGTAGTGAGAGAAATGTGCTGTATGAGCTCACCCGGTGCTGTGTCACATGACTCTGACATCAGCTTCTTGCCACATTCACTGCAGAACTTGGCTGCCTTGTCTAAAGACTCATGACTGCATTCAGGACACTTCATCCTGAGCTGAAGTCTGCAAAGAGCAAACGATGAGGTTTAAGGGGATTTGCACACTTTTAAATAACATAATAATCACACACACAAAAGGTCACATGATTTCTTAGAACTCTGTATTGCTTTCAATTTCCATTTGCTTATAAATCAATGTTCATCATCTAGAAACTCAGTCAGTAAGCATATGCCCCACTCCCCCCCGACCTGTTCAGGAACTCGCACGTGTGGAAAATATCTCACAGCGGGAACTGAACAATACTGCAGGCCACAGGACACTGGCTTTTATTCATTCAATCATGACTCATCACTCGCAAAAAATACTAATTCTTGATATCAACAGTTACATTTCAACTAGTAAAAACTATAATTCTTGTTATAAGTAATTGTATTTTTACTAGTTAAATGTCACCCAAAGCTGCCATTCAAATTCAATTGTTGATATCAGGAACTGATTTCTTACTAGTTGAGATTCCGATTTCACACACCAGAAATAAATAAATGTGAAAATAGATATATTTATAGAATATAAAATGTCATTGTTGATATCAAGAATTAGCATTTTAACCAGTGAAAAAGTTATTTATTAAAAGTAAAAATGGCTTGCCACTGCTACTTTTGATTTGGCCCTATATTATATATATATATATATATATATATATATATAGAGAGAGAGAGAGAGAGAGAGAGAGAGAGATTTTGCTTAATTTTTTCTACATTACATCATCATTATAAATATTTTGCACTGCTATTGTTAACTAGAAAGCATTTTGTCCTGACACACACACACACACACACACACACACACACACACACACACAGGCCTGAATATCAATGCATCAATCATTAGTATTTTGATTTTTTTATTATGTTTCTTAGCAAACATTAACAGCTAAGTCTCATTTATAAGAGTAACAAGCCGCATGTTGCTTCACAGTTGTGCTCATCCCTCTTTGGGAATTGTGGGAAAAGCCCGCCTTTCCTGACTTCAGTGGAAATTTTCACAACAGAAACAATCAAAAGAACCGATTAAAACAAATAAATTGAAACCTATAACACATAAATTGAACGAATTAATAAAATAATTAATACAGAAATGAGTAAATAAAAAATTTTAAAAAAACTTGTTGACTTCTACATGTTGCTAAGTCCCCAATAGAGGCCGCTGTCGTTCAATTCACTGTGAATTAAAAGTATTGCGAGCAAGAAGAAAACGAACATAAAATGAAACTATAATAATTTATAGACATTACGAGTTTGATCATCAAACGTAGGTGGATATATAATATTTACACATACAATTGTTATATTATTTTACGTCAGACTACTTTGTAAAAAAAAAAACATGACGTGTCTGAATGATGGTGAAGCTGTATTTCACAATCATCTTCTAATCTAACCTATTAAACAACACAAAACTTAACTTACACGTCTCACGTCTATTGACAGCTTAACATCACGGTCTGTGCACAATAAGCTAGTAGTATTATATCAGTAAAACTGCACAACACACAGCCCGAAATAAACAAACACGACAACGCTAGTTCACATGCAAGCTAACCAGAAATCAGCTCAGACAAGTTCACTTAAACAAATAAAGAGCCAGTGCGAGTGTTATTTTAGCTGAAGAGACGATATGATGTATGATATATTATTAATGGCCGATCCAGACGAACTTGCAGAGCTCTTCCTCATGTGTGTGACATGCTAAAGCTAAACAAACACACAGATTATTATAAAAGACCCTCAGGTTTGTGTCTTACCTGTAGTGCAGGTGCAGGTGTGTGTGCTCAGTTGTCACAGGTTAACACACATGTCATCGTGTATTTGACACTCACAACACAGATCTGATCACGTCCATACACTCCACTGACACGCAATGAAGACACTGAGGAAGTTCATCTCTGAACTTTCGTTTCGTAAAAATGGGCGTGAGTTTCATGTTGATCCAAAACTACAAGACAATAAAACCCATGGCTTCTCCAGAAATCATGAGATGAAACTGATATTTTAATAAACTGGCTGCTAAAACGGCAAAATTCTTGCTTATAATTATGTTATATTATAATATTTGATAATTGCTTATGCTTATCCAGAAGGATCAAATTGTACAGTTCCTTTAGAAAATTCCCCCACACTCCCCTCAGTTATTTTTCATTCAGGTCAAAGTATATTAAATGTATTATTATCCCCCAAAGATGTGTCCCCCAAAATAGGCTAGAAAAAACTTTCAGACAGGTGAAAGTGAAACCCGTTGACTGAAAATATTTCTTTATTTTTTTGCCCTTATTTAAAGACACTTATTTATACTAAACATGTTCTGCTTACTGTGGCTCAGCCTCTGAACTAAACATAAACTAAAACATAATGCAATGCAAATAATAAAATAAAAAATAACAGAATAAATGTGATTAATAGAATTACTTAATAAAGGCACTTAAAGTCACCATGAGATAAAATGGACATTTCTTTTTTTTTTCATGGAATATTGCATTATTATAAATGGTTTATCCGTGCTCATCATTATTTATTTATTTTAATTCATGTGTAAAATTAAATTCATAGTAATCTTTAAATGTAAAAAAAAACTCCCTCTTGCAGCAAAGATGTGTTCACTGGTATCACAGCTCATGAAAAATGGCAAAAAGGCAAAAACAAAAGTGTTGCGTTGATAATTTTGTTCAGTGTAGAAACTCTGGACACCTGTTACATTGATAGGCCTATCTGTCATGTAGTAGGGGCTTTTTTAACCCTTATGTGCTGTTCATTTAGGGTGTACTGTACACTCAGCATGTTTGGGTTCTCCCCAGATCATACACAGTAAAATGTTTTTTTTCTATCAAAATAATATTTTTCTTAAACAAATGTAATGTCACTCACTTTAATGTTTTTACTGTACAGTTTTGTAGTTTTAGGGGAATTTATGGCATTTGTAATAATTTAAACCGCCACTAGATGTCTACAGAGCATCACTCACTGGCTTCATTCGTCATTTCAAGTTTTTATTTTTTTTTTATTTAGACATTATAAAAGCATTATAACAATAAAAAAACTACTTTGTTTAGGATTTTTTTTTTTAACTTAAGTATCATTGTTTTGCAATTATTTCACAATATTAGTCAAACCTAAACATGGTGTATGTGTGTCATTCATTCATTTTTGGGTTTTGCATTGTATTTGTTTTTGTTTGGACAAATAACGTAACAGAGCATTTATTATTCACTTAACATCCTAAGACTTATTTTGATGTCACACTGACATACAACCAGACACCATTCCAATGCTTTTTGTTTGTGTGTTGGTAGAGACAGAAAGATGTCCACAGTCATCAAGTCTCATGTCATTTAGATGAAAGGAGCACAAGTGTATTTCCTCTTTAGATGACATGTACATACTAAGAGGATCCTAACCCAGCTTTGTCTGAGACTGTCATAATACCCTCATGGATGGCATATGTGCTGCGCTCTCAATGATCGCACATTGTATTTTGCACAGACACATTTCAGAACATTTACGTTGTTTCCACACACACTCAGGATAGTGTGTTTATCTGTTGCTGTGTTTAATCATTCTGAATGGATCCGTGTACTGTAGTATATGCAGTCCGGTCAAGATCGTTGGTGTTTAAGTGTTTTTTTTTTGCAACTTGAATTGTCTAAAATGTAAACAAGCTCTTTGCTGTTGCACTGTACATATACAATACAATGTGAATTCTGAAAACAATTTATTATTTGTTTTCACGTGTGCTTTGGTGTGCATAAATTTAAGAATTACATGGACTCCTTATGTGTCTTTTTTGGAAAGACACCTAAATTTACTTTAAAATCTGGCAGAAAATACAATTTTGTGGGAATCACCCTTCAATCTGATGTTTACTTTGCTGGATATAGAAAAGGATGACAAAATGAACATGTTAAACAAGGTTAATGGTGTATGCTTAATTTCATAAGCGTGTAATTAAGCACACAAAAGGCGCAATTAAAAATGTGTGAACCATAAGGCATCCTGATCCTACCACAGCTTGTTAAAATATCAAGCAATATTTTATAATCTGCATTACAGCACAATTATCATGCCTTATACATTTTTTCTCTCCGCAGCCCATTTGTGTGAAGGGTGTCTTCCTGAAACTGCAGAGCTGAGAGTTTATCCAGGATCACAGCTTTTTTCAGTGTGATCTTCAGTCTGGACTCAAGACTCTGGCCTGCAGGAGTGGATCATGAAGTCCAGGTCATACAGGAGTCCTAGAATAATCACATCTTATTTTTCCCTCATCAAGGCTTGCACATTGGAACCTGTTTCAAGGTTTGCATTCTTGAGTTGTTGTGCATGTAAGCCGGCTCAATCAGCCCAAAGAAGGATTTTCGGTCAGCGAGTGAAGGTCTCCGTGCGTTACCGTCTTTCTGCGTGGCAAAGTAATTTGATTAAATTAAATACATTTTCTCATATGTGTTAACTCGTTATTTCATCTGACTCCATAAATGAAAAAGGTTTTAATGATATTTCTACATCATTAAGTGTGTGCGGATTTTCGACTATTAACTCTTTACTGAAAATAATGTCAGAGTCGATTAGAATAAAATCAAATGTTTACAGTTTATCATGTCAGGTAAATGTATCACGTCAGTTGCATAATTAGTTCAAAGATAATAGATACAAACATCAAATGCTCTTGAATAAAGAGAGAAGATGCAATACCTCGACATTATGTAACACATGATGCAAAGTGTTTTGCTTACACTTCTCATCATAGGCTAGTCTGGGTTACAGAAAACGCCCCAACCTCAAGTTGCATTGCATTATATAGACAGACCAACCTCTTTTCAGATGTAAACATGAGTTCACAGTGTGAATTCACATTAATCACCATCTCAGACTTACTGGGGGCAGAAGTTAACTCGTTGATTTACATGGAAGCATTTGCTAACAATGGGAATTTGAATTGAGTTTACACTTTCTGAGAGCAGGAGACCATTTGCCTGGAAGAGTTTAGAAATAATTCCCATACAGACACACATAAGGTGTCTGTATGTGAATTATTTCTAAACTCTTATAACCTTCTGGTTTACTTACTTTGGGAGACCTTTGTACCAGTCGCACTGAAACATTTCAAATGATATCAAACATATGTGATACTGTATGATAATTATTAACATTAAACTATATAGATTCTTGGGTGAATTTCAGGTGTTCAAGGGAAAGAGATGTAGATTAGGATTGCTTAGGTGAGACTTGCATCTCGAATGATGCACAAGAGAGAAATTCAAATGTTAATTTGCACTCTCTTCCAGTTTTTCCAGTTTTACATACAAATGAGCGGCCGGAGTGCACTGAGGGTTTTCTGTTAATACGGTGTCGTATAAGCGGCCTAAGTTAATAACTAATGATCTTTCCAACAAAAGTGAATCAATCAATCAAAACTAACTTTAGCTGGACAATAACTTTATTCTTGAGCTGCTGTAAAGCCTAAACAATCTCTGTTACTGTAATTTCCTATTATCTGCTTTGAATCAATCTATATTGTTAAAAGCGCTGTATAAATGAAGGTGACTTGACTACACAAATCAAAAGATACCCATAATTAAAATCTTAAAATATATTTATTGCTTTAAAACATGCTTTTCATGATCAATTAAAACACAGCCATTTTTCAACGGACACAGTAAAAGACAAAAATAAAAAAATTGAGAAAGTAAAAGACAAAAATAAAAAAAGTGGTAAATAAAAAGTTCAGAGAAGCGAGCCGGTGTGCAGGTTGTGTGTGAGGACAGTGCTGATGGTGAACTGAAAGGCATCGTGTACGCTGGAGCGCTCTGTGGCGTTGGTGAAGTGAGGGAACACCAGCTTTCCTGAGGCGGACGCACACGACACAAACTGATCCGTCACATACTGAGCAGCACAACTCACGTCACGCTCAGGACCTGCAACACACACACACACACACCAATATTCAGTACAAATCGAAGCTGAGAAACTGATATCAATAAGAAGCAACATAGACAATGTGTGTTTTGTGCATTTTATACTACTAGTACATACAGTATGCTGTATAATTAATACAATTTATCTTTGTTAGTGCAACAAGAGTCATTTTCACTGTCTTTTGTTGTTTGATTAACATTGTGGACACAGAAAGCTGTGGATTTATTAGGCTGCTGTCACTTTACCAGTGAGCTAAATAAGTCCAGTGTGTCTGGATGTGTTATAAACTGAGTTGTACAGAAATTAAACGAAAATATGGTTAAAATGTAGTTTCTAGGGATCTTATCCACCTTATTCCTGACGAGCTTACTGCGTTATGAATTATGGGTGGCACTTCAGTTCAAAAAGGCTGAAACGAATCATTTCAAATCATAAGGTTGTCCTACAAATAAAGCTGATCCGTCAGTTTGACTGATGAGCTGTCAATTTACTTTCATGATTTATTTTCAGACATCATGCGAATAATGTTATACTTGTTCTTGTTATTTTACATGTCAACGTTAAAATACTCTTTTCAGTCGCTGCTTACTTTTCCTCATGATTATTTTATTTTTTCCCTTTGCTGTAAAAGTATGAAAACGGACAACATGTACTGCACATTTGTGGTCTGTTCTCCCGAATTTAATTTACGATATATTCCATTAGTAATTCACTGGAATGCATGAAGAATCTCTCGTTATTCTCCTCAAATCCTCATGTCTCTTTCCAGATTTGTTTTCACAGGTCAATGCAATTTATAATCTGTCAAAATGATGGAAATTACTTTGAAATAGTATCACGTTTTGCTGAAGTTAATGAACATTTTTGATTAAGGTAACAATTTTTTTTATTTAACCAAAGACTCGCGCTTTTGGGGTTATTTGGTCTGTTGAAAGTACCTTGTTGATGCTTTTACACTTTTAAATTTCCTTTTAATGTTCGATGGTTGAAGGGTGAGTAGATTAAATTCATCTCATTGTGACGCTTTTTTAACCTATCGTGTCCATAGAGCGAGCCTTTCACTGATTGTTTACAGCTTAACGGAAGTTACACCCATAACTAGCGCAAAGCGTCATGGGGCGCAGGAATACTGTGGATACGAGTGACATAAGCTATCCAGAGAGGATAGATCGCAGTCTCTGCAGTTTTTATCTGTCAACTAGACATGAACGGGTAACTGAAATGTAAACATTTAATTTTCATTGATCTGTAGTAGATATTGCAAAGGAGTGCAACATGTTTTTTCTCATTTGTAGTGTGAGGGGGGACCAGGAAGAAATATGCATGTGAACGGGAAATTTATGCATGTTTATGCATCTGAAATGCAGGAGTGGGACACTTCGGGAACAGCTGGGTTCAAGCAGGGGTCATTGAGTTTGGGGGAATTAAAGGACCCATGGCTGCTAGCTTCGATTTATTACTAGCTGACCCTTATCTAAGGAATGTGGCAGAAAGGAGCCCAACTCCTAGGAAGACCTTGAGATCAGTATAAAGGCTGCCCAGCTCTTCCTGGTGTGTCTCACTCGTGTACAGCGTGACTTCTGTGTGGTGACTGGGCCTTCTTCCAAGAATAAACACCTTTTAAAAGACAATTTGATTCAGAGCATTTCTTACGCAGTGATGATGGTTTAATAGAAATTTTCTGCCACAACAGTAACAAAACAACAAAAGACTGCTGAGAAAAACCTTCTATGGTCATTAATTGCATACTTGGTAACTTCAGCAAGTTACTAATTACTAATACTAATTATAAGGTGACTCAAACACGCAGCACTTGCAGAGTAGCATTTACTGTGAATGGAAACTGAAAATGAACAGTGCGGTCGTTTACTCCGAAACATGCAGTGAGTCAGACTATATATTTAAATATTTATATATTACATCACAAGCGCCACGGTTCACATTCTTACATCTATGTTTTGTCAACACTCATAAAAAGTTACCAGGCAAATGGCGAGTAACAGTTTCAATGCCGATTTTTACTCACATTTGGCTCTTTGAACCCTGGCTAACATTCTAATCTGTGCATGAAATAAATGTATTAGAAAATGTAACATTTAGCAGTTTATTTAGTAATTATTTAAGGACATTTCACGATTTAAATAATCATACAGAAACCAGATTATGTAAAAAAAAAAAAAAAAAAAAAAAAATAGTTTACCTTTGAAGTCTGGCTGATAAAGTCGCAGATGTCTCCCAGAATACAGTATTTTCTCAGCAAACAGATCAATTTTGTTCATAAATAAAACCTGAAAAGAGTTTAAAAAATGCTCATTAACCAAATTCTGACCTACATTAATAAAAAAATCAAGGTTTTGTCTTTACAAAATGCTGCAAATTCATGCAATTCTGAATTTTGCTCACACAAATTGTAAAGTAATAGTTTAGTAAGTAAGTAATTTTAATTTATAAAGCACATTTACACAGCGCAAAACTGAACAAAGTGCTGTACAATGAATAACTAAAAAGACAGAAAATAAAAACAAATGGAATCAATAGTCATAAGCATATAAAACATGAATAAAAAGAAAACCTTCAATATAATAATAATAATAATAATAATAATAATAATAATAATAACAACTTGGACTTATATAGCGCCTTTCATGGTACACAAGGTCGCTTAACAAAAGTGTGTGTGTGGGGCTGGGGGAGGAATTAAGGGTCAAAAGACTTTGTGAAAAGAAATGTTTTAAGGTGCATTTTGAACATGGGCAGGGATGGGGCAGAGCGGACGTGGAACGGTAGACTGTTCCAAAGTGTAGGAGCAATTGCACAGAAAGCCCTGTCCCCAAAAGTCCGCAACCTGGTGCGGTGGATGACCAGCAGGTCCTTGTCAGAGGACCGCAGGGAACGAGACTGTGTGTAGGGATGGAGGAGGTCACTGAGGTATTTTGGTGAGAGTCCATGGAGAGATTTGTAAGTGAGCAGAAGGATCTTGTAGGTGATGCGTGACTTGACTGGCAACCAGTGTAGCTGTTGGATGATAGAAGTGATATAATGCCAGGGCTTTGTGGGGGTTAGAACCCTGGCAGCAGAGTTCTGTACATACTGCAGTCTGCTAAGGGCCTTGGTGGGCAGTCCTGACAGGACACCATTGCAGTAATCCAGACGGGAGGTGATAAAGGCAAGAATGAGTGTCTCAGTTACTGAATCTGTGAGTGAAGGCCGGAGTTGTGAGATGTTTCTGAGGTGGAAGAAGGCCACCTTGGTGATGTTGTTAATATGGGACCAGAAAGATAGAGTGGCGTCCAGAATGACGCCCAGGTTGCGCACCTCAGGAGAAGGGGAAATGCAGCAGCCATCCACAACCAGGGCCAGGTCACCAACTTTCCTGAGCAGTGGTGCAGGGGCCACCACCATGAGTTCTGACTTATTACTGTTCAGTTTGAGTAGGTTTGTGGTCATCCATGATTTAAGTTCCTGCAGGCACTTGACAAGTTGTGTGGGTGGGAGCTGGGAGGAGGGGTTTGTGCTGATATAAAGTTGAATGTCATCGGCGTAGCAGTGGTAATTTAGTCCATGTTTACGGATAATATGACCTATGGGTAGTGTGTAAATGGTGAACAGCAGCGGATCAAGCACTGAGCCCTGGGGTACACCATGGTTGGCGGGTGCTGGATCAGAATTTGAGCCATTTAGGGCGATGAATTGTTTCCGGTCAGTGAGATAGGACCGGAACCAGGACAGTGCTGTGCCACTAAGGCCGATGAGCTCAGAAAGGCGTTGGAGAAGGATAGTGTTTTAAACTGTATCAAAAGCTGCAGAGAGGTCAAGGAAGATGAGGATGGAGATGAGGCCGTTGTCAGCAGCCAGCAGGAGGTCATTGGTGATTTTGATGAGGGCGGTCTCAGTACTATGGTGTCTTCTGAAACCAGATTGGAGAGGTTCGAAGAGCTCATGGTGGGACATGTGATCTTGAAGCTGGGCAGCCACTGCCCTTTCCAGGATTTTGCTAAGGAAAGGGAGGTTGAAGATTGGACGATAGTTGTTGGAGTCGTCTGGATCTGAGCCTGGCTTTTTGAGAGTAGGGATGACTGCCGCCATTTTAAAACTGGATGGTACCACACCAGAGTTAAGAGATGCATTTGATGTTTTGCATTGAGTGGCAGAGGATGGGAAGACAGGCCTTGACCAGGGTGGTGGGCATTGGGTCAAGACTGCTGGTTGAGGTTTTGGCTGAGATTACCAGTTTTGTTACTTGATCAGCATCCAGAGGAGAGAAGACGGATAGGCAACACTGCGGTGAGCCGGCAGCTGAGTGGTGAGAATCATGTTTAAGCAATGTAGGGCAGGGGGTAATTCCAGGAGACTGGAGCTGCCGGTGGATGGTGTCCACTTTCTGCTGAAAAAAGTCCAAGAACCTGGAGCAGAGGTCTGCTGCATCTGAGGGTTTAGCGGTATCAGGAGGGTGGAGAAGACGGTTGATGGTGGAGAAGAGCAATTTGGGGTGTTTTTGTTGGTTGCTGATGAGTGTGGAGTAGTACCTTGTTCTATTCTGGGAAAGTGCTTCTTTGTAATTTGTGACGTGTTCTTTAAATGCTTCATGATGGACAATGAGGCCAGAACTTCTGTATCGTCTCTCAAGCCTACGTCCCATGGTCTTCATCCTGCGGAGCTCGGGGGTGAACCAGGGCGCAGGACAAGAGAAAGACACATAACGTGTGATGAGAGGAGCTACAAAGTACAGGCTGAGAGAGAGGGCACGGTTGTAGTGTTCCACCATGCCATCTACTGTTTGGTTGGGGTGGTAGGTGGCAAGATTGATCACTAAGGAGTCAGATAGCATGGACGTACACACCTGTTTGATGTTCCTGAACGTGATGGGGCGTTTAGTGCACTGCTTTGGGAGTGGTACAGGGACCAAGAATAAAATAGCATAGTGGTCAGAAACAGCCAGGTCAGTGCACAGCAGGTGGAGGGGTGTTATGCCAGCACAGCACACCAGGTCCAGGATATGCCCTTTGACATGTGTGGGGCCATGTACGTGTTCTGTAAAATTAAAGCAGTCCAGCAGTGATAGAAAATCAGTAGCAAGAGAACAGCTACTGGAATCCACATGAATGTTAAAATCACCCAGCAGGATAGTAGACGGGGATTTTGGGCAGACAGTAGCAAGTAGTTCAGTGAGCTCCAGGATGTCAGCACGATGGATAACTGCAAGTCCGCCACCACGGCCAAGGCTGCGAGGCTTCTGGATATAGCCATAACCTGGGGGAGTGGCATGGTTGAGAGTTATGAACTCTTGCTGGTTCTGCCATGTCTCAGTAAGACATAAAAAATCCAGTGATTTTTCCAAGATGAGGTCATGGATAAGGAGGGCTTTATTATTTAATGAGCGAACATTAAGCAACATGACTGATGCCCTGGTTATTGCATTGTCAGAGGTGACAGTGTTGTCCACACAGACCAAAGATCGCAGATTTGCATGAGATGGGCGTGGTTTGCATCGATGATGTCGCCACCGTGATGCATACCAAACAGCTGGGACAGGCAAAGTTTCGTGAGAGTAAACAAACTTATGACGGACAGCCCTATGAATATAGGGTGAACGATGCAGGAGATGGAGAGACTTTATCACCTCAAGGCAACTTGGCAAGCTCTGTATTAGAGCTAAAACTCATGAGTTCCGCTGCGGTATATTTGATGAATGTCCTACCCGAGGGGCAGCAAGCAGTGGCTAGCATCCTAGCTCGGTTTGCTAATTCCATAACGGTGACAGGAGGCTAGGAAGACCACAGCACAGCGAAGGAAAACGTCTTTTGGATAGCAGTTTCAGTTACCAGCAGAAATGGACCTGACGGGGGATCCACGGTAGGTTACTGTACTTCAGTAGCAGTTGTCATCTGATGGGTTAATCATGTATAAAATTGCGGCGGTAAGCAGCGTTAGACAGCCGTGACAAACGCAGCAGGACCGAGCAAAACCACAATTATGATCCTGACACTAATGTTAGAGGTGACCAACGTGTTCAGGCTGGTTGTAGAGCATAAAATTCACAATAGCGTCAGTTAACGTTAGATCAGAGATTAGATCAGAGATTAGATCGGAGATGAGAAGCGGCGACAAGCACGCCAGCGTCCTCTCATCCATGAAGTTTAAATAGCTCTATTCAGGGCATACTGTACTTCTCAGTATATCAGGGCACACAACACAGAAATACAAAGAACAAACAGGAGTGCCAGGTTAGGGAACAAGGAAGGCCATGGAATAAAAATGAGTTTTTAACCTGGATTTGAATACCGCAATGGAGGGGGCAGATCTAATATCCTGAGGGAGCTGGTTCCACAACCGTGGAGCAGCAACTGCAAAAGCTCTGTCACCCCTGTGTTTAAGCCGTAAGCGCGGCACAAGCAGGAGCCCTTTGTTTGAGGATCTCAGTGACCTTTGAACTGAGTATGGCTGTACAAGGTCAGTGATATAGGTTGGGACGAGCCCATTAAGTGCCTTAAAAACAAACAGTAAAACTTTAAACTGAATCCTAAAAAAGAACTGGGAGCCAATGCAAGGAGGCCAGAATGGAGGTGATGTGCTCACGCCTCCTGGTGCCAGTTAAAAGATGCGCTGCTGCGTTTTGTACCAACTGCAAACGTCTAAGTGATGATTGTGGGAGGCCAAAGTAGAGGGAATTACAATAATCCAGCCGTGATGTAATAAAGGCATGGATAACTTTCTCAAGATCGTCACGAGATAGGAATGACTTCAGGCGGGAAATCATTCTGAGCTGGTAAAAACTATTCTTGACAACAGAGCTATCTGTTTGTCAAGGCAGAGTTCTGAGTCAAGAATGACACCCAAGTTTCTGGCATAAGGTTAGATAAATGGGGTGAAGTGACCTAAATTTTGCACCACAGTGCATCTTGCCTTGGGAGAACCAAAAATAATGACTTCTGTCTTGTCACTATTTAACTGGAGAAAGTTGTTAGCCATCCAAGTTTTGATGTCTTCGAGACAGACCAGAACAGATTGTATGGAGTCCCTAGATTTTAGAGGCAAGTAGAGCTGTGAGTCATCCGCATAGAGGTGAAAAGAGATGTTATGCTTCCTTATGATGTTACCCAGTGGGAGCATATACAGACTAAAAAGCATAGGACCCAAGATGGACCCCTGAGGGACCCCATATGAAACGGAAGCAGAAGATGAGGAGAACTTGCCAATAGATACTGAGAAAGTCCTATCATTGAGATAGGAACGGAACCAAAGTAATGCGGTCTCCCTAATGCCCACCTGCTGATCAAGACGAGTAAGGAGGATGTTGTGATCAACGGTGTCAAAGGCGGCACTAAGATCAAATAATATCAGGATGGCATTATCACCTGAATCTAGTGTAAGAAGAAGATCATTGGTTACTTTGAGCAGAGCTGTTTCAGTACTATGAAGTGATCTAAAACCTGATTGAAAAGGTTCTAGTATATTGTGGGTGATTAAGAAGGGGAGCAGCTGTGACAGAACAGCTTTTTCCAGAACTTTAGAAATAAAAGGAAGCTTAGAAATGGGACGGTAATTATTTAGGCATTTACCATCGAGATTATGTTTTTTGAGCAGGGGTTGGACAACCGCATTCTTAAAACACATAGGGACAGTACCGGAAGCAAGACATGAATTTAAGATGACCTGAATGGAGGGGCCAACTACATCAAAGACATCCTTTAAAATAGAAGAGGGGATAGAATCATGGGCCAGTTGTTCAAAGGTAAACTGATCGGATTTTGGTTATCGGATTGGATCAAATCTTGAAAATGGGTTGTTCAAAAGGGAAAGAATGAGTCTGAAATCAGATTAGATCATGGAATCCAATCGTAGTTTTAATCTGGATCAAACCGTCAGTTTGTGTTGTTCAAAACTTGTCAGTATGATTTGGATAACTTTGATCCAAAAAAACAGGATTATCCTGCTCCCAACAGGGGGTAGGATTTCAAGGTGGATTCCATTTAGTGTATATATATACTTTTATTTATATTTTGCACTTGACTTGTGTAACTGTTGTAACAGTGATAAAGTAGATAAAGTAGACATAGGCTACCAATAAAGCTATTCAGTGAAGTAAAAATAAAAATGATCTTTTCCCCATGAAATAATTCCCCCAAACAGATTTCAATAACAAACAAAAATAATATATTCCATTTTTCTGTCATTTATCACCGTATATTAATTTAAAAAGAAACAATCATCAGAGATGAGCCTGTCAAAAATAATTTCTAACAATTGCATACTATATGTCCAGTCAGTCCCTCATTCAAAAAAAAATTAAGACATTTTCAAAATATCCACAATGTATATTTGTTTTTTATTTGTTGTGGCTCAGATGAGGGGTCATAAAAGAAATGATGAATGGAAGTGGATGTTTAAGTTAATTTTGTGTTTTGTTTCAAAATAAGAAACACTTACAGTGACTCCATGTTGGCTCTTCTACCTGTTCTTTACATAGCTGGTAGCCCACATTGTGATATGTTGTCCCATTTAGAGCACTGGTAATCCGGATTTGGTAATCTTGAAAACTGTGTATCTGGATCAGGGTGATCCAGTCCAATGTTGCTTTGAAAAACCGGCATAAAAGTAAGACGGATTACCTGATCCTGAATAGAAAAAAATGGGATTTCCAAATCCGGACCATTTTGATCCAGATTAAATGTTTTGAACAACTGGCCCCATAAGATGTAGTAGTAAGTTTCATATGTGATACTAAATTCCTCAATTCAGTGAGAGAGATGGGCTGAAATTGGTTAAAAATAGCTAGTACACCTGAGCAACCAGGCGGAGTAACAGGTGAGGTGGGGGTTAAACACTGATCTAAAGTTCTCAATTTTATTAGTAAAAAACTTAAGAAATTTCTCGCAGGTATCAGTGGATACATTATAAACTCTATCAATCCCTCAAATTCCCCAGTTGTTGGTGCTAAATAAAATTTTTGGTCTGTTTGATTGTTTACTGATCAAATCAGAGAGGTGCTTTGCTCTGGCTATTATTGCTGCTGCCTGAAAAGAAGCTAATGCAGATTTAACAATTTTCAGCTTTCAGCTTTACGACAGGCCTGCCTAAGAGAGCGTGTATCCTCGTCTAACCAGTAATGGGATTTTAATTTGGGGCGGGTGTATGTGAAAGGTGCTACAGAGTCAAGTATGGAAGAACAAGATGAGTGAAAAAGGGTAACTAATTCATCCGGACTAGAGGAGAATGATGCCGCTGTTGCAATAGTAGATGCAACATTTTCACTCAAAAAACTATCAGAAAACTGAGCTGCAGTACGAGAATGTATCTGGCGAGAGTAATGATCCTGAACTCTGACAGTTTGCAGGGGACTGAAAAGAGTGACGTCAAATATAATGGGCTTATGATCAGAGAAAGTGGCCTCCTCAATCACAATATTATCAACAATAAAACCATAAGATAAAATTAGATCAAGTGTACGTCCCAGTTTATGAGTAGCTTTATCTATATGTTGCGTAAGGCCAAAGGCATCTATTACACCACAGAATTCACGAACCATAGGTCTATCCGGACAACAAACATGAATATTGAAGTCACCAAGTATAAGGAGACGATCATACAGTGACACAAAATGGGAAAGTAAGTCAGAGAATTCAGTTATAAAGTCTTTGTCTGGCTTAGGGGGCCTATAGATCAGTACACAAACCAATAGTGACATAACAGATTCTATAATTACACATTGCAGTTCGAAAGTGGAAAAACTCCCTGCAAACAGTGACCTTAATTTAAAATTGTTCCTAAAAACAAGAGCCACACCACCACCTCTTCCAACGCCCCTCGGCGTACTAATAAATGAACAATTAGTTGGGCAAAGTTCACTAAAAACAGTAGACTGGCCAACTCCAGCACTAATCCATGTCTCGGTTAAAAACAAGAAATCCAGATTATGACGAGAAAAAAAGTAATTCAGAACGAAAGTCTTGTTAGACGCGGACCTGCTATTGACCAGGGCCACTTTTGCATTTGAGTAAACCGCAGCCTGGGGGCAACGAGAGTATTCCAAAGGGCGGATGTTCAGCGAGTTTACCCCGCTTATACGGATACGCAATCTTGGTTGAGCAGGGCTAATGGGCAATGGGGGTCGATGCAGGGTGATGTTTACATGACAAGAGTACCTCAGATCCCACGAACGTCGAGCCAGGTAGAGATCTTTCCGACCAAGAATGTCTGCAGAGAGCTGGCAGGGACCTAATTGTGCAGGAGAAGCACTCGCTCCTCTCCTGATCTTCACCCGGATGCCTCCATGTTTGCCACGGCGCCTCCGACGCTTCCTCCGGTTAGAGATACAGCAAAGTAGCCGAATGACGCACTCAGCGATGGGGTACATAAACGGAGGGTGACATCCGTCGTAAAGAACAGGGGTCACCAGTGCGTTTCTGAGATCCAACAAAGTTTTCTGATCGTAGGACCTTGGAGCAGCAACAGTAGCAGCAACAGAACAGTACCGACATAGCGTAAGTGACAACACAAACAAACATAGTAGAAGTTGACGGCAAGCCGACAAACACACTGGCGCCATCTCTCACACGTCACCAGCACACCTAGGTACGTTCACAGTATGTTTAAATGTAGTAACGCAGATTTGTGAATTTGTCAAATAGAGGTGTAGTTGTGCACACATTAATAAATAGCACCAGGCCTATTATTTATAGTTGTTTGTGTGTGGACTGTTTGTGTGTGGACTGTGAAATGCTTGAAATACACGGAAATAAAGTCTCAAAATCGAAGTGAATCAAATGAGATTGACTCAGAAAAGACGTCAATGAATGCGTCACCTAATCCACAAATGCACATCATCTTTGTTGATGATACACCATCATCAAATTATGATACATAGGGCTGCAACTAACGATTATTTTCATAATCGATTAATCGGACGATTATTTTTTCGATTAATCGGATAAAATTTCAATTTGATTTTTTGTTTATTACAACTAAATAAAACCCTTAATCATGGTATTTATGTGTAAAAATGTACAAAAGCCACACATTGAGTTTTACTAATATCAATATTTGCATTGTTTTTAATGATAATTGCTGATGGCAAGTTGACAACCATGAAAAACAAAAAAATCTAAATTATATACAACATTGTTTTAACATAATTTTTGTTAAAAACTAATTTACATGTTCAGATGTGAAGATAGAAACCAAAAACATGTAAAGTACATAATTCATTTAATTTTTATTTAAGATTAAATTAATTATAAGGATAAATTGCTAAAATAAATATAGAAAGACTGAAAAAAAGCGTGTGAACGTAGTAGAGCCGCAGTAGATCGCGTTTGTAAAACAATTAAAACTTAATAGAAGACAAATGCTATAAAAAGAGAACGGAATGGAGACGCAGCAAACAGGCTTGATTAAAAGGACAAGAAAATGATGCATTAGTGCACAAGCATTCGCTGAAAACCACTGACTACAGTGACTAAAAAACAATCTTTTACTGCTGCTGTTAATAACTGCCTTAATATTTAGTGCTTCACTTTCTAAACACCGTTTTAATTTAGCCTATTTCTGCGTAGCGCTATTTTAATCCATCACTTATGTTGCGAGCGAAATGATTGCACAACCTGATGCCCGAGACAAAATACAGACATCCCAAGTCTCCCGGAAGTTCCGGGAGTCTCCCGCATATTGATAGCGGCTCCCTGATGCCCGCAAATTAGTTCAAACTCCTGGAATCTAGAGCGTGCAAGCAAGAGAGCGCATGCGAGACAGAAGAGAGTGCTCCAAAGTCCAAACTGTGTAGCGCGCGCACGACAGAGCGCCACAGGGAGAGAGACCTTGCGTTTGTGTGCGTGTGTGCCGCATCATGATAGGCCTGTTTCAACCAATCACCAGTAAATGCTCCCCGTGACGTAAGCAGAGCAACTAATCGATAATGACATTCGTTGACAACGATTTTCATAATCGATTATTATCGATTAGTTGTTGCAGCCCTAATGATACACCAATACAAAAGAAAACATGTCTACAAACAAAACAAAAATGTCTATTTTTACAAATTGCTGCACATTCATTTAATTCTCAATTTTGCACACGCAAGTTGAAAGGCATTTGGTTGTGGATAGTAAAACATACCTACAACATTTATCAAGTTCATGGATAATTCTGCATGCATTTATTAATCATTTTGAGACTAAATTCATCCCATAGCCCACTGACGTGCTCGTGAGAAGAGCAGGATCTCTGGACTAAAAATAACATTGCATCCAAGAATTAGGATTCATTAGAAGATAAATCCTCATGCGTTTCCAAACCTGTGTGAATTTCTTTCAAAAGATGATATTTTCAAGAATATTTGAAACCAAACAAATGATGGGTTCAATAGTATGGAAAAACAAACTAATACAATGGAAGTCAATGGGGACCAGAAACGGTTTGGCCACCAACATTCTTTAATATCTACTTTTGTGTTCAGCAGAAGAAACATTCATACAGCTTTGGAACAACTATAGGGAGAGTAAATGACAGAATTATCTGAACAATCCCTTTAACAGGATTAAGTATAGAGTGAAAGGCCTAATGTCAGACATGCACAGTGTCGGGCCTGAAGTGCAGCTCACCAATGAAGCTCCTCTGAAAAAAGCACTGTTACACGTGGAGCTGAAGCACTCCAGGCTTTCATGGAGATGGTTCTGTTGAGACAAAGACAAAAAAGTGATAGAGTTACAGAGATAACTTATTAAAGCATAGAGAATATAATTATATGAATTGACAACATAAAAATGTATATTAAACATTAAAATGGTATATTAAAGCTTGTA
Source organism: Gila orcuttii (assembly GCA_026230005.1). Lineage (NCBI taxonomy): Eukaryota > Metazoa > Chordata > Actinopteri > Cypriniformes > Leuciscidae > Gila > Gila orcuttii. The sequence continues at coordinate 9,057,508 of JAPDVR010000003.1, forward strand.
TATTAAACTGATTAGATGACGTATACTTCTGAGGTGCTTGTAAACACACAAATTATATATATGCACGTGTATATTTTAAATTCAGTTGATTTACATGCAATTATATTTTCCTTCACCTGCCGCCTCAAACTCTCGCTGTGTTTATTCCTGCCTTTTATAAATGCGTTTAAATTCATGATATTTTTCATAAGGATTTCTTGAATCTTCAGCAGAGAAGTGGCAAGCACTGGCTCTCTCGTGAGAAGTGAATCAAACTGATGTCCCAAATACAGTGTCTGAATGTTTTTTCAAAAACAAAAGGTGCAACCAAATGAAGTGCAGAATGTGTTACACACTAGCAAGTAGTTACTGAGCTTCTAGTGTGGACTTTAAGTTCAAATTAAAGTAAGAACTAACGAATGACTGGTTCAACCCGACCCTGAACACCAGAAACAGCCTAGCTTTTTATCCCTACCTTATCTGCCAGCAAGCACTTCATTATATATATACAGTACATGTTCCATTCAATTAGTCAGATCTTAAAGGGATAGTTCACCCAAAAATGTAAATTCTGTCAGTAATTACTCACCCTCATGTTGTTCAACCTCGTAAGACCTTCGTTCATCTTTGTAACACGAATTAAGATATTTTTGATTAAATCTGAGAGCTGGATCACTCCTCCATAGGCTTCTAAGGGATTGAAACTTGTTATTAAAGACATCGTTAAAATAGTCCAAGTGACTACAGTGGCTCAATCTTAAGTTTATCAAGCGACGAGAATACTTTTTGTGCACAAAAAACCCCCAAAATAACGACTTTATTTCAACTATTCATTTCCTTCTCTCTGGGCCTCGAGTCAGTTCACTAGTGTAATGGCGTAAGCTTCTGTGTTGTACGTCACACGCATCACACACATGACCAGCGTCGGCCAATAGTGAGCCTACGTGTGACGCTATCACACTACGCTAACTGACTCGAGGCCCACAGAGAAGGAAATGAATAGTTGAAATAAAGTCGTTATTTTTGTTTTTGCGCACAAAAAGTATTCTCGTCGCTTGATAAACTTAAGGTTGAGCCACTGTAGTCACTTGGACTATTTTAACGATGTCTTTAATAACTTTTCGGGGCTGGCAAGTGTCAATCCCTTGGAGCTGGATCACTCCTCCATAGGCTTCTCAGATTTAATCAAAAATATCTTAATTCGTGTTCTGAAGATGAACGAAGGTCTTACGGGGTTGAACAACATGAGGGAGAGTAAATACTGACAGAATTTTAATTTTTGGGTGAACTATCCCTTTAACTCAAGCCTGTGACAAACTTCTCTGACTGAAATCATTGGGGCTTTGAAAAGACAGGAGTGTAGAGTTAAACGTTTCTGTACTCTGAAGATCCAGCAAGTTTCTCACCGTGGAATGATGTTCATCAAGGTTTTGATCGTATCCACTAAGAGCCACCATAAACAGCACTGCCTGGACATTATCAAAATAACTGTACCACTTCTTTCTTTCTGAACGCTGGCCACCGACATCGATCAGCCTATCAACAAAACATTATTTATACAGAAATTAGTCAAGTGGTCTACTTCACCACTATACATGAGGCATTATGGTCAAATAACTTAAAAGCATAGGACGAATTATTGTATTTGTCTGCATCATTTGTATAGACATCACATAGGAACAATAAATCCCTTTGAGAAAAACTCACAGTAAGATCCTCCTATTTATACAATGAGCCGCCTTTCACTCGCCAACTGCTTTTTATACAATACAACAGTCTGTTCCTCACAGAAAGAGATCATATGACTAGCATATTATTTAGTTGTTGATGATGATTTAGTTTTATCCTCTTGGGCGCTAACAGACCCTTGTCACTGCATGCTTTCTTTGTATAGAAATAAGCAACTAACATTCTGATTAACACCATCTGTTATGAAAATGAATAAAGTGAATATAAGAAATAAGAGAATTTTGTTGTTAATTAACAATGTTTGAAGAAGTCCTACAACATGCCTATATTTAATTTAACCAGATCCTCCTTAGGAAAGATTCAGCAACGAATCACTATTCAAATTGTGGCGCAATCAAGATCCTACTAAAAAGAGAATGGATGAGTGGTATGAGATATTTAAAAAGCTCCTCAGAAGATCGGTCAAATATTTCCCGAGGTGTTTTAGTTTAAACATATGCGTGGCAGTGAAAGTAAAGAGCCGGTGGTGATCTGAATCCTACAGGCCAGAGGAAAATATGGAAAAAGCTCTTCGTTTCTCATCTTGGTCTCTGCAAGCGAACCACTAAGTTTGTAGGTTTGATTCGAACATCGGACGGGCCTTTTTAAATATGGATGAAGCATGACAATCGTTTTCAGCAGTGATAATAATGTATTAATGTTTACCTGTAGAGTGAGTTGTTGATTCGGATCTGGGTTTCAACAATGCCACGGGTCCGCACTCGAACTCGGAGCACATCCGTTTCAGTGGGAATGTAGTTCGGTGCGATGATACGACTAATGTTCTCAAAGAAACTAGAGATGTGGCACATGACACAGAGGCACAACATGCGTAGTTCAATTTCACACAAATGTTGACAGCTCTTCAACAAGAACTTAACTAATCCACACCCATAAACAAAGGCACTTAGTAGAATTGTTAATGCTCTCTTTTTATTTTACCTTTGCTTTTAGCTTGTGTACTCCAGTTTATACCGTAAAAATGGTTTGTAGTGCACAATGACAAGTATGGCAAGTCACTTGCGATGTTCTTCATTTGTTGCTTTGGATAAAGTCTCTTTGAATAAAACTGTCTACTAAATGAATAAATGTAAGACAATATTCAATATGGTTTCTAAAAGACTTAACCCTTTAGGTGTCACCCCCCTTTTTTGAATAGTCATGAAAATGCACATTCTGAACTTAAATGGCTATAATTCAAGAATGCATTGGAATATAGATGTAAAATTGGTCTTGTTTTAAAGAAGACATTTGGCAGATTTTTGTAGAGGTGAAATAAATTAAGAAAGTGAAACAGAATAAAAAGTTATAGAAGTTTGAGTTTATGAAAATGTACAATGTAAAAATTTAATTATTCATATAAATATATATTTTTAAAACCTGGTGGACTCTAAAAACTGCTAGAAAATCTAAATAAAAAATCTTAACAAGTCGTTTCAAATTTTAGGTTGATACCTCAAAAAATGAGCTTTCAGTAAGATTTTGTTTGGACGCAGTACCAAACACCAGACTCCATCACTGACCATATAAGGGCGCCTCCATTTCCAGATGTGTTTTGAACCATTATTTCAACAATTTTCGTACAATTTATGAAGTAGACATCCTATTCAGAAGTAGTATGGGAAGTCTGGTAGATTTTGATATGAATTCAACCTCTAATAAACACATAAAAAGAACACGTATATGCGTTATAGCTCACTGCCACATCACAAATGGTGAATCTATTATATATTTTTTCTTTATATTTAAAACATTTTCAGACCTTTTTTTCTAAAAAAAAAATTAATGGATGTTATCTTTTGAACTCTTGGCATAAAAACAAACTTAGGTTTCTACCATTCTTTCATGTTCAGTACAATTTCAAAATAATGGTCTAAACACGCCTTAGAGCAGGGATGGGCAACTCCGGTCCTCGAGGGCAACTGTCCTGCAGAGTTTAGCTCCAACCCTGACAAAAAATATTTTTTAGTAATCCTGAAAACATTGATTAGCTTGTTCAAGTGTGTTTAATTAGGGTTGGAGCTAAACTCTGCAGGACCGGAGTTGCCCATCCCTGCCTTAGAGTATGAAAATATTCTTGTTGCAAATTGATAAATTATGGCTCCTCTGTAATTTATTTGGAAAATCACCAAATATGGAAACTAGAGATTGTAAGCTTTCAAATGATATATATTTTTATCAAGATTAGTTTAGGTTTAGTATAGGATATTACTGTTTTAAACATGTAATGGCTATTGGCCCACCTGTGGGTCGGTGTCACTTAAATTAAAATCCTAAGTTAGAATTGGAAAAATAGTTAGTTAAAAATGAAGATTTCATTTAGTAAATGTCAGGGAAGCAAATGAGTGGAAACAGTTCTAACAGTCTAAGGCCTTGATGTGTATTGATACAAAGACAGAGGTGGTAAACACACTACTAATTGGTATTTAGCAGGGATATTGTCAGGCTTTTCTATTTACAGTGAAGTAAGCTACAAAATATGATGGTATTATAATAGAACACTATAATACAACACTATAATACGTTTATCATGTAACGATAAACTTTGCAATTGCTTCATAAATTAATTAAAAACATAAAAAACCAAAGTACACCTGATGCACATTTCTTTGTTCTTCATTTTCTAGAACTAGAGTTTAAGAACCTTACTGTATGTTTGTGTAATTGATTAACAAGATATAAAGTAAGTCTCTGATGTCCCCAGAGTGTGTATGTGAAGTTTTAGCTCAAAATACCCCACAGATATTTTTATATAGCATGTTAAAATTGTCACTTTTTGAGGGTTAGCCAAAACACACTGGTTTTGTGTGTGTCTCTTTAAATGCAAATGAGCTGCTGCTCCCGGCACAGGGGGCGGAGCTTCAACAGCTCCTGTCCTTTTACCTCACACACACATGCACTGAAAATTTTACAAACTTTTAGCCTTTTATGTTCAAACTGGAGTCAGAAAATGATAGAGACTCAAGTGACAACATGTAGAAACCAACAGGACATTTCTGAATGCTTAGATGATGAATTTCAGGGCTGCCAACTCTCACGCATTGAGCGTGAGACTCACGCAATTGACCCAATTCTCACGCTCTCACGCCACACCCCCGATTTCTCATGCTGAAAAGTGTCAACCTGGTCGGTCAAATGCCTGAAAGATGAGTTTATCTATATATCTACCTGTTGAGCCACTCGTGATCGACTAGTTATACCGCAAAGTAGTTAAAATATCCTGTAAACTAGAGCGAGCGTGCATGCGAGACAGATATTGTGCTCCAAACCGCGCGCGCGCATGGCAGAGAGGTAAGCGAGCGAGAGACCTTGCGAGAGAGTCTCTCCCTCCCCCCCCCCCCCCCGTTGGAGAAGTCTCACGCCAAGCAAAACTCAAAAGTTGGCAGCTCTGATTTATGTAGCTGATGTGAAGTTCACTATCTTCTAGTCATTGATTAGCATATTCTGTCATGATAATCTATAAATCGTGTTCCTGGGGGCGGGGTTTATGTAAATGTGATGTCACTAACCCGTGAAGAAGCTCATTGTAGTCCCTACCAGCCGTTTGTTGTAGTCCTTAAACTATTTTTTTAAAAGCAAATATTTTCCTTTGCTTTGAACTTTGACGCGTTGGAACTTGGCGTGTAATGTTGCTGTTTGAGCATAAACATCAACCAAGTACTCACTAGCGTGCGGAATCGTTGAGCTGGAACTCGTGTCCTCGGGCCACGGCAGTCCTGAAGCCCAGATCCCCCCACAGCCGGCAGAACGCATGAGCCACGAACGGCAGCAGCTCCAGGTCCGCTCCCACACAGCACTCGCACGACAGAACCGCCCGCGCGTGACACTGAAGCACACAAGACCATCAATCTGCACTCGCCAACACTTTAACATGGCCTGAACATGAGGTCACAAACAATGTTCCTTAACCCTCACGTTTTGTAACAAACTTCTCTCGTGGGTCAAAATCACCCGAAGCCCTAAAATTATACTTCATTTTTTTTGTCCAGAAAGCTTATTTTAATTTCATTTTGATAATATTTTTTAGTGCAATTTTTTGGATTTTTATTTTATTGACCATTAAATTACCAGATTTGATCAATAAATAACAAATAAATAAATAGTAATTTAAGCACATTCCTCACATTCTTTCAAGTTAAATTAAAAATAACTCACAATTTCATACATAATTTTAATTCAGCTCAAAATATCTTAGATTGGGTGTCTTTGCCGACCTCTTGTGGAAAAATAATAATTTAACATGATATTTCATGACTCTAGATGGGCTTATATCTCTATATGGAGCAAATGAGCTGTTCCTCTGGGTCCTAAAGTCAGTTCAGTTTAGTATGCATTCAGATACACATGTAGACATAATAAAATAGTTTTTTGGTAAAGTTTTAGCATTTTTAGTTTGATTTGAGCATTTTTAGGTTTTTCTATGTGTACTGAAGCATTCCTCCAGAGGGAGCCAGAGGATGAAGGTTAAATTGTAAAATGGATCATATTACGTCAATAACATTTTTGCAGCGTTCAACTCACCCATATCATTAGTTTTGGGTACATGGTTGAATAATTAGGTGTTCAAGCACGAAGTGCTGAAAACCTATTGTATTTGTGCTGATTTTTATTATTATTATTATTATTATTATTCTGCCGTAAAACGCATCGTGCAGACCAAACCGTAAGTGCTAGAGACTTGAAACTTTGTCAGATGGTAGTACAAAAATCGAGGAGAGGTTATCAAATTATGAGCCCGATTGGCCCATAGGTGGCGCTATAGCAACCAATTGCGCAAAACTGCTCATAACTCCTAGACCGTATGTCGTAGACTCAAGTGTCTTATATCTCTGGAAAGCTGGAAACCTGAAGTAAAAAACGTATATCTCCGATTTCATTTCCGCCATGATAGATTTTCCGCCATTTTGAATTTTGTCGAAAAACTACTTTTGCGAACTAGTCCCTGGTTTTTCGCCCGATCGGAACCAAACCAGTGCCAAAATGTTCTCTGGAGTCTGAATATCAATAATTATCGAAAAAAAGTTGAAATTTTGATTCACGGTCGCTAGGGGGCGCAAAATGAACGTTGTGGGCGGAGCCTATTTTACTAAAATGGCTATAACTCAAGAAGTAAATGAGATAGCTTCACCAAACTCGGTACACATGTGAATAAGTTCATTCTGAGGTCACAGTAAAAAAATCGCGACGATTGGGCACTAGGTGGCGCTATAACATTAAAAAAACATAAATAGGGCTGTGACCACCTGACCATTGGTCCGATTGACTTGAAAATTGGTATGCAGTGTCTTGGTCCAAGGCCCCATGTATGTATAAAAGGACATTGGCGTATCTCAAAAAACATGGCCGCCATCGGCCAATGAAGTTTGAGCACCTGTGAGACGAGGTTAACGGAGGCCGATCGGAACGAAACTCGATGGGCATGTTCGACTCATGGCCCAAGAGGTCTGTAAGAGTTTTGAAAGAAATCGGCCACTAGTTGGCGCTAACAAGTTTTACGGCTCTGTAATCACGTGGTGTGGCACACATCCCCACAAAATGCATATCATTTGATAGATCTCCTCATGCTGAACAACTTTGCCTCTAGAACCATTGCTGTCAATCAAATCGTTCATTAAATATTCACAAATATGTTTAAAACCTACTTTTGCGAACTAGTCCTAGGATTTTCGCCCGATCGGAACCAGACCAGTCTAGGACAATTCTCTGGACTCTCTAGATCAATAATTATCAAAAAAAAGTTGAAATTTGGCATTTGGTTGGCTATAACAGGGTCATTTATAAAATGGGCGTGGCAAAATATAGTCAAAAGCCTATAAATCCTATACGAAAACTCAGAACTTCACAAAAATTGGTGAGCATATGTGACATAACATCCTTAAAAAGCATGCCAAATTTTATGGAGATCGGACCATAGGTGGCGCTATAACTGTTAAAAAGCTTTGAAACAATGTATTTCCTATGGTAAATTGCCTGTATTTGCTGTAAATGGTGTTTTGCATTTATTATCATGTAATGTTCATATCATAATGTTCAAAACCAGTGCAGTACAATTCTCTGGACTCTCTAGATCAATAATTATCAGAAAAAGTTGAACAACTTCATTTGGATGGCTATAATAGGGTCACTTCACAATGTAGCCATGACCTAGTGTCCCCAAAAGCTTATATCTCTTCAATGAATGCTCAGATCTTCTTAAAAACAAGTCAGAACATGTGCCATATGACTCCAAACAATCATGAAAAATTTCAGACAGATCGGACAAAATTTGCCTCTATAACAGTTAAAAATGGGAAAATTAAATGAATATAATGGCATATTAAGCCAATAAGTAGTATTTTACTGCCCCCTGCTGTTTAAAATATGAATTATACTTGAGTAGTGTGACAAAATTACTATTTAGACTTTATAAAATTACTATTTTAACATTTACAATCACATTAAGTCAAATTTCATCTATTGAAGTATCACTATTGACAATTCTGTCACATTGACAAATGTGAATCCTGAATGAGACATAGTTCAAATCTCTGTATCTACAACAGAATGTGTGTGTAGTCCTATGTTTCTGAATAAATTCTGAATAATCTGATTAATAGTTTGCAAAGACATGTATGAAATAACATTCAAATATATTTTCATAATGATTTTGTGTGTGTGTGTGTGTGTGTGTGTGTGTGTAAGCTTGCATAAAGGAGTTAAAATGGAAAAACTGTCAAAATGAAAGTGGCCTGCAGAGGGCAGTAGAAGACCACTTATTGGCTCATTCTACTTATTAATGAAGTCTTTTAACAGGTGCATTCATATTTAGACACTATAAAATCACTTGTATAACAATTACTATTATAACACAATCATATTTTCTCAGAGTTTATCACTTCATTTGTTCTGACACTTCACATCAATGCTAGCAATGTGGTAAATCATGATAAACTATGGTAAATCATGCTAGAATCACAGTACTCTATGGCAGTGTTGGGAACCCTAATCAAACACACCTGATTCAACTCATCAGCTCATAATCACATAGGTTAATGAGCTGATGAGTTGAATCAGGTGTGATTGATTAGAGAGACAGAGAAAACGGGTCCTTCAGGACAGGTTTGGGAACCACTGCTCTATGGTAAATCATCCTAGAACGTAGTAAATCATACTAGAACTTGGTAAATCATGGTAAATCATGCTAGATTCATGGTAAATCATACTGGAACATGGTAAATCATGAAAAATCACACTAAAATGTGGTATATCATGGTAAATCATGCTAAAACATGGTCTATTCCATCTATGATATCAGTGGTTAAATGCTTGCTACATAAAACGTAATGTCTTTTGATGCTTGTGTGGTTAAAAATCTTAAATGCCTTAACTGCTTGAACACCGCTAAATGCTGCTTGCAGCTTTAATTATTATTATTTTTTTTTCCTTTATTTTACCAGGAAGTCTCATTGAGATCAAAAATCTCATTTTTACAAGAGAGACCTGGCCAAGGTAGCAGCCATACATAAACACAACATATTAAAAATACTATATACAATCATGACAAAATTCACACACAAAAAAAAATTAAATAAAAAAAACCTCAAGCCTCTCAAGAAAAAGCCCACGTCTCCTTTACCACATTCTTTATGATGCTCTTAAATTTATCAATTGACAGTCATGCTATAATAATACTGTGAATTACAAATGACGGTCACCCAGTGTCAAAGGTCATGGTACATCCGTGCAGCTACAGTATCTACGTTCCCTTGGTGAGGATATTGTTGCTTGAATAATATTTTATATAATATTCTTCTACAATACTTTGGTTTGGAGAGGTTAGAAACATATAGTGGTAAGATATTAATAAGCCAATAATACAGTATTGGGGTCTAATAGAGCTGCTATGATCATAATGACCAATTATGCAAAACTAGTCTGTGTGCCTCACCTTGTTGTTCTTGTTAGCCAGATTAATACGCAGCATTCCCATGCCATGCAGCACAAACTTTAGAGATGTCAGCAGGTTATCCAGCACAGCAGCCTGAAGATCAGGAGAAAACAAACTTAAATTACAAAGCTTTTGGAGAATACAACATAGCTATGCAAAGTAAATGACTAATCCCGTAGTTACAGCAGAGTCTAGAGCGGTTTATGGATCATATTATTATAGAAGTGTGACCAGTAAAGCACAATGTTATACTCAATCTGAAAAATGTAATTGCACGTGCTATTATTATGTTTAATATCAAACATTTCTAAAGGTAGCACAAACGTTAAAGTTATGTTTATCATCAAATGTTTCTTATCAAGTTGCAGTGTTTGTTATTCATTTAACAACTGTTTTTCTTTTTTTGTCAAAATATGAAATTAATATTGCCTCAAAACACAGCCCTACTTTCTAACTTATATGTTCTTTAACATTTTTGATAGATGTAATACGCGAGTTATGAACTTTGGCATGTTGTGTACATATAAATTGATGTTCCATGCTCTAATTTGATGTACATAGATTCCAGATTAAAGGCTGTTATTTGCTTTAAGACAATTTTTATTTATATATATATATATATATATATATATATATATATATATATATATATATATATATATATATATATATAATATAATATAATATATATATATATATATATATATATTTATGATTCATGTGTATGTTTTTCAATTATATTATATTTCAATATGTAATAGTTTGGCGCACAGAGAAAAGGACTGTAGGAGGGCGGTGCGATTTATTGTAATTGATTTTGGCTTCCAACGATTATGAAAACAAGATAATCGTTTTCTTATCTTGCTTTTCTTCACAACAGTGTGTTTTCATTCCTTCCGAAGCCAAACGTAACATCCGAATAAGTGAGTGTTGTAAAATGCAGTCTACTGTTGCTGAAGTGCAGGACGCGTTTCATATTAAATAGATATTAAAAGTGCATTAAGCCACACAAGAGACATTGGGTCTTATTCACTAACATGCATACACACAAATTTGTGCATGAAATCTGCATACGAACGTTTTCACGAACAAATCATGATTCATGAAAAACTTTCATTCAAAAACATTCTAAATGTAAGATTTTTTAAGGAACAATTAAAACCACTCGTACGTAAAAAATCACATACACTTAGTGGCATTATAAACATTAGAACGAGGTTACAAACAAATTAATGTGCGTACGCACGTGTTGTGAATTAGGTGGAACGTTTTCGTGGGAAGCGAGTATTAATTTGAATAGTGTACGCAATTATTAGTTTATGAGACTCACTGTTCCCCGGGTGGCTTTCTAAACAAAAATGTCAAAATGCCTGTTTGTAGAGTATTCATGTAAACACAGTGGGTTGTGTCTTAAGTAAACAGTTGAGAAAGAAAACGTGTGTGTAACAGTATATTGTATCTGTGCATTAGCTTTTAAAGTGACAGTAACCTAATAAACCTGCTGCAATCTGTGTCATTAATGATAATCAAACAACAAATGACGAAGGAAAATCCCTCGCTGATCTTGACCGAATAACTTAAGTAGCTTTAATAAGGATTAATCTGTATTTAATGTGTACAGTAAGACTATGCAGTGTTATTTACATTTGATTATTACATTTTTTGTTGTAGGCTATTACTTATCTGAATACCACTGTTAGCACATCTTCCTTAAAAATAACAACAACATTAAAACACTGTTTATTTCATTATGTTATATTTATTTGCCAGTTCTATTGTAATTATAGTTACTTTGTTCTTATTGACCGTTTACTTGTCTTATGTAATAATTCATGTTTTTATATCATCATGCTTGGACCATTGTACTGTGGAATAAACGCACTTCATTGGCCCGTCTCCAGTTGGTCCACAAGACTTTTTTTAATGGGCTCATTTGTAAATACACTCATTTGTATTTGATTTCACTTGTGAATTTATCCTTCTACTTCCTTTGCCTCTTCTTATATTTTATTTGATGTTGTAAAGCACATTGGTCAGCTGTCGCTGTTTTAATGGTGCAAAGGTAAACTTGAAACTTATTTTGAGGACTTTTTCTTACATTAGTTAACCTAGTATTAGTTTTTACTGAAGCAAAGATAATTGTGAAATTTCACTGATATTTAAAATTACTTGTATTGTGAAGTAAGAAATATCGCCCATCAATAATAGTGATTTCAATATTGACCAAAAATAACTGATTATGATTTTTGCCATAAGTTCTAGTGTTGAGTCTTACGCAACCATCAGACAAAGAACTGATAACACAGAAGAATGCTGCACCTTAAAGCTGAGGAGTTCTTGTTTGTTAAAGCCATGGCTGTAGATAATCTTCATCTGTTTGACTAATGTGCTTTTGCCGCTCTCTGGAGTACCTATATGTTCGAAAGAAAATATTGCAGAGCACACAGCAGTATATGAATAACATGCCAATGAATAACAGTCCAAACCATTAGATAATCAGCATATAATAATAATAATAAAAAAATAATCTCAGCTCATACTAGGTGTCAAATAGACAATTCTGATTTGTTTAAGGTTTCACAGTACAGTTTTTGTCACTTAACCCTTCCCTGAATCTTTAACTTGACCATTTTGATTTGTGAAATCTTTTACAGGCACAATTTGTTTCCGTTAACCCTTCAGAATTGTGAAGTTAAAGACTCAAGGAAGGGTTAACAAACCCAAAATTGCACTGTGAAAGTTTTTACAAATCACAATATTTAAGTTAGGCACTTAGACACCTTCATTTTTGCTTTTAAAAACGATTTATTCAGTTTTTTAATATAATTGACACATTGCCTGAATTTCAGGCAATCAGACAATCAGTTCACATGTTGAATACAATTGTATTCAACATGTGAACTGATTGTCTGATTGCCTGAAATTCACCGAGATCTGAATGGGACATTTAATTTGGGATATTTCCACGTCCAACCTCGTCTGTAACGCAGCATTAGTTTTGAGTTCTGAAACTTGCATGATTTTTCTTATGATCTCTTACAATTAATTATAATTCTGCCTGTAGACTTTTCCTAAACGAGTTCAGCACATAATCTCCCACAGGCCCGCACGCGCTATAACGTGCACTCGCAGAACTCAACACCTGTCACTCACTGATTTCATATTGCGATAATTCGACTGCTTTATTACCCAGAATAAGGACTCTGTGCGCGTGCAGCTCGCGCTCTTTTCGCACACTCTGATTGAAGGATCTTTTCTCTTCATTCCTCGGTTTCACACACTTCTGCATCGCCGCGAGACAAGCCTAGAGATCAAGACAACTCTACATCAACTACTAACTCAAGTCAGGATTGCCTTTCTCCTTCTTTTTCTTAAAGTAGCTGTAACTCCATATTTCACTTACCTGCAGGGATGTTGGAAAGTCAAAACATCGAAACATTTCTAAAACTATAGAGTTAAAATCGTTTAAAACGCCAGATATTTGAGGTAACCCTCGCGCACAACACCTGTTCAAAACTGCGTTTCAGGGACGTGACGTCACTGGACATAATTAGGGAACTTTTTGAAGTCGACTTGAAACGGAAGTTGCGATACTTTTTTACTTTCTTATTGTGACGTTTATCCTCGAGTGAAACGGCTTCTCGAACAAGAAAAAATTAAGGCGAGACTTGATTTTGTCCATCGGAGATTAAATGGTTAAATATAAACAGACCATTAGGTTATAGTTAAATTATTTGTATGATTTGTATGGACTTAATCGTATGTCGGATGAATCGGATGAACGCAATCCTATTAAACCAGATAAAGAGTAAAAATCTGCAATTACAATTCCAAATGAAAACATTTTAATTTTAGAAAATAAACAAAAATAACACACCATGATGTGGTTATTGATAAGGGTGATATATTTTAACATTTGTGAAAATGTTTTAGACTTCAAAGTATTTCATTTCCAAGGACATACAAAAAATACATTTCAAGTGTGCCACAACACAAATCTTTCTGATTACAACACAGGAAGAAATCATGTGCTAATTTCCTCTGACTTTAACATAACCAACCAGCATCTGTAATAATTACCTGCTTAAAAAAGAATAACATCCAATTAGCAATCTTTTAAGTTATAAATAAATTAAAATTAATCAATCAATCAATCAATCCATTAAATAAAACTTAATGAAAGTCAGTTCAAAACTGACTTAAACAATCCTTGAAACTATTATCATGATGTCAGAGAGATTTCTTGTTTTAAATAGTACCTAGTTATTATTAAACACTTTATATAACATGTCACATTAAAACAGAATTAGTTAGGTTTCAGTCCATTTTGATTTCTGTTCATAAGAATTATCATAACATCAGATTTTGTGGCTATAATAATTGGTAGCACATTCTGCATACTCACATGGGCTTTACCTTTTAGTCTTAGAACTTCTGGTTTATATATATATATATATATATATATATATTTATTTATATATATATACACACACGCCATCCTCGGAACTTGTTTCTAAATGTTAAAATATTTCTTGAAACATTATGGTCTGAAACCAGAAGTTTTCAACAATTTAAAATGATTTTAGAGAAAGCTGCATATAATATAATATATATATATTATTATATATATATTCTTTGACATTGCTCGCCGGTTACGGTAAAGGGCGTCACATTCCCGTCTGACACACGCTCTAAGCAGTAGACCACTGGGGCCAGCTGGCCAATCAGAGCAGAAAGCAGGTTTTAAAGAAACTAAAACAGCTTTCAGACATGAAATCTAGTATACACTCCCTGAACAAAATGATGACCTGTAAATGAGGATAATGGGTGCCTTTACAGGACGCTATCAGAAACCCTCTACCTCCCCCAGCTCCACCTGTGTAGATCTGCTTCGGGTAATTTCATGTATGCTGTTTGTGCAGCAGTATTACATGCTCACAAGCAGCTTGTCTGTGAACATATTAGCTGTACCAACTATCTGTATTTGCTCTGTAGCAGTAGTGTAGCAGATCTTATATTCTGTCAAGACCAAATACATTAAAGGTGATTTGTGATTTCTTTATTTAAAAGGGACAATGCACATTAATCAACATGAGTACAAAGTCCAACATGTAAATGTGCCAGATTTAGCCATACAGGCTAATTTTCATCTGCAGTCCCTAAAGCAGGTTGATGATTAAAACAATAAATACACTACAACAATACAATATTAAAGAGGTGTATAGACACACATTAGAATGCATCAACAACACATAAGCACACACAGAAACACCACTATAGCGATGAATACAAACACATTATTCTGTATTATGGCAGCATATTTGATTTGTCAGTAACCAATGTTTTATGGATTTGGAGAATGATTTGATAGATGTGATGTTAGCTCTGTGGGTATGGTATTCCATGTATGAGCCCCTCGAAAAGAGAAAGCTGACTGTCCAAAACTACTTTTTCTACTTGGTATTTTACAATCCCCTCTTGTGGATGCTCTGATGGATGAGTTTAGATTTTGTTGGATGAATTTATTGAGCGGAGGGGGAGCCATACCATGAAAAATTTTATATACAAGTAAAATATCTGCAAACTTAATCATGTTTTCCCAATTTAGCAGATCATATTTAATTAAGATTTTACAATGGTGATATGAATTTAACTTTTTAAGGCTGTTTTTAAGGCCCGTTTATAAAGTGTTTCAACTGTTCGTAATGTGGTCCGACCTATCTGTGTCCAACTGGTAAGACAGTAATTCATGTGTGATAAAATCATAGCATTAATATGTAAATTTGAGGCCTCTGTAGTTAAATTATTCCTAATGTGTCTGAAATTTGCCAAATTAAATTTGATTCTATTTATGACCTTTTACACCTGTGGTTTAAATGAAAGACATGAATATATTATTATTCCCAGATATTTGAACTCTTGGACTACTGGAAGTCTTTTCCCTGCTACTATAACATCTGGGTCTAGATCTCTATTTGCGGATTTAGAAAAAAACATACATACTGTTTTATCAGTATTAAGGTGCAGACACGAGTTTGCTAGCCAATTGGAGATATTAATTACGTAGCTGATAGCTCTTCTGCAGCTTGTCTCTTGTTTGTAGCATTTAGATACACTCACCTAAAGGATTATTAGGAACACCATACTAATACTGTGTTTGACCCCCTTTCGCCTTCAGAACTGCCTTAATTCTACGTGGCATTGATTCAACAAGGTGCTGAAAGCATTCTTTAGAAATGTTGGCCCATATTGATAGGATAGCATCTTGCAGTTGATGGAGATTTGTGGGATGCACATCCAGGGCACGAAGCTCCCGTTCCACCACATCCCAAAGATGCTCTATTGGGTTGAGATCTGGTGACTGTGGGGGCCATTTTAGTACAGTGAACTCATTGTCATGTTCAAGAAACCAATTTGAAATGATTCGAGCTTTGTGACATGGTGCATTATCCTGCTGGAAGTAGCCATCAGAGGATGGGTACATGGTGGCCATAAAGGGATGGACATGGTCAGAAACAATGCTCAGGTAGGCCGTGGCATTTAAACGATGCCCAATTGGCACTAAGGGGCCTAAAGTGTGCCAAGAAAACATCCCCCACACCATTACACCATCACCACCAGCCTGCACAGTGGTAACAAGGTATGATGGATCCATGTTCTCATTCTGTTTACGCCAAATTCTGACACTACCATCTGAATGTCTCAACAGAAATCGAGACCCGGTCTTCAACTGTCCAATTTTGGTGAGCTCTTGCAAATTGTAGCCTCTTTTCCCTATTTGTAGTGGAGATGAGTGGTACCCGGTGGGGTCTTCTGCTGTTGTAGCCCATCCGCCTCAAGGTTGTGCGTGTTGTGGCTTCCACAGGACTGCCGCATACTGGATGTTTTTCCCTTTTCACACCATTCTTTGTAAACCCTAGAAATGTTTGTGCGTGAAAATCCCAGTAACTGAGCAGATTGTGAAATACTCAGACCGGCCCGTCTGGCACCAACAACCATGCCACGCTCAAAATTGCTTAAATCACCTTTCTTTCCCATTCTGACATTCAGTTTGGAGTTCAGGAGATTGTCTTGACCAGGACCACACCCCTAAATGCATTGAAGCAACTGCCATGTGATTGGTTGATTAGATAATTGCATTAAAGAGAAATCGAACAGGTGTTCCTAATAATCCTTTAGGTGAGTGTATATGACAGTGTCATCAGCATACATCTGGCAGGTGACATTAGGTGGACAGACCTCAGGTAGATCGTTGATGTATAAACTGAATAACAGGGGACCCAAAATGGAGCCTTGGGGTACACCCAAATTAATGTCAGTTATTTGGGAGATGTTATTATCCACACGAACACATTGTTTTCTGTCTGTAACATATGATTTTATCCATTTAATGACATCTGATGAAAAATTGAACTTTGGTAACTTATTAATTAAAACCTCATGATTAACCAAATCGAAAGCTTTTTTTAAATCAAGAAAAAACAGATCCGACCACCCCACCCTTCTCCAGTTTAGCTTTTATATTTTCCAACAGAAAGGCATTAGCCGTTTCTGTAGAATGATATTTTCGAAATCCAAATTGCATCGGATGTAATGGGAAGGAACCTGCATTTAAATGCATTGTAATCTGTTCAGATAACAATTTTTCTGCAATTTTTGAAACTACTGGAAGAATGCTTTTCGGTCGATAGTTGCTGATGACACTATGATCACCGCTTTTAAATACCGGTGTTATTATTGCAGTTTTCCAAGAACTGGGAAACACTCCTTCATTAATTGACCAATTAACAATTTTGTAATAGATGGAATGAGATGGCATCCTTATAGGTTTTTATGAATGCTGTCCATCCCATATATTTTGAACTTGAACCATTAAGAGAAGAGATGATCGAATTTACTTTGAAGTTTGTCACTTATCTAAAAGTCATAATGGGAGCACCGGTATCTAAAGGAGTGAGAGAATACTTTGATCTGGCAAAATTTTGGGAAAGAGCATTTATGGAATTAATAAAATAACAATTAAATGCTGCAGCCACTTTACTTGGATGGGGTTATATTTCCATCTATATTCAATTGTATTGGTTTATTGCATGATTTCCCTGTTAATTTTTTTAAATTATGCCAGATTTCTTTGGTATTTCCCTTAGCTTCACGAATAGCGTCAATAAAAAATCTTGCTTTTGCCTGCCTCAGCTTTTTTAAAACCTTATTCCTCAATGTGGTATATAAACGTCTATCATGAGCCAGTTTATTCTTGATAACCATCTTAAGGGTGTGGTCCCTCTGTTTCATTAGTGACCTTATAGTTTCAAGTTTAACCATGAGAGATTTACAATTTTCATCAACACTTTCATGAGCCAGATGTACATTCCAATTGATTTCTTTAATTGCATGTTCAGGACTAGGTAACTGACTTTTAGGGATTCCATACTGATTTAACTTTGTATAAGTTGATCAATTTAATGCCGTTTTGGAGAGCTTTCTTACAATCAGGATCATATTATGGTCGGATAGCCCTGTGACCAAATTGTAAGATGTTCTTATTCTTTCTGGTCTATTTGTAAAAGCCAAATCAAGTGTCTCTGATGAACAAGTTATCCTCGTAGGCCCTTCAATTACCTGTTGTAATTCGAAATTACTTGTAACACGTTTTAGCGTGTTAAAGGTTGTATCAGCGATTGTGGGTGACGTCACTTCTGTTTGTGTTTGAAGCGAGATCCCAAACAAACCAAGTTAGCTCGCCACTCCCTCCCGTTTCATGCATAATGAAAAAAAAGGATCATGTACGCGCATGTATATAAAATCTGCAGTCGAGCCATGTCATATCATACAGCTAGTTTTGCTGGTGCTTCACTGGAAGCAGCAGTATGATAAAACGTACCAGAATAAGTCATATAGCTACAGATCTAACGTTATGGGGAAAACTCATGGTACCAACAGATATCTGGAATAATATTATAACAGCTTATTATTATTATTCGGCTAACGTTAGTCCTGAACGTAGGCTAGTGTTATTGCTAATAGTACAATGTTATGGCTACACATCAAAGTAGACACATATAACAAACGCAACTCACACACTAAATCCCTACAATCTGATATTCGCTAGAGCTATCCAAGTTTAGTCGAGCTTCACTCATATTTTTTAAAGAATTATATTTTCACACACAGTTCACATACAAAAAAGTCAGCACTAGAAACTACTCACCTGTCCAAAAGAAACAGTGCAACCTCGGCGTCCGATTTAAAATTTTTCAATTCTTTGAGTTCTCGCCACCGTTCAAAAGCCTTCCCAATTATTATCCGTTTCTTTGACGAAAAATGACGGTATTCCCTCGCCCTAATCCTCCTTCTCTTCTTGGGGATTGCCTCTTCCATGTTAAATGTATCTGGTCCGTTGATAGCATAGGCTTGATAGAGGCTGGCTTATTCTTCAGCTCCGACTTTGCGTGCAGGCGCCGTGCACGAGCGCAAAAACAAACAACACCCGCCCCTGTCGGTGATTGGTTAGAACACTGTTTATTTTGATTTTGAGTGGTGGTTGTACCCATTTGTTTTTGTGTGCAGATCTCAGAGCCTACGCTGCCTACAGAGA
Organism: Gila orcuttii; assembly: GCA_026230005.1. Taxonomy (NCBI): domain Eukaryota; kingdom Metazoa; phylum Chordata; class Actinopteri; order Cypriniformes; family Leuciscidae; genus Gila; species Gila orcuttii. Next base: position 9,076,737 of record JAPDVR010000003.1, read on the forward strand.
CGCGTTTTTTGACGGCCTGCTTATGGGGCGGGCAGCTAGCGGATCGTTAGGAAAGATTAGATGAATGTGATAATTTTTGTTTGGGCCTGAAATCGCTGATACAACCTTTAAGGTGATGACATATGCCCCTTTTTACAAGATGTAATATGTCTTAGGTGTCCCCAAAATGTGTCTGTGAAGTTTCAGCTCAAAATACCCCCAGATCATTTATTATACCATGCACAAAATGCCCCTTTTTGTGTGTAAGCAAAAACACTGTAACTGTTATTGTATGTGTATCTTTAAATGCAAATGAGCTTGCTCACATCCCTTACATGTGTTTTATTTAACTAATTACATCATAATCGGCTAAAACGCATGCGCAGGATACTTTTATTCCTGAACAAGTTCGTACCCGAGTCCGTGTTGCTTTCACATACACGCGAACCGCAGCACGGTTCGGGAGCAACCGAACTCACACCACCTCCTCCAGGTAGTCTTGGGTTCGGTACCCAGTGCGCACCTGGGTCAACATGACAGCGTTCACATGAGCGATTTTTCATGCGAACCGTGCCCCGTTCCGAACTAAACTGCCAGTGTGAAAGCCCCCTCAGAGTCTGACAGCAGCTGTCAATTAATCCGTCACTGCGGGTCTCAGGTGCATGCCCCTCCGCTCAGCCCCGCCCTCGGTTCGTCCCCTCTATCTCCATTCTTGGCATTCTTGTGTTTCCACGAGCTGCTCTCACGAGGGGATAAACATGACGGACTGTGTACTGCTCACTCAGGGGAGGGGCTAAGCTAATAGGGCAGATTGTGGGCAGGGCCTCGTCACCAGTTGTGGGCGGGGCCTGTTCCAATGTGACATCACAATGTATAGAAAATGTTAACTACTCATTTTAAAGACACTTTTTATGATGTATGGGGAATATAAAAAGGGAGTGGGTGGATTTTTACCATCATAGGGTGGTTGTGTACACACACTGCCGACACACATTTATGTTCAAACACCATGTAAAAGTGAATTTTGCATAATAGGTCCTCTTTAACACTGTCATATCCAGTAGCATGCTAAACTATTCTGAAAGTTGTCAAGATAGAACTGCTATTTTCCAAAAAACAAAATGAATGTGTTTCATGTGTTTCAGGCAATTTTGAGAACTGCAGCAGGAACGTTATCAGTGAATAAGACTGACATTTCATGCTGTTGTTCACATTAGGCTCTTGTTCAAGGAAGTTTGGGAAAATGGAGAACAAGTAATATGGACTATTATGGTATTTTTTTGGAACAGCATGAGGGGTGAGTGAATGATCCCAGCAAACAGGGAACGTTCTCATAGCTTTGGCTATAACGTTCTCTCAAAGTTATGAACAAACATTCTTCCAGTACATTCATGGAACATCCTTTAAACGTTGAGAATGACAACTGACTTCAAATGAATAAGGTTTCCTGGTCCAAAAAAAAAAAAAAAAATACAAAAAATACTATAAATATACTAAAATATACTATAAATCAAAACTGCCTATAATGTTACTGAATGAGCAAAATGATTCAGCTTGGGTTTAAAGTATACATACCTTATTTATAACCATGTGTAGGCCTACTGCAATATATTTTCAATATTTATGTAATGAACATGCGCTTCAGCATGGTTTTTAAAAGTAATATTTTTTGAAAACATTTTAATATAAAGTACATTAATAAGTACATTATAGCTATATGCAAGTGCATTCTAACAATGTAAACTATGATTAAGCATTAATAGGCATACTAAATCAATATGTTGATCAGTTTTACTTGTTTGTACTTGTAAAAACAAAAAAAGTATCATAAAACAATATGCTACTTAAAAGGCTGTTGTTTATAACATGATATGTTATGAACAACAAAGCATAATAGGCTACTGTTGAAATTCCCACAAGAATTTCAACATCATATAATTTGAAGTGGATCATAAATAAATTTTCCAAAAATATGCTGAAAATCCCTATAAATTTACTTGTGTTAACAACACGTGTAACACACGATTGTGTTAAAGCTGATTGGTTCTTAGGATTACAAGCAAGCACGTCTGAGTTTACGTTGCGTTTTCCAGTTCTGTTGCGCTCAAGTATGTGCGTTGATGAATGTGAATAAAAGTTTACATTTAAAATGTTAATTTATGTAGAGCAATCATGTCTCTTAAGGTCCTCTGAAGAGACATGCTCGCTCTATATAAATGAACAGTCGATTTACAGGTAGATTCATTGGATGAAACCACTCGATTCATATGGATTACTTTGGCTATGTTTTGGTGTTTAACCTTTTAAACCGTGAACAGTTTTGGTGAATCGAAATGCGTTGAATGATGGCACTTGGGCAGCTCACTCCTGTTTGCCAGATCTGGGCCACAAGCAGGCCATAGCAATGCCACATGTCACCCAAGAGCAAAGAAATAAACCACAACTGGACCTTATCTGAGCCACAAAATCTTTATTATTTATAATATAAATAATAAGCCTGTTAACAAGCAGAATCACTGAAGGAAAAGTGAACAGAAAAAGAGAAGAGCAGAAACACAAGAACTACAACTGACTTCATCCACAGTCTTAGATGAAATCAACTTATAAAGACATTAAATCTCTGAAGATCTCAGCAGAGATTAAACAACTCCACAAACAGCATTACCAGCTTCACTTAGTACTAACCAGACTGACTTTATTTCTGTCAGACGTCTACAGAAGCTGTTATTGAGAACTAACAGAAGTTTAACTCTCGTGTTTGTTTCATTGAGGTCACCATAATGGTGATTAGTGTTTCCAGTAGTTGGGCTGTAAACTCTTATTATGTTTTTTTCCCTGACTGCTGTGATAGTGTGTTTGAAACACATTTGCACATGTCTGAATTTGACATAGTGACAGTCAAGTGCTGTGGGAATAAGACTCCTGTGCAACTTTTAATGCAACCTCAAAGTCAGCTGAGATATAGCACCTCTAAATGGGCCAACAATGCAATTTCTTCTTTAACTGTCACACTTGTCGACTTAATGGGTCCATAAATTCAAAATGCTACAGTAAAAATGTCTGGAATTTGACATGATGACAGTCAAGCACACTGGGTATAAGGAATCAGTGAAACCTTTAACGCATCTTAAAAGGCAGCTGAGATATAGCGCCCCCAACTGGGCAAACAATGCAATGGCTATTCTAACTCTACTGTCATTTGTCAAATTCATGGGTCTATAACTTTCACCATTACAATTTTCAGACATTTTCACTGTAGTGTTAAAGTCTAGCACACTGGGTATAAAGCACAAGTGAAACTTTTAATGCACCTAAATGGGCCAATATTGTGATGGCTCTTCCAACTGTGTAAATGTCCATAACTTCAAAATGTACAGTATGGCAATCCCTATTTCTTAAAAACATTGCAGCAAACATATTTGTCAACATTATTCTTTTTATTTATACGCATATGTTTAATACGTATTGTTCACTAGGTTTTAACAGTGTCAATATTTTCTGCCACAGGACACAGTCTGGAAGAAGTTATCAGACTAACTTAACATCTAGGATTTCATCCTCTGGTCTGTAAATTTCCCCATCAGCCGAAGCTGTTATTATTTACTGGACTTGTTTGATGCTCTGCGTGGTTCAGGTAAACCCTACGTTATGGGGGAAATATTTCATTTTTTGGTCCCCATGGGGAACACAGCCTATAAATCATACTAAATTATGTTGTTAGGTTTTCTTTTGTTTTTTCTTATTTTTTTGTTGTTGTTTGAAAATCTAAAAATGCAGAAAGTTTTCTATGAAGGTTTGGTTTAGGGGATAGAATATACAGTTTGTACAGTATAAAAATAATTATGTATATGTGGAAAGTCCCAAAAAATGAAAACCCAACGTGCGTGTGTGTGTGTGTGTGTGTGTGGTGATTTTCTTAAAGATACAACTTAAACTAAATAAGAGCATGGTTGAGTCCTTTTTTTGAGGTGACGTGAGAGTTGTATGGACACCTTTGCAATCTTTTTAAAACAAATAAACAAAATAAATATCCCTAGTTTATTTTTAAAACATACAGATTTCTTTTTACAAAGAAACATTATGACAAACTTTGTCAGCATGTTTCATGGCATGGGTTGGGGTATTTATCGTATTTATGCTGCTTGAGTCTTTGTAGAAATAGATCTACTTATACGACTAAGTACATTTTTTGCTTTAAAATGTAAACAATAAACTTTAGGTTAGATTTAAACAAAACTTTATACAGCTTCTAGATTAACGTTTTAATAAAATCATATCCTCTATTTTAGATTTAATTTAAACAGTCTTTTCATTTTAGAAGATCATATTTAAACTTTTACGATTATGCTTTGAAATATGCTCTGGTAAAAAGAGTGAACAGACTAACTTACATATGCTGTGGCACACCTGACCTCTGACCTCTGTCTATAAAACATTTATCTGGGGACTCAATTCCTGCTGTAAAGACCTCACTTTGAAATATGAAATTTCAGAGTACTTCTCTATTTAAACTACAGTATTTTTAAGCCTTTCATTTACGGTATGGATATCATTGCATAAGGAATGACTTACTTCACCCTCAGAAAATGTAAGATGTTTTTATTTTTTATTTATATGTCCATTTAGCTAAACTATAATAATTGTTTAGCTTTTTATTTTAATATCATGTTTATTTTAATATTTTTGTGTTATATATTATAATATATTTTATTTATTACCATCTTCTTTAAAATAGAGAAAAGTTCCTTTTATAGGACCCTTTATTCCACAGGACAGCATGTGTGTGTGTGTGTGTGTGTGTGTGTGTGTGTGTGTGTGTGTGTGTGTGTGTGCGCAGGCCAGCTGACAGTCTTGCCTGGGCCCGGGACAAGATAATCTTAGATGCAATCAACAAATTGATTGTTTTTCAGAAAAGCTGCTATATAAGACAAACTAAAATCAGAGTGCAGAGACAAGCACAGAAGAGAGTAAGTATGTTTTAATCTCATATCACCTCTGTTGTAGAGATTTTGAATCAGGCCTAATGGAGGGTTATTCGGTCAGTCTTGGAAGGAAACCGTTAGCAACATGTCCATTTCAGGTGGATAATTTACGTCCTTCCTTTGAGTCATTCATGTTAAAATCTGTTTGTTTTTTAATTGTTTTTGTACTTGGTAAAGATGCAGGTAACTTGTTCTAGTCGACCTGAAATATGCCATTTTGCACGACTAGTAATTTCCTTAAATATCTGCAACAGATATGAAGTGCATGAAGAGTGATCACAATAGACACATTCATGGGAAATACTAAATAAATAAGTCAAAATAAACCACAATTATCAACGTACAACATATACAACATACCCTCTAATACTCACTGGCTGCTTTTTTGCTGCAAATATCAGTGACTTTATGATTGAACTCTGTTTACTGTCATTTGTGGTGTTGGGCTTCTTCTAATCTTATGTTCAATGTAACTCTAGTGCTGTATAGTGACGAAAGACAAGAGGATACAAATGGACACTCGTGTCTAGCTTGATGAGGATATAGTCAAAGATTTGAAAGGTAAACTGAGAAGTCAATGAAATTCTAATGCATATCTATGCAGATTATAATACATATGGATACAACATGGATACAAAAATGTCAGTTAATCATTAATATGTCTCAATTGGTGCACAAAAGATGTTGTAGCATTAATGGAAGGTAATGGCATCTTTCTATCACAACAGCTAAATGTGTTTTTTTTCTGTTCATTAATGCTTCAACTTCATAAATATTTAAGTCAGTCATGAAACTACAGAAAAAGCAGTTGTTTAAACCACTTTAATGCAGTAATTTGATTCCTATTACAGCAGATATGTTGATCTGCTTTTTCATCAATCCCTTTTTTAATCAATGCAGAAACACTATTGCAACTGCCGAAAGAGAAATAAACTAACAAAAGTCAATGACCGAGAGCCCAACTAAAGCAAACACCGATCACCATAATTGTGACTACAAAGAAAAAACATTTAATAAAACATCAACATCAAAACCTCAATAAGAACTTCGGGAGACATATGACAGAAATAAAGTCAAACTTTAATCACTTAAAGTTGTTTAATCACAACTGCAGTTTGGATCGAAACACAACTTTAGATTGGACCCATATAGATATTAGAACAGAAGTGTTCATTTACACTGAGAATTTTGCTGTGAAGAATGTTGAGTTGTTAATAAAAAATTCAGTTGAAAGAATGTTTCAGGAACATCATACTAACCTTAAAAAAACATTCCACTAACATTAAAAAACTGGGCATTCCATAACCAAAACAGAAAATTTGGAAAACATTACGTTAGCTGGGATGACAGATTTCTTCTTTTTGGATAAACTATCACAAGAATGTGACGTTGAGGAAAATCCATCTAACAAAACAGCCATCCTGAAACATGTTCCTTTATCCTTTTGAAGTAAGGTAAAGGAAATACAATTCTGTTAAAAATAATAAACATAAAAAAGGGTTTTTAAGAACATGTTAAAATGCATGTTTGTTAAATAGCATATCCTAGCTATTCATTTTTTTATAGTACAGTTTAATTTGCTGGAGTGCTTTACAATGAAAAAAACAATTTCATATGAGGATTAGCCATTGATTATGACAGATATACTGTATATATATATATATTAATAATTTATCATGAATACATGTTAGGACAGAAGACTGTAATGCTCTTCCAGTGGGTTCAGGAGTGTTGCTTTCCAAGCGAAACAGGAGTCTCTGGACTTGCATGTAGAGGTAAAGGTCATGTAAGCCATCGTGGTTTCTTCCTCAGTGAGTAGATCTGATCAGACTGATGATGAGGAAGGACATGATGAAGAGGTCATCTGAGTGTGGAGAGTGGGAGGGGTTCACAAAAAAGATGTCACACACCGACACAATCTCATGGCAGGTCGTAAGTATTTTACGCTTTGGCAAATCGGTGGCTAATTCGTGCAATCTCATTCATATGTTTTCATACGATCTGCTTATGCCCCATTGACGGTTATGTTTGAGATGTGGTTAGCTAGGGGTGGATTGCTTTTTTCCCCTCAAAATTGTATATTTTCATACGATTCACATTGCATGAATTCATACGAAATCGTCACCTCGTAAAATAGTTGCGTTTCCCCATGAGATCGGGTTAAACACACAGCTCCCAAAACAACACGTGCTAATTCAGCAATAAAAGGTGCTTCCAGCTGCTGGTGTTGTGATAGTATGTAAGTCCAGTATGTAGAAGTAACATAAGAAAAGAGTCAACTGCATGTACTGGGTTTTGTTAGTCTTTGAGGATGTGTTTCCCCCTACAGCACAGCCTGTGCTCTCTCCTCTTCTTGTTGCTTCATGGCCTGGATCACTGCCATCTCTTTGGCCTCCTTTTTCTGGTTTCTTGCCTCAAACAGCAACCTGGCAGGAACAAGAGGTAATAATACTAGCGTTGCATTGGTAATTGCTGACAGTGTCCATTTCAACATCTCACATGACCAGCCAAATATTACCTGCTTTCTATTGTTATTTTACTCAAACCTGACGGTGAATAGTGCATTTCTACAACTTAATTTATAATTGAAATGTTTGGAGTTTTGGAAGTATAGCCAGAATATTTTATCATTAAACATGACATAAAACTACTCCTGTTACGAGCTTGTGCAGTAAGCTGTTATACATGCCATATGAACATGTTTAAAAGTCGTTTTTTTGTTGTTGTTGATGTAATATACGCACTAACAAACAAACAAAGATACGAGTTGCAAATGTCTGAAACTGAACCATTGTAAGTGCATTAAACATGTTTCCAATTGATATATGCATACTGAGATATGAATTGAAATAATTTTGTGTCATAACAGCATGTTATAGATGCAGTCAAAAGAGCTTATCTTGTTTTGAGGCTGAAACAGTTAACCTGTGAACCAGGGGCCTCGTGTACAAAACTTTCTGTAGATTTCATCCTAAAAGTGTGCATACGCACAAAAACTAGATTTTGCCGGAACCTGCTCAAAATTCTCTTTATAAACCCAGTCAGCGGAAAATTGTGTGTACATGCATCTCCACCCCATCTCCTCCCCGAAATAACCAGATATGGAGCTTACAAAGCCTCGTTTTACAATGCATATTTTCTTCCTTTCCATGCATCATTCCCAATGTGATACTTTTTTAACAATACAAGACATTAGGAAAAAATGAGATAAAGACTATGTGCTTTCACATTACATTACTAAAAATCATTCAGTATCCCTTGACTTATTATAGAATAAATAAATCAAAATTGTATAACCTTTAAGTGAAAGTTATTCTCAATCTTTTCCACTGGCCAAATAGTATTTTTAATTGCTTTAAGCAAATCAAATGTATGCGATTTGCCTAGAAGTTAAACATATATTTTAGGATGTTTATATAGGCTATTTTTTAATGGAAACAAATAGACCTTATTTTTTGCAGTGTAAATAATTGTCTGACTTCAGCACGTCACTGACAAAACATTTTAAAAAATAAAAAGTGCATAACTTTCGATTGATGTGTTTTTTGTCAAGATTTAATAAACACAGTATGCATTATTAAAGAGATAATTGCAATACCTGTTTTTGATGATCCTCTGCACAATGTTGTCAGTGGTGAGACTGTTTCCACTATCCACTGTCCGCAATATTCCCATTTTCCTGGGTACCTGTGTGTGGAAAACATGCACAGATGATCAAATGTTGTCAGTAATTTTGTAAATCAGATGTATTGTGCTGTATTTTGAGTAATTATTGATGTGGCACTTACAGCATATGGGTCTGATCCATCTCTGTCTAGAAACACTTCAGTTTTGCCATGGCACACCAGGTCTACCTACACCATGAGGACAGTGTATTACTCTATGGCCACATTTAGACAGGTCTCAGTCTCAGATGGCATGACTGGACTATAAAACTTTGACCTGTAAATTAATGGTGTTGCCAGTTCTTTACTGTAATATATAGTATGTTGCTGTAAAGATACCACACACTAAATTAAAACTCGAGTTGAGTTAATTTCATTTGCAGAAACGACTAACTTAAATTGAACAACTGCCATTAGATTTAAAAACTAATATTTATAATTTATAATATTATTACTGTGAATTTATTTGAGTCCACTAAAAAATATTTTAAATAAAGAGATTTTCACTGGATCAGCAACTACACAGTCACTGCAACTGCAAATAATGCAACATGCAGCATATCATCAGTGTTTCTAGATCTTCTCCTGGACTGAAGCACAGGCTCTATTCTTCAGCACTATGGTAACCCACAAACTAGTGAGATAATTAAGTGAATGTAAGTGATGATTATGAGCATTAGTGATGAACACCTGCTGTTAACAAGCAGAATCACTGAAGGAAAGAGGAACAACAAGAACAGAAAGAGACGAGCAGAAACAGAAAAACTACAACTGACTTCCAACCTTTACAAATAGACCATCAACACAACCAATGTTGATGTTTAATTGAAAATGTTTGGTTTAATGTCACCATAATGGAGGATCAGTGTTTCCTTTAGTTGGGCCCTTGACTGTTTAACATAGTTTTCTTTTCTCTTGTTGCGTTAACTGTATTTGCAAGCCATATTTATTATGGGGAATAAAAGATGATGATGATTGAATGCTGAATGTTATGTATTGATGATGAGAACCATCAAGTAAGCAATTGATTCACCGGTCTCATTCAGTGTTTAATCTCTTATCGAAAGTGTCACATAATTTTACATTGCCACTACTGTGAAATAATAGCAAGAGTTCCAGCGGCAAACAGTTATAATTAAAGATGTTGTTTTTAAACACACTATACAGCCTCATTTAACACATGAATCTCAACAATGGAGGCAATATAAAAAGACCATTCAGCTGCATAATTTATTCATGCTGCAGTGCATGCTGGGAGATTTGTACTATTCTGGTAACCTACATGCATTGCGACATGAAACTTTTGATTGTCACCATTGTTGAGAGTCATAGGCTGATTGTTGATGTCTGTTTGTTTAAGGCATGCAATAGCGTAGAAATGTTTTTTGCAATTTAGATATTAGAAGTTAGTATTTGATGTTTATGTTTTGATGTTAGTTGACGAATGTTTAGGTTTTGTTTGCCTGAATAAATGTGTTTTATAAATTCGCTGCCAAAGAAAAGGTGATGTTAAAGAGTCAAGAGCCCAACTAAAGCACTGATCACCATAAATGGTGACTACAAACTTTATTATTTACAATAAAACATCACCATCTAAATCTCTGTTATCAAGAACTTCTGTACATGTATGAAAGAAATAATGTTAAACTGGTTTGTAAACTGGAAGTCAGTTGTAGTTCTTGTGTTTCTGCTCTTTTCTGTTCTTGTCCTTCAGTGATTCTGCTTATCAAGTGTTCATTAGTGTCTGAATTCACTCAGTCAAGTGGACAGTAACATTAGTGAACTAATGAATAGTGAATGAGGGTATAAAGGGTGTGATTTTGAACACACTCAATGAAGCCTATGAGTATCGACTTTGAGTGCTGTTAATTCACAGTATATACCTCTAGGCTACTTTCTTGAAAATTACAAATATTAACCTGAATGCATTGTTATCTACGGTATATTACTGTTATAATGGAAAGTTGTATGATCAGAGGTGTATCAGAAAGGGGTCAGAAAGTAGAAGTCCTGCCATATGTTTATTCCACCCATGACCCCCTGATTTCTATCTCCTGGCTGAAAAAAAAGAGAATATCAAAAACTAACTTCTAATATCTAGACTGATTCACTGATGTCTTTTGAATCTAACAGTTGTATTGATCCATTAATATATTCATATCACAAACCCTGTGCTTCTGCCGCATGAGATCCAGCAATATTATAACAATCAATTCGAAGATTTTAACAAACATGAGCACGAAAAAGTCAATTAGCAATGACACACACAGACACAATCTCAACAATGACAATCAAAAGTACCTTGCTGCAATGCATGCTGGGAACCAGCATAGTTCCCAGCATGCATTGCAGCAAGGTACTTTTGATTGTGGGGAACAAAACTCCCAGCATGCATTGCAAGATGAATAAATCATACAGCTGAATTGTCCTGTTATTTTAATTCTAAATATTTGCTTTTAATTTTTGCTGTTGTTTTGTGTTTGCTTTTCAGTTTCGTTCTGAATTAATCTGTTTATCTAAATATTTTTGATTGTCACCATTATTGAGATTCATGTGCTGATTGTTGATATCTGTGTGTGTCGACATAAGTTAAGTTCTTAGAGCTCATCTTTGTGAGCTTAAAACTGATTGTTATAATATTGTTAGATCTAATGCTTTAATAACACAGGGTTTTGTAAAATGAATGTATTAAAGGAAAATTATAATTGTTAGATTTATAAAATCCCAGGAAATAAACCTATTTCATGAGGATTATAAAACCAATCACAAGTAACCATCATCACCTGATCTCATTTCACTTTAGCTTCCTTTATTGCTGCAAATGTGTTTGACAAACACACTGTCTAAGCAGCCAAAAAAGACAATAAGAGTTAAGATCCCAACTAATGGAAACACTAATCACTGTTATGGTGACTTCACATGAAACATTAGATTTAAACCCCTGTTAATTCTCAATAAAACCGTTTGTAGACGTCTGACAGAAATAAAGTCAGTCTTGTTAGTAATAAGTGAAGCTGGTAATGCTGTTTGTGGAGTTGTTTATTCCTCCTCTGCTGAGATCTTCAGAGATGTAATGTCTTCTTTTATCTTCAGTTGATTTCATCTAAGGCTGTGTCTGAAGTCAGTTGTAGTTCTTGTGTTTCTGCTCATCTCTTTTTCTGTTCTCTTTAGAGGTGTAAATTCCAGGTTCAGAAAGTAAAAGTCCTCCTCAGTATTTTGTTCCAATCACCTGGATTTGCTAATTAGCAGTTTTTCAGCCAGGAGATAGAAATCAGCTGAGTGAGGTCATGGGTGGAATAAACATATGGCAGGACTTCTACTTTCTGCCACCTGGACTATACACCTCTGTGTATGATAACGTCAGAATAGGGCCATTTTTTACAGCAAGGTTTTAAAGTGTGGCAACGTTTTCCAACTCTGTCAAGCAGGTCTGACAAAAAGTCAGAAGTCAAATTGAACACATTAAAAGAAGGGGATACCTTAAAATGGTCCAGTAAGTCTTTTGTTACAGCATATGGTGCTCCTATAACAACCTCAGAGACATACTGAGAGATTTGAAGACAAAAGAAAGAAATTCATATCACACAACTCATTTCAAGACATAAACAGGCATTAACTGCGATAAGATCAAACACTCACTCGACAGGCCAGCACACTCAGAGTCCTCTCGTGGATGTTCATAATGGGATAGTTTTTTCCCTTGTAACGATTCACCTCCTAGAAAAATAGTAAAAAACAAACAAACACTCCTGCTTCTCACGCATCTCTTCCAATAATAATAAACATTATGCTCAGCTGAGAAAATAATTGTGTATATATACAGTATATATATATATATATCCCAGATAGCAACATTGATTCGGCCCAGATCCGGCCCAAATCTGGCACATGTGGGAAAGATGATCTGGCCCACATGCAGCGTGGAATTAACGGCCCTTGGGCGAACCGCTCCTGTTTGCCAGATCTAAATAAACCAGAAATAAACCAGAACTGGACCTTATCTGAGCCACAAAGTCTGTGTATATTAAACATGGAGTCATCTCAGCCTTAATAAGCCTGTTAACAAGCAGAATCACTTAAGGAAAGAAGTGAACAGAAAAGAGGTGAGCAGAAACACAAGAACTACAGCTGACTTCCAGACACAGCCTGATGAAATCAAGAGAAGACAAAAGAAGACATTAAATCTCTGAAGATCTCAGCAGAGGAGGATTAAACAACTCCACAAACAGCATTACCAGCTTCACTTATAAATTCTCTAAATCCAGATTTACTTTATTACTGGATTTACTGAAACATCTGAAAGGGTAGTACCCAAAATAATAGGACAAAAGGCCCCAGAAGCCTGCCTCAAATGTTGTCAAGGTGAGAAATCCACTGAGCTGTGAAGAAGAACTGAACTTTATAGTGGTGCGGGGGTCACTGCAGGCAGAAGATATCAAATGAGCTACTCTGGATAATCAAAGGTTCCCTTGATACCATTTAGGTCTTAATTACAAACTGGCTGAGTGTCATACTAAAGAATTTCATGGAACAACCTGTTGTACATACATACTGGACAACAACGCGGATGCATATCTCATGATAAGGGAATAAAGAATATCACTGACACGATGAAGAAATTAGAAAGTAGGGAAGTAAGTGGTGAATATTGGTGGGAATGGATGACAGGAATGTTTACGAAAGTAGAAATCATGAAAATATTGATTAGATTAATTTTGCTTTGTCTTTGGCTATGTATTATGTCAGCAGTCCAGAGGGTTGGGTCAACAAGTGAAATATACAGCCGGATACAGCAGTAAATGAATGACAAAAGTTGTTAGATGAAACCAACTGATCAACAGGTATAAGACTTGGACATTTATAGCAAACAATAAATCTAAGGCTGTGGCTGAATAGCTTTAGCATTAGAATTAAAATGATGCAAACACTGGGTAAGTCATAAATGACTTAAAGTGGCCATTGTTAGGATAAATATGTTTGCATCTCCTTTTCTGTAATCATTTCTCATACACCCTGTTTTGTCACACGCTCGTAAGTCATGTGCTAGTCATAAGGAGCAATGTTGCATATGATATTTAATATGAATGGAGTTCTTTGTCTATCTATGGATTCTTTCAGCTCAGTCTCATTTCTTTTCTACATGGGCTTGTTATTCTATTTGTTGGTTTCAGCTTGCTATATAAACGATGGCACGAGCACAATAAAGCTGACTTTGAGTGAACTACACCTCAGTGTGTGTGTCATTCTTGGTCCCCAGATCTGGTGTTCTACTCTGCTCTGCTCTTCATTGATCATTGACTTCATTATGATATCCAATTTTATCTAACAATAAGTGAAGCTGGTAATGATGTTTGTGGAGTTGTTTAATCCTCCTCTGCTGAGATCTTCAGAGATTTAATCTTATTTTAGTCTTATTTTATCTTCAGTGTGTGTCTGAAGTCAGTTGACTTATTAAGGCTGAGATGACTCCATATTTAATATACACAGACTTTGTGGCTCAGATAAGGCCCAGTTCTGGTTTATTTCTTTACTCTTGGCTGACATGTGGCATTGCTATTGCCTGCTTGTGGCCCAGATGTGGGCCAGATCATCTTTCCACATGTGCCACATGTGGGCCGGATCTGGGACGTCACAATGTTGCTATCTGGGAGATATATATATATCAAAGTCTTTCCTGTATCCAGCCTACCTGATCAAAGTGCAACCCCACGATGACATATGGCTTCTCTGAAAGCTGGGACACGGCATCCAGGAAATCCACATGGCCGATGTCTGATGTGCATCGGGTAAAAAAACAACAACATTAATCTCATCTTAGGAGGCATATACACGTGCATCCGCAGGAAAACGCAAGAGTCTCGGAAGTGTTTTTAATGTCCATGTTGTTACCGGCTATTCATGAAATAGTGACAGCTGCTAAACTATACAACTTTCCAAGCTATTTTTTTCAAGGCAGACTGTAATAGTTTCCTGACGATGTTGTGAGTAACCGGTGCCCACCAGATCTTCTGCTGACATACCTTAAATTAATAATTTAAAACAAAGTATGTCAATGCGATGTCAGGACTGTCATATTTTGGTTGAAAAAGAAAGTGGGGTTGACGTCTAAACCCAACGTTTGTTTGACGTCGAGCTACAACGTCAGATAGACGTTGAATTTTGGTTGGAATAAGCACTGCACTGCAAAAAAGGGTGAAATTCATGGCATCACATTAAATCTCTGAAAATCTCAGCAGAGGAGGAATAAACAACTCCACAAACAGCATTATTACAAACCAGACTGACTTTATTTCTGTCAGACGTCTACAGAAGCTCTTATTGAGTTGTTGATGTTTTATTGAAAATAATAGTTTGGTTTGAAGTCACCATTATGGTGATCAATGCCTCATTTAGTTGAGTATTTCATTCGTTTTTCTCTGACAGCTGTAACTGGTTTTGTTATGGTGACAAAAGCAAAAGAAAATGAGATCAGATGATATTGTTTTCTTGATGTAGGCTATGATATCTGCATGTGGTCTGCATGTGGCTAGTGGTCTGATTCACTGATGACATCCAGCATCTAATCTTTAGATTCACTATCATTTTTTATTTTACATTATAGCAACCCTGAACTCCATCATCTAACAGACTCACTCAGACATCAGTAATCAGCATTTGTATCTCAACAATGGTGACATGTTTGATGCCACAATACATTCTGGGAGCAATAGTGAGTTTTGTATGATGCACCCAGAATGCATTGTGGCATGAAGCATGTCACCGTTATTGATATTCATATGCTGATTCTGTAATGTCTGTAACCAAGTCTTTTTGGTGCTCAATCCCTCAGATTAGAACACTGCAGGACAATCACAGGACTATACTATTATAATCAAAAATAATGATATCTAAACAAAGAAAAGACACTGAACAACAGTGTCAACAAACAGTACATGGTTATTATTTATTATCTTTATTATCATCATCAAGTAGCCAATAAACATAATTTCTCTTGCAATTCCTGCCATAACTAACACAATAACAACAGCAAGAGAAGAAACTAATGTTAAAAAGTCAAGAGCCAAACTGCACAACTAAAGCAACACTGATCTCAATGACTTCAAACAAAACATTTTCAACCAAACATTAACATCCTAAACCTCTGTTAATTGACAATAACAACTTCTGTAGTCGTCTGACAGAAATAAAGTCAGTCTGGTTAATAATAAGTAAAGCTGGTAATAAGTGCTATTATTGCATTTCACCTTTTTTTAACGTTTTTTTTATTTTTTGGTGTTTATTCCTATCAAACAAACGTTGGATTTAGACGTCAACTCGACTTTCATTTTCAACCAAAATCCAACGTCATCCTGTGCCTGTTGGGAATATTCCCTTCCACCAGATTTTTAAAATCAATATATTGCTTTTAACAGCCCCAGTCTTCATTATAGAAAAGATAACTCTGGATATTACAGTATTTGTTCTTTTGAGTTTAACAGGAGAAACTTTGGGAGCAGTAAGTATTGAAAGGATACGGAACAGGTCGAAAGCTCCCGCCACATAGATGATGGTGTCTCCCGGCTGAGGCTCCTGGCCCGAGGCAAACTGGATGATTTTCTGAGACGTCTGCAGGAACTGTGACACTCCTGTCCAGGGACTGTGGCCCTTAGGACCCTGTGGCCAACGGTACAGAAATGATAACAAACAGACATTACAGCAATATATGCCAAATGAGGGGTTACAAAGAAACCATTCCTCTTTCAGTGACGTCACTTACAATCTACGCATACCTGCACATGCCAGGTTTAGAAGGTTTAGAAGTGCTTCCTATGGAGTCATCTTTTGCGTATGTGGATTTTTTTTGTCAATGTTGTGTTTAGAATTGAACTCTTTTCCCGCCATTGATGGAAATTTCCGTCATTTGTGAGAAAACGCTTAATTGACAGAACTTTCCAGCTATCCATGTTTTCACTGTTATACACTGGGGGCGCTATTACACATCTTTTGAAAGAGTACAGAATCTCCTGATCAAAACACGGGAGAAGAAGATGCAGAAACACGCGATAGCATATGTACCCTTACGGAATTTTTTTTTATATGGGATTATACTGCAAAATATAATGCGATATATTAAATTTCCATATATGCGAAACTAGTGTTTACATTTTTCAATATACTGCAACGTATATGTGTTGACCATGTATGGCTATATATTAATGAATATAAAATATTTATAAAAGAAGACAAAAATAGCATTACATGTAATATTCACAAAGTTTTATCCTTTATTGTGTACATCTATTGCACATACTCCCATATAAATGTGAATGTATGTTCACACATATATATAATATACAACACATTCACAGAATGAGTTACTTGATTTCTGGTTCCCAGCATGCTTTGCTTCTGACTGTTAAAGAAGAGCAAATGTTTAAATTAAGTGTGAAAATAAAATGTTATTTAATGTGTTTTGCTCAATATTAATATAGGGGAAGATCTGTTTTTTAATGCTCTATTATTTTTTTATTTAAAAAGGTTTTCTGGTATGTGTGAGTTTTTGGGGTTACTAATGTGCTGACGAGTAGAGCCTGTGGTTTATAATTACTATATTTTATAAGTAATGCTTGTGCACTCCTCAGCACAGTGATAGTCTCTTCACTAAATACTTTAGTACATGCAGGTGTGCTTGTGCTATTGTCAACTAGCTTGAAAATATGAAACAACTTATAATGTAAATAATTTAAAAAATATTAGAAATATATTACTTTAAATAAAATGTTGCATGAGTAAATATATATCTGCAATATATTACACATGCAGTACCATATCTAATCACATCTATATATTATGAGGTATATTACTGAATATAAAATTACATACATTATGATATATTAGTAAATATATTGTCACATATTTTTCAATATATGAAAAGCGGCAATTCCCTATGTATTATTCAATATATTGTAATATATTAACACAATATATTATTTTGTATTTTTCAAATATACTGTTAAACCGTTTAATATATTGATAACTCATATATATATGAAATATATTTTTGTTCTGTAAGGGTAATCATATGCATAATGACAAAAACATGATTTTCTCAGCTTTTTGCTCAAAATGTTGCTTTTTTTATGAAACTTGCCCACATTCAAATGTTGATTAAAAAAAATAATGCACGAAGCTAGAATAAAACGCTTTTTTGTTTAAAGCAGAGTTCTTTCTTTTGATATATTGCATGTTCAGATATTCATAAAAACACAAATATTCTGGGAGCCATGAAAATTTTGTGAAAATTATCAAAAACACTGGCGGGGAAAGAGTTAATCTCTGATATACAATAATTAAAAGGAATTATATTGGTTTACTATATTGGTTATCTACCCCTTTGTGTTTGTGATAGATAATCTAACTAGCCAACCATGATCTTGAATACATAAAGCAAATTATAACACAGAATGGTATTTACTGTCTTAGGTTTATTATTCACTTACATGTTGAAACCACTGTATAGTTTACCATCCCTGTTTGTGATACTCCAGCCAAAAATGATTTTACTCACCCTCATGCCCTCGTCCCAGATGTATATGGCTTTCTTTCTTCAGATGAACACAAACAAAGATTTTTAGAAAAATAATCCATCTTTGTGAGGCCACATAAAGCAAGGACCTCTAAAGTAGACACTTCAATAACCACACAAAATGAATATGACAGTATGACCCAGTTGATGTAAAAAAGCAAAATGGTAGCTGTGTGTCAGAAAAATACTAATATTTTAAACTGTTTAAACTATAAACCTATCACTTTCAGCCATCTGTTATACATTTTATGCTCATTTTTCTAACTTGTATAACTTGTAAAAAATGTATAACTTTTACAATTAAAATAGTAATTTCAAAAGTAATTTTTTGTTGCTGTTTAGATCTGACAATTTTCTTTGTTATGGTATACAACTTGAATGCTGAAGTATAAAACTTTTAAAACTTTAATTGTGTGATAAATATACAAGCAGCAATAAAAATGCTTTGGTGTCATTATAATATTTAATCAATGACCCATTCCAACTTCTTAGCTCTGTTGGCAATGCAAACTAATGGCTAGAAACATATTTTCGGTTATATTTGTGTCAAGTTTAAGTGACATCACTGACAGAGGAAGTTATACTCTGTTTCTACAAGAAGAGCCAAAGGGAATAAAACACTCACTCTTCCAAAGTTGTCTGTGTGTTGTTGATAGTCTGAACTGCCCTAAAGAGGAAAGAAAGATAAAGAAATAAATGTCCATTGTAAATACAAGTTTGAGGTCTTTACGATTCATGCACTGTAAAAAAACACAACTTGAAAAAAGTTGAAATTACTGATTTTGTTGTGTTGGTTCAGCAAAAATTCACACTGTTAAAATCTCGTACAACAAAAAAAAAATCTTGGTACTAATTTCCCCAAAGCTTTTTCTTGTTGACTTGTTTGTAAATAACAGTTATACGAACTGAAAATAAGTTGTCTGTGACACAAAAAAAAAAAATTTAGTTTGACATTATTTGTTTTTTGAAGAGAGTGACATGCATTTGGTTCTCTGCATGCGAATGCAAAACGCATTTACTACAGCTCTTCTCAAAGTACATAAGGTGTGAACCTTATGTACTTAGAGAAGAGCTGTAGTAAATGCATTTTATGTAAGTTTGTGGCGTTTGTAACAGTGTCAAGCAAAACACATAATTTGTTGCAAAGAAAGCCATAAAAAAGAATGATAAGGCTGAAAACTTGATCATCTTTCTTTCTTAGCAACAAATTATGTTTTTCTAAAGACTGTTACAAAACCACAAACTCACACAAAAAGCCAAGAGTCAAACTGACCAACTCAAGGAAACGCTCATCACCAAAATGGTGACCAAATGTTTTTCAATAAAAAATCAACATCTGAACCTGTTAATTCTTAAGAACTTCTGATTCCAATAGTTGCAGCTCTCCAGAAAACAAATAATGTCAAGTTGACTCAACTAAACTTTTTTTTTGTGTGTCAGAGACAACTTATTTTCAGTTCGTATAACTGTTATTTACAAAAGTTGAGTCAACAAGAAAAAGCTAGGGGAAACCAAGATTTTTTGTTGTTGTATAAGCTTACATTTTTTTACAGTGTGGTCTCTGAGGCTCATACACTTGTATTATTGGTGTGTGTTTGTGGCCTCACCATGTTGCTGTGATGAGCTTTGGTCATGAGAAGCATGCGGCCCACCAGGTCAGTAGTGGACACTCCCTGAGTCCTCTTGCACTCTCTGCAAACATCAGCTCTGAGTGAGAACGTGCACAACACCAGCAGCATTAAAGCCAGGTGTGTGTCGGGCTTACCTGTACCTACCAGACCTTTTCACTTCTTCATATGTGTCCTTTCCATCCACAGTAAGAGTGATGTCATCTGTGAAGACAGAACCACACTTCAGCTTATTCAAGAGTGAACTACTGTAAAGTTTCCAGAGGAATTAGTGAAAATTAATGCATTTTTACTCTAGTGCTTCTTATTGTAGGTTTAACCCTAGATGAAGTGCCTAAAAGATTGACCCAGCTGGTGTGTGGTATAATGTGCCCAAAATATTATGCATGGAGGACCAAGACTAAAGCCATGAACACGTTATTGAAGGCTATATTTCCAGATGGTCTGGATTTTGTTCAGCTTTGTTTTTACTCAGATGCAGGACATGCATATGTTATTTGAACAAGTTGTTGACAATGAAATGTACAGTCTCAAAATAATAAACACAAACTATTCATTTAGGGGGCCCTATTTTAAGGATCTAAGCGCATGGTCTAAAGCACAAGTGCACTTAGTGCGTGCCCGAATCCACTTTTGCTAGTTTAACAACAGGACAAATGGTCGGCGCTCCCGGCGCATGGTCTAAAAGGGTCGTCCCTATTCTCTTAATGAGTAATGTGTGTGTTTTGTCTCTATTCTCTTAATGAGTAATGGGTGTGTTTTGTCTCTATTCTCTTAATGAGTAATGGGTGTGTTTTGTCTCTATTCTCTTAATGAGTAATGGGTGTGTTTTGTCTCTATTCTCTTAATGAGTAATGTGTGTGTTTTGGGCGTAACTTGCAATAAACCAATCAGAGTCTCATCTCCCATTCCCTTTAAAAGCCAGTTGTGCTCAGTTTTTCCGCTTGCAAATTCCTACATGTAAATAACGAATCCGCCATGACGGATTCGCTATTTACATGGAGGAATTTGCAAGCGAAAAAACTGAACGCTTCTCTAGCACGGAAACGGATCTGCTCGTGCACGAGGTTAAAGCTGTGTGTGTGTGTCTGTGTGTGTGTGTGTGTGTGTGTGTGTGTGTGTGTGTGTGTGTGTGGTTAAAGCTCTCAAGCAGACAAGACGGGACAAGCCGGATTCCACAATATCTTTACACAATATTAATCTTTTACATTGTAATCCTTTTATTTTTAATATTTGGCTAGTTTGTGTGTTGTGCTGTGTCCCTGTGTGTGTAATAAGCAGAATGTGTGTGTGTAATAAGCAGAGTGTATGAGCGTTGTGGAACCCCTATAGGCTCATATTACTAACACGCTCTTTAAATAACAAAAAGAAATATTGCGCCATTGACTTCAGACCAGCTTTCAGTTGGTCAGTGCTCAGTCTATTTCAGTTCCTCAAAAGAAGCAACACTCGAACAATGCGCCTGAACACACACCTGGTACTCAGACCAGCAGCCCATGGGCACACAGATGGGAGCAAATGTATTTGCTATTTAAAAAAAGTGTCGCAGGACGTGAAAATGAAAACTGATACTAGCAAAACACACTTGCTGGCGTTGCATTGAGTCGGGTGTATGATAGGGCCCAATGACTTCTCTTTACTGACTTCATACACACTTTAGCACTGGTTATTATGGTTATTATACTTAAGCTCTGACCTCCATGAACACAGAAATCACAGGTATATTTGTCCAGAGTCTCGAGCGTGGTCACGTATGGAGCTCCTTCCACGATCTCATCCACCCATTTGATGGCTCGCACCATCTTATATCTCTCCGCCTGAGTGAACACTGGAGGACCTTTGTGCTTAGAGATCTCATCTGCACACACAGACAGAGAGAGAGAGAGGAGAGAGAGAGAGAGATAGCGACAGAGAGAGATAGAGAGAGAGAGGGATAGAGAGAGAGAGAGAGACAGAGAGAGAGAGAGAGACAGAGTGAGAGAGATAGAGAGAGAGATAGAGAGAGAGAGACAGAGAGAGAGAGAGACAGAGAGAGAGAGAGAGAGAGCGAGAGACAGAGAGAGAGAGAGAGAGATAGAGAGAGAGATAGAGAGAGATAGAGAGAGAGAGAGAGAGAGAGAGAGAGACAGAGAGAGAGAGAGAGAGAGAGAGAGACAGAGAGATATCAGTTTTGATATCACGTCTGATAATCCTGGTTTTCAAAAATATGAAATGAATGCCCATGTTGAGAAACTAAGTTTACATCTCGCAATTCTGAATATATTTCTATTTATATCATGCAATTCTGACTTTATAACACAATTGTGACTTTATATCACGCAATTCTGACTTTATATCACGCAATTCCTACTTTATAACATGCAATTCTAACTATATCACATAATTCTGACTTTATATCACGCAATTCTAATTTTATATCACGCAATTCTGACAATAAAACACGCAATTGCGACTTTATATCACGCAATTCTGACTTTATAACACATAATTGCGTTTATATCACGCAATTCTGACTATAACGCAATTCTGACTTCATATCATGCAATTATGACTTTATAACATGCAATTCTATATCACGTAATTCTGACCTTATAACATGCAATTCTAACTATATCACGTAATTCTGACTTTATATCACGCAATTGCATTTATATCACGCAATTCTGACTATAACACGCAATTCTGACTTTGAAACACGCAATTGCGACTTTATATAACGCAATTCTGACTTTATAACACGCAATGCGACTTTTTATCATGCAATTCTGACTTTAAAACACGCAATTGTGACTATATTCTGACTTTATTACACACAATTGCGACTTTATTACACAATTACGACTTTATATCAAGCAATTCTGACTATATCACGCAATTCTGACTTTATATCATGCAATTCCGACTTTACGCAATTACCACATTATATCACGCAATTCTGACTATAACGCAATTCTGACTTTATATCTTGCAATTCTGACTTTATATCACGCAATTGCGACTTTATATCACGCAATTCTGACTTTATAACATGCAATTGGGACTTTATATCACGCAATTGGGACTTTAAATCTTGCAATTCTGACTTTATAACACTCAATAGACTTTATATCGTGCAATTCTGACTTTATAACACACAATTGCGACTTTATATAATGCGATTCTGACTTTATAAAACTTTATAAAACGCAAATTACGACTTTATATCACGCAATTCTGACTTTATAACTCGCAATTGCGACTTTATAACATGCAATTCTAACTATATCACGTAATTCTGACTTTATATCACGCAATTGCATTTATATCACGCAATTCTGACTATAACACGCAATTCTGACTTTGAAACGCAATTGCGACTTTATATAACGCAATTCTGACTTTATAACACGCAATTGCGACTTTATATCACGCAATTCTGACTATAACACAATTTTGAAATTAAAACACGCAATTGCAACTTTATATCACGTAATTCTGACTTTATAACACGCAATGCGACTTTGTATCACGCAATTCTGACTATAACACGCAATGCAACATTTTATCATGCAATTCGGACTTTAAAACACGCAGTTTTGAATTTAAAACACAATTGCGACTTTATATCATGCAATTCTGACTTTATAACACGCAATGCGACTTTTTATCATGCAATTCTGACTTTAAAACACGCAATTGTGACTATATTCTGACTTTATTACACACAATTGCGACTTTATTACACAATTACGACTTTATATCAAGCAATTCTGACTTTATAACACACAATTGCATTTATATCACGCAATTCTGATTATAACACGCAATTCTGACTTTAAAACACGCAATTGCGTCTTTACTATATCACGCAATTCTGACTTTATAACATGCAATTCTGACTATAACACGCAATTCTGACTATAACACGCAATTCTGACTTTATATCATGCAATTCTGACTTTATATCTGGCAATTCTGACTTTATATCACGCAATTCTGACTTTATATCACGCGATTTTGACTATAACACGCAATTCTGACTTTATATTATGCAATTCTGACTTTATATCACGCAATTCTGACTTTATATCATGCAATTCTGACTATAACACGCAATTCTGACTTTATATCACGCAATCCTGACTTTATAACACACAATTGCGACTTTATATCACGCAATTCTGACTATAACGCAATTTTGAATTTAAAACACGCAATTGCGACTTTATATCACGCAATTCTGACATTATAACACACAATGCGACTTTTTATCATGCAATTTGGACTTTATAACACACAATTGCGACTTTATATCACGCAATTCTGACTATAACGCAATTTTGAATTTAAAACACAATTGCGACTTTATATCATGCAATTCTGACTTTATAACACGCAATGCGACTTTTATCATGCAATTCTGGCTTTAAAACACGCAATTTCAACTTTATATCATGCGATTCTGACTTTATTACACACAATTGCGACTTTATAACACAACTGCATACTTTATATCACGCAATTCTGACTTTATAACACACAATTATGTTTATATCACGCAATTCTGACTATAATGCTATTCTGACTTTAAAACACACAATTGTGACTTTATATCACGCAATTGCGACTTTATATCACGCGATTCTGACTTTATAACACGCAATTGCGTTTATAACACGCAATTGCGTTTATATCACGCAATTCTGACTATAACACGCAATTCTGACTTTATATCACGCAATTCTGACTTTATAACATGCAATTCTGACTATAACACACAATTCTGACTTTATATCATGCAATTCTGACTATAACACGCAATTCTGACTTTATGTCATGCAATTCTGACTATATCACGCAATTCTGACTTTATATCATAGAATTCTGACTTTACAGCACGCAATTACCACATTATATCACGCAATTCTGACTATAACGCAATTCTGACTTTATATCTTGCAATTCTGACTTTATATCACGCAATTGCGACTTTATATCACGCAATTCTGACTTTATAACATGCAATTGGGACTTTATATCACGCAATTGTGACTTTAAATCTTGCAATTCTGACTTTATAACACTCAATAGACTTTATATCGTGCAATTCTGACTTTATAACACACAATTGCGACTTTATATAATGCGATTCTGACTTTATAAAACGCAAATTACGACTTTATATCACGCAATTCTGACTTTATTACTCGCAATTGCGACTTTATATCTCGCAATTTTGACTTTATATCACGCAATTCTGACTTTACAACACAATTGTGATTATATCACGCAATTGTGATTTAATTGTTTAATTGACTTTAATAGTTTAATTGACTTTAAAACACAGAATTGCGACTTTATATCACGCAATTCTGACTTTATAACATGCAATTGCGTTTATATCATGCAATTCTGAATTTATAACACAATTTCAACTTTATATCATACAATTCTGACTTTATAACACGTAATTCTGACTTTATAACACACAATTGCGACTTTATATCACGTAATTCTGACTATAATGCGCAATTCTGAATTTAAAACACGCAATTGCGACTTTATATCACACAATTCTGACTTTATAATACGCAATTGTGAATTTGTATCATGAAATTCGGAATTTATTACACACAATGGCGACTTTATATCACGCAATTCTGACTTTTAACATGTAATTGCGACTTTACATCACGCAAGTATAACTATAACACGCAATTCTGACTTTATATCACGCAATTCTGACTTTATAACACACAATTGCAACTTTATATCACGCAATTCGGACTTTAAAGAACGCAATTGTGACTTCATATCATGCAATTCTGACTTTATTAAACGCAATTACGACTTTATATCATGCAATTCTGAATCTATAACGCAATTACGACTTTAAATCACGCAATTCTGACTATATAACACGCAATTGCGACTTTTTATCACGCAATAAGGACTTCATAACACACAATTGCGACTTTATATCATGCAATAAGGACTTCATAACACACAATTGTGACTTTAAAACACGCAGTTATGACTTTATATCACGAAATTCTGCCTTAATAACACTCAATCGCGACTTTATATCATGCAGTTCTGACTTTATAACACAATTGCGACTATATCATGCAATTCTGACTTTATAACACAATTAAGACTTTAAATCATGCAATTCTGACTTTATAAAACGACTTTATTAAACGCAATTGCGACTATATCACGCAATTCTGACTTCACAACACACAATTGCGACTTTATATCATGCAATTCTGACTTTATAAAACGCAATTACGACTTTAAATCACGCAATTCTGACTATATAGCACGCAATTGTGACTATCACGCAATTCTGACTTTAACACGCAATTCAGACTTTATATCACGCAATTGTGACTATATAACTCGCAATTCTGACTATAACACGCAATTCTGACTTTAAAACACAGAATTGCGACTTTATATCACGCAATTCTGACTTTATAACACACAATTGCAACTTTATATCATGCAATTCGGACTTTAAAACACGCAATTGTGACATTATATCATGCAATCCTGCCTTTATAACACTCAATTGCGACTTTACATCATGCAATTCTGACTTTATAACACACAATTGCAACTTTATATCATGCAATTCAGACTTTAAAGCATGCAATTGTGACTTCATATCATGCAATTCTGACTTTATTAAACGCAATTACGACTTTATATCATGCAATTCTGACTATATAACACGCAATTGCGACTATATCACGCAATTTTGACTATAACACGCAATTCCGACTTTATATCACGCAATTGCAACTTTATATCACGCAATTCTGCCTTTATAACACGCAATTGCGACTTTATATCACGCAATAAGGACTTCATAACACACAATTGCGACTTTATATCACGCAATAAGGACTTCATAACACACAATTGTGACTTTAAAACACGCAGTTATGACTTTAGATCACGCAATTCTGGCTTTATATCACGCAATTCTGGCTTTATATCACGCAATTCTGCCTTTATAACACTCAATCGCGACTTTATATCATGCAATCCTGCCTTTATAACACTCAATTGCGACTTTACATCATGCAATTCTTACTTTATAACACACAATTGCAACTTTATATCATGCAATTCAGACTTTAAAGCACGCAATTGTGACTTCATATCATGCAATTCTGACTTTATTGAACGCAATTACGACTTTATATCATGCAATTCTGACTCTATAACGCAATTACGACTTTAAATCACGCAATTCTGACTATATAACACGCAATTGCGACTTTATATCACGCAATTCTGCCTTTATAACATGCAATTGCGACTTTATATCACGCAATAAGGACTTCATAACACACAATTGCGACTTTATATCACGCAATAAGGACTTCATAACACACAATTGTGACTTTAAAACACGCAGTTATGACTATATCACGCAATTCTGGCTTTATATCACGCAATTCTGGCTTTATATCACGCAATTCTGCCTTTATAACACTTAATCGCGACTTTATATCATGCAATTCTGACTATATAACACGCAATTGCGACTTTATATCACACAACAAGGACTTCATAACACACAATTGCGACTTTATATCACGCAATAAGGACTTCATAACACACAATTGTGACTTTAAAACACGCAGTTATGACTATATCACGCAATTCTGGCTTTATTTCACGCAATTCTGGCTTTATATCACGCAATTCTGCCTTAATCGTGACTTTATATCATGCAATTCTGACTTTATAACACGCAATACGACTTTTTATCATGCAATTCTGACTTTATTAAACGCAATTACGACTTTAAATCACGCAATTCTGACTATATAACACGCAATTGCGACTATATCACGCAATTCTGACTATAACACGCAATTCAGACTTTAATCACGCAATTGCGACTTTATATCACGCAATTCTGCCTTTATAACACGCAATTGCGACTTTATATCACACAATAAGGACTTCATAACATACAATTGCGACTTTATATCACGCAATAAGGACTTCATAACACACAATTGTGACTATAAAACATGCAGTTATGACTTTATATCACGCAATTCTGGCTTTATATCACGCAATTCTGGCTTTATATCATGCAATTCTGCCTTTATAACCCTGAATCGCAACTTTATATCATGCAGTTCTGACTTTATAACACAATTGCGACTATATCATGCAATTCTGACTTTATATCACAATTAAGACTTTAAATCATGCAATTCTGACTTTATAAAACGACTTTATAAAACGCAATTGCGACTATATCACGCAATTCTGACTACATAACATAATTGCGACTTTATATCATGCAATTCTGACTTTATAACACGCAATGCGACTTTTTATCATGCAATTCTGACTTTAAAACACGCAGTTGTGACTTTATATCATGCTATCCTGACTTTATAACACAAAATTGCAACTTTATTTCATGCAATTCTGACTTTATAACACACAATTGCGACTTTATATCATACAATTCTGACTTTATAAAACACAATTGCGACTTTATATCCGCAATGCGATTTTTTATCATGCAATTTTGACTTTAAAACACGCAATTGCGACTTTATATTACGCAATTGCGTTTATATCACACAATTCTGACTATAACACGCAATTCTGACTTTATATCATGCAATTCTGACTTTATATCACGCAGTTGCTACTTTATATCATGCAATTCTGACTTTATAACACGCAATTGCGACTTTATATCACGCAATTCTGACTTTATAACACAAAATTGCGACTTTATATCACGCAATTCTGATACGCAATTCTGACTTAAAAACACGCAATTACAACTTTATATTACGTAATTCTGAATTTTTAATTCTCTAATTCTGTAATTTAATTGTATTTCTGACAATTGCGTAATATAAAGTCGCAATTGCGTGTTTTAAAGTCCGCAATTGCGAATTTATATCATGCAATTCTGACTTTATAAAATGCAATTGCGAGTTTCTATCACGCAATTATGTCTATAACTCACAGTTGCGACTTTATATCATGCATTTCTGACTTTTTAACACGCAATTGCGACTTTATATCATGCAATTCTGACTTTATAACACGCAATTGCGACTTTATATCACGCAATTCTGACTTTTTAACACAAAATTGCGACTTTATATCACGCAATTCTGACTTTATAACATGCAATTTTCAACTTTATATCATGCAATTCTTACTTAATATCACGCAATTGCGACTTCATATCACGCAATCGCAACTTTATAACATGCAATTGTGACTTTATATTACAATTGCGACTTTATATTACTTAATTCTGACTTTATAACATGCAATTTTGACTTTATAACACGCAATTTTGGCAATTCTGACTTTATGACACGCAGTTGCGACTTTATATCATACAATCCTGACTTTATAACTTACAATTGCGCACTTTATATCACGCAATTCTGATAAAAAGTCAGAATTTCCACAATTACTTTTTTATTTTTCATTCTGTGGCAGAAACAAGCGTCCATAATATCCTAATATAAACATTCAAAATCCTATTTCAATCAAGCCTTCATTCCACTTAATGTGTAAACTCGGATCTGTGCAAACTAAACAAACATTTGAAGGGTGTCATTGATTGACACCTTTGTCTTTGCCTGTTGTTCTATCATGATCAAATGCACCATGGAAACAGAAAAAAGAAGCACCTCCTCATAGGATACACTCTTAAATATAAAGGTTCTTTACTGGCTTTAATGGTTCCATGAAGAACCTTTAACAACCATGGAACCTTTCCATCTCTTAAAAGTTGTAAAGATTTTTAAAATGTTCTTTACACTAAGAGAAAAAAAAATATTTTAAGAACTGTTATCTGAAAGGTTCTTTGGGGAACCAAAAATGGTTCTTCTGGGAACCAAAAATGGTTCTTCTATGCTATCCCAGCAAAACCCCCATTTTGGAACTTTTTTTTTTGAGAGTGTACGGCCAGGACAATGCTGTCATGCACTTTAATGTGTATATTTATAACTTAAATCATAAAATTAAAACTTGATTCAAATTGTGTCAGTAAATAATCAGAAATAATTGTGAGTTTAATTGATCAAACACTGCATGACACTACACAGAGCAGTGTTAATTTAACACCAGGGAATTTACTGTGTTCATATGGGACCCACCACCAGGGTGTTAAAAGTAACACTGAAACAGTTAATTAGATAATTAATTGAGTGACAATTGAAAACACCTGATGATAACAAGCAGAATCACTGAAGAAAAGAGAAACAAAAGAACTACAACTGACTTCCAGACACAGCGTTAGATGAAATCTCTCTTATTACACACACCAGTTTGACCTTATTTCTGTCATTCATCGACAGAAGTTCTTTTTGAGAATTAATAGAGTTTTAGATGTTGAAGTTTTATTGAAAATGTTTGGTCACCATTATGGTGATCAGTATTTCCATCAGTTGGCCGGTTTGACTCTCTAAAGTTTATTTATGTTAGTAGTTGTCTTTGCAACAGTGTTTAACAAAACACATATTGTGTTGCACAAGAAGCCATAAACAAAAACAATCAGATGATGTGTCATCATCAGAAATAGAAGTGTTTGACAAATGTCAACACTGACCGAAAGAGGGTACTTGTTTTTTTTTGCCAAAGATCAAATAATCTGAATTTTAATTTCTAAATATATTGCGAGAAAAGAAAACAGAGACACACACTAACATCAAGAATCAGCATATGAATCTCAACAACGGTGCATGCTGGGAGCCATTAGTTTTATAATATGGTGACTCCCAGCATGCATTGCTGCATGTACCATGTCACCATTGTTGAGATTCATATGCTAATTCTTGATGTCTGTGTGTGTCTAAAATAATTTGCCACATTATGTATTTTAAAAATCAAAATTCAGAATGTTTGATCTGGGGCAAGAAGTTATCGTTGGTGAAATAATCTATTAGTGCGTGTGCGTGTCCTCACCGTCAGTGTGCACTCCAACAATGAGGTAGTCCCCCATAGCCTTGGCTTGTCGAAGTTGGTTGGAATGACCATAATGGACCATGTCATAGCTAAGAAGAAGGGAAGATGAATGAAGACAGATGTTAAAGAGGCTAGAAAGGTGGTAAGCCAACCTTGGGTGGTTGACCCAAGCCTATTGCAAAATACTCTGTTGATATAGTACATCTTGGGTGTGTGAAAACATTATGATTAAAATAATTTTGATATCCACATAATATCAAAATAGTTCACATTAGAAAGGGAATGAAAAACAAATCTGCAAATAAATTATGATATAGCTTATACTCAACTATCTATCTATCTATCTATCTATCTAATTTAAAAAGACAAAAAAGCCTATTTTAGGAACATGACTTTTTTTACATTGTGACAATACTGTTTCTTTACTTTTTTTATCGTGTTTTTGTTTTTTTCAGTAATTTTCTCAATGGTGATTCTCATCATTAATGAAATACAGTAATTAAAAACATTAAAACACCATAAAGAACCATAATTTCACCATAATACGATTTTGGAGTGAAATATGACCTAAACATGTTCTAAACATGTTTCTTGAGATGAATAAATCAATTTTCTTATTTACTTATTTACCTTTATTTGACCAGGAGAAAATTCTCACTGAGATTAAAATCTCTTTTACAGTCCTGGCCAAGATAGGCAGCCAAGTTTGCAATTTATAACATCAAAGTTACAACATACAATACAATCTGACAAAAAACATAAAAACATAATACATGAAACCAGCTAAAAACATTTACACACCATTCAAATTTACATGTAGTAAAATTTTAAAATGACTACAAGACAAAAAATTTTTTAGCTTCATCTCAGTCTGAAGAAGATTAAAGTCCAAGGTAGTGGCATATTTGAAGGAGGTTTAACCAAGCTCAGTTCTGGCAAAGGGCACACACAGATTGTAATTCATTCACTTATTTACTTATTTAAGTAGATTTACTTTATTTCTGTCAGACGTCTACAGAAGTTCTTATTGAGAATTAACGAATTAACAGAAATTTAGATGTTTTATTATTTCGTTTGACGTTACCATGATGGTGATCAGTGTTTGCTTTAGTTGGGCTCTTGACCCTTGACTTTTAGACATTATATTTTCTCTGTGTGCTGTACCTGTGTTTTTGACACATTTGTTATGGCAGGAAAAGCCAAAAGAAAACAAATGTTCAGGTGATGTTGGTTTGTTTTTGATGAGAACAACTTCAAAAAAGTTATTATTTTTAAATGTCTAGTTTACATACCAACTGCCATGTCGGGGCTGAGGCGTTTTTTCTGTACAATTAATGTTGTGAATCACCTTGATTCAGAATTCAATCTTTGTGAGTTGTTATTAAATTTATTTCAAATAATAATAGCACTGTGATTATATAGTATGAGATCCAGCAGTGTCATGATTATTTATGAAGGATTTCGAATGCATAATATAAGACACGAACATTTGAACTACATTGGCATTTATACACAAAGAGATATCAAGATTCAGCGTATGAATCTCAACATTAGTGACGATCAAAAGCTGATCGTACTGCAATGCATTATGGGTATCTAGTCTTTGTGTGCACTTTGACCTCACATTGTGGCCATAGTATGGCTGCGTTCCAGTCCACTTTTAGACACGCACTTGCCAACTTCCCTAAGCACTTCCCCTCGGGGGAATCCCTGCCGCCATTTTGAAGTGCGTTCCACTTGGTGAAGTGGACGAGGGAAGTTTATATGGACAGACCCTCGTTCCCTCGATTTTGACCGAGGGAGCGAGTCTACTTCATATGTACACTTCAGGCAGCTCCATATACCACAATGCAACATGATTGTGACGTCACCGCAGATCTCGTCTACTCACCACCACCACACACAACTCTATGATATATTAATTAGAATTTTTTTTATATATAAAACAACCCAAACACATCTATATACATTTGGATGTTGCATTAAACAAATTCTTAAAGGGAAAAAAATTAAAAATAATAAACCAACTCCATAGCTGATTCCAAGTGATCAAGGGCTTAGGACGTTCCAGTTCAGCCCATTGCAGTTTCCGCCAGAAGTGGGCACTCGTGCAACGTAAGCAATGACACACATCCGAGTGAACGAGACGGAGGGAAGTTAGCGAGTGAAGGGCATGACAATTTTGGACTGAAACGCAGCCTATGAGCAGACTGTGAGAGTAAGAGTGGCTGTGAGGTTACACTTTTAGCTCACTGTGAACTCAGATTGTGATCATATCACAAGTATCCTGGCAGCTCATGGTGTGAGATCAAATTGTTATTTATATGGACTTATACTCTGTGCTTTGACTTTATTATTTTGATGCCATTGAAAGTGATGTGCATCGAAAGTGAAGTAAAATAAGATTGTTAGTATATACTATGTT
Organism: Gila orcuttii; assembly: GCA_026230005.1. Taxonomy (NCBI): domain Eukaryota; kingdom Metazoa; phylum Chordata; class Actinopteri; order Cypriniformes; family Leuciscidae; genus Gila; species Gila orcuttii. Next base: position 9,109,937 of record JAPDVR010000003.1, read on the forward strand.
GATGTCAAGGACTAGCCAACATTGGCCTGGCTCTGCTGTATCTTCAGGATCACTGGCCATGACATGAAATATTTACTACTGAAACTGGTTTGCCATTTTCCGGCACCCAAACTGCAACTGAGCTCTGCGTGTTTGACTAGAGAGAATGCCATCACATGCAGCAGAAACCAGCAAATGAGAAAGCATTATAAAGTATTATAGTAATGGGAGTCTAATGAGGATCATAAAGTGCAACAATCAGATTATGGTAATGTAAAGAGGGTTGTGGGAACTTTCTTTCGTGTTCAAATATTTAAATCTTAAAGGTCTTAAAATACATTCGATACCTTTGTTTGTTTTAACTTTGGAGATGTTTTAATGTATTGGCCTCATTTTGAGATTCTCAGCAGAACACATGCTAGCACTGTGATTGTTAGTTTAGTTTAGTGATTGATTGACCCAGCGTCAGCTGATCAGACCTGCATTTCAACCATGTCATGTGGTTAATGCACACCACGACATGTTTGGTTATTCGGTCAAACAAACCCATTAACACATTAAAAGATACACCAGACTGCCCTTCGTTTTACCTTAATCATTTTACCTAATAACATGCTATTTATAGTTGTCTTCCTGAAGGGTTTCTCTGCCCATCTCAAAGAGGATCCCATCTCACTGTCTTTTTGCTGACTAAGTGCTGACCATTGCTCAACACAGCTTAATGTGTTCTTGAGCGTCAAACATTACGTGATCTTGCTCTCTGCCCTGGTCACGATATGGCAGGGAGGGGTTAAATGACATTTTACTATGAATGGAGTTCAGCATAGACATCCTGACCATTCAGGGTTGGTGATGCACTTTTTTTGTATTGTAAAAAGCGCTTTATAAATAAATGTGACTTGACTTGACTTATACTTTGCTCACAACAGCATTTATCTATAGTGAAAGACAAGTCGCGATAAAAGAGCTCAAAGACAAGAGTTAAAAAACAAGCTAAAATAAAATGCATGGTTACGATTGCATTTTTATGTCACATTTGCTTTTGTTAACACTATCGGGTAGGTTTAGGCTTTAGTGTAAATGTACGATATTTTACAATGGAGCATTAAGATTAGCGCCACTCACTGGACATTTCTGCTCAAAACTCAACATTTATAATTGGATTCACATGAGCTTCGTTGAGAATTCAGAGTACATTTTTTAAAAATGCATATTTTACAACTTGTGTACAAATCTATTGTAGAGAGTGTATTCACTTTTCATCTCCCAGCCTGGTATGATCACTTAAACTGCAGATCTAGAACAAACTCTTAGTACAACTCCATTGTACTTTAGCATAGAGTTAGCATACAACTCTATGCTGAAAGGGGAAAGAAGGAGGCCAGGATTATTCTTGCAGAGAGTTATCACTCTCTCTTCAGTCAGTTTGAGTCCTTGAAATCAGGTAGGCGCTATACAATCCCTCTAGCGAATAAAAATGTGTTTAAGAGGTCTTTTCTTCCATTATTTTTATTAAAATTCTAAACTCCGCAAGTGATCGATAAACCAAATGACAGTGGCATGAACTGTATTTTTATATCTATGTAATGTGAATCTGTCTGTGCTTTTTTGTTCTGGGTTTTTATCCTTTTTTTTACACTACTGCCTGTATGTGCTGGTGAGCCAAAGACAATTTTCCAGCTTGGTGGACAATAAAGAAATTCAATACAATGTATTATATACAATACAATAAATGGTTAGAATTTTTTAAATGGTTATAATAAAATAAAAAACACCATATGCTTTTCCATGGTTTCTTTAGCAGAGCATCATTGCATGTACTCGTGCTCTCATCTCCTGATTTATCAGTCTGTCAGTCTTGTAATTTGGTTACTCTGTGTTACTCTTTCCTTCGGCCCAGTTACTCTATCAGATCCCTTTCCTCGCCTGAACAGCCGGACATCGAGACTGTCCATCTTGGTGTTGACCCCTGTCTCGGGTTCTGGCTCTCAGATTTCTCTGAGGATACGATCTGCATTCTCCAGGCTTCAACACGTACCTTAGAGAAGATCTGCTCCCAGATTTAACCAACCAGGTATATGCCAATGCTATCTCACGACCAAGAATGATTAAAAGGTGGCTAATGCTCAACTTCTTACAAATTCGTATGACCTCACTCATATACAAATTATGACAATACAATACAATACAAATTATGTATTGTCAAATGTGTGTTGAATGTAAACTCCTTAGGAATTACACCATTCAATGTGAATTTATCTGAGAATATTCTTAAATAAGGAAATCTATTCAGTGATTGGTCCATGCCAATATCCCGTTTGTGGCACAGCAAAGTGTCGTGAATCATCTCTAAGACTGACACTTAAGATTTAGTCCTACACTTCACTTAAATTAGGACTGAGATCCTTGATAACTAACTTTTAATCACAGCTTTGAGGTTTAGGAGCGGGGTCAGGGGAAGGTCATTTATCATATGAATTAGGCAACTCATAAAATATGTACAAATTAGCAAAATTCGTACGAATTGCCGTGAGATCGGGTTGTTATTGCACAGCCTTCAGTGACAGAAGCTTGTGCCTAAAACTTAAGTATAAAAGCAAGTTAGCAAATTTGTTAAATCTAAGAATCACTCTTACTCTCCCAGTTATTTCAGACAGCTCGAGAGGTCTCTCAAGTGGTTACACTCTAAAAAAAATGCTGGGTTGTTTCAACCCATGTTTGGGTCAGATATGGACAAACAGAACTGTTGGGTTTAAAATTTAATTAAAAAACGTAAACCACTGGTTGGGTTTGTCCATATTTGGCCCAAACATGGGTTGAATCAACCCAGAATTTCTGTGATGGACTGAGGAGAATCTTTCAGGAGAGGAAGAATGTTTTTGAAGTGTTTGGCGACAAGCAGTTCATCATCCTGTATCGTTTGGACAGAACATCTTTCATCATCTTTCTCAGCGCTGGTTAATGTTGGGCTGAACCTTTTATTACATGTTTCTGCTGTTCGACTCATTCAGCAAAAGTAGCGCTTCTTTCTCACGCCGGTTCGGGTTTCTTTAGGAATCCATGTTGGCTGATTATATCATAAAATCTAGCAGGTCCGTTAACAACACACCGGTTTAAAATGAGTATTTAAGAAATGGTGGAAAACGTGTTTCATCTTTCATTTCCAATGTGTATATCATAATGTATTCTCTTGAAAATTATGTATTGTCAAATGTGTGTTGAATGTAAACTCCTCTTAGGAATTACACCATTCAATGTGAATTTATCTGAGAATATTCTTAAATAAGGAAATCTATTCAGTGATTGGTCCATGCCTGTATGTCGTAATCCAATATCCCGTTTGTGAATCATCTCTAAGACTGACACTTAAGATTTAGTCCTACACTTCACTTAAATGACGACTGAGAAGCTTGATAACTAACTTTTAAGCACAGCTTTGAGCCTTTGAGCTTTGAACTCTTAAGTCAATTCTTAACAGTGTCCTTGTGAGTAATTCTCAGAGGCTTAATAAATACAGAGCCGATCTATCATAACAAGTATCATATCCCTGTGGACAAGTCCCTGTGGTCGAATCTGAGTAATAATTGTCATCACACCAGAAAACACCTGCTGTAAAAGCCTAATTCCCTTGAAGGAAGCACTTCTTCTGTGACTCTATTCTCTAACAGCGAAAGAACTTGCTGCCATAAAGCCGGAGAGTCCTGAAAGCAAAGTGACAGAAGCACTACAGGGTGTCGAGGAAAGAGGCACAGACCTCAGTCTTTGTGAATACTTCATCACTTTCCTGCTGAAGACATCTAACAGAAAGCCCTTCTCTTCTCTCGGGAATCTGTGAGGTTCAGCCACTGTTTCTCGGTCGCAACTAACTGAGAACAGGGAGACTTCAGATTTCAATAGCAGACTTCATGAGCGGCATCTTGAAAATCAAATACATGCTATTAGCTATATTAAAGGAAGTTTGTTGTGTGGGTTATTTATTGTTGGGTTATTAGGTTATAACCATTAGTAAGTTAAAGTTCACTTCCGAATTTAAATTTCCTGGTAATTTACTCTCCCCCACATCATCCAAGATGTTCATGTCTTTCTTTCTTCAGTTGAAAAGAAATTAAGTTTTTTTAGGAAAACCTTATGGATTTTTCTATGGATTTTTTTCTATGGACGTGGGGGAAAGTAAATGATCAAGACATTTCAATTCAGAAGTGAACTACTCCTTTAATAGAGATCCCTCTCAATACACTCTACAAAGTGCTCTTCGTTTCCATTGAATAGATGCAATTATTTTTTCAGCTACGCACTTAAAAATAATATATCGTACACAAAATTTTGGAACCGGTATACTGTAAGTCACCTTCATTTATACAGAGCTTTTACCAATATGGATTGTTTCAAAGCAGCTTTAAAGTGATAATAGGAAATTACAGTAACAGAGATTGTTTTGGCTTTACAGCAGCTCTAGAATAAAGTTATTGTCCAGCTAAAGTTAGTTTTGATTGATTCACTTCCATTGCAAAGATCATTAGTTATTAACTTAGCTAACACGACACCGTTCTAACTGAAAACTTTTAATGTGTTCTGGCCGTTCATTTACTCGAGAACGCAAACGTGAATCCGTGAAAACAGCGATACCGACATGTTGTTACCAACCAGCACAAATACGTGTCTTTCAGGACTTCCACTCATATACCACCTTCGTGTCCACCATTGACACATATTTTAGCCATTTAGGACTGTAGGACCTTTATGATGAGACAGGGATGGAGTTAGGAACTGGCACACTGTTGCCTGAAATGGTGGTGAAGTCAGAGATAGCTGGGTTAGTGATGTGTACTGGAAAAAAGGGCTATTTCCAGGACCATGAGATCTGGTAAGAGTTCATCCAAGTTAAACTGAGAGACTCTCTGGAGAAATGATCAAGCTCATCATCCACTCCCCTTGACCCAATCGCAGAACACAAGCCACGAGCGATGGACAATCTTACTTCTTTTCTCTAAAGGTCTCGAGTGATTTTCATTTTAAACTCATCACAGTGTGTGCAGTTTAACAAGCGTTAAGCACAGCTTGAGCTTGACCAAAGCCCAAAACACTCAATGCATTTACCATGAGGGGCTTTGCTCACGAGGAAGCAGGGACATGGGGGAACACACTTTTGAATCCCATTTTTGTGCATATCTGATTGGAATCCGATTATATTTAGCAAAAAATTACATGAAATGCGATTTTTACAAATCCATTTTGAGCCATAAGGGGTTTAAAATCCTGCATTTCTGGAAATCCGTTTCATTCTGACCGCTCTGATCGGATTTCACATGGTTTATGTCACTGTCTCACGCCTAGTAAAATGGAAACATCACATGTTGTTAAAGGAAACATGCTTTAAAGGCCTCCTGAAATCAAAATGTAAGTTTTTCAGTTTTTAGTATGACTATTTTAGCCTTAAGGTTATAAATAAACTGGTGTGCTCCAAAACAATGACAAAATTCGCATTTAGGAAATATATCCATTCAAAACTTACTCCCGCTAAAATGGATCAGGGATTTTTATGACATCACCGCGGACTTCAGCTTCTCATCATATCTTCTGTCCAATCACATGCTCTCTAGAATCTGAAGCTCCGCCCCCTCTGCTATAAACACCTCCTGGCCGAAGTGAGCGTTGACACACAGAGCAATATGGGTTGGAGTGTGTGTTTGGTTGCTCAAACGCTACAGTTTTACTCAGTTAAGTTGGTTAAGAATGAAATGGCTAGAATTTATTCACACTTCTACTATTGAATCCAGCGTATCATCAGCGCTCGGATTCACTTCCATGTACGACTGCCGTCTGTGAGGGAAACTAAACGCTATTGGCTGAAAGGGGGGAGGAGCCACTTCAGACACTTCACATCTGCCATGTGGACACTTCAGACACTTCAGTGGGACTTGAAAAAGATAGTTCACCCAAAAGTGATTTTTTTGTTTGTTTTTCCAAACCTGTATAATTTTCTTTGTCCCGTTAAACACAAAAGAAGATATTTTGAAGAATGTGGGAAACTTCCATTATATATTTTTACTACTATGGAAGTCAAAGCGGCCTGGTTACAAACTTTCTTCACTTTCTTAAAATCAATATTCTCCTTTGTTTGAGGCAATGAATCGTGATTTCATGCGGGCTTCAAACAGTCGTCACACCTGGAAGCTGCTTTAGTTACTGACGCAGCGCCACAGAGAAACAGCATCATGAGGTAAATTTCTGTCTGACTGTGACATTCTCCTATTATGCAGTGAAGGGATTTACGGGAAAAACAGTCAGGTGTGGGGGGGCGGGGGGTTGTGTTTACACTGCCTCTCATTGGTGGTTCATTCCACTGTCTAATATTCTGGCATCCCAAACATTCGGCAACATTCGGGGGGAAAAAACCATCACACAGGCAGACAGAAATGGCTGGAATTCAGAAAGAGAAAGGCTCAATAATCCTGTTCATCATGCATTGCACATGAATCCAAACACCTCTCTTCAGTCACACACCCTCTCACGGTTTAATTAATCACACACAGCCTGCTTTTAGAAAGAAATAATATACTAATATCTCAACTTAGACACCCAAACCAAAAAGCACGTTAGATAGCGAGCTTATTTCTCCACGTGTATAGAACAAGTAAATCACGTTAGTGTGCATAATGTGAGAAATGGCTAGTGTTTTTCAATATAAGTGAAACTTACAATAAATCCAACAAATATTTTCAATATAATCATCACTATTGTGTTTGCTGTTATTGTATAAAGCAGTTATTGTTATTAAAACAAATATGCAAATTTTCTTCTTACTGTATTGGTCTGTTTAGACATGAGTTTGATTTCAGCAGAGATTTAGTTCACATAAAATCAAAAGTCATGTGAAGACTCCCAATATCATGTTATATTGGAAATGATGCCAATGGAAATGATGCCAATATTAACCTCATAGGAAAATCAACCTTAACCCTTGTGCATCAATTAAAAAAAGTTACACATAGGTACACAGAGGACAAAAATGTCCATGTTTAAAAACTGTCATAAAAATGGGAAGCTTGGGAGCACAGACTTAAGTTTGGTATCATTTTAAAGAAGACCCTTGGCAGATTATTGCTGAAGTAAAAAAATTATAATAAGTAAATCCAAAAAAAAGTTATATAGGTATAAGTTTATGAAAATTATTTATGAAAATTATTTTATACAAAATATATATTTTATAAATCAAATTGAACTCTAAAACGGCAAGAAAATAAAAGCCATAAATCTAACTAAATTGTGTTCCAAATTTGAGGATGATATCTCAAAAAATGAGCTTTCGGTAAGAGTTTGTTTGGGCGCAGTAACAGATTTTCCCCATTGGGTGCCAGCAAAACTCCACTAGTCACACAGTGATTGGATTTGTTATTTGCAGTTGAGTTTTTCTCTCTCAATATTACAAACACACACATGCACACACACACATATTTTTTTATAACACACATACTAACCACACTCTGACATCCATACCAACACACCCACACAAATATCGTTGCATAATTTATCCAATTGGCTCTATAATATGCCGAAGCAGAAAACAGGAATAAAGCGATATTTGTTTTAGAGGCCAAACCTGGAAAAATGGCACCATCTGATAAAAAAATAGTCAAAATTAAAAATTTTAAGCCTTGCCAACATAATGAAAGCCTCTTAACAAAGATTGCATCATTTTATAGTTGAATGGCCCTGAGATTAAAAATTGCAGTTTTAATGGGTTTCAATGGGGACATTTTTGTCCAAAAGGTGCTGAGAGGGAAGTTTTTTTGTACCTAGTGCAAAAAAGATTTTTCAAAGGAAATGGGGGTGAAATAGTAAAATTACAATAAAAATACACACCTGTGCCAAAATTCATGCAGTTAACATTAACAAAAAAAAAAAAGTTACACATAGCTACAAAGTGGACAAAAATGTCCATGTCAAAAAACTGTCATAAAAATTTTAGGTTTGGGTGCAAAGACTTAAGTTTGGTCTCATTTTAAAGAGGACCCTTGGCAGATTATTGCTGAAGTTAAACAAGTGAAAAAAGTCAAACCAAAAATTTTGTATAGAGGTTTAAGTTTATGAAAATTATTTATGAACATTATTATCGTTATTTTATATAAAATATATATTTTATGAAACATGTTGAACTCTAAAACTGATATAAATTCAAAGCCATAAATCTAAACAAGTTGTGTTCCAAATTTGAGGATGATATCTCAAAAAATGAGCTTTCGGTAAGAGTTTGTTTGGGCGCAGTAACACATTTTCCCCATTGGGTGCCAGCAAAACTCCACTGGTCACACAGTAATTGGATTTTAGATTTGCAATTGAGTTTTTCTCTCTCAAATATTACAAGCACACAAACACATATACACACACAATTTTTTTTATTACACACATACAAACCACACTCTGACATCCATACCAACACACCCACACAATTATCGTTCCACAATTTATCCAATTGGCTCTATAATATGCCGAAGCAGAAAACAGGAATAAAGCGATATTTGTTTTATAGGCCAAACCTGGAAAAATGGCACCATCTGATAAAAAATAGTAAAAATTTAAATTTTGAAGCCTTGTCAACAGAATGAAAGCCTCTTAACAAAGATTGCATCATTTTATAGTTAAATGGCCCTGGGATTAAAAATTGCAGTTTTAATGGGTTTCAATGGGGACATTTTTGTCCAAAAGGCGCTGAGTGGGAGTATTTTGTGTAGCTAGTGCAAAAAATATTTTTTTAAGAAAATGGCGGTGAAATAGTAAAATTCCAATAAAAACACACACCTGTGCCAAATTTTATGCAGTTAGCATTAACACTGGCAAAGTGATCAAAAAAACAAAACTGAAAAGGACAAAAATGTCCATAAGGATGCACAAGGGTTAATAGCATTCGTCTATTTAACTGCATGAATATAGCCTCTTATATATACATATATATTAGGGATGTACGATATATCGGCAACCATATCGGTATCGGCCAAATATGTTCTTTTTTAATGTTATCGTTATCAGCCCAATTTATTAAATAAATATTGCCCGATATATTAAAGCCGATAAATAATGTATTCTTTCCTTCAGCTGAGACACTTCAGATGTGCACTGTTCAACATGATGGTTTTAAATTGCTTAGAAAATATTTGAGATCACTTCAAAAAAGGAAAATACAGTAAAGTGCAACATGTGCAGTGTAAGTCTGTCAAATAGGCTACATTAAATTATAATGAGGACATTATTATAATTGTGTGATTGGATTTTATTGGTCAGACTTTTGTTTTTGTAATCAGGCTCTCAAAAATTATATTAAAATTTGGATTTATATTTATCGGCCAATATATTGGTTATCGGCATTCAAATATAAATAATTAAAAATTGTCAGTGCATCCCTAATATATATATATATATATATTTAGTATGATCATCTATTAGTATGATTAAATATTCATAATAATTTTTTTTATTAATAGAATAAATGTTAGTAGTAGTAGTGGTAGTAATATAAATGGAAACAGTAAAAACTTCTTGAGCATTCAATGTTAAAAGACTTTATATTAGATGTGTTGCAGTGTGCAGTGCCTGTAAAATCAATAGTCCGGTCACATTCTCTCATTTCAGTGTGATCAGAGTCGTGGGCTCTGGTGTTTCTCCTGCAGAATCATATATATATATATATGCCAGTATATCAGATATGTACCAGTATATCGCAGTATCTCACTCACCATCCATCGCACCAGACGCGCACCGCGCGCCTCCTCTTCTCCGGACTGATCACATGATGCCCGTTCTTCATCATCTCATAAAGCCCTGTTCGCAAGCACTAATAAACAGCAAATCACTGATAATACACTATATAGGTATTTAGTGTGTGTGTCAGGACCGGGAACCCTCCAGGATAGCCGGCTTCTGCATTAAACGATGGTGACGCTGTAATAAAGGACAACGCCTCCTCGACCGGCCAGTAGAATTACGCATCGCACTACTGTGAAGGCTTTCTCATGAATATTCGCCATGTGAGGTGACGTTTGGCATAATTAATTTGCTGAAAGGCTAAGAGGCGTCGGCGAATGAACGAATCCTGCTAGTCATAGCGTGGCTCGTGAATATTAATTTGCGTGCTGCATGCAACGTCACCACGACCACATGTATATGTACATGTACTTTGCCTTTACAATAGTAGGGTTTGTGAGTTCGCTTCTTGGGAAGTGGCGTCATATGGCACGGACTCGTACGATAAACGACATTATACTCTTACATAATCCCAGCTCTCGTGTCATGTGACCAGTTGAAATCCATACTACTGTCTCTGCGTCTGGGACACGCGTCTCGTTTTACAGGATGATAAACAATGCACTAGTCGAGTTAATAATTATGATGACGCGAGCACTACTGTTTTTCAATAATAATGATTTTATTTTTATTTAGATTTTTCGTGCACTTTTGCTGGCCTTAACATGCTCAAAAGCTCTTGAAAATGAGCACATATATGCTGCTATGCTTCTGATCTGTGTTGGTGTTGTTTACATCATCAAATTTTAAATTTTAAAGGTGCTGTATGTAAGTTTTTGACTGCACTAAAGTAGGCTATTAAAATACCATGATATGTTTGCAGATATTTAGGAAATATGCTGAGGCAGTTATTTTACTTTGAAATGTGCATTCCGTTGGAATGTGTAAACACATTTCAAAGTAAAATAACAAAAACTTGTTTTGATCTGTGTGACTTCGCCCACTGCCAGTATGGAAAGGTTTCTTAAATGCCTTCTAAAAATCAGAATAATTTGTTATACATAATTATTCATGGTATTTTGAAGTGCCCATGATAACAGTACATCTACTACTGTATTAGGTGCAACAAAAAGAAGTATGTCTGAATTCACTCAAAAGAGTAGGAAAAAGCCCCGGACGACCTACTTCTGACATGTGGATATGATGGACACTTTACTATCCCATGAGGCAACAGGAGAGGATTTGTGAACGTCAGTGAAGCGACACAACTGACGCTGGTAGATCAAGTGATAAGGGCAACATGGCGAATGCAGTACGTACAGATTACATTCATACTATATAGAACATATTTCTTTTAGCAGTTGTGAAGTAATTACTTCTTATCAATAAGTACTCAAGAGAGTATGCTTTTTACTAAGCATCAATATAGACCTCATCGTGCCGAACAACTTCCGCACTCATGACTATGAGCTTAAATATAAGCTCTGCCCCCAACAAAATTGGGCTATTATGGGTTGTTTGAAACACGCATGCACTGGAATTTGATATACTCCTCCAAGGGAATTCATCTGATTGCCACCAAACTCGGTCAGCATGAAGCCAAGACAATGAGAATGCTAAAAAGCGGACGGATTTTTGAAATCTCAAACGGTTTGGCCATGGTGAGGAAACGAATTCATGGCGAGGAAAGGGAAACAGGAAGTGTGTTACAACTTCTGCATGCATTGATGATTTTGATGAAACCTCAGCTGTGTGTTCATTGTAAGACGCCAATCACATAGATTTGACTATTGTGAGTCAAAGTTATAGCGCCACCAACTGGCAGCAGGAAGTGTGTAATTTTTTGAATGCTTTGAAATTGGCCTCTTTCAAACATCGTCATAATAATGTCAAGACATGGCAGATGTAAATCTGTGAAAGTATTCTTGATATCTTTAATACTGTTGCCATGGCAATGCATCAGACTTTAATAAACGGATGGTTAAACACTCACTAAACTTGGTACGTATATTATTCTCATTGAGCTGGACAACTTTCTGATTTACAGTCATTAGCTCTGACCAACAGGAAGTCAGATATTTTGGTTTGATTGTGAAAATAACACAAGTTTCATTCTGCCAATACATGATGCCAATACATTGAAGATGCTAAATTGTGAACAGATATTGGATATCTTCAACGGTGTTGCCATGGCGAGGGATTAAAGTAATGACAAAAAAGGTAAACAGGAAGAGTCTCATAATTTATTGTAAACAATAAATTCTACTTAACATATTTTCATATGAAATACTACAAGTATTAGGGGAAAACACATTTTATTCTATATTTTTTAATGAATGCAGCATGTGTACGTTACAAATGTGCAGAAGAATACTCTCTAGTTGAAAGAAATAAGTAAAATCAAATGTAGTACATAGTACATAGTACTATAGGCCTATTTTTAAACAGAGTTGTGCAGATGTTGCTGACAACAGCGGGTCTCAAAGTGATTAAAACATATTCTATTGATGTAGCAAAGAGATTAGAGATTATGCAAAACATTCTAGTTTGAGTTTGTAAATTCCAACAGCAAAAACACTGCAACACAATAACTTCAGTGAACAATTATTAGCCAAAGGTTCAACTAAAATGTCTGTATATATATGATTTATATACATAAATCTAAGAAGAACTCCAATAATAAAATTTTCACACATTCAGTACACATTCAAACCCCAAAACAGTAAACAACAAAACAATTAACAGCGTATAAAATGCAATGAATGATACATAAATAACATAAACATATATAAATGTAAAAAAATAAATAAGAAAAAAGGGAAAACATAATGTCTAAACCCTAAAAAAAAACACAAGCTTTTTTTTATTTATACACAAATGAATAAAATAAATAAGCAAATAACATAAATATAAATAAATAAGAAAAAAGGAAAAAAAAACTTCATCCCGTCTCCTTTTTATTCCCCTTTTCATTCTAATGACTTTTTCTATCAGAATTTTTGTCTTGCTTCTTGAGTTGCAAAGTCCTCTCTAATGGATGTTGATTTAATGATATAATGGATGGATGTTGAATATAGATTTTGGACAGGTTTGAGGTAACCCTAAGGTTCATTAGTTAACATTAGTTAATTACATTAGTTTACATGAACTAATAATGAACTGCACTTATACAGCATTTATTAATCATAATTAATATTAATTTCAACATTTAGTAATACATTATTAAAATCAAAGTTGTATTTGTTAACATTAGTTAATGCACTGTGAACTAACAATGAACAAACAATGAACAGCTGTATTTTTATTAACTAACATTAACAGAGATTAACTTAAAATGAGCCATATTTGTTACTGTATTTGTTAATGTTAGTTAATACATGAACTAATGTTAACTAATGAACCGTATTGTAAAGTGCTAACGATTTGAAATCTGAATGATCCTTTTTTGACTGGGTCTCAGTTCTTGCGGCAGCGTCATGTTTCTTCGTCTCTGACTGTATCAGTTTGGTGGCGTATAGACTCAATGCTGATAACTCTACTCATATTTTCGGGATGGGAATCTTGTCTCACTCCATGACGTGAGATTGATCTGGACATGCTGGTTAAGAACGGCCCATATGAGGAGCAGTAAAGTAAAGTAAACACTGACTTTATTTCTGTCAGAGCATCATGGTGATCAATCTGGTTAGTAATAAGTGAATCAGGTTATGCTGTTTGTGGAGTTGTTTAAGCAGATCTTCAGAGATTTAATGTATTTTATCTTCAGTCCATCAAAGGCTGTGGTTAAAGAAAGTTGTAGTTTGTGTTCTTATTTCTCTTTCTCTCAGTGCTTGTTCACAGCCGGTGTTTGAATGATTGAAAGAATGTTTCAGGAACATTATACTAACCTTTAAACAACATTATATTAACATTCAGGAAACTGGACATTTTTATGTTCTTGGAATGTCACAAATCAACGTTTCTAGAATATTTCATTGTTAATGAAAATGAAGTTAAAGAAACGTTTGAGTAACATCACACCTTCTAAAACACGTTCCTCTAACGTCAAGACATTGTTTACGTTCCCAAAACCAACACTGAATATTTGGAGAACGTTCTTGTAACAAAACTCAGTTAGCTGGGAAGTTGTAAAGCCAGAGAAGCTGATGATATCTACAGATGCTTTGCTGAATCTGCAATCATTAGATTTAGTGTGTGTGTTCCTTCCACGCGGAGCATGAAGAGCATAAAGAGCATTTCTGTCAAGCAGCCTGGCCTGCACTCCTTTATTTTCCCCTTTATGTCGGATTGATTATCATTTGCAGTCTTGAAAACCTCCAGCTCCTTCAACTCAATGAAGAAAGGCCAAGGCCAGTGCAGTCATACTGTAGGAAACCCAGAAAGTTCTCTTTAATCTCTGGATGTTGACGAGGACGTGGTGATAATTCTGACAACAACATCCGAAAGAGCAAAAGAGATTCGTAACATCTTTAGTTGATTGGAACTTCTTAATGTTTGCCCTGATGGTGGAAATGGAGATATTTAATGCTTTAGTTTCTTACAGCCACTTTCTATTATCATAATGATTTATTCATGTTTCTTTTTATTTTAATGAATTAATTATGTATTTATTTATATTTAGCCTGCCTCTGCCATCCATCACCACCTTATATCTTGCAACACACCCCAAAAAAGTTGGGACAGAGACATGTTTACCACTGTGTCACTTCACCTTTCCTTTTAATTACACTTTTTAATCATTTGGGAGTTGAGGATACTAATTGTTGGAGTTTTGCTAGTGGAATATTTGCCCAATCTTGTCTGATACAAGACAGCCGCTCAACAGTCTGTGGTCATCGTTGCCTGATTCTCCTTTTCATGATGAGTCATACATTTTCCATAAGAGACATATCTGGACTGCAGTAAACAGGCAGGCACATCCCTTCTATGGTGCAGAGTGTCTAGAAACCACTCAGTTTTAGCATGTGCAGAATGAGGCCTGGCATTGTCTTGCTTCCCAGGAAAGATGTCATCTTGATGGCAGTTTATGTCTCTGTGCAATCCAAATATATGCCTCCATGCCAATGGTACCTTCACAATAATGCAAGTTACCCATACCGTTTGCAATGATGCACCTCAATACCAGCACAGATGTTTGCTTTTGCACCTGTCGCTGGTGAAAGTCTGGTTGGTCCCTTTCGTCTTTGGGACTGAGAACTCGGTGTCCATTTTCTCCCAAAAACAAGCTGAAACATGGACTCATCTGACCACAGCACACATTCCCACTGTCTTCTAGACCATCTGAGATGAGCTCAGGCCCAGAGAACTCGCCGGCATCTCCACATAGAACTGATGTAAAGCTTTCTCCTTGCGTAACAAAGATTCAAGTGGCATTTCTTAATGCAGAGTCAGACTGTGTTCAGTGAAAATGGTTTTCCAAATTACTCCTGAGCACATGTGTCTGTATTTGACAGAGTAGCATGATGGTATCTTGTGCAATGCCATCTGAGGGCTCAAAGGTCACACACATTCAACAGAGGTCTCCTGCCTTGCCCTACACAGACTGAGATTTCTCTGGATTCCCTGAATCTTGTGACAATATTATGTATGGAAGATGATGAAAGGCATAAATTCTTTGCAATCTTGCATTGAGAAATGTGATTTTTTAATTGTTTGACAATTCTCTCATGATATTTGGCACAAAGTGATGAGCCATGACCCATCTTTGCTTAAAAAGACTGAGAAGCACTTTTACACCCAAACACGATACCCTCAACTATTAACAATTCACCTGCTCATTGTGGACCGTTTCAAAAGAGTTGGATAATCTAATTTGGATAATCTTTTCACTTTTATTTGGTCTCTGTCCCAACTTTTTTGGGGTGCGTTGCAGCCATCAAAATCAAAATTTGTTCATATTTACGAAATACAATTATGTTGGTCAGTGAAAACATTGGAAAACGTTTCTTTGTACTTTTGTCAGTTAATAAAAGGTTTAATAGAATGAACAAATCACAGATTCTTGATTTTATTGCATTTTACAAAATGTCCCAACTTTTTCTGATTTGGGGTTGTACATTTCTGAAATACATAACTTAGACAGTTTCCTCTGATAACAGATCACTGTAAATTGTAAAATGGACTCGTGCACTTTCTGTAAAGCTGCTTTGAAACGATGTTGTGAAAAGCGCTATACAAATAAATGTGAATTGAATTGAATTGAACCTTGCTGCTCATATTTTACCCGGGGTTAACAATTAATACTGGGTTAGTTGACATCTCGCATTGTACATTCCTAAAACCTGGGTTAATTTCTTATTTGTTAACCCATCAGTGTAGGTCTGCTTTTGTTTTCACATTGTGTCTGAGAAGTGACTGTTGGCATTGGTTGTGTGAACTGGCCTTTAACAAGTGTGTGTTTTAAATTCACACATAAAAACCGAAGCACCAGCCATAATTGCAAAATTCCAGCGAAGATTTATTGCATGTAAATCTTATAAAGTCAGCATTGGCATTATATTTTATTACCGTTATTGGTAATCTCTTTCTATTTTCCATTGCTGGCAGCAATTGTAATTTTATTAGTTACGGTTAAGGCATTGATTTAATTTACTCTTGATTTAATAAACATCCTCATGTTGCTTCAAACACATATGATTTTCTGCTCTGGAAAACGAAAAGATAAACAGAATGACAATATTCACATCACTGTACATAATGACACAATGTTACATTTTTGTATGAAAATCCCTTTAACACCACAGGAGAAGCAGACTTTATCCAGCAGAGGGCACTCTTGGTTTTATTAAAAACTAATCTGCTTTAAGCAAATATCTTAGTTTATAAGTTAAAGACGATAACTAAGGCTGATAAGAAAGTAGATTTTTCACCTTTAAATCAACCCTAAATAAACAGCAGATGATAATAATGACCATACTGGCAAGTGGGATAAATCACAGAATGTACAGGCTGTGTTTAAAATAGATTGCTATTATTCTTCAGCTTTTTTCACTATTTCTGCTATATTTTCAGTGTACACAGAATATTTGTACTTATGTTGGCTTGACAAACCCATACTGACATACTATTTAAGCTTTTAATGTTTCTTCTTCTGAGACCAAAGTTTCTTAAAGGGATAGTTCACCCAAAAATTTAAATTAGCCCATGATTTACTCACCTTCAAGCCATCCTATGTGTATATGACATTCTTCTTTCAGACGAACACAATCAGATCTGAGTTATATTAAAGAAATGTCCTGGCTCTTCCAAACTTTATAATGGCACTGAATGGGAGCCCAAAATTTGAAGCCCATAAAAGTGCATCCATCCATGATAAAAGTGCATATATCCATCAAAAAAGTGCATCTATCCATCATAAAAGTGCTCCACACTGCTCCGGGGGTTAATAAAGGCCTTCTGAAGCGAAGCCATGCATTTGTGTAAGAAAAATATCCATATCTACAACTTTATAAAGTAAAATAACTAGCTTCCAGCGCTTATAAACAAGGTGTTGTCTGGATTATCTGATTGTGAGGTTTATTTGCACGATGTGGTTTTGTATAGTTATCTTGGGGAGATCACCCGGCAATGGTGACATTCAACATTTTCCCAAACAACTACAGATTTTCACTCAATTTGCTCCTGATCACCCTGCGGAAAGTGGATTTCATTGATGGAGTTTAAACATTTAGGAGCCTTTCTGTGTTGTGCGGCCCCAGGACATTATCGTTTTTGTAATTGAGGATAGCAGTGTAAACAATTCAGAAATGTGCATGTCTTGTGTTGTGTGCATTACGAATTTACCAGATATTTATTTGGGGCTAATTGAGATCATTCCAAGTGCAACTGAGAATTTAACAAAACAACAGAGTCGTGTTTGGAAAAATGGTGCACAAATTATTATCATTTTTGTAAAAACCAATAAAAAGAGTTTTGTTTGGCTTTATGAAATCATTTGAAAACAATTTGCATGAAATGAAGCACATTTTACAACCTGTTGAGCAATTACGAAGTGTCCAGATCACTGTGTTACTGTTTTGAGAACAGTGACCTGAGTTTGGAGAAATGTGTCAAATCGATTGAGAAAAACTGTAAAACATGTTAAGCACATACTAGAAACATGTTAGCAGAATGTTAAAACATTATAAGAATAGGCTAACAACATTCTTAACAACATGATAAAATGTGCTAAATGTATTAACAACATGCTACAACATTGTATTAGGTTTTGTTAGCATGTTTTAGCAGTTTTAACCCAACAACATGCCAGCAACTCAGCCCATATTAGACAGTAACATGTTAACAAACAACAGCAGACTCTTAGTTGTGTCTGTGTATGATTTTATTGCTCTGTCTGACTTTTTCAACTTATCTCAGTAAAAGCTTTTAAAATTACAGACAAGTCTTTGTCAAGTCAACATTAAAATTGTCATCAAACTTTACTCATCTACTTTTAAAACCTCTGTTTTATCACATCAAATTTAACTTAAAAATGTAAAATAACCATTTAATTTCCAAGATGATAACCAGACTGAACATCATGTAGCACACTGTTGTTTGCAACAAATATTGTTGCATTATGTGATCCATTTCACATACTATTGTTACGAATCTTCAAGTATTTTTATTCCTAAACACAGCCAAAGACATGCTATTATTTTAGATATGAAATGAAAATCTTTATTTTGATATATTAAAAGAAAAGAAAGAAACGCTTAAATAAAATATACAAACAAGTAAAAAATATATATATATATATATATATATATATAACAAATTAAACAAAACAAAATGTCAACACAATAACTCAACCTGTTAGAAAAGGGATAAGTAAAAGCTTATTAGGTCCTACCTCTAATACTTAACAAAACCAAATCACAATCAAACAAGAAACAAATCAGGCATACTATTTTAAACACAAAAATACTAAACCAAGTTACACCCTACTTTATCTATCTACTAAATTAGAAATTATAAGACTAATTTATCTTATCTTTATCTATCTACCTACTAAATATTTTGTACCTTTTTTTTTTTAAATTGCAGCATATTTACACTGTTTAATCGATTTGTTCAGACTATTCCACAAACGCACCCCACAAATCGAAATACACATACTTTTGAGAGGGGCTTTAAATTTGAGACGACCGAAAGCTCAAGTTATAAGTTGTTGTTTCCAGGCAGCTGTTTATTTTCTGATATGAGAAGAGATGAGGAAGAGTGAATGTGTAGGTGGTGATGGTGGTGCTTCAGCTCCATTAATCGTGCCAGTGTCTCCAGGCTGAGAGATCTGGGGCGAGCACCTGCTGCAGAAGTGGGTGAGAATGACGGATGCTGTCCTACATCACCTCTCATTTGGCATGAGCCAAATTACTCACATGAGGACGGAGAGCAGTCTGGGCTCTCCTCTGGGGGACAACGTTTCTCTCCGTCTCACGAGCTGTTGATTGGTCACCCACTGTGCCCTGTGGTGGCATGTGTGAGATGTTTCACTCTTAAAGGGGTAGTTCACCCAAAAATGAAAATTAGCCCATGATTTACTCACCCTCAAGCCTTCCTAGGTGTATATGACATTCTTCTTTCAGACGAATATAATCGGAGTTATATTAAAAAATGCCCTGGCATTTTGAATGGCTGTTTCGGTTTTGAAAGTGCATAAA
The DNA here is from genome assembly GCA_026230005.1 of Gila orcuttii. Taxonomy (NCBI): domain Eukaryota; kingdom Metazoa; phylum Chordata; class Actinopteri; order Cypriniformes; family Leuciscidae; genus Gila; species Gila orcuttii. Next base: position 9,129,292 of record JAPDVR010000003.1, read on the forward strand.
AGTAAAATCCATACGGCTCCAGGGGGTTAATAAAGGCCTTCTGAAGCGAAGACATGCGTTTGTGTAAGAAAAATATCATATTTAAAACTTTATAAAGAAAAATTCTAGCTTCCGGCCAAAAGGTTTGTCCAGATTACTCTTTTGATCTTGTTTAACTGAAGGTAAGTTTACATTTGTCAGGAATGTTGACATAAAAGCGTCATCATGTGGAAATTCTGAGGTATACAAATCGGAGAAGAATTTTTGAAAAGTAGAATTAATTTCTTGGGGATTCATTGTAATTTCTTGACATGTTTTCCTACTCTTGGGAATAAAATGGGATGCTGATTTACTTTTTAACTGTTGGGCAAGAAGACGACCTGCCTTTTCGCCATGTTGACAGATGTACTTTTATCATGGATAGATGCACTTTTTTGGACTTCAAAACAGAAACAACCATTCACTGCCATTATAAAGCCTTGAAGAGCCAGGGATTTTTTTTAATATAACTCTGATTGTATTCGTCTGAAAGAAGAATGTCAACCCTAGGATGGCTTGAGGGTGAGAAAATCATGGGCTAATTAAAATTTTTGGGTGAACTATCCCTTTAAGAAACTTTGGTCTCAGAAGAAGAAACAGTAGAAGCTTAAATAGTAGGTCCCATACTGGGTTTGTCAAGCCAACATAATTACAAATATTCTGTGTACACTGCTTTTTTCACTATTTCTGCTATATTTTCAAATTAGGGCTCTTCGGCTTCTAACAATAGCAGAACCCTTTTTGGTGCTAAATAAGAACCCTTTTTCATAAAGAACCATGCTTTGAAAGTATGATATAGGACCTTAATGGTGTTATAAATAACCTTTTCAACAATATTTATTTTCATTAATATTAGTATATTAGGATCTTCATATTAGTAATATTACTATTATTAAAAATAATGTAGCACACTATTGTTTTTTAGACTGTATCATAGTACTGAGACAGCTCTCATCAGAATTACAAATTATTTGCTCTTATCATCCGATCGTGGTTGTTTCTCTCTATTAGAGTTACTCGATCTTAGTGCTGCATTTGACACTATCGACCACAACATTCTTTTAAATAGACTCGAAAATTATGTTGGCATTAGTGGAATTGCACCTAGCATGGTTTAAATCATACTTATCTGACCGTTATCAGTTTGTAGCAGTAAATGAAGAGATGTCTTATTGATCACAAGTTCAGTATGGAGTACCACAAGGCTCAGTACTAGGACTGTTGCTGTTCACTCTGTACATGCTACCCTTAGGAGATATCATTAGGAAGCATGGCATTAGTTTTCACTGTTATGCTGATGATACTCAGCTCACATGAGTACATGATACTTGAAGATTCACGCCCTGAAGAAACTTACCAATTCAAGAAATTAACGGGATGCATAGCTGATATAAAAAACTGGATAACTAGAGTTTCTAATAATTGGGGAAAAAAAACTTCTGCACGTAATAACCTAGAATACTGTCTAACACTTGATGGCTGCTCTGTCAAGTCCTCGTCGTCGGTTAGGAACCTGGGTGTGCTCTTTGATACCAATCTTTCATTTGAAAGCCACGTTTCTAGCATCTGTAAAACCGCATTCTTCCATCTTAATATATATCTAAATTACGACATATGCTTTCAGTGACAAATGTGGAAAAGTTAGTTCACGTGTTCATGACATCAAGGCTAGATTATTGTAATGGTCTACTGGGTGGTTGCCCTGCACGCTTAATAAACAAACTACAGCTGGTCCAAAACGCAGCCGCTAGAGTTCTTACCAGAACCAGGAAGTATGACCATATTAGTCCAGTTCTGTCAACACTGCATTGGCTCATTAGTCATATATTATTTTTTTAATATTGTTTTTTAGTCCTCTATCTACCTGGTCTCATCTTGTTGCCTCTAGGTTAAACTGGTAAAACAATACTTGGAAATCCAATGAAGAGATCAGATTAGTGGTCTAATCTGACTGGTTCCTCATGAGTCCCTGTTTATTAATCACTAATCTGAATATTAAGAATGACCAGTTGCCCCTCGATATCTATGGTAGTGGTATGGTAGTATACATTTGAGTAATTTAGAATATATTTAAATTATTTTTATATTTCACTCAGACATATTTCAAATACTAAAGTGTCACTATTGTACATGAAATTACATTTGTATTTTTTTTACAATTTTAATATTTTTACATATTATATTTACAATTTTATTTATATTTTTTAGTGTTGCATGTAGCTGCCTTGACATGCATATAATCAAGCCTTAATAATTCGGACAAGTACCTGAGCCTATTTTTATTGCGATTCAGTTTTTAGGCCAAGTTTAAAAGCTGAGAGGAACAATTATTCTTCTAATGAGAAGGATGCTGCATTTTCTCCATTTGAAAGAGGCTTCGGGCCAGTGAACGGCTTCTAAAGATAGAGGGAAAAATTGCCTTGTATGCTACCGACCCAAATTTAGGACAGACGCACCTCAACATCGCTCATGACTCCTATGTTTTAGTTGCGTCATGCCAAAAATATGTTCTCAGAGGTTGCTTGAACTAGGTCAACTGACATCTTTTTTTGGATCACAGAGAGAGAAACTGTGCCATCTAAACGATAGCAGTCTCCTTAAACCAAGATGAACAGCAATAAGCCTTCCCCGACGGTTTATTTGGGTCAATGACAATACCATGGAGAATAACCAAAAATAACAATACCATGGAAAATAACCAAAATTTTGTTATTGGGTGAAAAATAACCATCATTTTTCTTGAATTTCTCTAATGACAATTTAAGAGAAATTATGATTATACATATTCCCTGAAGTTCTGAATCTTTCTCAAAACATTTTTATTGGTCATATACAAAATAAAAGAAGCTGTAATTCAACAAACATACATTATATACAACAGTACATCAATAAATTAGCCACATCTGAGAAATGGTTAACTGCATGGTTCAAATCCACACTCATTAAATAGGAATACAGTGTTGTATCCAGATTGCAAAAAAGTACAACAATTTAATCAATAAATAGTTACAATTTACCCAATGTGTTACCGTGTTTCATACAAAGCACTGCAATATATCGTATTACAACCCATTGAAAAAATAACCAAAACATATTCTATCAATGTTCACCAATCATAAACTCACATAGCTTTATTTGATGACTCACAAATCTAGTGTCAAATATAAAAACCTGTACAGTCACTTGCTTACCAAACAATGCGATGAACCATTAGACTAAAGATTGAGAACATTGCCATTAATGTGCTGACTGAAAAAAACTGTGTTTTAATGGGTCTATCAATGAATCATATTAAAAAGCAATGGCAGGTCCTGTTGCATAGCCTAACATTAAATTAATATAGTCACACAAGAATAATATAAAAGCAATGACAATAGCTCTGTCCCAAAACTTAGTGAGCTTCCATGTCACCTGCTCACACAGGTATCTTGTTACTGATTTGACACAAATGGTGCTTCTCACAGTAGGTTCGTAAGAGTCTCTGGTTACAACCGATTCTGACATTAGGGCCTTTCCAACTTTTCCATTGTTTTCCTATGTAAACACACTAGTTTGACCATTGCACTTGCATCTTTTGCAGCATCTCACAGATGACGTGCCGCTCTAAAACCACGGTACTCAAGTTAAAACAAGTTTTAAAAAAACACGTCTTGAGACCTAGTGTTTTTTACAAATTCCATTGCCAGCGTATTGCATTTTTCAAAGCATAAACGCATTTTTTATGAATGGCACCAACACCGTTTCTACACCGGACTAGACAAAACACAATAGAATGCATTTTAATCCGTGATGCTGTCTACACTGTTCACAGACAGTTCAGCCGCAACAGCTTAATTCTGTCTAAACTGGATGTGACAACTGGTACACATTGCTTGACTGTTGTAAAACCATTTGTTCTCATGTCAGGAGTAGCATGAGCACCATAGACTGTAAAAAAATATGTACGTGTACATATGCGTGACGTCACCCGTATGTTTCTGATGAGCATTTTTGAAGCCCAAAGTGGGCGGAGCCATGTTGGCAGCACGTCACTCCCGGATAAACGAAAATGGGCAAAGAGGCGGATTAGCTGACGAGACGTGATGCTAGCAGACAGCAGACAAACAGCTAGTAGTGACATCAGTGGCAATCCACCTGTCACTCGTGGCCACACCCTTAATTATGCACAACTTTAAGGCTTAATATAATTTAAACATGAGTTATAAAAAAAAAATAATTCACCTGTCTCACAGTTGTCATGAAGGGCAAAGTTAGCTTTATAGACCAAAACCACTTTTTGCACCAGGCTGTAAACATGTTTTTTTCTGCTGTAAAGTTGGGCATTTTAACATGGAGGGTCTATGGGATTGACTCTATTCTGGAGCCTGTCTCTAGACGCCAGTCTATGAAATGCAGTTTAAGTCACTTTTGTGTTGGATTCAAGAGAGAGAAAGGAAGGTTGCCGCTTTGTGAGCATGTGAAGTACGTCAGAAATAGAGTGAGGCATCAGTTTAGTCTGGGATTTGTCGTGGTGCCACATACAGTGTAGTCAGCATCACTGATTATAATGGGTTCTGTCGGCTGTTGTCACCGCTTCAGTTGAACTCCTTTTAACTTGAGTACCGTGTTTTTAGAAAGCCGCGTCAAACACATCCGTCTAGCACAAGTTTACATGGAAAAACAATAGAAAAATAGCGCAGTGGAATGGAAAAACTTGTTTTGTGTGAATGTTTAGTACACTCTAAAAAATCCTGGGTTGTTTCAAAAAAACTTTTTTGAAACAAAAAAGTTAGGTTAGGTTTGTCCATATTTGACCCTAAGATGCGTTGAAACAACCCAGCATTTTTTAGTGTATGTTTATCTATTATTTTCAATACTGAATAAAACAAAAGTATGCTTTAAGTGTTGAGTATGTCCACCATCTTTAATTAATTTTTTTGACTGAGCTTGTCAAAATGCATTTTGGGACTGGATATACTGTATTTGGTCAAATCAGGTTGTCGTTGTTGCGTACCTCTTGAAACAGGGTCAGGAATGTGTCTACGATGATACAAGCTAGGGTTTGGAATAGAGCTAATAAACACACTTACAGAACATTTACCTTCGCAGTGGTGACTATCTCACTGAAATATCTTTCTCCTCAGCAGTCATTTTACAATAGTGCTAAAATACAAAATACCACAAACATAAAAAAATCAATACTAAAGTATATGTGCACATAAGTGTACAGTGTGGCACTTATCCAAGAATACATTAAACACCACAGAGAAGTGCTGTGTGAAACAAGTGTGCTGAAAACCTCAGAGAAAAACTCAAAAAAGCTGCTTTTCAGAAAGAGTGGATGTGGCGAGTGCAATACGTGAGCAATGAACTCTAACAACAGTCATCAAACTGCTGAAAACGTTGTTTCCAGAACACTGAAACACTGACTGGTGTGGCCTTGAATCTGTGATGTGAGGTAATGTGTGATGTGAGGCTGTCTCTGTGATTCATGTCACAGAGAATCAGTTTCAATCAGTTTATTTTCATCTTAAAGCAATAGTCCATCCATAAATAAATGCTGTCATACTTGCCCTTCTGGTCATGACTGCAAAATAAGGGCAATCAAGATCAGGCGCCAGTTTCATAAACATCGGCATTATGTTAAGACTGTCCGACTGACTAACTAGCAGTGCCAAGAGGCAAGCAGTCTTACTTTTCAGTATCAAATTAGGCCAATCTACTTTATGTAACTGACTTAAAGTTATGAACAATCACAAAAAATTAGGGATGCACAATATATCGGCCATCATATCGGTATCGGACGATATTTGTTCATTTTTAATGTTATCGTTATCGGCCTGATAAGAAAATTTAGCAGATATATTAAAGCCGATAAATAATGTGTTATTTCCTGCAGTTGAGACACTTCAGATGTGCACTGTTCAACATGATGGTTTTGAATTGCTTGAAATACTATTAGAATCACTTTAAAAAAAGAAAATACGGTAAAGTGTAACAGTCTGTCATATCGGCTACATACATTTATAATGAGAACATCATAATTGTGTGTTTGGGACATGGATTTTAATGGTGAGACTTTTGTTTTTGTAATCAAGCTCTCAAAAATTATATAAAATTTTTAATTTTGATTTATCAGCCAATAAATTGATTATCAGCTTTCAAATATAAAGATTTATCGGTATGGCCAACATTTTCATATCAATGCATCCCTACAAAAAATGTATGATTAAATTGTAAGACAAGTTGGTTACACTTTATTTTAAAGTGTCATTGTTACAGTGTAATTATATATTTAAGTACTAAGTAATATTAATTAACTACATGTACTTACTATAGGGTTAGGGTAGATTAGGATTTGGTTGAGGGTTAGTTGCATGTAATTATGCATAATTTACTGTTATTACTATGGTAAGTACATGTAACATATGTAACAAGGACACTGTAAAATAAAGTGTTACCGATAAGTTTTATTTAGTTTAAACCTCTTTTATCACCCTGAATCCTTCATTTTGCTGTCTGTACATTATTCTGCTTATTACCCGATTGCTTATTACTTAATATTCAACAATATTATTGATTTAAATGCACTGACACTATCAGTCAGCTCAGTTCAGTTCTCATCCAATAATGTTTTCTACAGAGCTGCGTTAGAGCTGAATTGAACCAATTTCATTATCGATGAACTTTACAGTTATTGAACCAAACTGAATCAACATTGAACTGATTTTAGCAGAATATTGTCTCTTTAGAGCTGCTTCACAGTAGAATTGAATTCTGTTTGCATCCATTGATCGTTATTTTCCTGTTTATCTCTGTAAAGATGCTTTGAAACGATCTGTACTGTATAAAGCACTATAGAAATAAAGGTGACCTGACTCGATTTTGAAATTACTTAAATTTCATCGTATAGCCACAGATGACTTGGAATATAGAGGCACAAGTCATACACACTATATTTTCATTATAACTTCAAGTGATTGTTTCCTTTTTGGAGCTTGGTAGTACAAAAAAAATCAGTCATAGTGGTTTGGATCAACATGAGGTTAGGTGTATGGCAGTTTTCATTTGTGGGTAAACTATCACTTTAAATCAACTGCAGTCAATGGTCTGAAAGTTCTCAGGGTTTTAACAATTTGCCTACATCAGGGCTATAAGTCGAAGAACTTCTGGTGCTTTTTGTGTGTGTAAATCACACTGAACATTTGTCCTGAGAAAACAATAGGGAAGAGCATCTCAAAATAAGCCCATTTCATTAGTGCATTTCACTTACCCTGATCATCTCTTACAGAGAAATCTCATTTCAAACGCCTAGTTCTGCTCTGAGTCAACATCTGTCCATCAGGTCCAGAACATGACCAAGACAGGGTTGACAATCAAATAACGTTTGAAATATTATAGCTCGGTTCCAAATCCTAGTGAGGGAATGCCATGCTATAGATCTGAAACGCAGCCTTGAACTGATCTGTACTGAAATGAAACAGAGCAACACTGTACTCAATATCTGCAAATTCAATAGAGCTTGACTTTAGCATGTTGCTAAGCTAACGCAACGATACTTCTAAGCAAAATAACAAACAAACAAAAAAATACCACAAACAAATATTGTATAAAATAATTCCTTACTTTCCAGACATTTCAGCAATGATTAGTTACCATAATTTAAAAACTATCCACTTTTCCCATTCCTCTTTCCTTTTCAATACCTCCCCAATCAAATCAACTCCCAATGGATAAAAGTCCCACTCTACTGTAATTTTTTCTTCTGTATATGTCCCTCAGTAAGTATAACTTATATTTAAGGTGTATTTTTCCCTGCCTATACAGACCAAGATGATGGGAACGGCTCCGGCATCCCTGCGACCTTACATAGGACGAGCAATTTGGAGAATGGATGGATAGATTATTTTATTTTTCAGTGAGCTTGTTAACTCTACGTGAAGGACACATGCAATGCTTCTTAATTTGGTGTTTTTATGTTGGGGGCACGGAAACCAGACAGAAAGCCATTATAATCGGTGATGCTTGCTGTCTACACCGAACAGTAAACGTATGCCGCTTTCTATTCAAGCATCCTGTGGAGACAGTGTTAAAATGCCGGTCAGTTCACTAGGTTTTGGAACAGATCCACATCTTCATCGCTTTGCAGAGGATCTAAACTTAGCTCTTGTTATTCTTGTTCAAACGTTGTCCCAAAACATGGATAAATTGTGTTTTTCCAAACCACCTGTGCTGGAAGAGAACCACAAACTGGCAACGGTAAAGTTTTATCATTCAACAAAACCCAGATGTTTTGAGATATGGAAGGAGCCAATATGAATGTACACGGTCTATATTACGTTATAATATTCACTTAAAGAATACAGTAGGACACTTACACAGTGAACAACACTGTCACCTGACCACATACACACACAGCACGCCCCATTGCACATGTCTATTTACTAGAAAAGCAATCAGACTTCAATAATAAGCCACTTTTGGTACAATTGCAAAATTGATATCAAACTATTTTTTTTTTTCATATAAATAACAGTTTTTTTTTCTGTTTTCATTTTCACAACAAAGTTCTTTAGTTGAAGACAGACATCAGAAACCCTTTTGCTAACGATTCAACAATAAAGCCTGTGTTAAGTTGCTTCTGGAAATTAAATGCGCCCAGCCCATCCATACAAAGCACAGAACAACAAAACTACAGCTCTACGACTGAACAAAGCTATGATCAACACTTTACCAACACGGTTTACCAACTAAAAGCAAATAAATGCCTCATCTCTGTGATGTTTTTTAGGAAAGACTTTTTCTCATAAGTCATGTCTGCAAAAGATGAACGTCACCTGCCAGACTGCTCTCCCATGCATAAAAACTGTAGTTTATTGCCTCTCCTGCTCATATTCCTCAGAATATAACTTGTAAAAATCATTCCACTAATGGAATTGAACTCAACAGGAAAGAAATTTGATAACTGAAAATAATTGTTACTTGCTTTGTGAATTACAAGATCCTTACTTCTCATACCATTTCTGATAGAACAGTGAATACTTTTAGTTTTTCCCATCAGTATATCAGTCAGTGGACAATAACAAGCACAGGCGACTCAGGTTGGAGCTTAAAAGTGGACCCAAAAACTTAAAACCTAAACCTGCATGACTAAATTTCTTCCGTGGGAAAAGAAAAATGGGAGTTTTCGCAGAATGTCCAGGCTCTTTTCCATACGATGAAAGCATCTAGTTACCATATCTCACATAGAGGATCACTACAAGGATTAAAAAAGTACCATGAAAGGATATGACTTTTGCACTACATCGATCTGATAGTTCTGAAAACATCTGACAATCTAAACAATAGTTTTCCATCAGGAACACACCCAAATTCAAGTGGTTATTCATGAAATATGAACTTCATCAGTGGTTGCACATTAGAGGTCTTCACGGGTCCACATCGACTGGAAAAACCCGAGGTGCGACCCGAGACTCCAAGGGTTTGAGTCTAAAACTTTGATGAGCCTCGGACACGGGTCAGGTCTGATTTTAGTTGCCCCGGTCTCAGGTAATTTGAAATAAATGTGCTTTTACCAAATAGACCAGAGAAGACTAAAATTATTTTAAAATGTGCCAAATTTCCATTATTAGTTTTGTGCGCTTTTTTTCCATTATGTATTTCTTTTAAACAATAAAATATTATGAGAATGTTACTCAGTCAATCTGTTCTTCTGTGTGTAAATGCTTATTTGCTTATTAATATTAAGTGCAATATAGTGGTTTATCTACTTGCTCGCCCAAGCGATGTACTCAAGCGATGAACTGTTAAAAACATCTAAATGCAGGTGATGCCAAACTAATCACAAACAATTAAGCCATAACTGTATCATTTCTTGTTTTTCTTCAAACAAAACAATGTGTGAAATCCAGAAAAAACATATTCTGCACATTTTTGAAGTATAGGCTACATAATCTGGGAACATGGCTTACTTAAATGTTGCACAGATGGATTGGAGAATGAACTTCATCTACAAATACGTTGGGAAGAGATGGGCATACTTTAACCTTAACACTTTAACAAGTGTTTCTTCATTTTCAACCGGTCAAAGAAGCCACTGGCGTACAGGGATGCAAGCATGTGAAGCCTTGGGTCTAATATTGTTGGGACTGGCTCTGGTTAGGTTTTTCTTTTTTATAAATGCATTTATGCATGTCATGTTTGGGTAGAGAGTGATTCGGGTCGATCCATGCCGGGTACAGATCATGAATGAATGAAGAGGCATTTATACAGCGCTTTCATATGTGCTACTGTACACCCACAGCACTTTATACCAGGGACCCGGGAAGATCTCGAACGCACATATTTGACTTTGGTGTGCCTAGATGTTCCTCGTCAGGTCTGATGTCAGTGACGGATGGTATCAGTTCTTGTGTGTCTTCAAATCACAGGCTGTTTACATGTGACTTTTCTGCTTGACTTTCTCTGGTCACTGTATGGAAAAATAAACCAGCACAAGAACTTCTCCTTTTGTGTTCTATGGACCAAGTAATACGGGTTTAGTGCCCAACGATAAATCACAACTCTTAAAATAATTTTTGGGTTGAGCACAAGTCTGTGTAATATTCTAATAAATGAAATATTAATACAAATTGAATCTCTAAAAAAAAAAGGTAAGTCCTTTATCTTTTTCTGAGAGATTTGAGTGTTTGTTTACATTTGTATGGTCAAAGAGTAGATTGCTGAATGTTTTAGCGTGAGTATTATTTTATCTGATTAATGAAATGTTGATAAAATTGACAAAACAAGAGTTGTGACTGACAGATTAATCTCTAAATAGAACCGATAAGTGCTTTATCTTTTTCTGAGAGATTCTGTTCACACTTTTCTGGTCATAGAGTAGATTTGAGCATGAGTAAACCTGTGCCTGATGGATACCCTTACAGAATGGCTCCGGGTCAGTGCATTAAGACCGTGCTTGTGTCTTGGACTTGACGATGGTGATGACGCTGGTGGTGGCCACTTTGGTGACGGGACCCCTGTGGGCCACAGTCCTGGCGAAGCTCTGAAGAGCCTCATATTTGGAGCGCAGCAGCTCGAGCTCGGCTTTAATGCTGGCGTTCTCCGAGACCAGCTGCTCCACCTCGTGCTGGAGCTCGATCTTCTGCTTCTCCAGCTCCTCCTTCTGCGTCACGCGCTTGACTCGACAGCTGGCGGCGTAGCCTCGGTTCTTCAGCGTGCGGCGACGCTGCTTCAACTGCAGGATTTCATCTTTGGTCAGACCGCGCAAGTGCTGGTTCAGCTCTCGCACAGACATGGACACCAGTTCATCGTCCGTAAGACTCGTGCCATTCTCACCTGGCTCGCGCTTCACCTGCAGATCAAGACACCTTCATTTATATAGCGCTCTTAACAACATAGATTGATTCAAAGCAACTATACAGTGCTAAGTAATTAAGCATCCTTATGGACATTTTTGGCTTTTTCAGGTTTTTTTGTTTTTTTTAATCACTTTGCCTGTGTTAATGCTAACTGCATAACATTTGGCACAGGTGTGTATTTGTATTGGAATTTTACTATTTCCCCGCCATTTCCTTAAAAAAAATCTATTTTGCACTAGGTACAAAAAAACTTCCCTCTCAGCATCTTTTGGACAAAAATGGCCCCATTGAAACCCATTAAAACTGCATTTTTTTATCCCAGGGCCATTTAACTATAGAATGATGCAATCTTTGTTAACAGACTTTCATTCTGTTGCCAAGGCTTCAAAATTACAATTTTTAAAAAAATTTACCAGATGGTGCCATTTTTCCAGGTTTGGCCTATAAAGCAAATACTTGCTTTATTCCTGTTTTCTGCTTCGGCATATTATAGAGCCAATTGGATAAATTATGCAACGATAATTGTGTGGGTTTGTTGGTATGATTGACTGAGTGTGGTTTGTATGCGTGTAATAAAAAAAATGTGTGTGTGTTTGTGTGCTTGTAATATTTGAGAGAGAAAAACTAAAATCTAAAATCCAATCACTGTGTGACTAGTGGAGTTTTGCTGGAAACCAATGGGGGAAATCTGTTACTGCGCCCAAACAAAATCTTACCGAAAGCTAATTTTTTTAGATATCATCCTCAAATTTGGAACACAACTTGTTTAGATTTATGGCTTTGAATTTATATCAGTTTTTGAGTTCAGCTTCTTTCATTATATATATATTTTATATAAAATAATGTTCATAAATAATTTTCATAAACTTAAACCTATATAACCTTTTTTTGGATTTACTTATTAATTTGTTTTTACTTCAGCAGTAATCTGCCAAGGGTCTTCTTTAAAATGATACCAAACTTAAGTCTGTGCTCCCAAGATTCACATTTTTATGGACATTTTTGTCCTCTATGTAGCTGTGTGTACATTTTTAATTAATGCACAAGGGTTAAAGAAACAGAGATTGCAAAGTTACTTATAGTCAGTATAATGTCTGTTGGGGAGCATCACAATAAAGAGTTTGCAGATATTAAGCAGACTGTCTACTAATGCTCTAATGAAGTTAGTTGACATGAAGTTGCAAAGTTAGAGCATTATAGACTGTTTGCTTAATATCTGCAAACTCTTTATTGTGATTCTCCTCCAACAGACATTATACTGACTATAAGTAACTTTGCAACTACATGTCAACTTATTCTAACTCAAACCCTACTAATACTCTACTAACACTCTACTAACACTCTACTAACACTCTACTAACACTCTACTAACACTCTACTAACACTCTACTAACACTCTACTAACACTCCACTAACACTCCACTAACACTCCACTAATACTCCACTAACACTCTACTAACACTCCACTAATACTCTACTAACACTCTACTAACACTCTACTAACACTCTACTAACACTCTACTAACACTCTACTAACACTCTACTAACACTCTTCTAACACTCTTCTAACACTCTACTAACACTACTAATACTCCACTAATACTCTAATGAGAGTTAGTAGACATGTAGGTGCAATGTTACTTATAGTCAACAGAATGTGTTAAAGGGACCATCAAAATAAAGTGAAACTGAATTATATTAAGGGATTGGAAAGCCACTGCTCCCTCATGTTTTCAGAGATGGCTTGCTGTAATGGTCTCTGCTTCAATAAACCCTATTTTTTCAAGGTTTAAGACAAAGTCTCGTATTAATTTCCCCAAGGTTTGGGGTCGCTGCCTCCAACATTTACATGATAGCAGAACTTAAATATTGTAACTCATCTATTACTATGATTTGTGTGCTGATTTCAATCCCCCTCTTTACGTGATTTATCTTTCTCCTTTGTACTTTATTTAGGCACTTATGTCATTTGTAATGTTGTCTGGCTTTTTTATTTTTTTTTTGAAGGGAGAGTGTGGGATATGTTTATGTTTGTTAACTTTTGTTGTTCTTATAAAACTAATAAAAACCTAATAAATCAAAAGACTTAGCGGCGTATTACACTTCCGGGTCACACCTGCATGAACTAACAATGAACATTTGACGATTAATTGATGTTAAATTCATAATTTTCAAACACATTTTTAAAACAAAATTTGCATTTGAATTTATTAACCAACATGCATTAATGTGGACAATGAATAAAAGCTTTTATTAACTATTATTAACAAAGATTTATAATAAATGCTGTAAAAAATATTTTTAGTTCATGATTGCTTCGTTTCCTGTTACTAAAAGAAAATGTGATTTAATGCTTTTTTTCTGCTGTCTTAAGCTTTGAATTGTGATTTGGAGACACCTGCATTTGAGACCTCATGTGAACATACAGTACCTTGAGTGCTTTGTTTCCCTTGTTTGTAGTAGTCATACCACGAGAGCCGCTCTCCACTGCCCCGCTCGACAGGTCTGAAACACAACAGAGATACGGTCACACACACACACACACACACGCTTCTCAGATCATCAAGCTCACAACTCTATTCAAAAGGTCATCGAAATACATGCAATGAAATGCTATGTTCATCTAGAATATGGTCATTTCAAGCAAAATTTAAAACAAGAAACAAACAAGAGGTGTTTTACTTTAGTGTAGTTCTATTTTATCATTCACTAAGTGAAAAAAAAGCTTAAAAAGTAATTGTGCATCTCTTCTCAACAAGCCACGCTATTTAGGGTATCATTCATGTCAAATCACTAACCGTGTAAGTATGAGCAACATTAGCGGTGGGTATGATATGACCAAAATCTTATATCACGATATGAGTAATTTTATTTCACGAGATATTTTGACTTTAAATAAGGTTTTAATATCACAAAAAAATTAATACTTGCATAGCCATAGCGTAACGTACCACATAAAACAGAACAGCAAGAAATAATGTGGGCCTGAACTGTGAAAATATGTACCATTGCCTTAAATAGCATTACTAAAGAGAAGAATCATCCATCCATCCTACCTGTAGACACGATAAACCAGTAGAAATGTGTTAAACGGTAGACATTTTTGATTATCGTCTCCATCTTAGTTACACTCACATGATGTTGTGCTGTGCCATCACGAAAATGTATTTTTTGCATGTGTTTTTAAGCCTTGCGGTTTAAAAACAAGTGATTTGAATCCTTTCACGCGCAATAAGCAGTGAAAGAGCACTCATTGGGTACATGCACTCTGAGAGACGGTTTCTGAGCATACACACCTGAAACCCGCACACACACACAGCACATAAAGAGTACTGAAATGAGTTATGGTTGGTGCCTAATTGAGTTTGAACTGTCAAATACAAAAACTTTTGTGTTAAAATACCCATCTTTCCGAGTATCCTCATAAACACAGTCGTATATCTCTTATTCGAATATAAACAGTATATATGTATCAGTATATTAGATGAGTGCATTCGGTCTTAAAGTGACAGCAGCCTAATATACAGTACCTGCTGCTGTTTGTGTCATTAATGTTAATCAAACAAGAGAGAGAAACGCTCTCACTGCTCTTGACTGAATCACTTTTGTAACTTTAATATTTATTTTTTTCAGTGAAGACTATGCAGTGTTTTTTTTGTACATTAGATTGCTTTATACAATTTAGATCTTATTTCTAGTGCTTGAAGTTGAATATATTCCATTTGTCTTTGTTCTATTGTAGTTTTCTGTCCTATTAATTTACAATAAACAAGAATTGCCTCACTCCTTACTTTCCCAATGTTGATTAGTTACAATATTTTTTAACATTTATTTTACATAGACAAGTGCAAGTCGACAAGGCAATCCACAAATTAGAGTCAGTAAACAGGCAAAAGACAATTTTCAATTAAAAAAATCTCAGCCTGCAGGAGCCAATGATAAGTCATTCCTTGACACACACACACACACACACACACACACACACACACACACACACACACACACACACACGGTTGTAACAGGCAAGGCACAGCAATAAAAAGCGGTTACTGCAAACAACCAAAAGTGTCTCAGAAGCACCAAACTGCTGCCATCTGGGAAGAGAACAACTAAAAGCAACAACACACACTGAACTGAAGCACCGAGAATTTACTCATTGTGAATTAAATTCTTCTGTGGGGAAGAAATTGAAGCAGATGTGTCACAGTGGGGATGTTGCAGCAGCATCTATCAGACATGCTTCTCTTTACACACACACACACGCACGCACACAATGCACGCACACACACGTTCAGTGGCTAATTGAGTGACGGCACATTCCAGGGCCCAGTTTTATGGTAGGTGTCCTCTCTGACTGCAACCGTGGAGAAAGGTGTGCTACATTTGATTCAATCTTGATGGACTAGCACAATCAAATGTCCAACACCATCAGAGAAGGATGCAAGAACAACTGACAGACTCCTCTTAGAGAGTAAGAAGACCTCAAGTACCAAGTACCCGGGAAGAACAGGACTTCTCAATGGTCCACAAGCAGTTTCTGCCCATCATGTGACTAATAATCCCTAAGGTTTAGGGCCGGACCACCATAACAATACCTTAGGAGCTTTTGGATGTAGATTACAGCAGTGTTAGCTGAAACAAAGACAGATCACAATGATCCATCTAAATACATTCATCACTATTTTTGAAAACTTTCACATCACTTCCATTTCCACATTCAAACTGATGTAAACTACAACACATTAATTTCATACTTATTCAGTGAAATAAGTATTCTCAGTGATCGCTATTTGTATTACATCTTGCCATGAACCCATTTGGTTTAAACTATAAGAGTACTTTGCTGAGAGAGAAACAGATGTATGTGAGGAAATATCATATATTGTTTTAAAAAAAAACAGTTCCAGTCTCTTTATTTTTTATTCATTTATTTTAATCTGTTTTTGCTTTTGTTTTTTATCAGATGATAAGGCATCCTGAGAACATCCTGTTGGCGTTTACTGTCACTGTCAGGGACTTCTTTTCTAGCAGAAGGATGACATTTATTGGTTTAACTTTAAAAATAAATTTAGCCTTTAATACACGGTATATGCATTGTGTTAACCGTAACCGCTCCATGTCGTGCCACACGACTCCCTTAAGCTGTTCTAAATCAAGTTCAGCGAAGGAGGAGGCGGGAACCAGCGACGTAAATCACAAAATAAACAAACCACTAAATAAAAAGGAAAGCGGCAGAAACAAAACAACAACAAAGTCCAGGCCTGGTCCTCTCTCTCCTTCACTGTCGTCACTCCTCCTTTTATCCTTCCAGAGCTCCTCTGTAATGGTGTGTTCACACGAAAAGCGGTACTCGCTCTAGATTACTCACGGGATGTTTCTTGTTTCTCACGCCAATAAAAACATTGCACGATTAGGAGCATCACGCACATCAACAACAACATTTCTTTCTGCCATTTTTTCCAGCGCTACTGGAGGATGACAGGTACCCAGTGCACAGACTTATCAAACTGATTAGCTTGCGCGACAATGTGTCATGCGAATTTTACACTCAAGTTGAAATGTTTCAACTTGGGCGGAAGGCACGATTGAGTCGAATATCGAGCGTTTGCGGCAACCGCAACGCCCAATTCCTGTCTATTTGCGTCGACTTTCTATGTAATCTACTTCGCAAATATTTTAATTCGCGTTTGGTGTGAACACAGCATGAGACACAACGCGGCTCTCTGCCCCGTCCTGCTTTACACGCACAGCTTCACAGGGCTTATTGCTTTAATCTACCGCCCATGTCTTAATCCGTTTTGCGCTTGACATGGCTTTCGATAGTTTCTGCTAGGAGGAGAACAGAGAGCACAATACATTAGAGAGAAAAGTTTTTATCTAAACATGTTGTTTGCCAAGCCACATTATTTTTAATTTGCTGCGTATGTGTTGTCAGTAGATTACCCAAACCTGATGATATTCTGCTTGTTTGCGACCCTATGCTAATTAGCGCTGCTCTATGTAGATTGCGTCAGTCATAATGAGCTATATTCTTTAATTTGCACATTATCAGTAGATCAGCTGCAGAACTTTTCACTCCCATCAGCGCTTTTGTTGGTCTTGCACTAATTTGCCCATTTAGTAAATCTGGCCCTTAAGGCCGGGGAATACTTCATTTTCCTAGGGGTGTGAAACAATTACGATTAATCACATCCAAAATAAAAGTTTGTGTTTACATAATATATGTGTGTATAATTATTTTGTATATAAATACACACACACTCTTGACAGAGGTCTTAGCAAATTCACACTTTTGTAGATTCAATGTTAAAGACGCAGCAGCTAAACGGCAAAACCCATTGACACATTGTAGTTGATATATGTTCAGCCCATGTGGACGAACAAATGACTATGTCACCCAGATAGACATTACAGTTAGAAACTTCACCCAAAACCATGGACATCAGCCGCTGAAACGCCGCTGGTGAGTTTCGCAGGCCAAACGCCATGCGTGTATATTACATAATGTAAATGCATCAGGGGTTACAAACGCAGAAATCTCAGGAATGCGCTCTGTTAAAGGATCCTGCCAATAACCTTTCAGAAGATCTAACTTCGTAATATACTTCGCTGCCCCAAGGTTGTCAATACAGTCATCAATACGCGGTAGAGGGAAAGCATCAGGTACAGTGACAGAATTAACTTTCCTAAAATCAGTAAAAAACAAGAAGATCCATCAGCTTTGGACCCAAGATGCATGGTGAGCTCCACGGCTACTACTCGGGACAGCAAAATCGTTTTGCAGTACTACACGTTTCATGTATTCTCTCTTACTCACCCTATAACGATATGCATGCTTTATTGGTAGTGCACTACCGACATCGATGTCATGATGAATGACAGAAGGACATCACTGAAGAGATTGTCCTCTTATGTCCTCCTGACTCTGTTCACTAGACAAATAAGACAGTTGAGTGGAAAGCTTTGATAAAACTTCAGAGTTTTTCAAACAACCACCTTTTAAGACTTCCATGGATACTTTCAATCCATCATCAACATCATCGGTAGGCAATGAGTAAGTAATTGGGGTGTAATGATACCCTCATGTCCCGATTCGATTCATATCACAATACTGAACTCACTGAATACAATATTAAAAGGTTAACAAAAAATGTACTGTTGAAAATGCTAGATTTGGCATGACATTGTGTGTGTAAATGAACAGGCTTGGACTTGGTGCTGGAAACCCAAAGCACAGGACAATAGAGACACCAGAATAAACATATTCATGACTCTGAAGCTGAAACCACAGAATTATTTAAGACGAATATGCTTGCACTCTTTCACTGACTAGATATATTCAAAATAATGTATAGGCCACTTTTTACTGGTAACATAAAACATTTGGCATTATCAGGGCCCACAAATACTCCCCCATTGCATTATATTCAACATTATATATAGTAGTTTAATGTAGTACTGACACCAAAACGCTGTAAATTTGAATTTCTTCACACAGTAATTTTTTATTTTGGATGAACTATCCACAATACAGATTGTCACTATCCACGATACATATTGATCCATTTTTGTATTGCAATATACACTCACCTAAAGGATTATTAGGAACACCATACTAATACGGTGTTTGACCCCCTTTCGCCTTCAGAACTGCCTTAATTCTACGTGGCATTGATTCAACAAGGTGCTGAAAGCATTCTTTAGAAATGTTGGCCCATATTGATAGGATAGCACATCCAGGGCACGAAGCTCCCATTCCACCACATCCCAAAGATGCTCTATTGGGTTGAGATCTTGTCACTGTGGGGGCCATTTTAGTACAGTGAATTCAATGTCATGTTCAAGAAACCAATTTGAAATTATTCGAGCTTTGTGACATGGTGCATTATACTGATGGAAGTAGCCATCAGAGGATGGGTACATGGTGGCCATAAAGGGATGGACATGGTCAGAAACAATGCTCAGGTAGGCCGTGGCATTTAAACGATGCCCAAGTGGCACTAAGGGGCCTAAACTGTGCCAAGAAAACATCCCCCACACCATTACACCACCACCACCAGCCTGCACAGTGGTAACAAGGCATGATGGATCCATGTTCTCATTCTGTTTACGCCAAATTCTGACTCTACCATCTGAATGTCTCAACAGAAATCGAGACTCATCAGACCAGGCAACATTTTTCCAGTCTTCAACTGTCCAATTTTGGTCAGCTCTTGCAAATTGTAGCCTCTTTTTCCTATTTGTAGTGGAGATGAGTGGTACCCGGTGGGGTCTTCTGCTGTTGTAGCCCATCCGCCTCAAGGTTGTGCATTTTGTGGCTTCACAAATGCTTTGCTGCATACCTCGGTTGTAACGAGTGGTTATTTCAGTCAAAGTTGCTCTTCTATCAGCTTGAATCAGTCGGCCCATTCTCCTCTGACCTCTAGCATCAACAAGGCATGATTTTCCCTTTTCACACCATTCTTTGTAAACCCTAGAAATGATTGTGCGTGAAAATCCCAGTAACTGAGCAGATTGTGAAATACTCAGACCGGCCCGTCTGGCACCAACAACCATGCCACGCTCAAAATTGCTTAAATCACCTTTCTTTCCCATTCTGACATTCAGTTTGGAGTTCAGGAGATTGTCTTGACCAGGACCACACCCTTAAATGCATTGAAGCAACTGCCATGTGATTGGTTGATTAGATAATTGCATTAAAGAGAAATTGAACAGGTGTTCCTAATAATCCTTTTGGTGAGTGTATTGTGACACTATACACCCCCCTAGCAAGTAAGCAATGAAACGCTCATTTAACTCAATCACCGGTTCACATACAGAAGCCTTAACAGTCTTGTCTTTTGCATCACAACATAAATATGGCTTCAGCATATTCACATGACATAGACGAGTTTTTCGCCTCCATTCTGGAGTATACATGTAGTCTGTCTCACTATCCTTATTTTTAATTACATAAGGACCCGAAGAATGTAAGAGGAGTCCAGGAGTAGGAATCAATACTAAAACTTTCTCCCTTGCTAGAAAATTACACACAACTGCCTTTTTTATCTAGGCAGTGTTTCATTTTCTCCTGCGAAAGGGAAAAAGCTTCTTTTGCTACCGTGCAAGCATTACGTAAACGTTCACGAGTATGAGAGACAAAATCATGAACATTCGTCTTCTCAGACGGACATGTACAGAGAAATTCCTCCTTCAGCATTTTTAAAAGGTCCTCGAACATTATGCCCAAACACCAATTCTGAAGGACTAAATCCAAGCAAATCCTGTCGCGCCTTGAATAAAACCAAGGCAACTTCCTTGTCCCAGACCTTACGCAATACTTGCGTAGCACAGATTTTAACATCTGATGCCAGAGCTCCAAAGCTTGACACTACGTGAGACACTCTGAGAGCCATTACCGCATTAGGAAATACGCGAGATAAGAAATTAGAACCTTAATCCGTTTACGGTAACCCAAAAGTCGTGAAGAATTTCGTAAGAGCTTTTGTCATTGTTTTACCAGTTATATTCCTTAACGGAATAGCTTCTGGATACCGAGGAGCAACACACGGTCGTCAATACTGACAACCGGATTTAACGCGGGAAAGTGGACCCACACAATCCACAAGAACACGTTCAAGCGTTTCACCTACTACAAGTATAGGACAGAGAGGAGCAGGTGGCAGGAGCTGGTTAGGTTTTCCACACACCTGACAGATATGGCGTTGTAGCAATGTTTAGGGAAGGAGGAGGCGGGAACCAGTGAACATTCAAACATACTTTATTTAAAATAAAACAAACAAACCAAAATACCGCCAGCAGCCCCTCGCGGACGACTGCTGGCTACCGAAGATAAACATAACTGCCAGCAGCCCCTCGCGGACGACTGCTGGCTAAAATAAAATACAAAAACCAAAACACAACTTAAAACCAGGCCTGTTCCTCTCTCGATCATTAACGTCGTCGCTCCCCCTTTATGCTTCCGCTCCTCCGTGAGAGATTAGAGACCGGTGTGCTACCCAGGTGTTGCTCATTAGCAATCGCATCACCGGCCTTGCGCCGTTCTCTCACATCCCTCGGCCGTCCCTCGCCACATACCCCCATCGCCCCTTACAGGCCGGGGGGTACCCACGAGCCTGTGCCTACTCCCCCCGCCCGGCGGCGGCGATCCCTGGGGGGTATGGACCGACAAGCCGAGGGAAACGGAGACGGAAGCATGAGGAGCAACAGATCGAGAGAGGGGAGAGAAAAAAAAAAAAAAAAAAAAAACTTGGTCCGGCTCCCACTACGCGCTGCCATCTGGTCCCCCACCAGCTGGGCGATCTCTCCTCCGCGGTGCCTGGCGGTGACGCTGGGTAGCGCTCGGTGGACGGCTCGACGCTCCTCCGCCGCCCGGTGGACGGCGATGGCTCCTTGGCCTCTAGGGCAGACGGTAGGAGTCCCCCGCTCCCTGCTCCTCCCCTTTTCCTGGTGGACGGCAGCAGGCTCCGGCCCACGGTGAGCGGCGGCGACTACCCCGCTCCCTCCCGGACGGCAGCCGCCCTTCCAACTCCCAGGCGGCCGGCAGCGAGCTCGGCCGTCCCCCCGGCAGCTCACTCCAGCGCACCGCCTCGAGCGCCCATGGCCGCGAGTCCCCTGCTCCCTGCTCCTCCCCTGCCCGGCGGATGGCAGCAGGCTCCGGCCCACGGCGAGCGGCGGCGACTCGCGCACCAGGCTCGATGGCAACGCGGATTCCCCACAGCGGCGAGGACTCTCTGACAGCGCGTTCCTCCCTCTTCCCGGGTTTCGGCACCAGTGTAGCAATGTTCAGGGAAGGAGGAGGCGGGAACCGGCGAACATTCAAACATACTTTATTTAAAATAAAACAAACAAACCAAAATACCGCCAGCAGCCCCTCGCGGACGACTGCTGGCTACCGAAGATAAACATAACTGCCAGCAGCCCCTCGCGGACGACTGCTGGCTAAAATAAAATACAAAAACCAAAACACAACGTAAAATACAGGCCTGTTCCTCTCTCGATCATCAACGTCGTCGCTCCCCCTTTATGCCTCCGCTCCTCCGTGAGAGATGAGAGACCGGTGTGCTACCCAGGTGTTGCTCATTAGCAATCGCACCACCGGCCTCGCGCCGTTCTCTCACGTCCCTCGGCCGTCCTTCGCCACAGGCGTGTTTTACAATACTACGAGACATCAGTTTTTAACCCTAACCAAAATGAATGTTGGAGCACCCAGTTATAAGTTTTGGTTATCCAAATGTGTCCAGACCAAAAATGATCATGGGCCAGACTCAACACATGTTGTCGGAATTCCAAGGGCACCACAATTGACCTATCGGTAAGCCCCTCCCCTCGAACGCAGATGAGCCAATGGCAGTTGAGAATCAGTTGCACGGGTACTGGAATTCAGACATCTTTCGGTTTTAGCGCTATAGAGAAACATTGCCAAAGCTCTCATCGGTTTGATGGGGTTCATGCTACAAAATGCTAAAACTATGTGCCTGAGGTACTTGTAACACTGATTCCATGTATCCTGAGAGGATGGGCAATGGAATTTATTTTATTTCATTTCCTAAACCCAAACAAGACAGAGCAAAAGGTCTGCTTTGGATTAAGCTGTGTATTAATCCAATGATGTGGGAGCAGTGACCTGGCTCCTTAAAAGGGGGGATCAGTAGTTTTTGAAAAACACTTTTGTAGGGCCCTATAAAATCCCTTTTATTTTTTTCCAAATTCCGTTTAATTTTTTCCCAAATTCCGTTTTTTCTGTTTAAATATTTGCAAATTCCGTTTTTTTTTTGTTTTAATTGGGGAATACAGTTTTTTTACCCTTTACTGTTATTTTAGTCGTAAAAAGAGTGTGCTTTTAATGTTAATGATTAAAATGTACACAAATAAAACAGGAATGACCTTAAATTTATTGAAGTAACAAACATCACATTTAGTTTTCAGGACAAATACTGCATGATGCAAACACTGCACTCGAAGTACTTCAGGTAACAACAAAATATTAACGGTTATGAGCTTTAAATTGTCCAGTAAAATAAATTATATTAGTTTATATAAGTTTAAATAAAAGTCACACAGTCTCTCTCTCGAGCACTGTAAAGCGCGCTCTCGGACACACTCTGTCTCTTGCGCACTATTGAGTGCGCTCTTGGACACACTCGGTTTTTCTCGCACACTATCGAGCACGCTCTTGGACACACTCGGTCTCACTCACGCAGTGTCGCTCGTGGAGTTCGCTTCGCTTTTGTCCAGTCCTCGGAGTGCGCGGAGGGAGTGTGAAACGAAGTGAGAGAGACGGAGGGAGAGCAGGGAAAGGAAATGCAACTGAAAGAATACGCTGCGTGTTTTAAATAGCGTTAAAAAAATGAATAACGAAACGCAATATGTGACGGCCGGTGTTGATTCTGTGGTGCATTAGTCTATTTGCGACAAATTACTTTATGTGTGGGAAGTACTGCATAAAAGTCACGTGGGAACTGCTCGGCACGGAGGGCTTAGCTTCAAGTTTCTTAACTTTTTCGCTGACGAAAGGAGAGCCGTGGAGAGCCGCTTCGCCATGCTTTCGTTGTTTTGAAGGGGGAGAGGCAGCTGAAATGACGGGAGGGGTTGTGTCGCCCAGATTTGCTTCCCCCAGTCTGCATTTTCCCCAGACATACGTTCTTCTCCCACACAAAAACAATTTCATTCCGAATATGTAAAATTCCGAGCAATTCCACATTAACACTAGATTCCGCGTTAATTTGCCAATTCCGCGATTCCGTCCACGATTCCGTGATCGCGGAAATAATAGGGCCCTACTTTTGAAAATTCTGTAGGACCGAGTACCAAAACACTTGTAACCAATTAACAGTAAGGGGCGTGTCTACTAATGAGAAGGAGAGAGCGCTCAGTGCACACAGCACAGACATTAGCCGAACAACTACAGAAAGGGAGATGGCAGATAAAAAACAAGATAACCTTGTTTTTCACAAAAAACCTTTCACACTAACAGCTGTGTACTCCGTTTGTTTGTCCAAGTTCGCAACCGTAACTAAGGGGGGCAGGGCTTACGATAGGTTAATTTGATGCACCACATTACAATCATCCGTCTGGTCAACGTTTAGAGATCTACACCATTTACGCATCAACACAGCATCATTCCAGTAGAACTGTTGAGTACACGGTGACGACAAACTATTCTCAGCACTCACAACATTTTTCAAACGTCGGATCATTTTTCTGTGCATCAATCAAAGCCTCACGTGATACTGATGCATTAGCAACGAAATCAAAACAAACGGGTGAACTCGCGGCATTTTAGCTGCATCCGAAAACTACGGAAAAGTATTGTTCCCCAGAATTTCAGGGAAAACCGAATCGCTAAGGTTATCGTTCTCTTAAACATCACGTTTATGCATAATGGCATACTCGTCTGCTAACACAGCAGCTTGTTGCACTGTACTGACTCTGTTAATTTAGATACAAAGCGGTACGCTCTGGAACGCAGTTCTTAAATTCTTCAATCAGCATGAGCTCATGCAAAGAATTATAATCCATTACTTTGCATGCTTTAATCAACCGTTGGAAACTCGATCCAACGAGTTTCACGAGCAATCTCGACATAGGTTTGAGATGCCGATTTCTTCATGGTAAGAAACCACTGTCGATCATGCTTGGGAACCAATTCATATGCCCGAAGAATCGCAATTTTCAAGCCATCGTACTGAACCCCTTCTTCCATAGAAAGAGATGCACACACCTCTTGCGCCTTACCGGTTAAGTTACACTTTAACATTAATGCCCAAACCTCAGTTGGCCTCAATACACCTCAACTTCCTACTCTCGGAAAGGTGGAACTATAGCCACATCAAAATGTGTAGACGACGGCACAACTATAGACTCAGATTCAGTACCAGCCGAAACAGAATTACTAGAGACAATAGCCACAGTTCCTGGAGTGTCCTGATCACCGACAGGCCCTCATGAAGGAGAGCTTCATGCAAAACTTGTCACTGGACCAGGTGCTTGTGCTTTACTCTAACTAACCGGAGAATGCATAGGACAAACCTGATCCGCTCCACACCAATCAAATCAATTGAATTACTTACTGAATTACTTGCTGAAGCCTCGGGACACAATAATTACAATGAATCCACAACGAGCCCCCATTTATGTTACAAACCCCTCTCGTAAAGTGCTCGTTAGACAAGGGGATAAGCAACATAAGGACACACAAGACAAAAAGGCAGTTTAATTGTTTATTGGTATGACTGCGTGACTCACGCATCACCTTCTTTAGCTCATAACAAGAGCTTAAACAGTGACCTTAATTACGCGGCTGGAAACAGGTAGTCGGAGCACAACATCAGCTCTCCCTCCCGAGTCGACACTCTCCCATCTTATATCCAACCCAGAACGTCATTACACCCCGAACAGGGTGCAGGTGCAGAACTTAACCTCATAAGAGAAAATGAACTATATCAGTACAGAGAAATGAAAAAAAAAAACCTCAAACACAAACACACAAAGCTTAGGCTATAACAGTAGTCTTCACAACTATTACAAAGGTGCGTATTGCCACCAAGTCAAGTCAAGTCACCTTCATTTATAAAGTGCTTCTAACAGTATGGATTGTTTCAAAGCAGCTTTACAGTGATAATAGAAATTACCGTAACAGATTGTTTAGGCTTTACCACAGCTCTAGGATAAAGTTATTGTCCAGCTAAAGTTAGTTTTGATTGATTCACTTCCATTGCGAAGATCATTAGTTATTAACTTAGGGGCCGCTAACACAACACCGTTCTAACAGAAAACCCTTAATGCGCTCCGGCTGCCCATCCGCATTAAACAGTGCCTGGTGTCGAGAACACACTCCCTGAAATAAAGGAGTACCAAGTGGACTCTTCTGTCTCCACATTCGCCTAGCGCATGCGCCGTTGTACACGTGCCATTCGCATGGGAAAAAAAATTGGTCTGCATGTGGACGCCATGAGTGGATATCTGCGGACCCTCCTGATGATGAAAATTACAGCAAGCTGACCTTCGCAGAATGTGGAAGGTTGAAGTATGCTTTGTGCTTTAAATCACTTGTATTTTATGTATCTTATTAAACTTTATTTCTCTATCATTCATGGTATTCATTTAGTAATCTGAGTCTCCAGGCTCACGGCCCTAGAATGCTTGAACCTGAATGAAAACACTGAGTTAAGGCATTAACAAGAGGGCAGGTGAATAAATGAAGAGAAACAGAAAGGAGGAGAAATAAAAGAACAAATAGAGCAAGGGAACATGGGGGGAGGAGGTTGGTTGGAGGAAACAGCCTTGTGAAAAATGCATCCTCAGCACATTTGGGCTAGCTTGCAAAATAAAGGGTAAAAACCACTGATCTCAGCAAGGACCCCAACCAAGGCACCAATTAGGAAGTTGTGTAGCTGAAATTAAATGACTCGAGCGTTCAGTTCCAACCTTCAAACCCTGGCAGCATTCATAAATTTAGAGGATGCAAAGATACATAAATGACAGTATGCATACATATGATAAATGCTGAGCCAACAAAAGCACTGTGGCCTTGTGGCCCTGTGTCATGTGTTAATGATTGCTTTCCTTTACAGAGGCCTCAGGGACTAGTCCACAGATGGATGCCATTGGGCTGGGCTATGCTGAAGAAACACCGACCTGCCCCATTTACCTGTCCTCTACAGCACAATGTGACCCATCAATAAAAAAAAAACACTGAAGATACACACAGCTTTCTGGAATACCTGTGTGAAGTATTTCTTTATAACGAGTGTAAAACCACTTAACCACTCTCTCATATGACTCCATGATTGCTTCTCACATAGTAAAAGGAGGATGAAACATAAATCTGAGTTGAAATAAGTATAATTTTGTAAATTGCCACGTAATAAGCACATTAATAAACAATAAAGTCATTATTTGATTATTGCTGCTTTGAAACAATCTGTATTGTAAAAAGCTCTATATTTAAAGGTGACTTCACATTATACTACTGTAATTGAGTATTTAACAACAATAATAATAACAAATTATATTAATACAATGTTATAATAAAATAGTATTAATAGAATAGTTGTTATTATTATAACAATAATAATAATAATTAGTATTATCATGATTATTTAATTTTATTTTACAGAGCAACAGTAAAATAACATTTATGGTTGTCTTAATTTCTTTACTTTCAAACGTTAAACCATTGAGCTTTTATTTTGGCGGAAAATACCGCAGGAAGACCTTAAAGGGTCATGAAACCCCAAAACACATTTTTTGAGATGTGAACAGATATGTACAGGCTGCACATCACTGAAAACACTGAAAGCACTCATACATTTTATTAATAAGTGGAAATTGGTTATTTTTCAGAGCAATTTCGTTCTTCCGGGTTGAAAAGCAAAGTCGAAGTAACGTCACTAAATGTGAGGTAGAAGCGTGCCAGGCACGACGTCAGGTCTGCCCCAAAAGCTTTTCCAATTGTCTATGAACCCTATATTATTTTGCGGAGACCACTTAGACAGCCAGCCATTGAGTGATGACAGTCTACTAACCATCTCATCACTCCGGTGAATGGGAAGGGGGCCAGAGCAAATTACAGTGCCTGACATCGTACTTATGAGTTCACAAACCTCTTTAACGTTAATTTTAGTGATCTCCGACTGACGAAGTCGAACATCACTTTTAAATTTGCTTTGATGTCAGGCGCTCTGGCTCCCAGCAAACATGTGACTATGGTGGCTGGTGTCTCTATTTTCACGTTCCGTGTAATAGAATCGCCAATAACTAGGGCACATTCAACAGGATTCTCAGTGGGTGTTTCACTGAGAGGGTAGAATCTGTTTAATGTTGTAATCGGAACAGAAGAGCGGTGTTTTGTCCCGCGACTACAGCGTCTCACCGTCACCCAGTTGCCCTGCTGCATGGGCTCTACAGCCGGGACCGAAAAACAAGGCTCTCAAGTGTCACGAATTACTATACTATACTATACTATACATGTGGCAGGCAGTGAAAGTGACAATAAAAGGAGAAGACCTGACTCAACGTGTTTCTTTACGACCCGACTCACCACAGTTGTTTGATGGACTCGTAAAAGTCCATCAAATGTCCATCAGCGTGAGAGAGAAAAAAGACTGTAAGCACGGATGGGAGGTTAACATGCTAACGCGTTGTGCTAGCGATTTAGATTAAAGCTAGCGATGTCAGATTATTGTGACAGACAATATTATATATATTGTGATGATTAAGTTATATTAAGAAATATAAACAGCAAGGAAAGATAGAAAATAGAGATTAAAAACAAAGCTGTAGGCCTATGGAGCAACAAATGCAATCCACTCAGGAAGACAGGAAATCGATGTGCAACAGAAGAAAGGAAATCATTGAATTTTGGAATGACATGATTGCAAGTAAATGATGACAAAATTATAATTTTGGGGTAAAGTAAGCCTTTAAACTCCATTAGCCCATCCCTAGTGCTGCTGATGATACAGAGCACAGCTAGAGAGAGAAGTACAGTGAACGATCATAATGGAAATAGACGTTTAGTGAAAGCCATCATCAGGTTTCAGGATACTAATGTACATGCAAGTCATTTTCTAACCTGCTGACCTCTCAGAAGCTCTGATGCCCCTTAATGAAGACTGCCACTGGCTTAGAAACCCTGCACTTCATTTCATGCATGATCAGCACCTCTCTCTGATCTGCCTCATCAAGTACAACCAGAAAAGATAAAAAGAAGAGGAAACGAGTAGTTTTATGCAGTCTAATCATCTCTCCTTTCAACAGAGTCAAGTCAATTATCAAACAAGCTCCGTGTGTCGAGCACCATTTCACTGCAAATTAAAAATCAGACTAGGCTGATGGCTAGGGTTGTGTTTCTTCAAGACGGGCATCAATTTATGCACAGAGGGCAAGGAAGCCGCAATCTAGCGGCTATTCAGAGCGTGAAAAGGAGATGCAAATTATTCTGAAGTTTCAGCAGTGAAGAAGCGACGATGCACAATTAACAGTCAATAACCCAACGGTAGCACTGTTGATAGACAGTGATTGAGAGAATACTTCTCGAGATGTTTTTGGCCAGCCCCACTCCTCTAAGTCAACCCTGCTTACATTGCAGGAAAAAAAGCCTCATTAGTCAGCTGTAAACACAATGGAGCCTAACTTTTGTGAAGAGATTGAATTTGAGCACTCAATGAAAGGTAGATTCATTATTGACATTTGGAGTCACCCTCAAACATTGTAAAAAAAGATTAGAGTCTCTTTCTAATGCTGTATTGATTTTGCAGGGCCGCCCGCACACATGCGTAAGGCTTGGAATGCAAAAAAGCTTTTATAAACTAGAAGCTAACATTTATTTTCTGAGTTAAAATACAGGGCAGAAGTTTGGACTTGAAGTAAATCTGGCAAATATTAAATGGCAGGGTCAAAAACTGAGTTATCAAATAAATCAAATGTACTTAGAACGGTGTAAGAAAAAAAGGAGAACAGGACACGAGACGTTTCATAGCAGCCTTTAATAAACAAGTCTGAATGATTCTGTTGACCAGCTAAAAGAGGTCATCGGCAAAAAAGCACTGATGATCTGACATGTATGTTGAAGTTTAGCGTAGCGATGTCCATTGTACAATTCTGCTGTAATGAAAGTGTAAGTGTTCCCTCTCGATGTCGCATCTTCAATTTGCTGCTACTAAGTCTGCGAGTGAAACTTCTCCGACAAACTGGAATAAATACAAACATGAATCTCGACCATATTGTTTGCGATGAAGGTTGATGAATAAATGCACTCATGCAACCTTAAAAACTTAACATTTGAAATTATTGGAATTAATATTAGGAACCACCGTTTTTCTATTATTGTTATTATTATTATTATTATTATTATTATATCCGTTTTAGTCCATGCGCCACCTACAGGCCTATTAAGTGAAGTGAAAGTATATAATAAAATTATATATATTTGGTCTTTTACTCGATACAACACTGAATTTTCATGTTGTTTGGTTCCATTAACAGTTCTTGAACACCTCAATGAAAGTACAAGGTATGTGGGGAAAAGAAAAATAATAGTTAAGGAACTGAAAATTAGAATATAGGAACCAAAATGGTTAAATTACTTAAGATTTCCAGTCTTATTATTTCTGCCATATATTGTAAGTTATTTGTCTTTAAACCCAATTGTTTGTTAAATTAAAGCTCTTTGGTGCAGGCTACTTCTGCATTAATTCTACAATACATTAACAGCTTTGAATAGAACATTCTTGCACAGAGTTACGTCTCAAAGAAAGAAAAAACACATAGCAACAGCAAGAGAAAGACAACTGCGGTAAAAATAAAAAAAGCCGCTCTCACTTACACTGAGTTTCATCAGACACCCCTCCCAACGCCCCCCAAAAACACTATTGATCTCTCCTGAAGTCCTGAGCGCTGCATTCAGAAACCACTGCACCGAAGGACTGAGGGACTGTTATTCACGCAGAGACCGCATTAGAAACGCAAGATTTCAGGAGCACCTCCTCCACTCATTAAACACTTTCTTTAGGTTGCATCAACTCCTGTCCCAGCAAACCTTCCGCCGATGAATGGTAGAGCATTTTGAACAGAAATACCAGTCTCAGACAAAGGGAAAGCTGGAATGATGGAACCATAGACCATAGCACATCTTTTAAATGAATCTAAACCCCTGCTGCTTGATGAAGGCGCTCATCTGTTCAGGTGCCATGACATACAGCTAGATGGGGTTTATGACACAAAAGGGCATGCTTATTAATGCCAGGCAGATTCAGGCTTGCCCAAAGTCATTACTGATTAGGTCAAAAGTCTCATTACACAAATTTATCCAAACACATGAATGTGGACCACACAAAACAACACCTCATTCAAAATCCTCTGAAACTGGGATAATTTTTTTGTTCCGTCTTCCAAGCTGAAATTTCAATATCTTCATATTTTTGTAATAGCGAGTGCGCACAATAAAATCACAATGGCATTTGAATAAAAGGTTGAACTGTGTTCTCAAGACATTTTCATAGCATTAGCAGGTCAGGGCAAATAAAATTGTAAGATGTTTTAAATTACAACATTTGTTGACTATTTCTGTTATTACAGTATATATTTGACTGTTCACATTATGATGTAAAAAATGTATTTATGATTGTCATAACTGTATTGCTGAAAACCCTACAGTTCAATGACAGATTCAATTGTTACAGCTTAAATCATATAGTGACAACATATTTCACATTACTGGGCATGTTGCTAATGTGTTTATTGATTTTTTGTTGTTGTTTGTTTTGTATGTGTGTTTTCTTGTAGCAATGCAAAACTCCACAAAATATAATGCCAGATTAGAGCCATGTTCAAATATTTAACTCCTATACTGTAAAAAATAACCCAAAATCAAACATATTACATGCATATTTCCTAAATTAATGAGCAATATTTAAAAGCTTTTAGGCACTTTATTTTTCTCAATACAGATGCTAATTGCAATAAGGAGTGCTGGAGATGCTCAGATACATGTTTTATGCGTATCATATTGTAACAGCAAGCAAATTCAGAAAAGCAGCCTCAGATAATTATTAGGATAATGATCAAAAATGTATAATGTGACAGAATTAAAACTCTGCAGACACACAAGCATTCAAACAGGTATTTTTTTTAAAGGTCTCTGAAAAACGCTAAGCAACGTTTATTAATCGAAACGATATTCCCACTAACAATCATCTGTTTTTGTGTCATATATAAAGCACATGACCATCACGCTGACAGATTCGGAATGTAGATCCGGCAAATGATTCCTGAGCTGAGAAAATTTCATAAACCGAGCAGCATTATGATGAATCAGCATCTACGTTCTGATTAAATCTTCTTTCACTCCGATATTTACCTAGATGTGAAAAACTGCATAGTAAAAGAACAAATTCCCCCAATCAGAAATCAATATATCTGAATACAGCATCATTGCATATTGACAAACACACGCGCCTTACCTGGTGCTGAAACACACAGCGCCCTTATGATGAAACAGCAGCTTTGTACTGGTGTGTGTGTGTGTGCTCGCGCGCACCAATCCAAACATTTCTGCACATTCCCCTAGCTGTCACTGTAATACCTCTAATTCACAGCAACACACACAGGGAATCCCCATAGACCGCGCGCTTCTGATTCCAATCACGCTTATTAAATATGTTTACGACACAAAGCAGCTCGTTTGCAGCTGTGAATCAACATAAATGCACGTGCGCATATATAGAGCTGCTTTAGGTATATGCTATTGATATAATATGACAGTAAGTGGAGGCGTGCATGCACACTCAGCACAACAACACACACATTTCATAAAACAATAATCGTGTCGACTCACCTGAACAACAGAAGCCTTTCTCTATGCGCGTGTGGAGTGAGTACAGAATCCAAAGTGTGTTTGAGTGAAATCAGACGTGTAAATGTGTTATTGTTGCTCGGATTTTTTTTCTCTTGTACTGAAATCCTTAGACGTCATATGATGTTTGATCACGTGGCTTCATTCATGTAGGGTCTACGACACCGCTCATTTAAAGGAGCAGTCTTCAATACAATTTTAATCATTAAAATGATACATTTTTGTTTTTTAATAATTCCTCATTTATGGTATGTGGAGTGTGCTTCTAAGTAACATCTCAACATACCAAAACCCTTTTTTTAAATTAAAAATACAAAAATGAGTGGTCAACATGTTAGATTAGGTGGAAAAGTGCATCCATTTATTCATTTTTTGCGGGGGATTTTTTATTCCTGAGGGATGTTTTTAATATTTTGTTTTAGAATTTATACAAAAAATTATATAAGAAATTACACATTAAATACTGTGCAAATGTCAGTGTAATTGGACGGTTGATTATATACAGACGATTCCCAGACAGCAATATAGTGTCGGCCCAGATCCGGCCCACATCTGGTAACCGTGGAATCCACATGTACCAAATGTGGCCCGGATCTGGGCCGACACTATATTGCTGTCTGGGTTGAAGTGTCACGCCACTGTGAAGTGACAAAAAAGAATTACAATCAGTGTTTGTTAAAAATGACAATTCAAATTAGCTTCCTAATTGCAAAACATCTCAGTTCAATTGGTTAAGAAAAAAAGTTGAATTTGGGTGAGCAATATTTTTTTTAAATCAAAGGTGTAGCTGGCATGACTCGCTTCAAAATGTGTTTTTTTTAAGAGTACATTTTCTCTTTTCTCTGTCCTATAATCTAGTATAATCTAGTTTGTGCAATTACACACACACACACACACACACACACACACACACACACACACACACACACACACACACACACACACACAGTTTCTTCAGATCGAGCAGGACTCTTAAATTGAAAGCATCTAGTAGTTCTGGTAGTTTGCTGCTGCTGGCTTCACATCATCACCCAGAGCAGACCACTCCATGCTGACAAAAAGTGATGTGAGCACACTGAGTAGAGTTGCCTCCATAAATTTCAGAAGAAAGAAAAAAAAAAAAACCTTTAGACCAGTTCAGTCTGCTGGGGAAGATGCTTACTTTAGATCTTTGATAGGGAATATACACACATTGAGTTGATAGTTCAATGGAGAGAAAAATGAAAACTGTCACCAATTACCATTTCAAAACTTACGCATTTGTTCTTTTGTGTACGGAACACAAAAGAAGATATTTTATAAAAATGAGACAGAAGAAAGAAATGCATACAGGTTTTTCAAAAACAAATTTTGAAAAAGTTATAACTATCCTGTCATGGAAATCCTAAATCTGACTTCTTCAACACAGAAAATTCAAACAACTTCCAGTTGTTAATATAATAAAATAATATACTACAGTACTTCGAGGTAATTCCCTGAATGCTTACTATTTAATACAATATTTCCCTGAAGTATGGTGACGGCGTCCCGTTAAAGAAGCTACTATCACTACCTCAATCACACACGAGCACACAGGTCTTTAGCATCTATACGCTCTCACCGTCCTTCTCAGGTGTACGCTGGTCTGACTCGGAGTATTACAGCCTCACCCGACAGACTCTACAGTCTTCCAACACTATCACTGTCTTTGCGGTGGTCTTTTGAGCTTAGAGTCTTTAGTAGCCTACTTCTATTCCTCAGCTTCGCAGCATATACCTGACACGACTCCCAAATTGCTCTTAGCAGGAATGAAGTTTTATTCATGGCCGGGAGATCACTGGCCACAACAACCAAGTGAGTCTCCTGAACAGAAAGACATTTAAATCTTACAATTAAGTAAAAATCAATGTCACTCAAGTCTTCTTCACTGTGATTTGTTCTGGTGATTGGTTTGTAATGATCTAAGGCTAAGCTAATCATATGACTGGTAGTTTTACTGTGTTGAGCACTTTTGGGTAAGTCTACATGGTCTCTGACCTGAACATCCTTAGCCTGCATTTTTTTGTTTTTTTTACATTTTGTTGAAAATTAGCCTAGAAATCTAGACGCACCCTAGCGGCAGCAAAAATTATTTTGCAGCCAGTGTAGTCTAGCAACTCTCCGTTGACTTTCGAGTTGGAAAAACCAAAAACTGGTCAGGCCAATCACATCGTGTATAGAGTCGGCGGACAGGCTTAACATAAAGACGACAGAGTTGCGACGGTTCACTGCTACTTGAAAACAAAGAATGACTGCTGCTGCTGGCGAACAGCGGTATTTTGATTCGGCTTTGGCCGTGACTCTGGAGGATTTGAAGTTAAACATTTCTTTGAAACAAGAACAAAGAACGGCTTTGCTCTGACTATGTCACTTTCTTCATTGCTCCGGTTGGTTGTAGCGCTATCCTATTGTGTGCAGAAGGAATTTGAAAGACAGCCGTTTATCCCGCCCCTCGGATTAAGGCATGCCAATGGAGAGTTCCCAGACTTAACATCTTGATGTGTGTCTGGTATGCCAGGCTAGTTGAAAATACCCTTTTGACCACTTCTGAGGCCATTACATAAAATATTTCTATCACAATCCCTTTAACATTTAAGGCATGTAACACTTCCTGGACTTTTAAATATAAATTCCTTTATTCTTATACAAAGCACCATCATTCATGAGATACACTAAGAACTTAAAAAATTAAATAAATTTAGAAACAAAGACCTGCAGATAAAAACAGTACAATCAATTGCCCTCCATCCTTATTAGTAGGTTTTTAATTCCCCCAGAATCAATTTCCTTACGATATCAAAAAAGAGCTACAATAAATAATTTGCAGTGTCTACAGACAACATCCTGCGTTTTAAGTTTTACTTTGAAATACAAATCTCAGTATATCTATATGCATTTATGACATCTGTGAGGGAAATACAGTTAATTGTACACAAAATATATCAAGTTACCAATCACACTGAATAGAATAACAAACTATTTCTCACTATCAATGTACAGTGCTGATGTTAATATACCAGGGACTTAAACAGCTACACAGGACTTAAACATTCCCTCCACATTAAATGTAATTTGCACCTAAAGACAGATATTGGGCCATCTGCCTTGTCTATCCCAAACGTACATAAGTTTGTCTATGTTTGTACAGTAATGTTGTATGCAACAGGTCCTTTAAAAGTGAAGCCCAGGTAAAATGTGACATTCTCATTGTTATGGGGTACTGAGGATGACTTGAGAGCTGGGATATGAAATTTCATTCCTTTGGGACCCTCTAGAAAAACCTTCTCATCCTCCGTCCAGCCTGTGACACATCTCAGCAATTTAGAGATTTCTGCCATTTTCCATACTTCTCCACTAAACCATTTCAGGCGTTTTTCTGAAACAGACAGCAGTTTTGTGATTTTTTCAACCTTGCTCTTGTGGACAAACTTTTCAAATCCAGTCCCATTGCTCAGGAAGAAATGAGTGTAGATCCTCTTTTTCCTTGGAGGGATGTCCTTCAGTTTCTTGTCGTAGTTTCTCTGGAGATGTTCAACAGCAGAGAGAACAGTTTCATACTTGTGTTCTTTCTCCACTTCTGTGTCATGCTCTTCTGGCCAGAAAAGTAAGACGAGTAAGAAAAGAGCACTTGGCAAGCATCTCAGTTTCTCTTTAGGGAATTGGTGACTCAGTCTTTGTAGATCCTGAAATGCAGCCAGCTTAGAAGACTGAGTTGAGAGGCAACTTAAAGCAAAGTGGGATGCTATGTACTTGACCAGATCTGCTGGTAGCATTTGTGCCCTCATAGGATTGCTTGGGTAAAGTGAAATAATTCGCTCCAGAACACTCACAGGGTTGCCATCTTTCTGGTTTGTTAGGAGGGAAAAAATAGTTGTGATGTTTCCCCCACCATGATAATAAATCAACATGCGTTTCATGAGAGGACTTAAGTACCCTTGGTTTTGATCTGTAATAAGAGAAGCACCACTGAAATATTTGCCATAAGCAAAAGACTTATTCACCAGCCAGTGCATTGGATGCTTTATGGTCCTCTCAGCAGTGTCAGATGTCTTCTCCTCATCGGTTTTCAGGTCAGTCTGGAAGTAACTCAAGTCTTCCGAAATCCATTCCAGTGCTTCCAGCATTATATTTTGGAGGTTTTTCAGCTTCCAATGATAATGTTCCCATGGTCCTTCTATCTCAACAGGAATGTAATCTGTAAGGAGGTATTTAATTAATTCTGAAGACTTTCTTTTTGAAAACACACGAAGAGTACGCATTAGATTCAGCAATGCACATCCTACCTCTACTAATCCAACAAATCCAGCATTGTTCATGGTCTCATTGTCCTCAACTGCTGCATTCTTGCATTCCTGGAAACATTCAATGGCTTTTAGTGCCGTTTCCAAAGCATCTACTGTGTTTTCAGGTGTTTTTTCATCCTGCTCCATGGCTTTACATTTTGCTGCGAACCACTGCCTGTACACCTGACCTCTGGTATCAAGAATGTAGGAATTCTTCGGTCTTTTCTCTACTGCAGTTTTTGCCCACTTTTCTGCTTCTTCAAATCTGTCATGTTTGTAATTGAGACGAGCCAGTTGTTGAGCAAAAAATGCATCCTCATTAAAACGCTTGTAAGCCGCTTTTAAAAGCTCAATGGCTTTATCCGGACACTCTTTCTCTCTCACATGCTCAATTAGGGGAGAGAAAAAGCTGTCAAATTTATCACCTTTGCTGATCCTGTGGCGTGTCATAAACAGATCTCGCAAGAACTTCATGTACTGATCTTTACCAAACCTATGCTCAAAGAGCACATCGTTGTTGAGAAGATCCAAAGCAAGATCACTTTGTTGTTGTTTGTCACCCAGAAATTGTTGAAGGATTTCCTTTGCGACTAGTGGATGAATGATTCTGATGGAGTTAATGTAGGTGTTTTCATCCCTCAAGTGTATTAAGACCAATTTAGCCTGCTCACTTAGAGAAGTCTCAAAGGCATGTCGTCGAAACCTATCCACACAGATGGACAGAGCCAGGAGAGCTTCGCAATGTGACTGAGAGATGAAAGAGTTCTGCACGTAAGTGTTGAGCAATGCCACATACAGAACAAGCTTAGTAACCACAGACTTGTGGTCAATGTCTTGCAATAAATGCTTGACAAACTTCTTCACATATTCAGCAATTTTGTGGCTTTCGAATTCCTCACTCATCAGGACAAATGTTAGAATGAATTCTGGCTTGAACTGCTCTTCAAGTCTTTGTCGTTTTTTGGAAAACTGCCTTTTTTCGGTCTCTGAAAGTTTATGAGTAATAGAAACATTCTGTTGAGGTGATTCCTTGCACATCTTCTCTGGATTGTGCGATCGCCTACAACTTAGCAGAATGAAGCAGAGAGTTCCACGTGCTATTTTCTTGGTATTGACAGCCACTTCCAATTCATTCTTTACATCTTCTAAATACTCTTGATCACAGTCTTCAAAGAGCAGGAGAACAGGGAGGCATTTTTGGGGATCTTTTTCTTCGTATTCCCGAAG
Source organism: Gila orcuttii (assembly GCA_026230005.1). NCBI lineage: Eukaryota > Metazoa > Chordata > Actinopteri > Cypriniformes > Leuciscidae > Gila > Gila orcuttii. The sequence continues at coordinate 9,167,535 of JAPDVR010000003.1, forward strand.
CCAAACGGCATCTTCTGAAACAACCGATGCAGATTTTGAATGATTAACAACGGCACACCTTAGATCCCTTCGGTTATTCCACAGTACCTGCCTTGCCACTGTACTGCCACCACTGCCAGGATGATGGTATATGTTGATGCAGCTGATGGGTGCCTGATCCAAACTCCAACAAAGACAGTCTTTCACCATATTGTTGACTTCATTGTAAGCATCTCTTTGAATAACCTCCCCAATGATTTTTTTATCCGCAAGCCAGAGATTCATCCAAGTTACTTTTCCTCCATGGTAAAACTGCTGCTCAATCTTCTCCTTTTCAGATTCTATGACATCGGGACTAGTTTCTTCACAGTGGTTTAAACTCAGAATCTCCAATGAACATCTTGTTTCCTCCTCTCGAGTCTCAAGGAAACACTCCCCTTTGACATGGATCGGTAATCGTTTGGTGGCCCTTGTAGTGGTAGGCTGGACTTGTTGGAGGGTTGCATTTACCTGACTTATTGTCATCCCAACAACACTTGAACTGTTTACTGTTTCCATGTCACAGGATCCTAGAGCAAATGTCTGCCAGTCCTTGAAATTCTCCTCCGATTCAGCAAGGCAGATAATGTCTTCATGTCCTTCCATGTCAGTGAAGAACTCATAGAACGTGTTTAGGAATGGTATGTCAACAGGGGAAGTAAGAAGGAAGATCACTTGAAAGGTTCCTTTTGGCAAGATATCTTTGCAGATCAATGACACACAATCTTTTAGAAGAGTTCTTTTTGTTTTGACCCAGGTCTTCTCATCACAGGGAGGCTCGTTGCCTTTGAAATCGCTCCGGCCATTGCAAAATATCCAGCTGGTTTGATCAAACAGACGCAGATGACTCTCAAAGTCTCGAATGCTCAAGCCACTGGGAATTTTGTAGTTCTGCATGAAATGGCGGTTCACTACATGGTGCTTATTGTATTCATGGCATAACCCAGACACATTGGAATCTGGATCAAAGTCAAACACACAGAAGATGTTCATGTTCAGCAAAAAATCAATGTGTTGAAGATCCTTCTCCTGAAATCGATTGGTGACAAGTATGTGCCATTTTTCCTTGTCCATTATTTTATTTCCACCTGTTATGAGCATTTTGAGCTTTTTTCCCAGGTTCTGGCACAGTTTTGGCGCTGTGAAATTATCAGTTTTCTCTGCCTCTTCTCTCTTAGCATCCCTAAAATTGATATGTTGGTAGAACTCATTCAGGTCAGCCACTGGTTCTGTTTTAGAACCCACTCTCCGATAAGCGGTCTTCTTCTCTAACTGAACTTTGTTTGCCTTCTCATTAAAATTTGGCAGGCTAACAGAGAACACCTTATTCTTCACTATGCTCACTGCTGGCTTAATATCAACCTCCACAACATAGTGTTTCACATTGCTGTTTGAACAAACTACTTTAACAAACTGAGGTTCACCAATACATAGTCGTACAAGTTCACCATCAGAGCTAGAGAAACTCCTCTCAATGTAATCTAATGAATCATAGTATACATCTTTTTCCTCGACAGGAACACCAATGATTTCACCATGTACAAAACCAGTGTCACCTCTACTGTCCATGACACCAAAATGTATTGTGCCATTTGTACGAACATTCATACAACCAGTAGCAAACTTCAGCACTTCTTTCGCGAACTTGGCCTGCAGTCTTTGACGGTCCAGTGTTGCAGCAGTGGCAAATGACTTGTACTCATGACATGGAGTAATAAAATCACTAACCCCTGATTCTGGTAAGAGCACACTGTTCTTAACATATGTAAAATCAACACCTTTCATATCAAAAGGTCGTAGTTTTGAATCTCTCTTTGTTGTTACCACAAGTACAGAATCTTCTTCCTTGTTGTCCTCTGCACTGACATCGGCTCTTGTGTCAATACTTTTTTTTGAATCTCTCTTTGTTGTTACCACAAGTACAGAATCTTCTTCCTTGTTGTTCTCTTCATTGACATTGGCTCTTGTGTCAATACTTTTAATTGCACTTGCTCCATTGTCATTTTTCCCAGAAGACTGTTTGTGTAAATTATCATGTTGTCGTTGGGCTTTTTGTGAATTAATTACTAACTCATCTCTTTTTTTGATTATCAAAAGCGCAGGCCCGGATTTCATTCCAGTCTCTTTTTTCAGATATTCTTCAGATAGTTCACGTAGGATCCGACCATCTACTTCCTCTTCATGAAGTTTTTCAATGTATGTTTCTTTAATTCCTATTGATCTTAACCAGTTGCTCACCATAGACTCATTCCATGTCTCCAGTGGAGGATCCTCTGGCTTTTCTGCAAACCAAAAAATAGCCCAAGGTGAGATATTTTACTTTAAGACTGTTAAGTGTTATAAAACAACATTATACTTGCCCATTGTTTAATGTCTTCTAATGATCATTCACAGTAAAAATGCAGACACCTTTACATTGCAGACCTTGAAGAACAGAAATTACATTGTTAAAGCAGAGACATTTTAAAGCCATCAACAATACATTTATCTGTATTTTGTCCGGCAAAAACTGGGATGCATTTCAGATTTATTTTGTTATTAAATACATGCACAACAAGGGGTTTGAACATAGACAGGTGTATTAATTTATTTAACAGTTTATTGCTATTGCATCACATCTGCATTAACAAAGTGCATGCTATAGATGCATAAAATAGGCATAACCATAAATAGAAATTCTAAACAAGGTATGAAGATCATACATTTTCAATATTAATTATTCGGGTGATTGCATGGACATGCACAGGAGCATGGAGAATGTTTAGGTTACTATTGTAGGAGGGAACGGAGACGTTACGTCAGAACTGAACTGACGAATTGGGATCTCGTCTGAGAGCCAAGTCACCTTTGAGTGTAAGCAAAACAAGCCAATGGACATTGGCGAGTGAGATTGGCAAGTGAAACCCCGCTTGGCAGTGTGTCCCAGCCATTCGGCGGTGATGCAGCAATTGTGTTGACGGGACATAACGTCTCTGTTCCCTTCATCAGGGAACCGGAGTTACAATAGTAATCAGTCAGTCATGTTCAACGTTACATCAGAACTGAAATTAAGAATTGGGATCCCTACCAAAACGCCACAATTGCTGACCTTTCCAGTGCCCGAGTAAGCCTCCTGTATCCGCACCTGTTGGGACAGAAGAAAGGACAGGGCTTTACTCGGAGATAGCCAGTCACTGCTGTTTCTTTGACCCACACAGTGAGACTATTGGATAACACTGGGAAAGTGTGCCTATCCCAAATGGAAAGAGATGCTATGGAGACCACATCCTGCCCGTAGGGAGGTAACGTGGAGATTACACATATGGACTGACCATTTGGGCAGTGCTACATATGGAAGGTCTCTGGGGTAGAGCCAACCTCGCTAAGGTTGGAAGTCAATACCGGAAGAGCGAACTCTGCCATGGGAAAGACACAGGCTCACTCCGAGGAGGGACGGCTTGTCTTGATCCTGATACGCTAAGACGATGGCATTCACTATCAAGTGGGCCAACCTCTTCTTGGAGACCTTTCCCTTCTGACGTAACAGACAAAGAGCTGGTCTGAGGTTGCAAAGCAATTGGACACAGCAGAGGTAAGGCTGGGTCAGCCTCTTCCAGGGGTAGTGCTTGCAAGTTCACCACCTGGTCCCTGAAAGGAGTGGTGGGAACTTTGGGCATGTATCCATGTTAAGGGACAGGATTTTAAGCTCTACTGACTGCAGTGGCCCGAAGGGCACTCTCTTGCAGAGCCGCTAAGACCAAGGAGAGGTCTCAAGAGGACACAAGTTGAGGCAAAAAATCCCCTCAGGAACAGATCAGGTTGTGCTTCCCCAGAGACTTACCCTCTACTGCGTCATGATGTGCAGCAATAGCGGCGACATACACTTTCAGGGTGGAGGGAGACAGCCTTCGCTCCAACCATTCTTGCAGGAAGGAAAGCATTGCTCTGACAGAGCATTTCCAGGGGGTCTTCTCGGTGAGAAGAGCAACACTCGATGAACAGGTTCCACTTCAAAGCGTAAGCTTCATGGAGGGCGCTCTCGCTGAAGTGATGGTGTCAACTACTGTTGGGGGTAGGTCACCTAAGTCCTCCGGGTGCCCCGTACCAGAGAAAAAAGCTACTTCCTCAGGGGAATCTGCCAGGGAGGGGCTGTTAAGATGAAATGAACATCAGTTCTAAGAACCAAGTCCGAGTGGGCCAGTAAGGCGCAATCATCAAGACTTGCTCTTCGTCTTCCATGACCTCTGTGCGTGCAGGCTAAATATGGGAAACGCATATTTCTGTAGGCCCTGGAGGGCCGGCTGTGTGCCAGCACATGTAAACTCGGTTCCTTGAGATAATGGGAATGAGTATTGCGTAGACGGTCATGCTATGACGCACACAACTTGGTGTTCGTCAATTCAGTCGAAGTAACCTGAATCGTATGGCGAAATGAGGTGCTTCTATAGGCAGATGCCCCGCCCCCTTTGACGGGGTCAGCGCTCGGTTGGGTGAGATTACATCCCTATTGGCTTATGCAGATGCGCTGCTTCGCCATAGGCTTGTGCAGTTCCCACTGCTCAGCCAATAAGCGCATGCAGAGCTCTGCACTGTTATGGCAGTGCAATAACACTGTGTGATTGAATAAAAGGCTTCAATAAATCAGAGAAAAAGGAGTTTTCCCCATAGCATCTAGCGACGCAATATTTGTTCCCGTTATCTCATGAAACCAAGGTTACGTTAGTAACCGAGATGTTTCTGCTGTTTGTAGTGTGGACACTACAGGAGTTCCCTGTGGGGTTGAAAAGGTTATTTAACAGGCGGTGACTGTGTAGTCGCTGATCCAGTGAAAATATTTTTTTTTGTGGTCTCAAATGAAATAAGTTCACAGTAATAATACGCTCACATTATTAGTGCATTATAAATATTAGTTTCTAAATGTAAGTTTTAAGTTAGGTCGAGTTAAACCGAGTTTTAATTTAATGCATGGTATTTCAATAGTAACACACTGTATATTACAGTAAAGAACTGTACAATTAACAGTAAATTACTGGCAACAGTGTTCCAAGTATTTTACCATTAATTTGCGGGACAATGTTTTACAGTGTGGGTTGTGTGTGTCTTGGTCCGGACTTGACTGACGGGTTTTGCAACATTTTCAAAAGTCTCAGTTTTTGAGGGTCATAAACTCCTGAGTAGTGTGGATGGCAGGCGTAACCGTAGCAAAAGTTATGCATTTTAAAACAAAAATGCACTAGTCTAAACGTAGGTTTTCCACAGTCTGATTGGGAACCTATGCTCTCGAGCCAAATATGGTTCTTTCACTGAGTACCTAATGGCTCGAGGCAGGAAAAAAATAAACAAAACTATTTTTAAACTTTTTTTTTCAATAATCAAAGGTAGTGTCGATTCAGTTAAAAATAAACATTGAATATTTTAAAATATTTTGTCAGCTCCAGTTTGATTCCAGCCTCCTATGAAGACTTCAGATGCTCCAATACCTGTCAAGAGACAGCGCCAACTACTTCGAAGACTTTTTTTCTATCCTAATCATTTTTAACATACTACTTGTATTCATTAGCTACTTCAATGGGCTCATTGTTTCTGCCTTAAATTAATACATTATTAGCCAAATGTGCGATTTGTATATGTAAATTTCTGAAATGCAACACTTAGACAGTCACCTCTGATAACAGATCACTCTAAATTGTAATGTAGACATGCATTTTCTGTAAAGCTGCTTTAAAACAATATGTATTGTGAAAACTAAAGTGCTATACAAATAAATGTGAATCTAATTAAATTTAATTAAAATATTATTTATTGATAGTCAACAACAACAAGTTTAAATTTCACTGGACAATGTGAAGTGGAGCGGTAATTTTCCAGTCATTAATTTTCCACATGGACAGACGAAGCGATCTGAATCTGCGTCGTTGAAACAATGGATGATAATTGACTACACAAAACCAGAACCAAAAGACACATTAATGGTAAGTAGTATTCAAGTTGTATTTAGCCTGTAGCCTATGCACTGGACAGTTTAAATGAAGTCCAGGCGTCTCCAGCCCTATTTATATTTTAACAATATAGATTGTTTCAAAGCAGCTTTACAGTGATCATAGGAAATTAAATATTAAATTAAATAGGAAGCTTGGTAGGCTGAATTGTATTTTAGGATATATTTTGGGATTAAACAAACAAACTCACAGTTGTCGAGTCTCTCCTGCAGTGGCCAGAGTTTGGCCGCCTCCTCTTTACATCCATAAAAGACGACTCTCCCAAAGGGACAAACCTTTGAACAATGTAAAGCAATGTGTAATACGAGTGTAAATAAAATGTATCTTACACAATTTTTTGATTATTTGCACATCACAAGATTTACCCATTAATCGACGAGTGTGTCAGCAACTGCACTGTGTTGCAGGGCGGGATTTCAGCTGACTGGTCAGAGAAAAATAAACAGCTCTTAACTTTCGATTTCCTGAGAATCAAAGGAAACATTTCCTGTATGGGCTAGAAACAATAAACATATAAACAACTATTTAAAATAATAACGATCATAAATATTAACCGAACAGAACATTAAGCACAGTAATGTAAAATAAATAAATAAATAAATAATAACAATAAAAAAGCACCCAACCATAAAGCATTGTTTGCATTTTTGTTAATTATGAAGTTTTGGTTACACTTTATTTTACGGTGTAATATTTATGCAGGCCTACTATAGGGTTAGGATTATGCTAGTTGCATTTAATATGCATCATTTACTGCACTAAAAAAAAATCAGGTGTTCAGGTGTGGAGACAAGGAGGATTCTGGGAAGTGTAGTGCAGAAGAAGACAGACTGGTGCAGACGATGACTGACAGTAACTTAAGTTAAATCAAGAATATTTTTTTGCAGTATTTTTTTCTTCATATTTTTTTAATGTTATTTATTACTAGTAAGTGCATGTAACATGTAACAAGGACACTGTAAAATAAAGTATGACCCAAGTTTTCATCACAAACATTTCTCAGCTTTCAAATGTATGCTGTCCTAATCCATACATAAATTACCATGTGTTGGTGATAATGTCGTGCATATGGACTCTCAGTTTGAAGAACAGAGACAAGCCTCTGTTTAACCTGATCATTAAACTGATGACATCCAGTTAATGCCCACAGTGTACAGCACTTTAGTTCCTCATGTGATGCAATGGGGAATTGCTGATCTGGAATAGGATACGTATTAAATGTGTATTTTCACACTCACCTCACCTTTCTAATGGTGAATATGCAGAAATATTGCAATAATAAGAAAACTCTGCTAATCCGGTATTTATGAAGACAACTTTATGATTGTGTTACTCATTTTCATGTAATCTGATGCATCATCATATGTATTTTCTTTAATACGAAAATGTCACGTAATTTCACAATAAACGTGTCATTTCTAGGGCTGGCAATCAATTAAAAACCATAGTTGCATAATACATAGATTAAACAAATCACAAATAATAACATGCATTAAAATTAGCTTGAGAAGGGTCTCCAAATGAAGATAACTCGATTATTGCAGCTAATTGAAAGGAAAATGCTTTATTATTGACTCTATTGAAGCACTGATCCACAAAATTACAAATCCCACTCCTAAATTCATTAATATTAATCCAGTTATCTGTTAATTTCTATAGGGAAAGCAGAGAGACATATTTGGCCCAGTGAGTTTTGCTGGATCTAATGGGGGGAAATCTGGTTCTGCGCCCAAACAAACTCTCAGTAAAAGCTCATTTTTTGAGATCATCCTCAACCCTGAAACAAAACTTGTTCAGATTTATGGCTTTGATTTTCTGGTACTTTCAACATGTTTCATTAAATATATATTTTATATAAAATATTGTTCATAAATCAATTTCATAAACTTAAACCTCTATAACTTTTTTACTTAAACAATAATCTACCACAGGTCTTTTTTAAAATTAGACCAAATTTAAGTCTGCGCTCCTTTTTGTCTTGTCAAAAACGACTGCGATGGGTCCAGCATTGTTTTGCTGTTGGGTGATAAAGTGCATCTAAATAATGGTACTGAGAATTGAAATTCAAAGTTTTGTGTAAACTCGCTGTATCTAACCAGTTTAAAAACGTTAGGCTAATAATCTCTGTGTATTTTCAGGATCAATGTTTTGTGCTAATCATTCTGTTTTACTTTACTACTGAATTGCAATGAGGTAATGCATACTGGTTCTCCACTACTGCATTATACACAGTGTAACCAGAACATGTCATTTAAACTAAAGGTCAAATATCTGAGCGATGAAGGGTGGAGTGAATAAGGTGAATAATAGTTCCTGAGGTTGGTAAAAACTCGCTTGGCTTTGCACAATAGCAGCTTTTATTAACACTACATGTAAAAAGGCATTGCATTTAAATCATTTCCCCTTCAAAATCTGCCATTTAAAAATATATACTGAACATTAAAAAACATGTAACATTATAAAAGCTCCATCTGGAATATTTCAGTTCAAAACGGCATGCATTTCATGTCACAATGCCGTCTACGCACTGTACATCTGCAGGAGAGATTTTGTTTGAAACAAAATTAAGTCTTTCCTGGTATTTCCTAACAAAAAGCCCACAGGTTTTAAATCAGGAGTCCACTAAAACCAAGAAAAATAGTTCAATTACTTTCCATTATAATAACCATTTAAGAAAATCACCTAAAAGCTTAAAAACGTATTCGCAATATCCAGAATCCAAGGGAACAAATTCATAGTTTACCATGTTTTGTTCAAAAATGCCAACATATAAAAGTGATTGACTGAAGTTATGAGCACAATACAGGATAATAACCAAGTTTGTCATGAAAATACATCCAGAACTTTTGAAAGCGTAATACCTGTAATGTCATACAGTTGGTTTTTATATTAGAGACATTGAAGGAATAGCTCACCCAAAAACGAAACTTTAAACCAGTAGTATCATAGAAGTAGTGGCGAACTGTATTTAAAGTTTCCTGAAGCCATACGATAGCTTTGTCTGAGAAACACTGAGTATTCACGGATTATCGTTCACAAACATGATTCACGCTTGCATATATTCTAGACATGCTTTGATGTGATTGATCACATGATGCGTGAGAACCAATGCAGTTTGGCTTTATTGGTGTGACGTCTTTTCACTTTGAATGAGAATTAAGAAATGCAGTGAATAATGACTTAAATTTGGATGCGGTCTTCAGAAGATTTACAGAACGTTTATGATTATGTTTGGTAATTTTGGGGCTGTATGGTTGAACTATTCCTTTAACATCTCTCAGCAGCAAAAGCATTTATAAAGCAAATATCACAAACATTAGACTCTCTTCAGAACCGAGACACAGTGTCATTTAAAAAAAAAAGGCAAAATCAATGGCCACTTCAACCGATTATCAATGATCAAAATATGTACAAAAATATATATATATCCAATAACACGTTCTCTCTCAACATTGCACAGTAGAATTTCTTGCGTTCACTTCAAGTGTTCAACAATAAAAAATCCCTCCACTTAAAGAAGGAAGGAATGACTACAGGGTTTCTCCTCCTCCAGCGAATGATCTCGGCTCATCTGGAATGAGCATGTAAGGCACTGAACGATGCGATGGCGTCCTCTGCGAGACACAGCCCAGACACTGCAGGCCCAGGCTGCACACACACACACACACACATCCCAACAACGTTTGTGAACGGGTCATGTGACTCTACGGATCTCCAGCCTCCTGTGGGTCTGTCTGTATGAGCATCTCTGTGCTGAGCTCAGGCTGAGTGGGCGGAGTCTCTGTGTGCAAGCTCAGAGTGGGAGGAGTCTCTGTGGGCGAGCTCAGAGTGGGTGGAGTCTGTGTGGGCGGAGTCTCTGTGGGCAAGCTCAGAGTGGGTGGAGTCTGTGTAGGAGGAGTCTCTGTGGGCGAGCTCAGAGTGGGTGGAGTCTGTGTGGGCGGAGTCTCTGTGGGCGAGCTCAGAGTGGGTGGAGTCAGTGTGGGAGGAGTCTCTGTGGGTGGGCTCAGAGTGGGAGGAGTCTCTGTGGGTGGGCTCAGAGTGGGAGGGGTTTGTGTGGGAGGAGTCTCTGTGGGTGGGCTCAGAGTGGGCGGAGTCTGTGTGGGAGGAGTCTCTGTGGGCAGGCTCAGAGTGGGAGGAGTTTGAGTGGGAGGAGTCTCTGTGGGCAGCCTCAGAGTGGGCGGAGTCTGAGTGGGAGGAGTCTCTGTGGGCAGGCTCAGAGTGGGAGGAGTCTGAGTGTGCAGGGTCTGAGTGGGAGGAGTCTCTGTGGGCAAGCTCAGAGTGGGAGGAGTCTGAGTGTGCAGGGTCTCTGTGGGCGGGGTCAGTGTGGGCAGAGTCTGAGTGGGCGGAGTCTGAGTCACTTCAGAAGAGTGATAGTAAGGCAGGAACGATCGCTCCGCTGCACAGGAACGCATGGCCAGATGTGTGTGTTGCAGAAGAAGAGGGAATCGGGAGGTGAAGTAGGAGACAAACTCATCTGGAATGGATCCCAGCGTTTCCTGGACTTCATCGGGTAACTCTCGGTAATGGTGTTTCTATAGAGGAAAAGAGATGAGAGAACTGAGAACGCGGAAGAGAGAACGTTTTTGTGAAATGGTTTGCAAATATATATATTTTTTTGCAACATGGATGTAAATTGTAAGTTAAGTTATGAATTCAAATCAATTAATTATTTAGTAATTATGGTAACACTTTAAATAATGTTAACTAATGAACCTTATTGTAATGTATGAACTAACATGAACTCACAATGAGCAATACATTTGTTACTGTATTTATTAATCTTTGTTAATGTTCGTTTTATATAAATATAACTGTTCATTGTTTGTTCATGTTAGTTCACAGTGCATTAACTACTGTTAATATATACAACCTCTGATTAGAGCTTAGATTCTCTACCCGAGCCCGAGCCCGAGCCCGGCCCGACCCGACCCGAGCCGATATTTCCCACCACTATGCTCGGGTCGGGTCGGGCCCTTGATCAAGCACGTCACGTGTCACGCGCAGCGTCTCCTCCACTCGCACGCACGCACACTGTATTGTGTAGCTTAAGTGCAACATGGAGCTTGAAGAAGTAAAGACAAAAAAGAAAACAGGAGAATTAACTTTGAGCAAGTATGAAGGAAAGTCGGAGGTATGGAAATATTTTAAATTAGTCGTGGGCAGTGACAACATATGTGTTGGCTTTGTTGAGTGCAAGTGCGGCGCGCTGCTATGACAGCAAAAAAACGGGGACTTCGACGATGAGCAGACACATGAAGCAGGCTTGCCATGACAGAAAGGATGATAGTCAGCCTTCAATGTCCTCTTTTGTTACTTCTCCAAGCATACCGCTGAGGGCGAGGTTTTCTTTCTTTCTTTTTTTTTTTTTTTTTACGTTTCTTCATTCGGATCCATTCGATTCTGAATAAATAAACAACGCAGTTTACATGCTTCGTCCTTGTTACATTATTCATAAAGATAATAATTAATAAATGCACGCAATAAAGGCAACATGCCTTTCAACTTAAGTGTGCAAAATTCAGAATTAAATGAATGTGTAGCAATTTGTACAAATAGAGAGTCTGTGTATAGTACGTGTTGTAGCCTTTAAATAAGCGCATTTAGTTGCATATTAAAACATTATAATGTTATTTTTTTCCATCTATGTTGATAATGAAAGTGAACCGAGTAGATAGGAGGATGCGCAATATCGGGAGACATGGAGTGGTTCAGGCATGATTTTGACCACTTAATTATGTTTTGTTTTGTAGAAAGCCTTTCTTTAAAGTGAATTTCGTTTTGTATAAATTGTATCTTAATTTTAATAAATTTTTCATAAACCAATTGCCTGTATTTAATAAGAAGCAAATATAGCAGACAATATAATCATGACATGAAGGCGCTGGCGAGCCGCGGTCACCATAGCCTGTGAACTGGAGCATCTCATCATAAATTAAATCAATTCTCGGCACGCTGGTCACCGAATTTACAAATGCACATCTTGCTTGTTGCACGCGTCGCACACATATGTCGAAATAACATTATTAATAATAATGAATCTGTAAGAATAGGCCTATTTGATTGAATGCTGAATGTTGTGCTTGTTCAATTTAATAAAATTAAAACTTTCATTGTGATAATTAAAATAGGCTAATTGAATATTAAATATTAAGTAGCCAATTTTTGTACATTTCTTAATAGTATTTATATAATATATATACTGTAAAATTGCGCAGCTCTCCACTGTCAATGGTCTAGCACCTGCGTTAAAAAAAACGATCTGGCGTCGCCCCTGGTTATAACGGCCCACGTATTAAAAACGGTCGGGTTTAAATCGGGCTCATAATTACAGTTAATGTGTCGGGCCGGGCCGGGCTCGGACACAACGTGCACGGGCTCGGGTTGGGTCGGGCTTGATTTTTTGGGCCCGATCTAAGCTCTACCTCTGATTTAAATAACGTATTAGTAAATGTTGAAATTAATATTAACTAAGATTAATAAATGCTGTTTATGTGCAGTTCATCCTTAGTTTATGTTAACTAATGTAGTTAACTAATGTATGTTATTGTAAAGTATTACCATAATTATTGTAACTGATTGTTTATTAACAGCTATTTGAAAAAAAAAAAAACTCAAAAATTTAAAATATGTGATATCCAACAAAACAATTAGATACAATGTATTGAAAAAAAAAACAAATTCATGTTCAACCTGTACAAAAATCATTTCACGCCGCTGTAAACTGTGTTGCTATAAACACAAGATATTTGTGGTATCGGTAAACTCATGTACCTTATTCCTCATGGCACGTAACAGATCTCTGACTGATCCGCCTTTGTACGAACGAAATCTGCGTAGATCTGTGAAAGAACACTATAATTTAATGGTGCGCAGAGCAAAATTTTCACATTTAAAATTCAAACAAGAATTGCATGTGGTTAATCTATTTACAATTTACTATTTACAGTCTTAAGGTCCTTGCACACCGAGTCCGAAATTTTTAGTATGTGTTTTTTCGTATTCGTGATTCAGTGGCTTTGAATTGTCAAAACACCGCTCATAATGCTTGCTATGGATGCGAAAAACGCAGAAAATCGAACCCGATCTGAATTTTTTTTTAAGACGCGTTGTTTCGCAGTCAGTGTGTAAACGTGATTGACACAACGTGAGGTCGTGTTTAGTATTTAACTTGTGAAAATTTCGGATGTGAATTTCGGACTCAGTGTGCAAGGACCTTAAGAATTAAAAAACTAATAGTAAATCCAGTAATCCAGTACCGGTCTGTAGAGGAACAGTGATATGATCCCTCCAATCAGCTTTGACCACGACCCGCCCTCCTCTCTCCAGCTGCCTCACGATTGGTCCATCTAACGGCTCCTTCTCAATCCTATCGCTCACATCCTGCAAAACAACACCAAATATGCCATTTACAAGCCATGTTAGGAGAATCTGCTGCTATTTTTTTTTACGCTTTGGCTGAATTTCTCTGAAAAATTATTTGAAAAGGATGGTGAACAGCATTTTTTTATTTTATAAATGTTCCTTGTTGTCCACTTATAATGTTGGTAGGATTTTTATATCAGAATTTGTAATAATTTAGAAATAAATAGCCATTTATAATTTCTAGAAGAATCTGCTGCTATTTTTCTTTCCGCTTTGGCAGAGTTTCTCTGAAAAACGTCTTTTTCGGTAACACTTTATACCTTGTTATAACACTTTATACACTTTATAACATGTGTCCTTGTTACACATGTTATTAGATTTCAGGACTAGAGACACGCATTCAAACTTTAATCGAGGATAGTAAGAGTGCAAGGGCTTTAGATAGGCTACTACTTTAGATGCGACTAGCTTAGAGAACACTGTACATTGTTCGGTTCCGGCTGTAGAGCCCGTGCAGCAGGGCAACTGGGTGACGGTGAGACGCTGTAGTCGCGGGACAAAACACCGCTCTTCTGTTCCGATTACAACATCAAACAGATTCTCCCCACTCAGTAAAACACCCACTGAGAATCCTGTTGAATGAGCCATAGTTATTGGCGATTCTATTACACGGAACGTGAAAATAGAGACACCAGCCAGCATAGTCACATGTTTGCCGGGAGCCAGAGCGTCTGACTTCAAAGCTCATTTAAAAGTGCTGGCTAATGCTAATCGTAAATTCTCTAAGATTATTATTCACGTCGGCACTAATGATGTTCGACTTCATCAGTCGGAGATCACTAAAATTAATATTAAAGAGATGTGTGACCTCGCAAGTACGATGTCAGGCACTGTAATTTGCTCTGGCCCCCTTCCTGTTCCTGACACAACACGTGTCAGGACCTACTCATTGTCGTAATCATACTCTAGATCTAATATTATCACATGGAATCAATGTTGATGCCGTTGAAATTCTGCAGCAGAGCGATGACATCTCAGATCATTAGCTAGTCTCGTGTAAACTACATTTAACCAAGGCTGCAAAGCCGACTCCGTGTTACAAATATGTTAGACCTATCACTTCTGCCACGAAAGATTGCTTTATTAATAATCTTCCTGATCAGTGTCATCATCTCAGCATCCCAGATAGCTTAGCAGAACTCGATATTGCAACAGAAACTTTTAACTCTCTCTTTTCCAGCACTTAAGACACAGTTGCTCCGTTGCGCTTAAAGAAGATTGAAGAAAATAGTCCAACGCCGTGGTACAACGAGCACACTGGCTGCTCTCCCTTAAGAGAGCAGCCAGAAAAATGGAGCGAAACTGGAAGAAAACAAAATTTCATGCATTATTTCATGCATATTTCGCATTTCATGGAAAGAGAGCATGATTGCATACAGAGAGGCCTTAAAAACTGCTAGATCTGATTATTTTTCAACCCTATCAGAAGAAAATAAACATAATCCTAGGTATTTATTTGAAACAGTGGCAAAGTTAACAAAAAATAAAGTTTCAAGCCCAGAAGTTTGCAAGCAGCACAGCAGTAATGACTTCATGAACTTCTTCACTTGCAAGATTGATAATATCACAAAGTCTAACTGTGTACTGTGTACAAAGTCTAACAGTAGAATTCAGGAATAGAAATTAAAAATTAAGCCTAAATGTAAAATAACACCATTTGTTTACTGTACTGTAGACATTAAATAGTTTAATCTTTGTTAAAGCTGTATTTTGTTGTTTTATTTACATTAATGACAGACAGCATTAGGAATATTAGGCTGTTGTCACTTTAAGACTGAATAAATAAAAGACCTGACACGCATCCGGTTTCTTTCTCAACTGTTCACTTATGACATAACCGGGAGAATACTTGCCGGGATGGGTATTGAGATGGGTATTTAGATATCATTTTGTGTATGTGTCCGTTCAAGGGCAAGGAAACGCGAAAGAGGAATCAATTCGGTGTTCGAGCGCCTCTCTCTTTTCTCTCTCTCTCTCTCTCTCTCTCTCTCTAAAGCGCGCGAGTCTCGATTTTCGCCTCTTCTTCTGCGTTTAAAATTGTTTGAATGTGTAAATTGGCAAGACAAAACACGACCAAATTTATAAACTTTCACTCTATGATGGTTAAATTTAGCAGTTAATCCGCGAATCACACGCTCTGATCCGTACAGATCCCGATCAACTGCGATCCGTTTCACACCTATGATGAATTAATTTCCATTATGTAATAAAAACCAGGAAGAAGTAAATGAGCCCTTTTTGGCAGCTAGCTTTCAATAAAAGCTGTTTTTGGACTAACAAGGACGTTTTGAGTTTGGAAAGGTACAGTGTGTTTTTTATAGGGCTGCCCCCTAATAGTCGATTTACTGTTAGTCGACTAGTATTTTTTATTTTATTATTATATTTATTTTATTTTAGTTTTATTAGTAATTTTATTCGTCGGTTAAATGCAGAAAAAAATAACTCCACAGAAAGTGGCAAAATCGAACAGCCTGTGACGGACATATGCAAATATGGCTTATCAATTGAAACATGTAAATAGTAGCAACTTTACATGTCCATGATTGCATTGCATTTAAACATAAAATACTCCATCATTTTTCAGTCATACAGATAAGAGTAATGCAAACTGTAAAGGGACTACTTTTATTTTTGTAAACTCACAACAACAAGAAAACGTTGTGCTTTTGTAAAATAAAAAATGGAAAAAACAAGATATGCGCTTTCTGCCATCTCGGTCTGAGTGAACTTGAGCGCGTCACAATAATGAACCGAAACTCAATGTATACTTGCCTCACAGACATGAGAAATACAACTATAGAAAGCTTGAAATACTACTTTTGGATGGACAAATTCAAATGGAAAATAAATATTCTCAAGTTTTGTAATCCGTATGAAACGAGCATATAGTTAATATATGATATAAAATCTAAAATGTTAATAAAATGTTCACTACTGCGGTGACTTAATGTTTTTTGTGTTTTCGGCTGCAGAGATTATCAACAAATTAGTAAAATGTTTATAGACAGTCTCCTCCTGATTTTTTCACTTTATCGTTATCATTATCACTGTATTTGCTGGTGTTCTGTGGCAAGCTTTATGTGAGCACTTGAGCTGGTTAGGCTAAAAAAAAGGCTCATTATTATGACTTAAGGCTTATTAATATAAACATGCAATTAGTCGACTAATGGCTTAAATGAACGACTAATAGTCGACTATAAAAATCTTTAGTGGAGGGCAGCACTAGTTTTTTTTATAGTCCAAAAGCTCAAGGAAATTTGATTTCTCAATTCATGACCCCTTTGATAGTGCGCTTCAAACAATACTGTCCTGCCCTCACTTCTGGAAATCGAAAGAATTGAAATGATCTTATCTTTGGTATTTTGCTGTGATTTTCTGCCTTCCTGGCAAGGCATGGTTTGCATAAGATGTGTTTTACCAGGATAGATAAGTGTGTGTGACTCTCACACCTGGAAGAAGTGCAGCTGTTTCTCCAGACTCCAGAAGAAGGGGTGTTTCAGCACTCGCTCAGACGAGGGCCTCTTCTCCGGGTCACTGCTCAACATCTGCTCGATCAGGTTTCGGCACACGATACCTTCTGCATCAACCAATCACATGATCAGAGACCGGTCTAAGATATACAGCCAAACCACAGTTTATTCACACACCTTCAACATTTCTCACATTATCACAGTAAATTCACTTTAGTTTAGAAAATGGTAATAAAATATGAGATTAAATCAGTTGATATTTCACTGGTTTTGTCCTTCTGTTAGACTGTCTCACACATGAATTGTATTGAATATCTGTCAGATGTTAAATTTAACTACACAATTAGATAATACCAGTTTAGATCAACCAGTTACCAAGCAATGCTTCATTCTGTTCAGTTTGTGGTGTAAAAATGTTGCATTAGCAATTAAAGAAAAAACACGTATAATGCGATTTCTTGTTTTTCTTTTTCTTTAGTGTGTTATGTTGCTGTTAGTGAAGTATAAGCTCAAAGTGTCAGAGCTAAAGAGATATTCTTTATAAAAGTTCAGGCTCAGCCACACATTCCTAAAACGCTTCGTTCACACACACCTCCACATCTCTACGTCAGTGTGTGTGAGGAAGAGTTTCAAAACACCGCCCACATGTACACGCAGAGAAAGAAGGCGTAACTTTAATGTGTGGTCAGTAATTATGTCCCCGATTAAATATATAACCCCTTTAGGCAAAACATGGTCATGTCAAAGTGTGTGTTTCTGGTTAGAGTGCGTTTTCAGTGTGTGTTTTTGGTCAGGGTGTATTTTGAGTGTGTGTACTGGTATGTGTGTGTTGGGCTGGTGTGTGTTGGTCAGGGTGTGATATGTGTGTGTGGTGGTACCGTGTGTGTTACCGTGTGTGTCGGGCTGTAAGAGCTTGAGGGAATAGGTGCTGGTGTGTGTGTGTGTTACCGTGTGTGTCGGGCTGGTGTGTGTGTGTGTGTGTGTTACCGTGTGTCGGGCTGTAAGAGCTTGAGGGAATAGGTGCTGGTGTGTGTGTGTGTTACCGTGTGTGTCGGGCTGGTGTGTGTGTGTGTGTGTGTTACCGTGTGTCGGGCTGTAAGAGCTTGAGGTAGTAGGTGCTGGTGTGTGTGTATGTTACCGTGTGTGTCGGGCTGGTGTGTGTGTGTTACCGTGTGTGTCGGGCTGGTGTGTGTGTGTGTGTTACCGTGTGTGTCGGGCTGGTGTGTGTGTGTGTGTTACCGTGTGTGTCGGGCTGGTGTGTGTGTGTGTGTTACCGTGTGTGTCGGGCTGGTGTGTGTGTGTGTGTTACCGTGTGTGTCGGGCTGTAAGAGATCGAGGGAATAGGTGCTGGTGTGTGTGTGTGTGTTACCGTGTGTGTTACCGTGTGTCGGGCTGTAAGAGCTTGAGGGAGTAGGTGCTGGTGTGTGTGTGTGTGTTACCGTGTATGTCGGGCTGATGTGTGTGTGTGTGTTACCGTGTGTGTCGGGCTGGTGTGTGGGTGTGTGTGTGTGTGTGTGTTACCGTGTGTGTCGGGCTGTAAGAGCTTGAGGGAGTAGGTGCTGGTGTGTGTGTGTGTGTTACCGTGTATGTCGGGCTGATGTGTGTGTGTGTGTTACCGTGTGTGTCGGGCTGGTGTGTGGGTGTGTGTGGGTGTGTGTGTGTGTGTGTGTTACCGTGTGTGTCGGGCTGTAAGAGCTCGAGGGAGTAGGTGCTGGTGTGTGTGTGTTACCGTGTGTGTTACCGTGTGTGTCGGGCTGTAAGAGCTCGAGGGAGTAGGTGCAGGTGTGTGTGTGTGTGTTACCGTGTGTGTCGGGCTGTAAGAGCTCGAGGGAATAGGTGCTGGTGTGTGTGTGTGTGTGTTACCGTGTGTGTCGGGCTGTTAGAGCTCGAGGGAATAGGTGCTGGTGTGTGTGTGTTACCGTGTGTGTCGGGCTGTAAGAGCTCGAGGGAATAGGTGCTGGTGTGTGTGTGTGTTACCGTGTGTGTCGGGCTGTAAGAGCTCGAGGGAATAGGTGCTGGTGTGTGTGTATGTTACCGTGTGTGTCGGGCTGGTGTGTGTGTGTTACCGTGTGTGTCGGGCTGGTGTGTGTGTGTGTGTTACCGTGTGTGTCGGGCTGGTGTGTGTGTGTGTGTTACCGTGTGTGTCGGGCTGTAAGAGATCGAGGGAATAGGTGCTGGTGTGTGTGTGTGTGTTACCGTGTGTGTTACCGTGTGTCGGGCTGTAAGAGCTTGAGGGAGTAGGTGCTGGTGTGTGTGTGTGTGTTACCGTGTATGTCGGGCTGATGTGTGTGTGTGTGTTACCGTGTGTGTCGGGCTGGTGTGTGGGTGTGTGTGTGTGTGTGTGTTACCGTGTGTGTCGGGCTGTAAGAGCTCGAGGGAGTAGGTGCTGGTGTGTGTGTGTGTGTGTTACCGTGTGTGTCGGGCTGTAAGAGCTCGAGGGAGTAGGTGCAGGTGTGTGTGTGTGTGTTACCGTGTGTGTCGGGCTGTAAGAGCTCGAGGGAATAGGTGCTGGTGTGTGTGTGTGTGTGTTACCGTGTGTGTCGGGCTGTTAGAGCTCGAGGGAATAGGTGCTGGTGTGTGTGTGTTACCGTGTGTGTCGGGCTGTAAGAGCTCGAGGGAATAGGTGCTGGTGTGTGTGTGTGTTACCGTGTGTGTCGGGCTGTAAGAGCTCGAGGGAATAGGTGCTGGTGTGTGTGTATGTTACCGTGTGTGTCGGGCTGGTGTGTGTGTGTTACCGTGTGTGTCGGGCTGGTGTGTGTGTGTGTGTTACCGTGTGTGTCGGGCTGGTGTGTGTGTGTGTGTGTTACCGTGTGTGTCGGGCTGGTGTGTGTGTGTGTGTTACCGTGTGTGTCGGGCTGGTGTGTGTGTGTGTGTTACCGTGTGTGTCGGGCTGTAAGAGATCGAGAGAATAGGTGCTGGTGTGTGTGTGTGTGTTACCGTGTGTGTTACCGTGTGTCGGGCTGTAAGAGCTTGAGGGAGTAGGTGCTGGTGTGTGTGTGTGTGTTACCGTGTATGTCGGGCTGATGTGTGTGTGTGTGTTACCGTGTGTGTCGGGCTGGTGTGTGGGTGTTTGTGTGTGTGTGTGTTACCGTGTGTGTCGGGCTGTAAGAGCTCGAGGGAGTAGGTGCTGGTGTGTGTGTGTGTGTGTTACCGTGTGTGTTACCGTGTGTGTCGGGCTGTAAGAGCTCGAGGGAGTAGGTGCAGGTGTGTGTGTGTGTGTTACCGTGTGTGTCGGGCTGTAAGAGCTCGAGGGAATAGGTGCTGGTGTGTGTGTGTGTGTGTTACCGTGTGTGTCGGGCTGTTAGAGCTCGAGGGAATAGGTGCTGGTGTGTGTGTGTGTGTTACCGTGTGTGTCGGGCTGTAAGAGCTCGAGGGAGTAGGTGCTGGTGTGTGTGTGTTACCGTGTGTGTCGGGCTGTAAGAGCTCGAGGGAATAGGTGCTGGTGTGTGTGTGTGTTACCGTGTGTGTCGGGCTGTAAGAGCTCGAGGGAATAGGTGCTGGTGTGTGTGTGTGTTACCGTGTGTGTCGGGCTGTAAGAGCTCGAGGGAATAGGTGCTGGTGTGTGTGTGTGTGTTACCGTGTGTGTCGGGCTGTAAGAGCTCGAAGGAATAGGTGCTGGTGTGTGTGTGTGTTACCGTGTGTGTCGGGCTGTAAGAGCTCGAGGGAATAGGTGCTGGTGTGTGTGTGTGTGTTACTGTGTGTGTCGGGCTGTAAGAGCTCGAAGGAATAGGTGCTGGTGTGTGTGTGTGTTACCGTGTGTGTCGGGCTGTAAGAGCTCGAGGGAATAGGTGCTGGTGTGTGTGTGTGTTACCGTGTGTGTCGGGCTGTAAGAGCTCGAGGGAATAGGTGCTGGTGTGTGTGTGTGTGTTACCGTGTGTGTCGGGCTGTAAGAGCTCGAGGGAGTAGGTGCTGGTGTGTGTGTGTTACCGTGTGTGTCGGGCTGTAAGAGCTCGAAGGAATAGGTGCTGGTGTGTGTGTGTGTTACCGTGTGTGTCGGGCTGTAAGAACTCGAGGGAATAGGTGCTGGTGTGTGTGTGTGTTACCGTGTGTGTCGGGCTGTAAGAGCTCGAGGGAATAGGTGCTGGTGTGTGTGTGTGTGTTACCGTGTGTGTCGGGCTGTAAGAGCTCGAGGGAGTAGGTGCTGGTGTGTGTGTGTTACCGTGTGTGTCGGGCTGTAAGAGCTCGAAGGAATAGGTGCTGGTGTGTGTGTGTGTTACCGTGTGTGTCGGGCTGTAAGAGCTCGAGGGAATAGGTGCTGGTGTGTGTGTGTTACCGTGTGTGTCGGGCTGTAAGAGCTCGAGGGAGTAGGTGCTGGTGTGTGTGTGTGTGTTACCGTGTGTGTCGGGCTGTAAGAGCTCAAGGGAGTAGGTGCTGGTGTGTGTGTGTTACCGTGTGTGTCGGGCTGTAAGAGCTCGAGGGAGTAGGTGCTGGTGTGTGTGTGTTACCGTGTGTGTCGGGCTGTAAGAGCTCGAGGGAGTAGGTGCTGGTGTGTGTGTGTGTGTTACCGTGTGTGTTACCGTGTGTGTCGGGCTGTAAGAGCTCGAGGGAATAGGTGCTGGTGTGTGTGTGTGTTACCGTGTGTGTCGGGCTGTAAGAGCTCGAGGGAATAGGTGCTGGTGTGTGTGTGTGTTACCGTGTGTGTCGGGCTGTAAGAGCTCGAAGGAATAGGTGCTGGTGTGTGTGTGTGTTACCGTGTGTGTCGGGCTGTAAGAGCTCGAGGGAATAGGTGCTGGTGTGTGTGTGTGTTACCGTGTGTGTCGGGCTGTAAGAGCTCGAGGGAATAGGTGCTGGTGTGTGTGTGTGTTACCGTGTGTGTCGGGCTGTAAGAGCTCGAGGGAATAGGTGCTGGTGTGTGTGTGTGTTACCGTGTGTGTCGGGCTGTAAGAGCTCGAGGGAATAGGTGCTGGTGTGTGTGTGTGTTACCGTGTGTGTCGGGCTGTAAGAGCTCGAGGGAGTAGGTGCTGGTGTGTGTGTGTTACCGTGTGTGTCGGGCTGTAAGAGCTCGAAGGAATAGGTGCTGGTGTGTGTGTGTGTTACCGTGTGTGTCGGGCTGTAAGAGCTCGAAGGAATAGGTGCTGGTGTGTGTGTGTGTGTTACCGTGTGTGTTACCGTGTGTGTCGGGCTGTAAGAGCTCGAAGGAATAGGTGCTGGTGTGTGTGTGTGTTACCGTGTGTGTCGGGCTGTAAGAGCTCGAGGGAGTAGGTGCTGGTGTGTGTGTGTTACCGTGTGTGTCGGGCTGTAAGAGCTCGAGGGAATAGGTGCTGGTGTGTGTGTGTGTTACCGTGTGTGTCGGGCTGTAAGAGCTCGAGGGAATAGGTGCTGGTGTGTGTGTGTGTGTTACCGTGTGTGTCGGGCTGTAAGAGCTCGAGGGAGTAGGTGCTGGTGTGTGTGTGTTACCGTGTGTGTCGGGCTGTAAGAGCTCGAAGGAATAGGTGCTGGTGTGTGTGTGTGTTACCGTGTGTGTCGGGCTGTAAGAGCTCGAAGGAATAGGTGCTGGTGTGTGTGTGTGTGTTACCGTGTGTGTTACCGTGTGTGTCGGGCTGTAAGAGCTCGAGGGAGTAGGTGCTGGTGTGTGTGTGTGTGTTACTGTGTGTGTTACCGTGTGTGTCGGGCTGTAAGAGCTCGAAGGAATAGGTGCTGGTGTGTGTTACCGTGTGTGTCGGGCTGTAAGAGCTCGAGGGAATAGGTGCTGGTGTGTGTGTGTGTGTTACCGTGTGTGTCGGGCTGTAAGAGCTCGAGGGAGTAGGTGCAGGTGTGTGTGTGTGTGTTACCGTGTGTGTCGGGCTGTAAGAGCTCGAGGGAATAGGTGCTGGTGTGTGTGTGTTACCGTGTGTGTCGGGCTGTTAGAGCTCGAGGGAATAGGTGCTGGTGTGTGTGTGTTACCGTGTGTGTCGGGCTGTAAGAGCTCGAGGGAATAGGTGCTGGTGTTTGTGTGTGTTACCGTGTGTGTCGGGCTGTAAGAGCTCGGGGGAATAGGTGCTGGTGTGTGTGTGTGTTACCGTGTGTGTCGGGCTGTAAGAGCTCGAGGGAATAGGTGCTGGTGTGTGTGTGTGTGTGTTACCGTGTGTGTCGGGCTGTAAGAGCTTGAGGGAGTAGGTGCTGGTGTGTGTGTGTGTGTTACCGTGTGTGTCGGGCTGTAAGAGCTCGAAGGAATAGGTGCTGGTGTGTGTGTTACCGTGTGTGTCGGGCTGTAAGAGCTCGAGGGAATAGGTGCTGGTGTGTGTGTGTGTTACCGTGTGTGTCGGGCTGTAAGAGCTCGAGGGAGTAGGTGCTGGTGTGTGTGTGTTACCGTGTGTGTCGGGCTGTAAGAGCTCGAGGGAATAGGTGCTGGTGTGTGTGTGTGTTACCGTGTGTGTCGGGCTGTAAGAGCTCGAGGGAATAGGTGCTGGTGTGTGTGTGTGTGTTACCGTGTGTGTCGGGCTGTAAGAGCTCGAGGGAGTAGGTGCTGGTGTGTGTGTGTTACCGTGTGTGTCGGGCTGTAAGAGCTTGAAGGAATAGGTGCTGGTGTGTGTGTGTGTTACCGTGTGTGTCGGGCTGTAAGAGCTCGAAGGAATAGGTGCTGGTGTGTGTGTGTGTGTTACCGTGTGTGTTACCGTGTGTGTCGGGCTGTAAGAGCTCGAAGGAATAGGTGCTGGTGTGTGTGTGTGTTACCGTGTGTGTCGGGCTGTAAGAGCTCGAGGGAATAGGTGCTGGTGTGTGTGTGTGTGTTACAGTGTGTGTCGGGCTGTAAGAGCTCGAGGGAGTAGGTGCAGGTGTGTGTGTGTGTGTTACCGTGTGTGTCGGGCTGTAAGAGCTCGAGGGAATAGGTGCTGGTGTGTGTGTGTTACCGTGTGTGTCGGGCTGTTAGAGCTCGAGGGAATAGGTGCTGGTGTGTGTGTGTTACCGTGTGTGTCGGGCTGTAAGAGCTCGAGGGAATAGGTGCTGGTGTTTGTGTGTGTTACCGTGTGTGTCGGGCTGTAAGAGCTCGGGGGAATAGGTGCTGGTGTGTGTGTGTGTTACCGTGTGTGTCGGGCTGTAAGAGCTCGAGGGAATAGGTGCTGGTGTGTGTGTGTGTGTGTTACCGTGTGTGTCGGGCTGTAAGAGCTCGAGGGAGTAGGTGCTGGTGTGTGTGTGTGTGTTACCGTGTGTGTCGGGCTGTAAGAGCTCGAAGGAATAGGTGCTGGTGTGTGTGTGTGTTACCGTGTGTGTCGGGCTGTAAGAGCTCGAGGGAATAGGTGCTGGTGTGTGTGTGTGTTACCGTGTGTGTCGGGCTGTAAGAGCTCGAGGGAGTAGGTGCTGGTGTGTGTGTGTTACCGTGTGTGTCGGGCTGTAAGAGCTCGAGGGAATAGGTGCTGGTGTGTGTGTGTGTTACCGTGTGTGTCGGGCTGTAAGAGCTCGAGGGAATAGGTGCTGGTGTGTGTGTTACCGTGTGTGTCGGGCTGTAAGAGCTCGAGGGAGTAGGTGCTGGTGTGTGTGTGTTACCGTATGTGTCGGGCTGTAAGAGCTTGAAGGAATAGGTGCTGGTGTGTGTGTGTGTTACCGTGTGTGTCGGGCTGTAAGAGCTCGAAGGAATAGGTGCTGGTGTGTGTGTGTGTGTTACCGTGTGTGTTACCGTGTGTGTCGGGCTGTAAGAGCTCGAAGGAATAGGTGCTGGTGTGTGTGTGTGTGTTACCGTGTGTGTTACCGTGTGTGTCGGGCTGTAAGAGCTCGAGGGAGTAGGTGCTGGTGTGTGTGTGTGTGTTACTGTGTGTGTTACCGTGTGTGTCGGGCTGTAAGAGCTCGAAGGAATAGGTGCTGGTGTGTGTTACCGTGTGTGTCGGGCTGTAAGAGCTCGAGGGAATAGGTGCTGGTGTGTGTGTGTGTGTTACCGTGTGTGTCGGGCTGTAAGAGCTCGAGGGAGTAGGTGCAGGTGTGTGTGTGTGTGTTACCGTGTGTGTCGGGCTGTAAGAGCTCGAGGGAATAGGTGCTGGTGTGTGTGTGTTACCGTGTGTGTCGGGCTGTTAGAGCTCGAGGGAATAGGTGCTGGTGTGTGTGTGTTACCGTGTGTGTCGGGCTGTAAGAGCTCGAGGGAATAGGTGCTGGTGTTTGTGTGTGTTACCGTGTGTGTCGGGCTGTAAGAGCTCGGGGGAATAGGTGCTGGTGTGTGTGTGTGTTACCGTGTGTGTCGGGCTGTAAGAGCTCGAGGGAATAGGTGCTGGTGTGTGTGTGTGTGTGTTACCGTGTGTGTCGGGCTGTAAGAGCTTGAGGGAGTAGGTGCTGGTGTGTGTGTGTGTGTTATCGTGTGTGTCGGGCTGTAAGAGCTCGAAGGAATAGGTGCTGGTGTGTGTGTTACCGTGTGTGTCGGGCTGTAAGAGCTCGAGGGAATAGGTGCTGGTGTGTGTGTGTGTTACCGTGTGTGTCGGGCTGTAAGAGCTCGAGGGAGTAGGTGCTGGTGTGTGTGTGTTACCGTGTGTGTCGGGCTGTAAGAGCTCGAGGGAATAGGTGCTGGTGTGTGTGTGTGTTACCGTGTGTGTCGGGCTGTAAGAGCTCGAGGGAATAGGTGCTGGTGTGTGTGTGTGTGTTACCGTGTGTGTCGGGCTGTAAGAGCTCGAGGGAGTAGGTGCTGGTGTGTGTGTGTTACCGTGTGTGTCGGGCTGTAAGAGCTTGAAGGAATAGGTGCTGGTGTGTGTGTGTGTTACCGTGTGTGTCGGGCTGTAAGAGCTCGAAGGAATAGGTGCTGGTGTGTGTGTGTGTTACCGTGTGTGTTACCGTGTGTGTCGGGCTGTAAGAGCTCGAAGGAATAGGTGCTGGTGTGTGTGTGTGTGTTACCGTGTGTGTTACCGTGTGTGTCGGGCTGTAAGAGCTCGAGGGAGTAGGTGCTGGTGTGTGTGTGTGTGTTACCGTGTGTGTTACCGTGTGTGTCGGGCTGTAAGAGCTCGAAGGAATAGGTGCTGGTGTGTGTTACCGTGTGTGTCGGGCTGTAAGAGCTCGAGGGAATAGGTGCTGGTGTGTGTGTGTGTTACCGTGTGTGTCGGGCTGTAAGAGCTCGAGGGAATAGGTGCTGGTGTGTGTGTGTGTTACCGTGTGTGTCGGGCTGTAAGAGCTCGAGGGAATAGGTGCTGGTGTGTGTGTGTGTTACCGTGTGTGTCGGGCTGTAAGAGCTCGAGGGAATAGGTGCTGGTGTGTGTGTGTGTTACCGTGTGTGTCGGGCTGTAAGAGCTCGAGGGAATAGGTGCTGGTGTGTGTGTGTGTTACCGTGTGTGTCGGGCTGTAAGAGCTCGAGGGAGTAGGTGCTGGTGTGTGTGTGTTACCGTGTGTGTCGGGCTGTAAGAGCTCGAAGGAATAGGTGCTGGTGTGTGTGTGTGTTACCGTGTGTGTCGGGCTGTAAGAGCTCGAAGGAATAGGTGCTGGTGTGTGTGTGTGTGTTACCGTGTGTGTTACCGTGTGTGTCGGGCTGTAAGAGCTCGAAGGAATAGGTGCTGGTGTGTGTGTGTGTTACCGTGTGTGTCGGGCTGTAAGAGCTTGAAGGAATAGGTGCTGGTGTGTGTGTGTGTGTGTTACCGTGTGTGTTACCGTGTGTGTCGGGCTGTAAGAGCTCGAAGGAATAGGTGCTGGTGTGTGTGTGTGTTACCGTGTGTGTCGGGCTGTAAGAGCTCGAGGGAGTAGGTGCTGGTGTGTGTGTGTTACCGTGTGTGTCGGGCTGTAAGAGCTCGAGGGAATAGGTGCTGGTGTGTGTGT
This sequence comes from Gila orcuttii, assembly GCA_026230005.1. Lineage (NCBI taxonomy): Eukaryota > Metazoa > Chordata > Actinopteri > Cypriniformes > Leuciscidae > Gila > Gila orcuttii. The sequence continues at coordinate 9,194,119 of JAPDVR010000003.1, forward strand.
GTGTTACCGTGTGTGTCGGGCTGTAAGAGCTCGAGGGAATAGGTGCTGGTGTGTGTGTGTGTGTTACCGTGTGTGTCGGGCTGTAAGAGCTCGAGGGAGTAGGTGCTGGTGTGTGTGTGTTACCGTGTGTGTCGGGCTGTAAGAGCTCGAAGGAATAGGTGCTGGTGTGTGTGTGTGTTACCGTGTGTGTCGGGCTGTAAGAGCTCGAAGGAATAGGTGCTGGTGTGTGTGTGTGTTACCGTGTGTGTTACCGTGTGTGTCGGGCTGTAAGAGCTCGAAGGAATAGGTGCTGGTGTGTGTGTGTGTGTTACCGTGTGTGTTACCGTGTGTGTCGGGCTGTAAGAGCTCGAAGGAATAGGTGCTGGTGTGTGTGTGTGTTACCGTGTGTGTCGGGCTGTAAGAGCTCGAGGGAATAGGTGCTGGTGTGTGTGTGTGTGTTACAGTGTGTGTCGGGCTGTAAGAGCTCGAGGGAGTAGGTGCAGGTGTGTGTGTGTGTGTTACCGTGTGTGTCGGGCTGTAAGAGCTCGAGGGAATAGGTGCTGGTGTGTGTGTGTTACCGTGTGTGTCGGGCTGTTAGAGCTCGAGGGAATAGGTGCTGGTGTGTGTGTGTTACCGTGTGTGTCGGGCTGTAAGAGCTCGAGGGAATAGGTGCTGGTGTTTGTGTGTGTTACCGTGTGTGTCGGGCTGTAAGAGCTCGGGGGAATAGGTGCTGGTGTGTGTGTGTGTTACCGTGTGTGTCGGGCTGTAAGAGCTCGAGGGAATAGGTGCTGGTGTGTGTGTGTGTGTGTTACCGTGTGTGTCGGGCTGTAAGAGCTCGAGGGAGTAGGTGCTGGTGTGTGTGTGTGTGTTACCGTGTGTGTCGGGCTGTAAGAGCTCGAAGGAATAGGTGCTGGTGTGTGTGTGTGTTACCGTGTGTGTCGGGCTGTAAGAGCTCGAGGGAATAGGTGCTGGTGTGTGTGTGTGTTACCGTGTGTGTCGGGCTGTAAGAGCTCGAGGGAGTAGGTGCTGGTGTGTGTGTGTTACCGTGTGTGTCGGGCTGTAAGAGCTCGAGGGAATAGGTGCTGGTGTGTGTGTGTGTTACCGTGTGTGTCGGGCTGTAAGAGCTCGAGGGAATAGGTGCTGGTGTGTGTGTTACCGTGTGTGTCGGGCTGTAAGAGCTCGAGGGAGTAGGTGCTGGTGTGTGTGTGTTACCGTATGTGTCGGGCTGTAAGAGCTTGAAGGAATAGGTGCTGGTGTGTGTGTGTGTTACCGTGTGTGTCGGGCTGTAAGAGCTCGAAGGAATAGGTGCTGGTGTGTGTGTGTGTGTTACCGTGTGTGTTACCGTGTGTGTCGGGCTGTAAGAGCTCGAAGGAATAGGTGCTGGTGTGTGTGTGTGTGTTACCGTGTGTGTTACCGTGTGTGTCGGGCTGTAAGAGCTCGAGGGAGTAGGTGCTGGTGTGTGTGTGTGTGTTACTGTGTGTGTTACCGTGTGTGTCGGGCTGTAAGAGCTCGAAGGAATAGGTGCTGGTGTGTGTTACCGTGTGTGTCGGGCTGTAAGAGCTCGAGGGAATAGGTGCTGGTGTGTGTGTGTGTGTTACCGTGTGTGTCGGGCTGTAAGAGCTCGAGGGAGTAGGTGCTGGTGTGTGTGTGTTACCGTGTGTGTCGGGCTGTAAGAGCTCGAGGGAGTAGGTGCTGGTGTGTGTGTGTGTGTTACCGTGTGTGTTACCGTGTGTGTCGGGCTGTAAGAGCTCGAGGGAGTAGGTGCTGGTGTGTGTGTGTTACCGTGTGTGTCGGGCTGTAAGAGCTCGAGGGAGTAGGTGCTGGTGTGTGTGTGTTACCGTGTGTGTCGGGCTGTAAGAGCTCGAGGGAGTAGGTGCTGGTGTGTGTGTGTTACCGTGTGTGTTACCGTGTGCGTCGGAGCTGTTGTGCTGCATGCGGGAGCTAACGACACTAGGCTGCGACAGACGGAGGTTCTGAAGAAAGACTTCAGGAGCCTTATCGATACGGTACGCAGCACATCGCCTGAAACATCGATTATTGTGTCTGGACCGCTTCCTACGTACCGACGAGGGCATGAAAAGTTCAGTAGATTATTCGCTCTAAATGAATGGTTATTGTCATGGTGCAATGAGCAGAAATTGATTTTTGTAAATAATTGGAATCTGTTTTGGGAGCGACCAAGGCTCTTCCGCGCTGATGGCTTACACCCAAGTAGAATCGGGGCAGATCTTCTGTCGGATAACATCTCCAAGATGTTAAATACCATTTGACTAGTAACCAAAAATCCAAATCACAGTCTCTACTGCACCAATTTAATTGATATTAATACTAGTGTAGAACACTGCATAGAAACTGTGTCTATTCCTCGTTTACTAAGATCAAATAATAAATCTACTGCAGGATCTAGAAAAAATCTAATTGTTATTAAAACAAAAAATCTCGCTATTAGTGAACAAAAACAATTTCTAAAGCTAGGTCTTCTAAACATTAGATCGCTCACACCTAAGGCGGTTATTGTAAATGAAATGGTCACAGATAATAATTTCGATGTTCTGTGCCTTACTGAAACCTGGCTTAAACCAAACGATTATTTCGGTCTAAATGAGTCTACTCCGCCAGGATACTGTTATAAGCATGAGCCCCGTCTGATCGGTCGTGGCGGCGGTGTTGCAACAATCTACAGAGATATCCTGAATGTTACTAAGAAAACTCGTCATAGGTTTAATTCGTTTGAAGTACTTGTGCTAAATGTTACGCTCTTAGATGTAAGAAAAAAATCCCTATTATCTCTAGCATTGGCTACCGTATATAGACCTCCAGGGCCTTACGCCAATTTCCTAAAAGAGTTTGCTGACTTTCTATCAGATCTTTTGGTCAACGTCGATAAAGCATTAATTGTTGGAGATTTTAACATACACGTAGATAATTTAAATGATGCGTTAGGGGCTGCGTTTACAGATTTATTAAACTCCTTCGGGGTCAAGCAAAACGTCACCGGACCAACTCATCGTCTTAATCATACACTCGATTTAATTATATCATATGGAACCAATCCAACCGATATAGATATTGTTCCACAAAGTGATGATGTCACTGACCACTACTTGGTAACTTGCATATTACGCACTGCTGTAATATGTCATGCTGCGCCACGTTATCGACCAGGTAGAACAATTCGTCCATCCACCATAGATCATTTCTCAAATAGCTTATCTGATCTGTCTCAGCTGCTGTCTGAACCCAAACAAACAGATGAATTAGACGAACTAACTAGCACTATGAGCACCATTCTCTCTAGAACATTGGATATTGTTGCACCCATTAGATTAAAAAAGGTCAGAGAAAAAAGTATAGCACCATGGTACAATAATACTACGTATGTTTTAAAGAGAGAAATCCGTAATTTAGAGCGTAAATGGAAAAAAAACTAATTTAGAGGTCTTTAGAATCGCGTGGAAAGACAGTATGTCACTTTATAAAAAGGCACTTAAAACGGCCAGGGCTGAGCACCTCAGCAAATTAATAGAAAACAACCGAAATAATCCAAGGTTTTTATTTAATACCGTGGCTAGACTAACAAATAAACAGACGTCGTCTGAACAAAATACCTCGTTACAGTTTAGTAGTAATGATTTCATGAACTTCTTCACCGAGAAAATTGAAAGCATCAGAATCAAAATCGTAAACGTTCGATCTTTGCTCGCGCCTTATAATTCGGCCGCAATTATCACCCCGCAAGAACAATTACAATGCTTTACAACCATAGAACAAAAAGAGTTAAATAAACTTATCACTTCATCTAAAACAACAACATGTTTATTAGATCCTATACCAACTGAACTACTGAAAGAAGTGTTACCTGTAGTGGAAGAGCCTCTTCTCAATATTATTAACTCATCTTTATCTTTAGGTCATGTTCCAAGAACGTTCAAGCTGGCAGTTATAAAACCTCTTATTAAGAAACCACAATTAGATCCAAATAACCTAGCAAATTACAGACCCATTTCGAATCTTCCATTTATGTCAAAAATATTAGAAAAAGTTGTGTCCGCTCAACTCGGCTCTTTCTTGCAAGAAAACGACATCTATGAAAAGTTTCAGTCTGGATTCAGGCCACATCATAGCACTGAAACTGCGCTTGTTAGAATCACAAATGATTTACTTTTAGCTTCGGACCAAGGCTGTATCTCAGTACTAGTTTTACTTGATCTTAGTGCTGCGTTCGATACTATAGATCACACAATACTCTTAGATCGACTACAAAATTACACTGGTGTTCAAGGACAAGCATTAAGCTGGTTCAGGTCATACTTATCTGACCGCTACCATTTCGTCTACTTAAATGGAGAAAAATCGATTATAACTTCGGCAAACTATGGAGTGCCGCAGGGATCTGTGTTAGGCCCTTTATTATTCTCAATATATATGCTGCCACTTGGTAATATTCTAAGGAAACATGGAATTAGTTTCCATTGTTATGCTGATGACACTCAAATATATATTTCCTCACGGCCAGATGAATACGCTAAATTATCCAAATTGACAGATTGTGTTAAAGATATAAAAGATTGGATGACGCATAATTTTCTTTTATTAAATCCAGACAAGACAGAGGTAATACTTATCGGTTCTAAAAACCATCCACAAAACCTTTCACAGCACGACTTTAACACAGTAGGATGCCCTTTTACTCTATCCGCTACAGTAAAAGACCTGGGTGTTACATTAGACTGCAACCTGTCTTTTGAAAAGCATATTTCATATGTTACAAAAACAGCCTTTTTCCACCTTAGAAACATTGCTAAGCTACGTAATATGCTATCAGTCTCTGATGCAGAAAAGTTAGTTCATGCATTCATGACCTCGAGACTAGATTACTGTAATGCTTTATTAGCTGGTTGTCCTGCATCTTCAATAAACAAGCTACAGTTAGTCCAAAATGCAGCCGCTAGAGTTCTTACTAGATCAAGAAAATATGATCATATAACACCGATTTTATCATCACTTCATTGGTTACCTATAAAGTTCCGTATTAATTACAAGGTATTGCTTTTGACCTATAAAGCTCTAAATGGTTTAGCTCCAGTCTATTTAACGGATCTTCTATCGCCTTACAATCCATCGCGCTCTTTAAGATCACTAGATTCGAGGTTTCTGGTCATTCCTAGGATATCCAGATCCACCAAAGGAGGCAGAGCATTTTCACATTTAGCTCCGAAGCTCTGGAATAGCCTTCCTGATATTGTTCGTTGCTCAGACTCGCTCTCCCAGTTTAAAACTAGACTGAAGACGCATCTATTTAGCCAGGCATTCATATAAATTTTTATCTTACAGTTACTGTAAATTCGGCCTCTAGTTCATAAACGCCAGAGGAGAACTGGCCCCCGACTGAGCCTGGGTTCTCCCAAGGTTTTTTTTTTTTCTCCATTGGGTCATCTGATGGGGTGTTAGGACACCATTAGGTCACTGGATGGAGTTTTTCGGTTCCTTGCCACTGTTGCCTTAGGCTTGCTCAGTTGGGGATATTCAAATTAATTAACCAATCATACCATTGATCAGCTCTACCAAACTTGGATGTCTTTTTTCCAGTAATAAACAAACATTAAGTTGTTTTGATTGATACTGTGAAGCAGCTTTGATACAATCTGTATTGTGAAAAGCGCTATATAAATATATTTGACTTGACTTGACTTGACTTGTAAGAGCTCGAGGGAATAGGTGCTGGTGTGTGTGTGTGTTACCGTGTGTGTCGGGCTGTAAGAGCTCGAGGGAATAGGTGCTGGTGTGTGTGTGTGTTACCGTGTGTGTCGGGCTGTAAGAGCTCGAGGGAGTAGGTGCTGGTGTGTGTGTGTTACCGTGTGTGTCGGGCTGTAAGAGCTCGAGGGAATAGGTGCTGGTGTGTGTGTGTGTTACCGTGTGTGTCGGGCTGTAAGAGCTCGAGGGAATAGGTGCTGGTGTGTGTGTGTGTGTTACCGTGTGTGTCGGGCTGTAAGAGCTCGAGGGAGTAGGTGCTGGTGTGTGTGTGTTACCGTGTGTGTCGGGCTGTAAGAGCTCGAAGGAATAGGTGCTGGTGTGTGTGTGTGTTACCGTGTGTGTCGGGCTGTAAGAGCTCGAAGGAATAGGTGCTGGTGTGTGTGTGTGTTACCGTGTGTGTCGGGCTGTAAGAGCTCGAAGGAATAGGTGCTGGTGTGTGTGTGTGTGTTACCGTGTGTGTCGGGCTGTAAGAGCTCGAAGGAATAGGTGCTGGTGTGTGTTACCGTGTGTGTCGGGCTGTAAGAGCTCGAGGGAATAGGTGCTGGTGTGTGTGTGTGTGTTACCGTGTGTGTCGGGCTGTAAGAGCTCGAGGGAGTAGGTGCTGGTGTGTGTGTGTTACCGTGTGTGTCGGGCTGTAAGAGCTCGAGGGAGTAGGTGCTGGTGTGTGTGTGTGTGTTACCGTGTGTGTTACCGTGTGTGTTGGGCTGTAAGAGCTCGAGGGAATAGGTGCTGGTGTGTGTGTGTTACCGTGTGTGTCGGGCTGTAAGAGCTCGAGGGAGTAGGTGCTGGCGTGTGTGTGTTACCGTGTGTGTCGGGCTGTAAGAGCTCGAGGGAGTAGGTGCTGGTGTGTGTGTGTGTGTTACCGTGTGTGTCGGGCTGTAAGAGCTCGAGGGAATAGGTGCTGGTGTGTGTGTGTGTTACCGTGTGTGTCGGGCTGTAAGAGCTCGAGGGAATAGGTGCTGGTGTGTGTGTGTGTGTTACCGTGTGTGTCGGGCTGTAAGAGCTCGAAGGAATAGGTGCTGGTGTGTGTGTGTGTTACCGTGTGTGTCGGGCTGTAAGAGCTCGAGGGAATAGGTGCTGGTGTGTGTGTGTGTTACCGTGTGTGTCGGGCTGTAAGAGCTCGAGGGAGTAGGTGCTGGTGTGTGTGTGTTACCGTGTGTGTCGGGCTGTAAGAGCTCGAGGGAATAGGTGCTGGTGTGTGTGTGTGTTACCGTGTGTGTCGGGCTGTAAGAGCTCGAGGGAATAGGGGCTGGTGTGTGTGTGTGTGTTACCGTGTGTGTCGGGCTGTAAGAGCTCGAGGGAGTAGGTGCTGGTGTGTGTGTGTTACCGTGTGTGTCGGGCTGTAAGAGCTCGAAGGAATAGGTGCTGGTGTGTGTGTTACCGTGTGTGTCGGGCTGTAAGAGCTCGAAGGAATAGGTGCTGGTGTGTGTGTGTGTTACCGTGTGTATTACCGTGTGTGTCGGGCTGTAAGAGCTCGAAGGAATAGGTGCTGGTGTGTGTGTGTGTGTTACCGTGTGTGTTACCGTGTGTGTCGGGCTGTAAGAGCTCGAAGGAATAGGTGCTGGTGTGTGTGTGTGTGTTACCGTGTGTGTCGGGCTGTAAGAGCTCGAGGGAGTAGGTGCTGGTGTGTGTGTGTGTGTTACCGTGTGTGTTACCGTGTATGTCGGGCTGGTGTGTGTGTCTGTGTTACCGTGTGTGTCGGGCTGGTGTTTGTTACTGTGTGTGTCGGGCTGGTGTGTGTGTGTGTGTGTGTTACCGTGTGTGTCGGGCTGTAAGAGCTCGAGGGAATAGGTGCTGGTGTGTGTGTGTGTGTTACCGTGTGTGTCGGGCTGTAAGAGCTCGAGGGAGTAGGTGCTGGTGTGTGTGTGTGTGTGTGTGTTACCGTGTGTGTCGGGCTGTAAGAGCTCGAGGGAGTAGGTGCTGGTGTGTGTGTGTGTGTTACCGTGTGTGTTACCGTGTGTGTCGGGCTGTAAGAGCTCGAAGGAATAGGTGCTGGTGTGTGTTACCGTGTGTGTCGGGCTGTAAGAGCTCGAGGGAGTAGGTGCTGGTGTGTGTGTGTGTGTTACCGTGTGTGTTACCGTGTATGTCGGGCTGGTGTGTGTGTCTGTGTGTGTCGGGCTGGTGTGTGTGTGTGTTACCGTGTGTGTCGGGCTGTAAGAGCTCGAGGGAATAGGTGCTGGTGTGTGTGTGTGTGTTACCGTGTGTGTCGGGCTGTAAGAGCTCGAGGGAGTAGGTGCTGGTGTGTGTGTGTGTGTGTTACCGTGTGTGTCGGGCTGTAAGAGCTCGAGGGAGTAGGTGCTGGTGTGTGTGTGTTACCGTGTGTGCCGGGCTGTAAGAGCTCGAGGGAGTAGGTGCTGGTGTGTGTGTGTGTTACCGTGTGTGTCGGGCTGTAAGAGCTCGAGGGAATAGGTGCTGGTGTGTGTGTGTGTGTTACCGTGTGTGTCGGGCTGTAAGAGCTCGAGGGAGTGGGTGCTGGAGTGTGTGTGTGTGTGTGTTACCGTGTGTGTCGGGCTGTAAGAGCTCGAGGGAGTAGGTGCTGGTGTGTGTGTGTGTGTGTTACCGTGTGTGCCGGGCTGTAAGAGCTCGAGGGAGTAGGTGCTGGTGTGTGTGTGTGTTACCGTGTGTGCCGGGCTGTAAGAGCTCGAGGGAATAGGTGCTGGTGTGTGTGTGTGTGTTACCGTGTGTGTCGGGCTGTAAGAGCTCGAGGGAGTGGGTGCTGGTGTGTGTGTGTGTGTGTTACCGTGTGTGTCGGGCTGTAAGAGCTCGAGGGAGTAGATGCTGGTGTGTGTGTGTGTGTGTGTTACCGTGTGTGTCGGGCTGTAAGAGCTCGAGGGAGTAGGTGCTGGTGTGTGTGTGTGTTACCGTGTGTGTCGGGCTGTAAGAGCTCGAGGGAATAGGTGCTGGTGTGTGTGTGTGTTACCGTGTGTGTCGGGCTGTAAGAGCTCGAGGGAGTAGGTTCTGGTGTGTGTGTGTGTGTTACCGTGTGTGTTACCGTGTGTGTCGGGCTGTAAGAGCTCGAGGGAATAGGTGCTGGTGTGTGTGTGTGTGTGTGTTACCGTGTGTGTTACCGTGTGTGTCGGGCTGTAAGAGCTCGAGGGAGTAGGTGCTGGTGTGTGTGTGTTACCGTGTGTGTCGGGCTGTAAGAGCTCGAGGGAGTAGGTGCTGGTGTGTGTGTGTTACCGTGTGTGTCGGGCTGTAAGAGCTCGAGGGAGTAGGTGCTGGTGTGTGTGTGTGTGTTACCGTGTGTGTTACCGTGTGTGTCGGGCTGTAAGAGCTCGACGGAATAGGTGCTGGTGTGTGTGTGTGTTACCGTGAGTGTAACCGTGTGTGTCGGGCTGTAAGAGCTCGAGGGAATAGGTGCTGGTGTGTGTGTGTGTGTGTTACCGTGTGTGTCGGGCTGTAAGAGCTCGAGGGAGTAGGTGCTGGTGTGTGTGTGTGTTACCGTGTGTGTCGGGCTGTAAGAGTTCGAGGGAATAGGTGCTGGTGTGTGTGTGTGTGTTACCGTGTGTGTCGGGCTGTAAGAGCTCAAGGGAATAGGTGCTGGTGTGTGTGTGTGTTACCGTGTGTGTTACCGTGTGTGTCGGGCTGTAAGAGCTTGAGGGAATAGGTGCTGGTGTGTGTGTGTTACCGTGTGTGTCGGGCTGTAAGAGCTTGAGGGAGTAGGTGCTGGTGTGTGTGTGTGTGTTACCGTGTGTGTCGGGCTGTAAGAGTTCGAGGGAATAGGTACTGGTGTGTGTGTGTGTGTGTTACCGTGTGTGTCGGGCTGTAAGAGTTCGAGGGAATAGGTGCTGGTGTGTGTGTGTGTTACCGTGTGTGTCGGGCTGTAAGAGCTCAAGGGAATAGGTGCTGGTGTGTGTGTGTGTTACCGTGTGTGTTACCATGTGTGTCGGGCTGTAAGAGCTTGAGGGAATAGGTGCTGGTGTGTGTGTGTGTGTTACCGTGTGTGTCGGGCTGTAAGAGCTTGAGGGAATAGGTGCTGGTGTGTGTGTGTGTGTTACCGTGTGTGTCGGGCTGTAAGAGCTCGAAGGAATAGGTGCTGGTGTGTGTGTGTGTTACCGTGTGTGTCGGGCTGTAAGAGCTCGAGGGAGTAGGTGCTGGTGTGTGTGTGTGTGTTACCGTGTGTGTCGGGCTGTAAGAACTCAAGGGAATAGGTGCTGGTGTGTGTGTGTGTGTGTGTGTTACCGTGTGTGTCGGGCTGTAAGAGCTCAAGGGAATAGGTGCTGGTGTGTGTGTGTGTGTGTGTGTGTGTGTGTTACCGTGTGTGTCGGGCTGTAAGAGCTCAAGGGAATAGGTGCTGGTGTGTGTGTGTTTGTTACCGTGTGTGTCGGGCTGTAAAAGCTCAAGGGAATAGGTGCTGGTGTGTGTGTGTGTGTGTGTGTTACCGTGTGTGTCGGGCTGTAAGAGCTTGAGGGAATAGGTGCTGGTGTGTGTGTGTGTGTGTGTTACCGTGTGTGTCGGGCTGTAAGAGCTTGAGGGAATAGGTGCTGGTGTGTGTGTGTGTGTGTGTGTTACCGTGTGTGTCGGGCTGTAAGAGCTTGAGGGAATAGGTGCTGGTGTGTGTGTGTGTGTTACCGTGTGTGTCGGGCTGTAAGAGCTTGAGGGAATAGGTGCTGGTGTGTGTGTGTGTGTGTGTGTTACCGTGTGTGTCGGGCTGTAAGAGCTCGAGGGAATAGGCCCCCAGCAGAATGTTGGCCTGTCGCTGTAAGGACTTCCCGAACGGGTGTTGTCCTTCAGAAAGCACGTAATAAAACACACAGCCTGCGGAGAAGATGTCCACCATGCAGGTCTGCAACACAACAAACACCACAAGATATAAAACATATATAAAACACATGAAACACGCCTCTAGAGACGAGCACAGCCCCTTCTCGACTGCTTTCAAGCCTCTGTTAAAAACCTACATGTTTTCTTTAGTATATCGATGTTTTTCTTCAGTTGGTTTTACTCATTTATATTTGATTCTGATGCTGTTTTGCTACTCCTGTTTTATGGTTAGATATGTTGCACTTATTTGTTGTTATGCATGTATGCAAATCTTCTTTTAATCTTTTTGTTTTGTAAAGCAGTAGTGGCTGTTGTAAACGTGCCTTATAAATAAAACTGAACTTGAATTAAACTTGATATATGTCCACCTCAGATTTAACGTTTGATCTGTACGTCAGCATCGGGAATAGAGTTATAATCTCGTTCCCGATAGAGAAAGCTGCATAAACACAGCTTTTGTGTCTTTATCAGCTTTTCCATATACAGTATTATTGGCCCTGATAATGATCACAAATACTAACCACTTACTCCGTTTCTGTAAATGTGTTTTTATGAATGATTGAGTCTCAATAACAGCTATGAAGATCATGCATCGGTCATCCACTGCTATTCCTGCAGTTCCAGATGTGCAATGTTGAATTTTCTGTCGAATTTGAACCACTGAATTTTTAAAGAATAAAAAAATTCCTGTGGAATATAATAGGTTGTATTTTTACTTGTTTGGTCACCAGTTCGGGTTCATTTTCTGTGCGATTTAAAAAACTGAATATTTTTCATTCTTTTATCTGTGTTTAACCCTTGTGCAACCCTATGGACGTTGTTATCTTTTTCAGTTTGGTTTTGTTGTTGATAATCTTGCCTGTGTTAATGCCAACTGCATACACTTTGGCACAGGTGTGTATCTTTATTGGAATTGTACTATTTCACCCCCATTTCCTTATAAATCTATTTTGCACTTGGTACACAAAATAGTTCCTCTTAGGACCTTTTGGACAAACATGTCCCCATTGAAACCCATTAAAAATTAATCCAAGGGCCATTAAACTATAAAATGATGCAATCTTTGTTAACAGGCTTTCATTCTGTTGGCAAGGCTTAAAAATTAATAAAAAAAAAAAAATGTTACCAGATGGCGCCATTTTCTCAGGTTAGGCCTATAAAGCAAAGACTCGCTTTATTCCTGTTTTCTGCTTATGCCAAATGGATAAATTATGCAGCTATAATTGTGAGTATGTGTGTGTGTGTTGGTACGGATGTCAGTGTGTGGTTTGTATGTGTGTAATGACAAATTGTGTGCATGTGTGTGTGTAATATTTGAGAGAGTCAAAACAAAACAAACTCTCACTGAAAGCTCATTTTGTGAGATATCATCCTCAAACTTGGAACACTACTTGTTTAGATTTATGCCTTTGATTTTTTTGCAGTTTTAGAGTTCAACATGTTTCATAAAATATATATTGTATATAAAATATTGTTCATTAATCATTTTCATAAACTTAAACCTCTATAACTTTTTTTGTCAACAATAATCTGCCTTCTTAAAACGAGACCAAACTTTCTGCGCTTCTGCGCTCCCAAGCTTCAAATTTTGATGAAAGTTTTTAGTTACACTTTATTTTAAGGTGTCATTGTTACAGTGTAATTATATATTTAAGTACCGAGTAATATTAATCAACTACATGTACTTACTATAGGGTTAGGTTTTGGTTGAGGCTTAATTTCATGTAATTATGCATAATTTACTGTTATTACTACGGTAAGTACATGTAACATATGTAACAAGGACACTAAAATAAAGTGTTACCCAGTTTTCTGACAGGCATGTCCTCAATGGACCGGTGTGTACGTTTTTAATTGGATGCAGAAGTGTTAAAGCCGCGGGACACACGGGGTGTTTCTCTCTCACCGGGTTGTGCTTGGCGTCCTCACTGAGCACCTCGGGAGCGATCCAGCCCTCGGTTCCCGGGACGCCTGACTTCCTGCTGAAGCTGTGTCGGCCCACCGCCAGCTTCTTACACAGCCCGAAGTCTGAGATCATGGCCTTCACGCGCCCGTGTGTGTTCGGCATCGACACCAGGATGTTGTGCGGCTTCAGATCTCTGTGGACTATCAACACACGAGTGTCACCAACTAATTTATTCTGATTATTTGGCCTAAAAAAGCAGACTAGCTAAAGGATTAGTTCACTTTAGAATTAATATTTCCTGATAGTTTACTCTCCCCCCACGTCATCCAAGCTGTTCATGTCTTTCTTTCTTCAGTCGAAAAGAAATGAAGGTTTTTGAGGAAAACGTTCCAGGATTTTTCTCCGTATAGTGACTTCAATGGGGTCCAATGCATTACGTAATCAGGTTGAAAGGTCATGCTTGACGTAGGGGAAAAACACCCTCTCATTTTCTCCTCCAACTTCAAAATCGTCCGACATTGTTGTTTTACCTTTTATTTATGTATTCTTTTTAAATGGCGTTTGACTTATTCTTTGCACGTTGGCTTTGTAAACACTCGGTCGGTTCTTCCTCCTTCGTGACGCGTGGCCTTTAAACAGTGTGTGTCGCATCGCAGAGCTAGTGCAAGACGAGCATTAGTGGTTAAAAAGTGTATAAATGTTTATTTATTTAATAAAATGTCCGCTGGTTTGTCTAGATAGGACTCTTATTCCTCGTCTGGGATCGTGTCGAGACTTTGAAGCTGCACTGAAACTCACATCTGGACCTTCAACCCGTTGGACCGCATTGAAGTCACTATATGGAGAAAAACCTGGAACGTTTTCCTCAAAAACCTTCATTTCTTTTCGACTGAAGAAAGAAAGACATGAACATCTTGGATGACGTGGCGGAGAGTAAATGATCAGGATATTATAATTCTGAGGAGAACTCCTCCTTCAAACAGCATCACTGATGTTACAGATGATGTTACCTATATTAAGGGAATGTAAATGAGACAGTCCAGACATGGTTTGCTCTAGCAGTGTCACTGGCTCCAGTCCGTGCCGGTCAAAATCCTTTCGTTCCACGTACTAAAATAAATAAATAAGCAATTATTTAAAAATAAACAACAATATATTGCATTGCATGACCTAAAAACAGAAATTAAACTGAGCATTTTAGGCAAGATTTAAGGTTCTGATATAGTGTCACACATATATATATATATGTTTTTTTTTAATTATGCTTTCAAACTGTACAGAGATGACATTAATGATATAAAATTTTGTAAACAATACAGAAAATATATCAACAATATGTTCAAAGTCATCTGAACAAACAGGATAAGAAAAAAAATAAATTAACAATGATTTGCTAAAAAAGAAAAATAAAGGAAAAATAAGAGAAGAAAAATAAATAAAATAACAAAAGACCATGAGGGTAAGATATTATTTTATACATCAGTTAGAGTCTACAAATTAAAGTCATTACAAATTGAGGTTGTTTTAATTGCTTTCTTATTTAGTGAGGAAGAAATGGTGTTAAGGTCAATTTTAAATTCTTAAAATAAAAAAAAAACAACAACAAGAAAAACTGGTTTGTTGTTGGTGAATTTACATTTAAGTATATATACAATTTGCCAAGAATTGTTTTTATTTATTTATCCCAAATCAAACTTTGAAAAAAAAAAAAAAATGTGTCTTTAAAGGTTACGGATATATCTTGCTGGATATTCTCTTTAATAAATGTGTCAATATTTTCCCATAGTTGCTCAGTACAGAAACATGACCAAAATAAATGATTGACAGTTTTCTGTGTGAACTTGGCAAAATCTCAATATTAATTAATATTAAATAATTAATTTTATATTTAAACATAAAATATTTAACAGGGTAAAATGTATTTATTATTTTGAAAGACACTTCTTTTACTTACATACAGTACATATATATGTGTGTGTGTGTGTGTGTGTCAGAAACAGGTTATGTGTGTGTGTATGTGTGTGTGTGTGTGTGTGAGAAACAGGTTATGTGTGTATGTGTGTGTGTGTGTGTGTGTGTGTGAGAAACAGTTTGTGTGCGTGTGTGTGTGTGTGTGTGTCACCTCCTGCAGTGTGTTGCTGCACAGCTCGATGGCGATGTACTGGAACTGCCGGTCTCTCTCAGTGCAGAAGTAGCGGATCACGTTCGGGTGCTCGTCTGACTCCCGCAGAAGCTGAACCTCACGGTCAGCAAAACTGAAGCATTCTGGGAGAATCCTTTTCACAGCCACAGGGCGGTTATCAAACTGACCCCTGAAACACACACACCATACACTCACAATCGGAAAGAGTGAGGGCACATACAAACACTACTAAGGTAGGGTTGGGTATCAGTTTAATTTTAACGATTTCGATTCGTATTGATTCCTAATTTCGGTTCTAATCAGGCAAAAAAAAAAAAAAGTAGATACCATTCACATTTAGTCTTATTGCAAAACATTTAATTGTAGCTGAATATCATGAACAAAAATCAACAGGCTAAACATGAACTCTTACACAAGTTTAAAAATAGCATAGCAAAACAACTAGCCTAACTAATATACATTTCAAGCATTATTAAAGACAAGTAAACACTCAGTAATTAAAAAAGAATGAATCGCAACAATAGATACAACTGAACAAATATATGATTGAAATCATTGATGACAGTGTTTTAAGATTTTAAGAACGAGTGAATTTTCTCTCTGTGTTTTGTTGTTTGATTAGTGTTATTATAGAGACCGCAGGGATATTAGGCTGCTGTCACTTTAAGAGCTGCACGGATCCAATATACTGATACACACGCATGCAGTCGCCTCACGCTTGAATGGTTTAAAGTCATATTGAAATGCTCACAAAGGAGGAAGAGGATAAGAGTAGTGCTGCCGCGATTAGTCGACGTAATCGACCATGAAAATTAGTCGACGGCAATTATTTTAGTCGACGTTTAATATTGACCGTCTACTTATTTTTGGTCTCCTGAACGGCTCACTGTGTGCTGTGCTAATTGGCACTAGACCAAAAGCTTCGAAAGTATGGGAGTATTTTAGGCCAACTGGTAACAAGAGTGATCTGTACACTCTGTCGAACTGCACTTGCATATCACGGGAGCACAACCACGATGCACGAGCACCTAAAAAGAAAACACACCGGAGTTGTTGAAGATGCGTCCACAGAAAAGGAAAAGACAACGTAAGTATATGAATATTAATGAAACGACGTGTATTGACTCTTTAAGACGTACAATAACTGACTTTGGATGTTAAACAGGCTACTTAGACTTTGGCAGTAATGTTTGTTTGTACCCCGTAATGCACGCAAGTGTATTAGTGTACGCTGCGTGCCTGCCTGCTTTCCGCGCGATTCATTATTAAGCAGAGCTAAGCATAGTAGGCTAGTCCAGTTTCAAAGCAGCTTTACAGGTAATGCATGCCTCTCTACTTTACAATTCAGAGTGATGTTATCAGTTATGCATTTCAGAAATGTACATATACAGAATGGACACAATGATATAACAAACACGTACATTTTTTTTTTTAAATTAGTCATTTAGATAAGTCGACTAATCGAAAAATTAGTCGAAAGATTAATCGTTAGAAAATTAGTCATTAGTGGCAGCACTAGATAAGAGGAATCGAAATTTTGATTTTATAACAAGTATCCGTTTCCCGACCTCAAGTATTCGATTCCAGAATTGGGATTGATTTTCGACCCCCAGCCCTATATAAAGGTGCCTTGCCTGTACACGATAGTTCCCTCCGCTCCATGTCCAAGCACATCTCGAGGGCTGAACGTGATGTTCCCAATCCGGGCCATGCTGGATTCTTCCTCTGAAATAAAAAAACAGAAGTCAACCAACAGACACACATCAGGCAAATGAGATTAACTGGTGACACACACTGCTGTTCCAGCATTTTGGCTCGGTGAGATTTTTAATGTTTTTAAAAGTCTCTTCTGATCACCAAGACTGCATTTATTAAAAAAACAAAACAGTAATATTGTTAAATATTATGACAATTTAAAATAATTGTTTTCTACTTTAATATATTTTAAAATGTAATTTATTCCTGTGATCAAAGCTGAATTTTCAGCATCATTACTCCAGTCTTCAGTGTCACATGATCCTTCAGAAATCAGTATAATATGATGATTTGATGCTCAAAAAACGTTTATTATTATTATTATTAATGTTGAAAACAGTTATTTACGTTTTTATTTCAGGATTCTTTGATGAATAGAAAGTTCAAAAGAACAGCATTTATCTGAAATAGAATCTTTTGTCACATTAAACACTACCGTTCAAAAGTTTGGGGTCAGTAAGAATTTTTTTTTTTTTTTTTTTGGGCAAAAGAAATAAAAGAAATCAATACTTTTATTCATCAAGGATGAATTAAATTGATCAAAAGTTACAGTAAATACATTTATAATGTTACAAAAGATTTCCAATAAATGCTGTTCTTTTGAACTTTCTATTCATCAAAGAATCCTGAAACAAAAAATGTACACAACTGTTTTCAACATTGATAATAATCATAAACGTTTTCTGAGCATCAAATCATCACATTAGAATGATTTCTGAAGGATCATGTGACACTGAAGACTGGAGTAATGATGCTAAAAATTCAGCTTTGATCACAGGAATAAATTACACTTTACTATAGAGCCCGACCGATATATCGGCGGGCCGATATTATCGGCCGATTTTAGGCATTTTCCTAACTATTGGTATCGGCATTTATAATGGCCGATAAATGAATATTTTAAAAAATGCGGGTGCGGTGATTCATGTAAGGGTGGCACTAGGGATGCGCGGTATACCGGTACTGCAAAAATACCGGTATATATTATATTTCAAACGGTACAATATCATAATTTTGTTCAATTCGGTATTCGGAAGTTCACCGCTAGGCGGCAGTGCGCTATCTAAACTGACGCGGGTCATGCGAAACCGGCAAACGGTGACAGAGGAACACGATGGATCAAACCGGATCAAACGAAGCTCATTCGAATTTCTACACGCCCGAAATTAATAAATAGAGAGAGCAGTATGAGTGAAATAAGGCATTACTTTGCCTACAAAAGTCACGAGAAAAGTAAAGAAACAGATCTCAATGCACCACTCTGCAAATGCGGAGGCAACACATCAAATCTGCCTCACTTGACTCGTCAGTTGCTCATCTTGACTTGTTCAAAGAGTTCAGAGATCGACAGGTTAGTCCATCATTCAACTGATTTAATTTAGACTTTTATTGAACACTGAACAGCGCACATACGTAAGAGCTTATCAATTATATGATACGGTAAACACGAAAGCTCAAATCTCCTTGCATGACACGCTAGAACCAATTCAGTTTAGGTCTCATCATTGTTATACTTTCAAACAAAATTAATTGAATTTGAATGAATAAAGAATAAAAATTTGAATAATATTAATTTTAGTATTAGTGAATGGCATATTAGTGCCGCTGTGGCGACCAAAGCAGAGAGAGAGAGAGAGAGAGAGAGAGAGAGAGAGAGAGAAATCGTAGTAATATGAATATTACTAATGTTACAATTAAGCTACATTTGTCAACATTCATTAGGTAACCTGACCTAACAGTATTATAGCATTTATTCATCTATATCAATCAGTAATTAAATTACCTTAAAAATTAAATATAGTAATACATGTTTAGCATGTTAACATTACTTTATGCAATGCATTAAACTAATATGAACCCAAACAGTAACCAAACCAAGATGAATAAATGCAATAAATGTTGATAATTCTCTGTTGATGCATGACAGCTATGGTTTACATGTCATTTCATTATTCTATTATTATTATTAGCCTATATGTGAATCTATTATTATAGATATTAACCTATTTTAATTGTATAATTTCAGGGATATTTTTTTTTCTAAATCAAAATTTAACCTACTGTATGTTCCCTGACTGATTTTTTTTTTTTTTTTTTGACATTTTGATACCTTTTCTTTGCACATTTGGTAGTGGAGAGTTTCAAGCAGTGTTTTTTTAAGTATCACTTAAATTGAGACTTTTTTTTTTTAACCTGTGGTATCGATTTAGTATCGATACCGAGGTATTAAATTCCGAAGCCAAAATTGTGGTATCGAGCCATCCCTAGGTGGCACTGCCAATAAAGCACCTAAAAGCTGTCACAAGAACTGGCAAAAGTAATGATTATGAATACAACAAGACATTTTAATTGTTTATTAACAAACAAGTGTTTTCAGTCAGTGTCAGCCAAAGATGAAGTTGACGATGCTGACTCGCGATCTTCAGTGAACGCGTGCCAGAGAGAAATGCACATTTCATACGATTACATGAGTCGGTCTGTCTTTCGTTTTGAATTGTTCTGTTTAAAAGTAGACATTTCAATATAGATATATTTCAATTCTCAGGTCTATTTCAGGTCTCGAGTTTCGGTTCATGAGACGAGCTCCAGTTCACCCGCAGGCGCCTCCGTGTCGAGATTATCTATCGTCTGCTATATACTTCTTATATATTAAATCCAGGCAATTGGTTGATGAAACATTGATTAAAATTAAGATACAATTAATACAAAAAGAAATTCACTTTGAAACGAAAGGTTTTGTGCTTTCTGTTTGATGTCTATGTGAAAGTTTCAAAGCATATTTTAGTGCCGCTTTCAGATCGCTCACGTCCGTAGTGCTGAACTGTCGAGTCTGTAACATTGTTTTTTCCTCATAAATGCGAACACGAAAAATAAAATAAAATAAAATGAATATTTTATGTAGCCTGTGGAGACTGAGAGCCAACCCTTCTTCATCCAGTGGGTAGTAGCCTACTTGTGATTTGCGCAGTGTAATTCACAGAATTGATTTCTCTGCAACAAGCCTCTGTCACGTATTGTGTGAGCTTGTGACTATTGCAAGCGCACAGCTGAGAAGTCCTTATTATATTGTCTGCTATATTTACTTCTTATTTATTAAGGCAATTGGTTGATGAAACATTGATTAAAATGCGTGGCGTGAGCGATCTCCGACAGGTAAACTGATTCTGCTTTGTCTAGGGTAAACAGCTGTTGCGATGCGAGCAGTAACGGCCGCGTCCGGTGTAGACACAGTGTTAAAGCTCATTCTGCCTGATAACGCTACGTTATAACATCAAGCAATATTCCAAAAATGTATATAATTATAACACTTTATATAGGGCCATTTTGCATTAAGAGTAGCCTAGTTTCACGTTTAGTACATTTTGCTTACTAATTATTTAAAATAGTATAAAAGTACTGTACATATGTAATTAAAAACGTTTTCATTATGATATTATTAATTTTACTTTAGTAAAAAGATCTGAGTTCTTCCTCCACTGGTAGAGATTAGAGGAATTAAGAGTAAAAATAGAAGATAATAAGGTTTTGTCAGTGACACTTTTTATATATTTATTGATACAAGTTATGACTAAATTAATAGACAAAGTCGTTAGTGAAGATTATGCAACAGTATTTAGAATATAATATAATATAATATAACATGCAATGCAAACTAGTTTGGTTACAGCTCAACTGTATAATTCTCATTCTATCATTCCCCCTGCCTCCATTACATATCTGTGTCACACAAGTGTTTGATCACCACATTTGAGTGATCATTGCAAAACGTGTTTATAAAATATATTTATTCTGTTTATAGCTACTGTGTAAAGTACCCATCAAAAGTTTGTACACACCAATAGGAAAGTGTCCAAACTTTTGACTGGTATACTGTACTATAATACACATAAATAATATGGCTACTGTATTATAATATACACATAAATAATATCGGCCGATATATCGGTATCGGCCTTTTTTTACTCCCTAATATCGGTATCGGCCCCCAAAAATCCATATCGGTCGGGCTCTACTTTACTATATATTCACATAGAAAACCATTATTTTAAACTGTAATAATATTTCACAATACTAGAATGTACATTTCCTGAAGAAAATGTGAGTGGGTGCTTGCAGTGGCAAAACTCACCACTCGGTTGCTAGGGTGTTGTACATGATTGCATACGAGCCAACAACCGTGTCTGTATGATGTTGTGGAGTTGTAATATGGCTTCTATATGTTGTAATATGGCTTCTATATGTTGCAATATGGTTGCTAGGTGGCTCTAAACAGTTGCTAGGGTGTGAATACACAATTACCATGTTGATATATACAGACTGTTTCCAAACGAAACAAACGAGCCAACCCCCATCGCTATACGATGTTTTGAAGCAGAGATATAGATCTTGATAAACGGTTGCTATGGTACTCTGTTTGGTTGCTATGGAGCTGCCAATTATGAAACTCCAAAAGCTGCTTGTTAGTATGAATGATATAAACCAACTTCCATGACTCTGTGACATTCAGAATGGAAGATATCCCTCTTTGGATTTTGGATGCTAGGGTGCTCGACAATGGTTGCTAGGGCATGGCCAGTAAGTGTTGAGGTGATTCAGGATTGTCTGTTTGCTGCCTCCAGTGAAATGAGACCATCCTCATGTTCCTATGACACTTCTATCCAAAGATATCCCTTTGATCTCTTTTAATGTAATTCTATGGAACTTGTTGCTAGGGTGCTCTAAATGGTTGGTAGGGCGTGGCATGATAGCTTCACAATGACCCTGAGAGACTGATTGGTCGTCTGAGTAAAATGAGCCCGCCCCCTTGTCTCTATGACACTGTGATCCAGAGTTATGTTCAATACAAAATCCCTATGTAATTTACCATAGTAGGAGAAACATATGCGTTTCATGGGCCGACCTTCCTCATAGTAAGTCAAAGTGGAAACTTTGGGCAGCTCCTGCCCCCCAGGGGTGCAACTTTTACCCCATTGTGAGGCATGTTCTTACAGAGCCTGTCAGCCTCTTCAAATGTGTCAAATTACACGTTTCTGCGAAATCCTCGCTCAGAGCTACGACTCGTCAAAGTTTGTCGCAATGTTAAGTCTATGGGATTTTTCGGCCGCTTTTTTGCCCCAGGGGCGAACACCGTACCCCTGATCGCTTACAAAAGTCATAGCACACCATTCCTCAATAATCCGCACGATTTGACGCCTCATTTGTGGGTCTGTGACAAAAGCTGTGGGAGGAGTAGAGCGTCAAACTTTTGGCGGAATAAAAACCGCAATAGTAATAGTTGGGGCTTTGCCTTTGGCAAGCACACACTAATTACAGTTTTTAGTATTTTTAATCTAATAAATGCAGTCTTGGTGAGCAGAATAGACTTCTTTTTAAAAACATTAAAGATCTCACGGATCCAAAGCTTGACTGGTAGTGCAGATTTCTGTGAGTGGCTGTCCTGACCGGGGTCGTCGTGCTCACTGGCGGAGTGTCCCGCCTCGGGCTGGGACAGGGTGGAGTGGTTGGAGGCGCGCGGGGTGATGTTGGGGCTGCTGTGGGCTGAGCTCTCGCACCGGGTCCGGCCCGCCTCCGGGAAGTCTGAGTCTGCCGGCGGCTGGAACACCAGATGCTGCCGCTGAAGGAGCTCCAGCTTCTCCTCCATCTGAGCCTGAAACTGCTGGTGCTGGAGCTGCTGCTGCTTGTGCACACTCTGAGCAGACACACAACAACACAACACTGTCATCAGAGACACAACACAACACTCTGACCACACACACAACAACACAACACTGTCACCAGAGGAAGACACTCTGAGCACACACAACAACACAACACTGTCATCACAGACACAACACTCTGAGCAGACACACAACAACACAACACTGAGTAGACACACAACAACACAACACTGTCATCAGAGACACAACACAACACTCTGACCACACACACAACAACACAACACTGTCATCAGAGGACGACACTCTGAGCACACACAACAACACAACACTGTCATCACAGACACAACACTCTGAGCAGACACACAACAACACAACACTGAGTAGGCACACAACAACACAACACTGTCATCAGAGACACAACACAACACTCTGACCACACACACAACAACACAACACTGTCATCAGAGGACGACACTCTGAGCACACACAACAACACAACACTGTCATCACAGACACAACACTCTGAGCAGACACACAACAACACAACACTCTGAGCAGACACACAACAACACAACACTGTCATCAGAGGACGACACAACACTCTGAGCAGACACACAACACAACACAACACTGTCATCAGAGGATGACACAACACTCTGACCACACACACAACACAACACTCATCAGAGGACGACACAACACTCTGACCAGACACACAACAACACAACACTTTCATCAGAGGACGACACTCTGACCAGACACACAACACAACACTGTCATCAGAGACACAACACTCTGACCAGACACACAACAACACAACACTGTCATCAGAACACTCTGACCAGACACACAACACAACACTGTCATCAGAGACACAACACTCTGACCGGACACACAACAACACAACACTGTCATCAGAACACTCTGACCAGACACACAACACTGTCATCAGAGGACAACACAACACTCTGACCAGACACACAACACAACACTGTCATCAGAGGACGACACAACACTCTGACCACATACACAACAACACAACACTGTCAGAGACACAACCCTCTGACCAGACACACAACACAATAATGTCATCAGAGAAACAACACTCTGACAAGACACACAACACAACACTGTCATCAGAGGACGACACAACACTCTGACCAGACACACAACACAACACTGTCAGAGACACAACACTCTGACCAGACACACAACACAATAATGTCATCAGAGGCACAACACTCTGACCAGACACACAACAACAGAACACTGTCATCAGAGACACAACACTCTGACCACACACACAACACAACCATCAGAGACACAACACTCTGAGCAGACACACAACAACACAACACTGTCATCAGAGACACAACACTCTGACCACACACACAACAACACAACACTGTCATCAGAGACACAACACAACACTCTGACCACACACACAACAACACAACACTGTCATCAGAGACACAACACAACACTCTGAACAGACACACAACACAACACTGTCATCAGAGACACAACACAACACTCTGACCAGACACACAAAAACACTGTCATCAGAGGACGACACAACACTCTGACCAGACACACAACACAACACTGTCATCAGAAGACGACACAACACTCTGACCAGACACACAACACAACACTGTCATCAGAGACACAACACTCTGACCAGACACACAACAACACAACACTGTCATCAGAGACACAACACAACACTCTGACCAGACACACAACACAACACTGTCATCAGAGACACAACACTCTGACCAGACACACAATACAATACTGTCATCAGAGGACGACACAACACTCTGACCAGACACACAACACAATACTGTCATCAGAGGCACAACACAACACTCTGACCAGACACACAACACAATACTGTCATCAGAGGCACAACACAACACTCTGACCAGACACACAACACAACACTGTCATCAGAGGACGACACAACACTCTGACCAGACACACAACACAATACTGTCAAAACAATTAGTTCATGCGTCCATGACATTTAGGCTAGATTATTGTAATGCTCTACTGGGTGGTTGCCCTGCACGCTTAATAAACAAACTATAGCTGGTCCAAAACGCAGCCGCTAGAGTTCTTACCAGAACCAGGAAGTATGACCATATTAGCCCGGTTCTGTCAACACTGCATTGGCTCCCTATTAAACATGGTATATTTTTTAAATATTGCTGATTACTTACAAAGCACTAAATGGTTTAGCTCCCCAGTACTTGAGCGAGCTCTTAACGTATTATAGTACTTCACGTCTACTGCGATCTTATAATTCTGGCCAGTTGATAATACCTAGAATATCAAAATCGACTGCTGGCGGTAGATCCTTTTCCTATTTAGCACCAAAACTTTGGAACAGTCTTCCTAACATTGTCCGGGAAGCAGACACAGTCTGTCAGTTCAAATCTAGACTAAAAACACATCTCTTTGGCTTAGCATACACATAACACATTATAGACTTCTATAATTCAATGTTAGGCTGCATAGTTTAGATCAGCCGGAACCGGGAACATTTCCCATAAATCCTGATGTACTTGGTTACATCATAAGAAGGATGGTGTCCTAGGTTTACCGCAGTCCGCCAGATCCAGGCCGTATCCGGATCTGATGAAGGACCTGCGCCTGGACACGACGACAACGCAGTCCTGAAGTGTCAACTAGTCTCTCCCCTGTGAAGGCCTCCTTCCCTTTACCTCTGTACTGATAAATACCTATCGACTGGGTGTGTTCTTGGGGGTGTATTTACCTTGGGATAGGTGATGATGAAGGCCACCCAGCCGGCCAGGAGGAAGGTGCAGAAGATGATGGTGGCCATGTCCTTCAGCATGGAGTCCACTGGCGTCTCCACACGCGGGACACGACCGGGCTTCTCCTGCAGGGACGACACTGGCGGAGGCAGCGGACTGTTGTCCTCCATCCCACTCTCATTCACTTTCTGAAACACATTTTGGTATTGACATATCAGTTTCAAAGGCTATTTCATGGCAGATACAGATAATAATCAAGCATTCAATAAAATCAAACATATCTGTACAACACCTGTACAAATAAATTATTTTGCTGTACTTGTTATAGAAATTGTGAATGTTTTTCTGGGCAATGTTGCATGTTTTATGTTTTGTAGTCCCTATTCGGACGGTAATTGTTTCTCATGTGGACGTCTGTACAAATAAATTTGATGATTGAGCATTAGTGATGAACACCTGCTGTTAACAAGGAAAATCACTGAAGGAAAGAGAAACACAAGAACTACAACTGATTTCAAACACAGCAACAGCCTTAAGCCCTACTCAGACTGTAATAGTTTCTCATGTGGACGACTACAAATAAATTTGCACCTCGGTGATATACTCATGCATTCGGATGGAGATTTATTGACGGTGGAGGAGCGAGTTTTATAATCCCAGGAACGCGCTGTTCACATGATCAGTCGCATGATTGTCTGCTGTGAATAAAATGTCATATGCTTGGAATAATACAAATACATTCATATTTAATTTAATACTATAAAAATAATGTCCTGTATATTATGTGATTATTTAAATCTCCGGTTTAAAAATAGGAAGCTAGACACACTATATTTTAAATGGTTTGCTGTCTAACAATTTATCTCAAAATGATGGATAACATTTTAAAAATATTGAAATAAGCAGAAATAAGTTAATGCAGCCTCTTATAAACAAAGCTGCTTGGTTTATATTTTTAATGTATATAATTGTATAGGCCTCATACATTTGAAAATTGTATTGTTGTTCCGGTCCATTTCAAATGTTTACATGCTTTTTTCTTCTTTCTGCTGTCGCTGAGGTGGAGCGGCGATCAAATATTGTTCTTGTTTCTTCCCAAGATTTCATAAAAGTGTACATCGTTACAGTGTTAGCAGTGATCAAAAAGGACTTAATCTGAGTTTACAAGTGTACATCTTTAAAATGCATGCAAATTACAGTGAAGAGCAACAGTTACGGTGCTTGCGGTGATCAAAAAGGCTTTAAACAGTGAATTTTGAAGTGATCTCTTCTTGTAAACTCGGGATGTGGATTGGGACGGCAGTTAAATCACCACAGGATCTTGGTGTTTGTCAGAAAACAGAAGATAATTCGGCCGGGGATTATTACGCGGGTGGAGGGAGAAAAACACTGACATTCTGGATTCAAACGACAATAAAATCACAGACTAACCCTGTACAGTAAATGTTGAAAATACCTCACGACCCCATGATAAATAATAACCGTCCAAATAGGGCTAAGGAGTTATACAATTTTGACATTTTGGTGATTCTTTGTCTTTCAATACAGATTTCTGTATTGATTTCTTACAGCGACACAATACCTTGTGTACAACATGTCTAGATTTGAAAGGGTAGATGCATATTTTTCCACCACAGGGTTTATTTCAAATAATTTGTTATTCTGACAATTTTCTGATGCGTATTCCAAAGCGTCTGATATAGCTGGGTCTGGATATGCAATTATTGTGGGGATAATATTGGTTTGTAAGCTTGATTGTGTAGATTTTGCTGTATATTAACTGCATACTCTAGTCAGGAATGGACTGTTTAGCCATAAAAGAACAGTGCAATTTGCACAGCATTTGCTTTTTCTACTATTTCTATTATGTAGTAATTAAATGCACTGGATGCTTTTTGCTTTAGATGAGGGATGAAAGTCATTTTACTATCCAAGAATATCAATGAACAGTTACAGGTCATGATGCAAGATAGGAGTGGATGCATGCAGGCTTTAGAGAACTTAACTTAATCAATCATATTCATATTTTTCCCCAGTAACATATACAAACATCATCGCCAAACACCCCATTCATCATCGAGAGACGGCACAATGCATTTGGGCCTCTAACATTTAAAATACCATTTGTTTTAATCATAAACAGAATAGTGGAAAAGATGCAGCCTTAAGGCACTCCTTGTTCTCATGTATGAAAATGTGAAACTAGAAACGTCTGCCTCTTAGAATAACAGATTTACAGGTAGTCACATGCTTTCGAAGCCATGCTACCACACGTTATTTTTTAGTACAACCATCACAGACATTTGACTAATTATAATAATCAGCTGATCTAAAGGAATACTTCCTGTGAAAGTCACTTATCTGGTGTTCAGACATTCTCTCCATGGGTTTATTACACATGTGACTTGTCAAAGCCAGTGTGGTGTGATGTTGTGATGTCACTGTACCTCTTCAATGGTCTTCTCTGTGGCCGGAGGAATGATGTTGACGTGTTGGCGAGGGAAGTTGTCCGGAAACTTCTCCAGGATCTTATTATGAGCGTCCGGTGGCATCTCGTGGTGACCTGCGTGAGAGAAATACTGCTGTTGAGCACATGTCATGCCTTATTAAAAGTGGGGCACACAGTAGAGCGCAAGAAAAGAGGGAAGATACTTATTAACAGTTATGAAATATTTACAAAACACAAATTGTATGCTTTTAGTAGTGCTGGGCAACGATTAATCGCATCCAAAATAAACGTTTCTGTTTACATGATATATGTGTGTGTATTGTCGTGTATAATTAATAATAATACAATAAATAATTATTTTGTATATATATATAAATACACACATATGCATGTCTATATTTAAGAAATGTATATACTGTATATTTATTTATATATAATTTATATTATATATAAATATCAATATTTTATATATAAATAATTTTTTCTTAAATATATGAATGCATGTGTGTGTATTTATATATACAAAATAACTATACACAACACACACGTATATCATGTAAACAGAAACTTTTATTTCTGATGCAATTATTTATTGCCCAGCATTAGTTTTTAGCAAACAGATCGCTTTTGCATTCGCGTTTCAGCACTTTTCACACGCACACTTTTGCATTCACGCTTCAGCACTTTTCACACACACACTTTTGAATTCTACAGCATGAAGATGCATTGTGACTTAGTTACTGTAAAGTTTGTTCAACACAAGCACAGCGTCTCCACTAGAGGGTGTAATGGACACACACATACACACACAGGAGTGTGTACCTATCAGCAGCAGAGAGTTCCTCATGAAGTTGATGCGGTTCCTCTCTCTCAGCGCTGCGCTGAACTTCACTGTTGTGCTGGGAGTGATCACACACTCCTGATCATCTTCCACACTCGAGTCCTGGATACTGGGACCCTCCAGCATGGGAAACGTCCTGCCACGGGGCTGAAATACGCACACACACACTTGTTATGAGCATGCATGCTCTAGAACAGCACTAGGGACTTTTCAGACCTAAATAAAAATGGCAAAATCTGTATTTAAAAACAAATGAACAAACAAACAAAAAACAACTATTACTGCAGCACTCACTGTAAATATTTTCCCAAAGTCCTACTTTATTTCCGACATTCCATTGCTTAACACTCTGAAAATGGTATATGGGATAATGAAGTAGTTATGATTAAGAAAAAGAAAAATCTGCTTTAAAACTCGTGTTCTTAGAAATCATGTTCTTTGTATTCATGTATACAGTACATATGCTTCTGAAAACCTCTCATGCCATTAACACACACACACACACACACACACGCGCACATTTTTTTGAACTCTTTGTAGTAAGAAGTTATTACTGACAATCACTTTATGCCCAAAAACATATATGAAAATGAATTAACAAAAAATTAAAACATACATCATATAAAAAAAATCAAGCATTTGAAATAGCAATTTAGAATTGCATTTTAATTCACTTAATAAATAATATACAGAAATAAGAGTCACAATGTTGACCTGTATTTAGAAACTAAAGGGCAATGCTATTATAGCCTTCCATGTGTTCAACTATAGACAACTTCATTGAAGACAAAAAAAAATAATTCATCTATATATCTATACATACATATATATATATTCTATATATATACATACATATATATATATATATATATATATATATATATATATATATATATATATATATATATATATATATATATATATATATATATATATATATATATTCTAAAATCAATCTAAGCATGTAGTCCCATCAACGTACGAGGAAACACATATCTGAGGTTTTTAAAGCTACTCACCACAACCGTAACCCCATCATGCACCAGTGAGGGAGACGCGTACAGACCAGTGGAGTGTTTCCCTACATATAACGTGGACCTGTCAGAAGACCAGACAAAAACAGCTAATTATTCAGAGCTTGTTCACATACTTTGCCTGTAAATAGCTTACCAAGGAACTGCTAGGTTTTATACAATGGCTAATGTTTATTTATCCAGGCAATAATACTGAGAGATTGCACTACAATAGAAATACTGCAGAGATTGTAAACCAGGCCTCGTCCAACATCAGGGCCTGCTGAACTCACACATGCTCTACTAAATCAATGGGCAAAAGTTCACACAGAAACACACAATATCTTGAGGAAAAAAGTGAGGCAGCTGTTTATCTTTCTATTTTATTCAGTATTCTTGTATACTAGTGTGTTTTATTCTTGCCTTTGTTGGTCATTGTTGCAAAATTATGAAAATTATGAACTTTCCCTTTCAGACGATGTCATCAAGCCATCTAATTTTTCCAACTGCAAACGGGGAACAACTCCATATTAATGTCTGTTTATTATATATTAATGTGTATTGAGAATGCAATGTCATTAAAATCTCTGTCAGGTGTCCCATTTATTTTGTCCATACAGTGTGTGTGTGTATATATATATATATATCTCTGCTTTAAACAGTGTACCACAAAGAGGGTTTCTCCGCAAAGCAAGGGATGGACTGATAACATTTTTTCATGTCAGATTTAGATAATGCAAGCTTGAGTATCTGCTAATACTGATGCTAATCTAATAAAAATAACTAAATAAAATAAGTGTGAGTGTAGACCTCTTACTGCAGCAAATTGTGTATCAAGAGCATTCTTATAATCTTATGAACAATACATTTGTGATTTGCGTATTACTACTTCATACTACAATTTCCAGAATCTGTACTTCCCCACACTTCTCAAAAGACAGACACAGGATGTTGTGGCTAAGATATTGGAGATGCAACATGCAAGTCAAATCATGTCAGCTCAGCAAGAGCCAAATTAGAGTAAAATATGGTTTTGGCAAAAGTAAACAAAAGAAAACCGAGAGGTTGCATGACATGAAGACCAACACTGCTGATAAGCTTAAAACTATATTTTAAGGTGTCATTGTTACAGTGTAGTTATACATTTAAGTATTGAATAATATTAATTAACTACATGTACTTACTATAGGGTTAGGGTTTGGTTGAGGGTTAGTTGCATGTAATTATGCATGATTTACTGTACGGTAAGTACATGTAACATATGTAACAAGGACACTGTAAAATAAAGTGTTACCAAATATTTTTGAGGAAATGAAGCAAAAAAAAAAAAAGCTATAAAAACAGTACTTGGTGTTATCTTACAGCAGTTTATCTTTGGTTTTCTTCTCGCGAGGAAACGGATATGTCCACTGTGTGATGCGGCCCACCTCTCCCGACATGAAGGTGAGATAACGCAGAGTTTCGACGGCCACGTTGGTGTGTGTGACCTTGCGAAGGCCCTCGCGCTGCCAGATGTAGATGGCCACCACCGGAGAGTTATAGTTCTGAACCCACTGCACGTCCCCGGACTCGCTGTCCACCGTCACCACCAGCCCGTCCCCGTTGGACACGAAGTGGGCCATATCTGGAGGAACACAGGAAAAACAGTGTTACGTGGAAGAGATCTGAACGGGTCTCCAAGTGGCCACTGAATGATCCTCACTGTGTTTGGTGTCGTCGTCTGGAAGTGTGTAGGCGTAGTCTGAGTAAGTGGCGTTCCAGCGAAGCTCTCGGCTCTTGGTGTCGTACATCGTGATTGTGTATTCTGAGGAAACACACAATCGGTGGATCAGCAAAGCACAAGACTGATAATAAAAAGCCCTATTTGCCCTCATGTCTGTAACAATA